>CM055641.1:55938273-56567559 GCA_029378325.1 Elaeagnus macrophylla | reverse complement strand
TTTGCCTCATTCTCTAAATTTTTAGGTTAGTGTAGAAAAGTGTTGAATGATTTGTATGGCTGCTAAGAGGTCTATTTATAGGCTAAGTGTTTTAAGTCACACACAATTGTAGTTCAAGTAGGAATATGGTCCAAATAGGAGACTGGAGATTTTTGCCATATTTTATGCACACGCCAACACGCTCTGCTGCCCAAAGAAGTGCGAGCCATGGCCTAATTTCATGACTATCGCTATCCAGTGCTCTCTACATCTTGGCATAAAATATTGTGCATCGCGCCACAGATGGTTCGATGATTCTTGTTTGTCCAGGCATGTTGCGACATAAAATAGTTCTTGTCGTGGCACTATGCTTGCTCGCTGATTGTTTCCATTTTTGCTCTTTTTCCTTTGTTTGATACTATTTTACCTACATTGGCTCAATTAAACATAAATTATGTCATTTTAAGTGTAAAACAAGACTATTAGCTAGCTTAGAAGTGGCAAAATAACTATACTTTTATAGTGTTATCACATCCTCAAACTTAATTCTTTGCTTGACCTTAAGCAAAGTCAAAGCTAAACAATGAAGAACAAAATACAAACCAATATGGGTAGAATATTTACAAAACATGTTTACTCTAATACATGTATATTTAACACATAATTATCCCCTCATAGATTGTACAATCATATTATAAAGAGGTTCATATGCCATCAATACAAGTGTATGCAAGATTTTTGGTGAAGCGATTTAAGTGTGTGTGTACTCTGCATGATGCCATCCAATGCATTCATGAAATCAACTTATATGAGCATGCTAATCGATTAAGTCTTAGAACATATTTCATATGTCAGTTTTTCATATCCCTCTCCACTAATATAAATTATGCATTTAGCTTAAGATTAAAAAGACTTTGCATGCTTGTAATATTAGGCTTAAGTGGGGTAGATGAATGGTGACATTTAGTTTATTCCACACCATAGCTTGCTTTTTATTCATCATGCAATAAGATACAATTGATCTTTTAATTTGATGTCTGCACCCTATCACATAATTTTTTCCCTTTATTCGACATTCTTTTTGTAACTTCACAATACTCTCAAACTTATTTTTTTGTATTTATTATTTTTATTTCCTTTTTGTTCACAGAGATATTGGTGTTGTGAGTTTTATTTTATTTTTATTTATTTTTTTATCGAGTACATTACATTTCACCTTACTTTATAGTACAACACATGAATATATTTTCACACAAGCTAAGAATGCATGGGTAAAGATAATACATATTTTTGGTTAGGATCACATGTGGTTTAAAGATACAAAAGGTATTTCATTAGGCTTAAATGGGTGATTAAAGATAAAAATAATGGTTAGCTTGAAAGGCTCAATTGATTTAAATAAAAGCCTACATCATTTATAAAGCTAAATACTATTTATGATTTTATTTTAAGGGATGATCAAATAGATTCTAAAGCACGGAAGACCTAATCAACTAGGATAACTCGCACCAAACTTTCTCCTAATAAGAACTCCAAAATCAATTATGAGCATGTGCATAAAATTGAATTAATCTAATAAAAAAACTAGCAACTATACGTAAGATTAATGTAGGTATCTCAATGAACATGCTACATTCCTTATCCTCGTCATGACAATCAATTCTATCATTGGGGTCATATATTTTATATCAAGAATACATACATTTAGATTCCATATGTTCATCAATTTTTACCCAAATTATTATTAAACTATCCTAAAAAAATAAAAAATAGTGACTAAACCCAAAAGAAGAGAATGAAGTTCCCTCCTCCACACTTGAATTGCACATTATCCTCAATGTGCAAGACAAATAGAGAAACAAAGATACATGAAAAGGCTAAAGAAAAAATTCCCTCAATGATGTCATAGTCTTCACAACTTGATATGTCGATCAATGTGCAAGACAAATAGAGAAACAAAGATAAATGAAAAGGGTAAAGAAAAACTCCCTCAATGATACCATAGTCTTCACAACTTGATATGTCAATGTAAATACCATTGTTTGTTCTCTTTCTTTATTCACCTAAAACATAAACAGAGAAAACTAATAAACTCTCAAATATAAACATAAAATTTTAACTCCTTGGGTTGCCTCCCAAGAAGAGTTTCATTTTAAGTCCTTGACTAGACAATCCTTATCCATTAAAGTGGATAATACACATAGTATTATGGGATCACCCACCTAACATCTTTGATGTTTGTTAGGCTAAGGTCATTGTGATTGCTTCTTGGGTTCCAAACCCTTTTCCTCTTCTTTGAGTCACCAAGACCCAATTGCATAATTTGAAGACTTTGAACACCCAATTCTTGTCTAAAAGGTAAGTCGAACAAAAGAGTTGGAGCTTCATTGTTGAGCTTGCACTCCTTAAGCCCACTCTTAAAATCTAATCAATAGTTTTCATCAGCATCTCTAGGGTGGTCCTTATCAAGATAAATCTTAAAGGTAACCCTTTCATTCTTATGCTCAAGGTGATCTTCCTATTTTGTATGTCAAAATAAGCCCTCTGGTAACTACTAATTGTGTGTCCAAAATAATAGGAGCTTTTCTTTCCTCCTCATGAGTTACTAATTTTCTTCAAATTGCTCTTGGGTTCATTTTCTACCCTTAGGATCCTCCATGTTCTCCACTACCACATGTACTTCACCAAAATTAGTTTTATCATTTATCAAGAAGTCTTGGATTTGGGTGAGGTTCCAAGATAAATCCTTTGGTTGCTTCCCCATATCATGATTATGCTTCTCCACTGGTTGTACTTCATGTTTAAGTTTGTCTATGAAGCTTTGCATCAATTCCATGTAAGATTTGAGAAAAAGGTTGTTTAAAACCATTACAATTCTTTGAGAGATCGACCTCGGAGGTTTGCTTATCACTTGCTATAAGTGATTCGTACACTTGCAAGTACTTAATTTGCATATCAAGTCTTTGGCACCATTGCCGGAGAATTGGTATTTTAAATAATTTTCTTTTTAACTTTTTAGAGTTTCTAAAATTATTTATTTATTTACTTTAGTTAAATTTTATTTTTCATCTTTTATTCAAAAAATAAAAAAATTAATAAAAATTTAAAAAATCAAAAAATAGTGCTTTTATTTGTTTGCATTTTCTCTACCTTTTGTTTGTGCATGCAGCGTAGGAGGTCACTGAATAAGGAACTCACTCCCTTCATCGATAACATTCATAGGATCAAAAACCTATCAAGGAAACTGGATACTCACATTCAAGAGGAAGATGAACAACAACAATTGCAAGCAATAATGGGTGACAACGTGGGTAGGTGATGAGTGCTCGAAAAGCACTAATATTTCGTGATTAATTGTGCTTAATTGTTTAAAATATAGATTTGTTATGATTGTTTATTTGATTATTTTCATAAATCTATCCATTCGAAGTCACGGGTATGTTTTAGTGCATTTTAGGTGTTTTTAGCGTCAAATGAGTCAAATAATGAAAACATGCAAAGACGGAACACTTACGGGCTTGGATCACGAGTTACGCACTAAACAAGACAAATATGTAAGCCTTACATAACGAGCCATCACATATGTAAGGGGGTAAACGTGAAGAAATTGAAGACAATACGCGCCGCGGCGAGGAAAAGTCATGCTGCGGCGGGGAGCTCTTGGGTTTTTACATTATTTTTAGAATTTGTGTTGCGCCGCGGCGGGGAAAATGTATGCCACGACGCGCCTATTCCTATGGCAATCAGGATTTGTGTAAACCCTTACATCTATAAATACCCCCTTAGAGCCCCCTTACAGGAGAACTTGACCAACTCGTACACAACTCTTAGATTTTACAATTTTGCGACCAAACACTCCATTCAATCAGTTTTGGGAGCTTTGCCACACTCAAACGAAGCGAGAGAACTATTCTAAGGATCCAAGGAAGCCGTCAACGATCGAAGATAAAGCTTACGGAGAAGAACGCTATCCCATCCATAAGCGGTATTTAGATCTAGGATTTTCTTGTTGTTATAGAATTAAATCTTCTTCTCTTTTTGTTAAAGTGTATGATCATATTTTATTTGTCTATGAATATTAATATGAACATGAGTGGCTAGTTTTATTATGGATGTTTAGTTTGTGTTGCCATGTTTGCTAGAATTATGTATGGTGTATTTTATTGATTTAATATAAACGAATTACTTTTTACTTAAGAGCATGTTTAGATATTTAATTATGAATTATCATGGGCCCATTTGATGTTCGTAGTTAGGTTGAAATATTTAGAATTTAGTTATAGGAACGTCACCTTAACTTTATTCCAAAACACTTAATCAAAGCTTCAATTTGGTGACTTAGTCATAGCATTAATTTAATTAGCATGTTTTTCCTTGAGCGTAATTTGATTACTATTTGAATTACCCCGACCGTAGGCAGTTAATTAGTTAATCAACAAAGAGATTTACCCCAACCGCAGGCAGTCTTGTAATTAAAAGGAAAGCCGGTAGTTTTGTTTATATAGGACGTTCATGTTATTTCACCATACCTTTTCGATGCAAGCATGGTCAACCAAACTAAAGGTCCGTACATCCTCCATTGATTATCAAATCTATCTAAATTGATTGTTTACATGTGTAATTTTCTTTCACATGTTCTCTTTGATATTCTGTTAGTGTGTTTAATGCAGTGTTCAATAAAAGCTTCTACATCCATCAAGGTGATATCTAAACTCTCTTTACTTTAGCCTATCTTGTATTCTCTTATTTTGTCTTCTTTTAACATTGAGGACAATGTCTCATTTAAGTTGGGGGGTAAAGAAGTTTAAGTTTAATTTATTTTTGGCAAAACATTTGTTGAAAAAAAAAAATCTTCCACCATCAAGTAGTAAAAATTATCTTGGCTTAGACAAATAACATATACTTTTTCTTATGATAGCATGTCATAGTTGTTGATGAATATGAAGGTACAAGTTTGAAAAGCAAAAATGAAATATATTATTTGATAATTTCATGTCAAGTTGAATAAATTTTCAAGTGAGTGTTTGAGCCTTTCAATTTTTCTTAGAGTGAATATTTATTTCCCTACCATTCTTAGAACTCATGTACTTCTGTTATATATGTGATGATAATCTATGATCTTAAGTAACCAATACCTCAAAAAAAAAAAAAAAAAAAAAGAGAAGTGTTTATTGAAACTCTAACTGCTAGTAGATATGAATAACTATTAAAGTTCTCTAGAAAATAATTGGGAAACAATTCTTGAACCATTTGAGCTTTGCTAGCCAACATTCAAATTATTTCCTTTTTGGAAAGACAATTGAACGAGAGCCTTGTTATAAAAAAAAAAAAAAAAGAATAGAAAAAGAAAAAAAAAAAAAAAGAAGAAAGAAGAAAGAAGAAGAAGCCTCTATTTATATTGATTGTTATTTTGTTAGCTATGGTTACATCCCCATCAAAGCTTCTTTTTGAATCTAAGAGAACTATAGTTTGAAATAAATACTAGTATTGTTTTATGTTTCATAACACATATAAAAAAAATAGTAATAATAAAAAAAATATAAAAAAAAAAAGTAAAGAAAATAAAGAGGTACAAGTTTTACAATTTCATATCACATCACATTCTTTCAAATCACTCTTCCATTTTTCTTGTGCGTAAACAAATCCTGCTATCATTTCATTCTTATTCCAGTTTATTATTTTAGTATGGTAAGAGACATTATCTCATTTATTCTTCTATAACCATTTTCTAATGTCAAACTTACCAATCCTATTTGAAAAACCTATAGACATGTTATTTCTAAGCAATGATAAATTTTATTTAGCTTTGATAACAAGTATTTTTTGTATAAATTAATAACATTGAATGTGCTCTCCTAGTTAATATGCATATGTTATTTTTCTAATTCTTTGCTAGTTTTAATAACTTGATTTGGAAGAAATTTTTCACTCAACTAAGTTTATGCCAAAGATTAAGTTGAATTTAAAACTCTTTATTGACCATCACAAAGATTGCTAGGGACTAGCAAAATGTTAGTTGGGGGGTGTGATAAATGTCTAAAATTGCATTACTTGCATATATTTTCATAGACATTTATACATATTATTTTGTTAATTAAGCTATCTTATGCACCAATTAAGAAGTCTCATCACATTATTTTAATTAAACATATCTATATGAATAAATGTTGATTTAATATGATATGAGAGACTTATATTTATTATGAATGAATTTAGGTGCATTCAACTTGATGTGTATTGACCATTCAAGCAACTTGCATGAAAAATGCGTTTTCAGCCTCTACTGCACATAGTTCAGTAAAATACTCATATCTTGAGTTATAGATGTTGGAATGATCTGATTCAAGTTGCGTTGTAACAATAACTTAATTATCTACAATATTCATGTTGACCATGTTGACCAAATCGGCGTGTAGAAAAGCAGACAATGGCCGACATTAAGATGCTTAAATTGAATCATTACAACTCCACCACTGCACATAGTTCAGTAAAATGATCATATCTTGAGCTGTAGATGTTGGAATGATATGATTCAAGTTGCTTTGTAAAGCTAACTTAATTATCTACAACGTTCATGTTGACCATATTGTCCAAATCGGAGTGTAGAAAAGCAGAAAATGGCCAACATTGGGATGCTTAAATTGAATCATTACAACTCCACCACTGCACATGGTTCAGTAAAATAATCATATCTTGAGCTGTAGATGTTGGAATGATATGATTCAAGTTGCGTTGTAAAGCTAACTTAATGCTCTACAACGTTAATGTTGACCATATTGTCCAATTCGGAGCATAAAGAGCATAAAATGGCCGACATGGAGATGCTTAATTGAATTATGAGCCCACAATGACAACTCACATTCACACTAGCATATGCTCGTTTTATTGCCTATAAAAGGAGAGCATTTACACAACAAATGGGAGGAGGGAAGCTAGAATTTGAGAGTTTCATATTGTCTTGTTCATTTTTAGTTTTATTGTGTGTAAGTTACAATATGTCTTGCTAGAACCTTAGCTAGAGCTAAGGGTGATATTTTGATGAATTTGTAATGTTGTTCTTCATTCCTTCTTTTGTTCTTCAATGAAATCCTTCAATTAATTAAATCATATGTACTAAAATTGTATTTGTTTTGTTTGAGACTTTGATTCATTGTTAACATTGTGCATGGTACATTGAATGCTTAGACTATCTCAACATTTCAAGTTCATAGGTTTTATTACATATTATAGTTAAGAAAGGATTATCTTTTTAATATAGTCATGCAATAACCTCTCCATCTTCCAATTAAGATCACTTCCTAGATGATTCTTAATTGAGTTATATTGTGAATGGAGAACATCAATTACAAGTTTGTCAAAGAGGATCCTAGAAGCTCTAGTGCTTTCGTTTATTGAAACTTCGTTTATTATCAAATAATTAACATTGCATATTTCTATTGATCTAATACAGTTCCTTCCAATTCCTTGAGGATCGACACTCGGACTCCCGAGTTTTATTACTTGAGACAACCTACACTTGGGTATTGCAATCTTTTAGTTGCTAATGAGGATCCTCTAAATTTTATATGTGAACTTTACGCAACTGTGCAAACTTTTCCACTGCAGGGACTTAAGATCAACTAAGGATGAGGTGTTTTCCTTACGCTCTCAAAAATAGTAGATGAAACATATGAACTTTTTAAGATGTTGGGAACCAATTCCCAACAAAAGAGTGCTAGAGGAAAAAGAGTTGGAGTCCATGAATTAGGCTCCAAAAACGAAATGGCCATGCACCTTGCTGAGTTGACTAAACAAGTTCAATTTCTCACTACCTCTAATATGAATCAAATGCCAAAACATGAGGTATGTGGAGTTTGTGGTTCTTATGGACATGGGGCTAACGTTTGTTCTTTTGTAGGTGATTCTTATGCAGGTACTAATGAAGAGGTAAATTTTATGCAAGGGTACCAACCTAGACCTAGGAACGACCCTTATTCTAATACCTACGACCTTGGATGGAGAAATTACCCCAACTTTGCTTGGAAACAAAATAATAGCCAAGCATTTGTCCAAAATAAAACACAAGGCCAAAACATTAACTGACAATTTTTGCCAAATAAATCAACCGTAGAGACCTTGAATACTTTCATGCAACCCTATAGTGGAAGGATGGCCTCTATGGAAGCATCAATGAAAAGAGTGGAAATACAGGTGGGTCAGTTAGCTGAACAAATACACAAACAAGAGACAGGAAAGCTGACTAGTCAACTTGAACAAGTGAAAGCTATCACAGTTCTTCGGAGTGGTAAGGTGGTTACAAAAGTTTTACTTGAAATATCTAATGATTTACCTTATAGTGCAGGTAACATGGAAGATGACAACTTAATTTCTAAGGAAGTGGGGAAAACAAGTGACAAACATGAAGAGCCTTCAAAGGCAAGAATTGGAGAGTAATCTAGCTCCCCTAAATTATATAAGTCATCAGAGCCATACCGACCACTAGTACTATTCCCACATCGTTTAAATGACAGTAAGCAAGATAAACAATTGTCTGATTTATTTAACATGCTTTCAAAAGTGAGCACAAATTTGCCTCTGTTAGATGTAATTAGAAACGTACCTTCTTATGCAAAAAATTTCAAAGAATTAAATACTAAGAAAAGAAAGTATGAGCTTAATGAAAGAGTTATAGTGTCTGAAATTGCTAGTGCAGTGCTTCAAAGGAACCTACCCCCTAAGTTAAAAGATCCAGGTAGTTTTATCATTAATATTACTATGGGGATAGGAAAGTAGCTAAGACTATGCTTGATCTTGGTGCTAGTATAAATTTGATGCCTTACTCTATTTTCTTACAGCTAGGTTTGGGAGAGCTAAAACCAACAATCATGTCCCTTCAACTTGCGGATAGATCTATTAAATATCCGAAGGGCATGGTTGAGGACTTACTTGTATAGATAGATAAGCTTATCATATCTGTTGATTTTGTGGTTTTAGATATGCAGGATAACCCATCTTTGGACAATGAGCATATAATTCTGTTGGGTAGACCATTTATGGCCACCACCCAAACCATAATTGATGTCCAAAGTGGGAAGTTGATAATGACAGTCTTAGGAGAGACTGTACATTTTAAGGTTTTTGATTCATCTCCTTACCCTTCTATATCTGTTATTGACGAATGCTCATTTGTTGAATGTTTAGATCCTATTATTCATGATACATTTGTGTAGGATAGATAAGACGATAAATTAGAGGTAACACTTACAGTTGGAGAGGTAGATGACATTTTGGATTATGAGACTAAGGAGTACAATGATGTTTTTAGATAATGGCACACCTATAGAGGAAGATAGTACACCCTTAGACTTATTAAATGTCCCATATGAAAAAGAGATTGCTCCACCTGAACTAGAGCTTAAAGAACTACCTAAGCATCTGAAATATATTTTTTTTGGGAGAGAATGAGACTTATCTAGTTATTATTTCATCTACACTCACCCAAAAACAAGAGGACAAACTAGTTAGGGAGCTTAGGAAGTATAGGAAAGCAATAGGATGGAGTATAGGGGACATTAGAGGCATTAGTCTAGCGATGTGTATGCATAAGATCAATTTGGAGGACAATTTCAAACCAGTAAAAGAAGCACAAATGAGACTAAACCTAATCATGCAAGAGGTGGTTAAAAAGGAAGTTTTAAAACTCCTAGCAGTAGGCGTAATTTATCCAATTCCTGATAGTAAGTGGGTTAGTCTAGTTCATGTGGTACCAAAAAAATCTGGAATAATTGTGATTAAGAACGAGAAAGATGAATTAGTGCCCACTAGGATAATTATAGGTTGGAGGATGTGTATTGATTTTTAAAAATTGAATTTGTTCACCAAAAAGGATCACTTCCCCCTTCCCTTCATTGATCAAATGTTGGACAGACTAGCTAGACATGATTTCTACTATTTTTTAGGTGGTCTTTCAGGTTATTATCAGGTACTCATTGCTCTAGAGAATCAAGAGAAGACGACATTCACATGCCCATTCAGTACTTTTGCCTTCAGAAGGATGTCATTTGGACAATGCAATGCACCCGCCACCTTTCTGAGATGCATAATGTCTATATTTTTAGAGATGGTGGAGCAATTAATCGAGGTATTTATGGATGAATTTTATATTTTCGGTAATTCTTTTGATGAATGCTTGCATAAATTGACTTTAGTGTTAGAACTTTGTATTAAGTGAAATTTGACACTTAGTTGGAAAAAAACGTCATTTTATGGTCCAACAGGGTATAGTTTTAGGACACATCATATCTAGCAAAGGAATTGAGGTAGATAAGGCTAAGACATATTTGATTGCAAAATTACCTCCCCCTACATCTGTTAAGGGGATACGGAGTTTCTTAGGACATGCATGTTTCTATAGACTGTTTATTAAGGATTTTTCCAAAATAAGTCGTCATTTATGTAACCTACTTTCCAAATATGTTCCATTTGATTTTATTGATGATTGCCTTATTGCTTTCAATGCTTTGAAAGATAAACTTACTTCTGCACCTGTTATTGTGGTACTTGATTGGTCTTTACCATTTTAGATTATGTGTGATGCATTTGACTACGCTATAGGAGCTATTTTGGGACAAAGAGTGGATAAACTTTTACATGTTATATACTATGCTAGCAAAACACTCAATGATGCCCAAATTAATTATTTAACCACTGAAAAAGAGTTATTGACTATCGTTTTCTCACTTGATAAATTTAGGTTTTATTTGGTAGGAACTAAAGTTATTGTTCATTCGGATCATGTTACTTTAAGATATTTATTGACTAAACCGAATGCTAAGCCGAGACTCATTAGGTGGGTCTTACTTTTACAAGAATTTGAACTAGAGATTAAGGACAAAAAGGGTACTAAAAATGTAGTAGCTGATCATCTATCTAGGTTGATTTCTGGGTATGATACTATTGAGGGTGAAAGTAAGGAAATAATCATAGAAACCTTCCCTGATGAACAACTATTTACATTAGGTCCAAATCCATGGTATGCTGACATTGTTAATTATCTTGCTAGTGAAATTTTGAGACCTAACATCACTTTTCAAGAAAATAAAAGGTTTTTCCAGTATTTGCAGGCAATACTTTGGGGATGACCCCTATTTGTTTAAGTTATGTCAAGATCAAGTTATCCGAAGGTGTGTGCCCGAAGAGGAACACGAGAGCATCCTAACTTTTTTCCATGACCTACATTGCAGGGGCCATTTTGGTGGTAAGAAAATGGCCCAAAAGGTATTACCATCTGGATTCTATTGGCCTACTTTGTTTAAGGATGCTAACCTGTTTTGTGTGAGATTTGATAGATGTCAAAGGACCTGTAATATAGGCAAACGTAATGAAATGCCTTTGACATCTAATCTTGTAATTGAATTGTTTGATGTTTGGGGAATTGACTTCACTGGTCCGTTTGCCCCATCTTTTGGCTTTACTTATATTTTAGTGGCAGTTGACTATGTCTCAAAGTGGGTAGAAACGGTACCCACAATAACCAATGATGCTAATGTTGTTCTTAAATTCTTGAAGGATATGATTTTTAGTAGGTTTGGGACATCGAGAACGATCATTAGTGATGGAGAAAGCCACTTTTGCAATAAGCTCTTTGAAGGGCTTTTGAAAAAGTACAACATCTCTCATAGAGTGGCTACCCCATACCATCCCTAAACTTCGGGTCAAGTGGAAGTGAGCAACAGACAAATCAAGGGAATATTGGAACACACAATGCTCCCCTCAAGGACGGATTGGTTAGTAAAGTTGAATGATGCTTTGTGGGCATATTGCACAGCTTACAAGACACCCATTGGTATGAGCCCCTATTGGTTGATATTTGGAAAAGCATGTCACTTACCCGTTGAGCTAGAGCATAGAGCTTATTGGGTGATTGCTACAACTAAAAGATTGCAATACCCAAGTGTAGGTTGTCTCAAATAATAAAACTCGGGAGTCCGAGTGTCGATCCTCAAGGAATTGGAAGGAACTGTATTAGATCAATAGAAATATGCAATGTTAATTATTTGACAATAAACAAAGTTTCAGTAAACGAAAGCACTAGAGCTTCTAGGATCCTCTTTGACAAACTTGTAATTAATGTTCTCCATTCACAATGTAACTCAATTAAGAATCATCTAGGAAGTGATCTTAATTGGAAGATGGAGAGGTTATTGCATGACTATATTAAAAAGATAACCCATTCTTAACTATAATATGTAATAAAACCTATGAACTTGAAATGTTGAGATAGTCTAAGCATTCAATGTACCATGCACAATGTTAACAATGAATCAAAGTCTCAAACAAAAGAAATACAATTTTAGTACATATGATTTAATTAATTGAAGGATTTCATTGAAGAACAAAAGAAGAAATGAAGAACAACATTACAAATTCATCAAAATATCACCCTTAGCTCTAGCTAAGGTTCTAGCAAGACATATTGTAACTTACACACAATAAAACTAAAAATGAACAAGACAATATGAAACTCTCAAATTCTAGCTTCCCTCCTCTGGTTTTTTGTGTAAATGCCTTCCTTTTATAGGCAATAAAAACGAGCATATGCTAGTGTGAATGTGAGTTGTCATTGTGGGCTAATGATTCAATTAAGCATCTCCATGTCGGCCATTTTATGCTTTTTGCACTCCGAACTGGACAATATGGTCAAAATGAACATTGTAGAGCATCAAGTTATATTTACAACGCATTTTGAATCATATCATTCCAACATCTACAGCTCAAGATATGATTATTTTACTGAACCATGTGCAGTGATGGAGTTGTAATGATTCAATTAAGCATCTTAATGTCAGCCATTGTCTGCTTTTCTACACGCCGATTTGGTCAACATGGTAAACATTAAAATTGTAGATAATTAAGTTATTGTTACAACGCAACTTGAATCAGATCATTCCAACATCTACAACTCAAGATATGAGTATTTTACTGAACTATGTGCAGTAGAGGCTGAAAAACGCATTTTTCATGCAAGTTGCTTGAATGGTCAATACACATCAAGTTGAATGCACCTAAATTCATTCATAATAAATATAAGTCTCTCATATCATATTAAATCAACATTTATTCATATAGATATGTTTAATTAAAATAATGTGATGAGACTTCTTAATTGGTGCATAAGATAGCTTAATTAACAAAATAATATGTATAAATGTCTATGAAAATATATGCAAGTAATGCAATTTTAGACATTTATCACACCCCCCAACTAACATTTTGCTAGTCCCTAGCAATCTTTGTGATGGTCAATAAAGAGTTTTAAATTCAACTTAATCTTTGGCATAAACTTAGTTGAGTGAAAAATTTCTTCCAAATCAAGTTATTAAAACTAGCAAAGAATTAGAAAAATAACATATGCATATTAACTAGGAGAGCACATTCAATGTTATTAATTTATACAAAAAACACTTGTTATCAAAGCTAAATAAAATTTATCATTGCTTAGAAATAACATGTCTATAGGTTTTTCAAATAGGATTGGTAAGTTTGACATTAGAAAATGGTTATAGAAGAATAAATGAGACAATGTCTCTTACCATACTAAAATAATAAACTGGAATAAGAATGAAATGATAGCAGGATTTGTTTACGCACAAGAAAAATGGAAGAGTGATTTGAAAGAATGTGATGTGATATGAAATTGTAAAACTTGTACCTCTTTATTTTCTTTACTTTTTTTTTATATTTTTTTTATTATTACTATTTTTTTTATATGTGTTATGAAACATAAAACAATACTAGTATTTATTTCAAACTATAGTTCTCTTAGATTCAAAAAGAAGCTTTCATTGGGATGTAACCATAGCTAACAAAATAACAATCAATATAAATAGAGGCTTCTTCTTCTTTCTTCTTTCTTCTTGTTTTTTTTTTTTTTTTTTCTTTTTCTTTTCATTTTTTTTTCTTTTTCTTTTTTTTTCAATTATAACAAGGCTTTGGCTCAATTGTCTTTCCAAAAAAGAAATAATTTGAATGTTGGCTAGCAAAGCTCAAATGGTTCAAGAATTGTTTCCCAATTATTTTCTAGAGAACTTGAATAGTTATTCATATCTACTAGCAGTTAGAGTTTCAATAAACACTTCTCTTTTTTTTTTTTTTTTGAGGTATTGGTTACTTAAGATCATAGATTATCATCACATATATAACAGAAGTACATGAGTTCTAAGAATGGTAGGGAAATAAATATTCACTCTAAGAAAAATTGAAAGGCTCAAACACTCACTTGAAAATTTATTCAACTTGACATGAAATTTATCAAATAATATATTTCATTTTTGCTTTTCAAACTTGTACCTTCATATTCATCAACAACTATGACATGCTATCATAAGAAAAAGTATATGTTATTTGTCTAAGCCAAGATAATTTTTACTACTTGATGGTGGAAGATTTTTTTTTTTCAACAAATGTTTTGCCAAAAATAAATTAAACTTAAACTTCTTTACCCCCCAACTTAAATGAGACATTGTCCTCAATGTTAAAAGAAGGCAAAATAAGAGAATACAAGATAGGCTAAAGTAAAGAGAGTTTAGATATCACCTTGATGGATGTAGAAGCTTTTATTGAACACTGCATTAAATACACTAACAAAATATCAAAGAGAACATGTGAAAGAAAATTACACACAAAACATAAAAATGAAAGAAAATTCCTACACAACAAGAAAAATGACCTTAATCCTTATATGTAGGGTTCTCCAAAACAATGGACTCATTCTCTTTTGAAAAATTCTCAAAAAATGGTTTCAATCGTTGCCCATTAACCTTAAAGACATTACCATTCTTTGGATTTTCAATTTCTATAGCCCCATGTGGATAAACTTGTTTAACAATGAAGGGTCCAGTCCATTTTGAACGTAACTTTCCAGGAAATAAATGTAACCTTGAATTATACAAGAGAACTTTTTGTAAAGGTTGAAAAGATCTTCTAAGAATGTGTTTTTCATGAAATTCCTTTGTTCGTTCTTTGTAAATTCGAGAATTCTCATAAGCTTCATTTCGTATTTCCTCAAGTTCATTCAATTGAAGTTTTCTTAGTGAGCCTGCCTTATCTAAATTGAAATTAAACATTTTAACAGCCCAAAAAGCTTTATGTTCCAATTCAACAGGCAAGTGACAAGCTTTTCCAAAAACAAGTCTATAAGGAGACATGCCAAGTGGTGACTTAAAAGCTGTTCTGTAAGCCCAAAGTGCATCAGTTAGTCTTAGAGACCAATCTTTACGATTTGGATTTACTGTTTTTTCCAAAATATGTTTTATTTCTCTGTTTGCAAGTTCAGCTTGTCCACTTGTTTGTGGGTGATAAGGGGTTGACACTTTGTGTGTAATTCCATATTTTTTCATCAAAGCCTCAAAAGGTCTATTACAAAAATGTAAACCCCCATCACTGATAATGGCTCGAGGTATTCCAAATCTTGATAAAATATTTTCTTTTAAAAATTTCAAAACAATTTTATGGTCATTAGTTCTACAGGGAATTGCCTCAATCCATTTGGAAACATAATCAACTGCCACTAAGATATATACATAACTGAAAGAAGAGGGAAATGGACCCATGAAGTCAATGCCCCAGCAATCAAAAATTTCAATGGTTAAAATAGGGTGCAATGGCATCATGTTTCTACGAGTTATTCCTCCCAACTTTTGACAATGATCACAAGATTTGCAAAATTCATATGTATCTTTAAAAAGAGTTGGCCAATAAAATCCACACTGCAAGATTTTTGCAGAGGTTTTTGTCGATGAAAAATGGCCACCACATGCTTGAGAATGACAAAAGGAGATTACATTATGAAATTCCTCATCAGGCACACATCTTCTTATGATTTGATCTGAACAATATTTGAAGAGATAAGGGTCATCCCAATAGAAGTTTTTTACCTCACATAAGAATTTCTTCTTGTCTTGTGTACTCCAATATGATGGAATTTTTCCTGTGACAAGAAAATTAGCAATATCAGCAAACCAAGGTAATTTAGAGATATTAAAAAGTTGTTCATCTGGAAAAGTGTCCTTGATTGGTGTAGCCACAACTGATTCATCAAACACAAGTCTTGATAAGTGATCTGCCACCACATTATCTACTCCTTTCTTGTCTTGAATGGTGAGATCAAATTCTTGGAGTAAGAGAATCCACCTAATGAGTCTAGGTTTGGCATCTTTCTTTGACAAAAGATATTTCAAAGCTGCATGATCACTAAAGATAACAATTGGTGAGCCAACAAGATAAGATCTAAATTTATCTAATGCAAATACCACTGCAAGTAGTTCCTTCTCAGTAGTGGAATAATTCATTTGTGCACTATTCAAGGTTCTACTTGCATATGAAATTACAAAAGGCTTCTTATCCTTTCTTTGACCTAACACAGCTCCAACTGCAAAATCACTTGCATCACACATAATCTCAAAAGGTAAAGACCAATTAGGAGGTTGCATAATTGGAGAAGAAGTAAGCAAGGATTTAAAAGTCACAAATGCTTCTTGGCACTTATCAGTCCACTCAAAAGAAGTTTCTTTTACTAAGAGATTACACAATGGTCTAGATATAACACTAAAGTTTTTGATAAATCTCCTGTAAAATCCAGCATGCCCTAAAAATGATCTCACATCTTTAACACACTTAGGAGTGGGAAGGTTTGCAATTAATTCAATCTTAGATTTATCAACTTCAATTCCTTTAGAAGAAACTATATGACCAAGAACAATACCATGATTCACCATAAAATGACATTTCTCCCAATTGAGCACAAGATTATTTTCTTCACATCTAATTAAAACTTTCTCCAAATTTGATAAACAATCATCAAATGAATCACCAAAAACAGAAAAATCATCCATGAAAACTTCAAGATAATGTTCAATCATATCACTAAAAATACTAAGCATGCATCTTTGAAATGTAGCTGGTGCATTACATAATCCAAATGGCATCCTACGGTAAGCAAATGTACCAAAAGGACATGTGAAAGTTGTCTTTTCTTGATCTTCAAATGCAATTACAATTTGGTTATATCCAGAATACCCATCAAGGAAACAATAAAATTCATGTCCAGCCACTCTTTCTAGAATTTGATCCAAAAAAGGTAAAGGAAAATGATTTTTCCTAGTCATTGAGTTAAGTTTCCTATAGTCAATGCACATGCGCCAACCAGAGATGGTTCTAGTTGGAATCAACTCATTATTTTCATTTTTGACTATAGTAACACCAGATTTCTTTGGAACAACTTGGGTAGGGCTAACCCACATACTATCAGAAATAGGATAAATAATTCCAGCATCTAAAAGTTTAAGAATTTCATTTCTTACCACCTCTTTCATCTTAGGATTGAGCCTTCGTTGCATTTCTCTAGAGGGCTTAGAGTTTTCCTCTAGATATATATTATGTGTGCAAATCAAGGGGCTAATTCCTTTTATGTCAGCTATGGTCCATCCTATTGAATTTTTGTGCAATAACAAAATTTCCAGTAACTTACTTTCTTGAGATTCATTTAGTTTAGAAGAAATTATTACCGGAAATGTGTTGTTTTCACCCAAGAAGGAATATTTAAGATCTGAAGGTAGTGTCTTTAGTTCTAAATTTGGATGTTGAACACTTGATGGTACAGGAGCATCTTTTCTTTGTGGTAAATCTTCAAATTTTTGCCTCCAGACACCTTTTTTTTGTTCCTCAGAAAAATTCAACAAAGAAGACATGTTAGGAATTTCAAGCTTAGTATCATTACAACTAGCTAAACTATCTTCCAAAATATCAAGAGAAGTAAAATGATCATACACAATTTCCTCAATCAAATCTATTTCATGCACATTGTCATTATCTTGAGGTTGTTTACAAATATTAAACACATTTAATTCCAATGTCATGTTTCCAAAAGAAAGTTTTAAAACACCATTTCTACAATTTATTAAGGCATTAGAAGTTGCAAGAAACGGTCTTCCTAAAATGACAGGAATTTGAAAATCAGTATTCAACACAGGATGTGTATCCAAAACAATGAAGTCAACAGGATAATAAAATTTGTCAATTTGAACTAACACATCTTTTACAATACCCCTTGGAATTTTAATAGAACGATCAGCAAGTTGAAGTGTTGTTGTTGTTGGCATAAGTTCGCCTAACCCTAGTTGGTCATACACATTATATGGCAACAAATTAACACTTGCACCTAAATCAAGTAAAGCACGTTCTATTTTAGTATTTCCAATAACACATGTGATTGTTTGACAACCAGGATCTTTGTATTTAATTGGGGTATTTTGTTGAATGATTGCACTCACATTTTTAGTAAAAAATGCTTTCTTTTGCACATTAAGTTTTCTCTTGATAGTGCACAAGTCTTTCAAAAATTTTGCATATGATGGAATTTGCTTAATTGCATCCAACAAAGGGATGTTGATTTTGACTTGCTTAAAAAGTTCAAAAATTTCAGAATTTTGATTCAACTTTTGAAGTGGCTGTAATCTTTGAGGGAATGGTGCAGGAATGGGGCATTTTTCAACATCACAAGACTTAGACTTATCATCTTCGTCAAAGTTTTTTAACTTTGGTGTTTCATTTGATTCTTGTTTCTTTGAAAAAATGGTTTTGTCAATAACTTTGCCACTACGAAGAGTAGAAATAAAATTGGCATTTTCAGGTGGTGTATCACAAGAACTAGAATCACTTACATGAAATTGACCTGAAGGATTTGGTTGAGGTTGAGCTGGAAATTTACCTTTTTCTTGAATGCGCAAAGAAGAGATCAATGTTGAGAGTGTATTTTTGATCTCATTTAAGGCTTGTGAAGTTTGATTGTTTATGCTTGTTTGTCCTTGCATGAATGTTTGCAATGTTTCCTCAAGATTTTTTGACTTTGATTGTGTATGATATGGAGAAAAATTTGAATTCCCTTGAGAAGGCACAACATGAGCATTATTATCATTTTTCCAACTAAAATTGGGATGATTTCTCCATTCAGGATTATAAGTGTTAGAATAAGGAGAAGAAAATGGCTTTTTGAAAACAATCATAGCATTTGCTTGGTCATGTAACACTTCTTTGAAAACTGGAATATTTGGACAATTTGTTGTGGAATGTCCCATGACTTCACAAATGCTACAAATTTCATCATTTTGCATAGATTTGACTTCTTTAACTTTTCTTAATTCCATGGCTTCAACTTTTCTAGTTAAATTTGCAATCCTAGCATTCAAATCATCTTCTTGATTAAGGTGATATTTTCCTCCATTAGAACTAGAAATATTGGATCTTATAGAATTTTCAAAAGTACTAGTTGTTTGCCAAGATTGAGAATTTTCTGCCAAATGATCTAAAAATTCAAAAGCTTCTTCAGGTTCTTTATCAAGAAATTCACCATTGCACATTGTTTCAACAAATTGTTTTGTTTCAGGTGCTAAACCTTCATAAAAAAAGCTTATAGTCCTCCATTTTTCAAAACCATGATGTGGACAAGAATTTAACAAATCCTTAAAACGTTCCCAACATTGAAAAAATTGTTCATTTAATTTTTGGGAAAAATTTTGAATTTGTCTTTTCAAAGCATTAGTCCTATGGCTTGGAAAGAATGTTTTTAGAAATTCAGTTTGCATTTCTTGCCATGTGCCAATGGATCTTGGTTTTAAAGAATTCAACCATGTTTTTGCTTTATCTTTTAAAGAAAAAGGAAACAATTTTAGCCTTACAATTTCATCACTACATGTTTGGTCATTGAAAGTAGAACACACTTCCTCAAAATCCTTAAGATGCAAATATGGACTTTCAGATTCTAAACCATGAAAATTTGGAAGTAGTGGAATCATACCAGGCTTAAATTTAAAATTATTAGCATTAAGAGGAAAAATAAAGCAAGAAGGAGAAGAATTTCTTGGAGGTTGTAAATAATCACGCATGGTTCTTATAGGTTCATTTTCATCATGCACACTTTCATTTTCAGCCATGGTGTTAATTGTGTGTGAGTGTTGAGGTAAATCAAAAAGATTGTCAAACAAGTTTTCAGTATTAACTTTAATTAAACGACCAGAATTTTTGTCCCTGCACCAAACTATCATATATTAGCAAAACATAAACTATAATAATAGTAAAAAAAAATCTATATACTTTCCTTGACGCAACTCCCCGGCAACGGCGCCAAAAACTTGCTACAACTAAAAGATTGCAATACCCAAGTGTAGGTTGTCTCAAGTAATAAAACTCGGGAGTCCGAGTGTCGATCCTCAAGGAATTGGAAGGAACTATATTAGATCAATAGAAATATGCAATGTTAATTATTTGACAATAAACAAAGTTTCAGTAAACGAAAGCACTAGAGCTTCTAGGATCCTCTTTGACAAACTTGTAATTAATGTTCTCCATTCACAATGTAACTCAATTAAGAATCATCTAGGAAGTGATCTTAATTGGAAGATGGAGAGGTTATTGCATGACTATATTAAAAAGATAACCCATTCTTAACTATAATATGTAATAAAACCTATGAACTTGAAATGTTGAGATAGTCTAAGCATTCAATGTACCATGCACAATGTTAACAATGAATCAAAGTCTCAAACAAAACAAATACAATTTTAGTACATATGATTTAATTAATTGAAGGATTTTATTGAAGAACAAAAGAAGAAATGAAGAACAACATTACAAATTCATCAAAATATCACCCTTAGCTCTAGCTAAGGTTCTAGCAAGACATATTGTAACTTACACACAATAAAACTAAAAATGAACAAGACAATATGAAACTCTCAAATTCTAGCTTCCCTCCTCTGGTTTTTTGTGTAAATGCCTTCCTTTTATAGGCAATAAAAACGAGCATATGCTAGTGTGAATGTGAGTTGTCATTGTGGGCTAATGATTCAATTAAGCATCTCCATGTCGGCCATTTTATGCTTTTTGCACTCCGAACTGGACAATATGGTCAAAATGAACATTGTAGAGCATCAAGTTAGATTTACAACGCATTTTGAATCATATCATTCCAACATCTACAGCTCAAGATATGATTATTTTACTGAACCATGTGCAGTGATGGAGTTGTAATGATTCAATTAAGCATCTTAATGTCGGCCATTGTCTGATTTTCTAAACGCCGATTTGGTCAACATGATCAACATGAAAATTGTAGATAATTAAGTTATTGTTAAAACGCAACTTGAATCAGATCATTCCAACATCTACAACTCAAGATATGAGTATTTTACTGAACTATGTGCAGTAGAGGCTGAAAAACGCATTTTTCATGCAAGTTGCTTGAATGGTCAATACACATCAAGTTGAATGCACCTAAATTCATTCATAATAAATATAAGTCTCTCATATCATATTAAATCAAAATTTATTCATATAGATATGTTTAATTAAAATAATGTGATGAGACTTCTTAATTGGTGCATAAGATAGCTTAATTAACAAAATAATATGTAGAAATGTCTATGAAAATATATGCAAGTAATGCAATTTTAGACATTTATCAGTGATTAAAGAGCTCAACATGGACATGAAAAAAGCTAGGGAAAAATGACTACTCCAACTAAGCAAACTTGAAGAAATTAGGGATGAAGCTTACGAGAATGCCAAGATTTACAAGGAGCGTACTAAGCGCTATCACGATAAAGGGCTCATCAGTAAGTCTTTAGTTCCTGGAATGAAAGTACTTTTACATAATTTACGTTTGCGTATGTTTCTAGGAAAACTATATTCTAGGTGGAGTGGACCGTATACAATTGCTAATGTATATCCAGGTCGAGAGTCTAAATTCCAAAACACAAGAACCATTCAAAGTGAATGGGCATCGTGTTAAGCAGTACGTGGAAGGAGATACCAATATGAAAAGCATAGAAACCATACGTCTCCAAGATTCTTAGACACAAGAGCGGCCACGTCTTGGTAAGACGTAAAACTAAGCCCTTAATGGGAGGCACACATTCAGTATTATTTTCGTTACTTTCTTTGTTCATTTTTCTTTCATTCTTTTTTATTTTTGTTTTTAAAAGTTTTTCATGGCAATGAGGACATTACCTCAATCTTGGTTAGGGGTGAATACGTTGCCCATGTTCTCTTTTTCAAAAATCCCAAAGAAATAAAAAATGTTTCAAATTTTTTGTGTGTCGTGGCATGGAAAATTTGTGCCACGGCCAGTGTGGTTCTATTTGAGAATGATTTTTGAAAATTTTTCTATACTGCGGCAGGGAAAATTTGTGTCGCAAGGTGATAGTTCATGTTTTGGGACCAATTTTAAAAATTTTGTGTGCGCTGCGGCAGGAAAATATTTGTGTCGTAGCAAGAGTGGTTCTATTTCATGCGTATAGCCTAAAATTGATCTGTATTGCGATGCGCATTCAAATTATGCCAAAAAGGGGCAAATCGTGTATTCAAAATTCATTTGAAATTTTTTTTCCTCCCCACTTTCCCTCATTTTTCCTCACTTTCTCTCCATTTTCCTCCCATTTTCTCACCAAAAACAAAACTTTACTCCATAATTTCTTCCATCTAAACTTTCTATCAAGTATTTCTTTCTCAATTTTCATAGATTTGTTCAAGAAATCTCTTCATCTTCTTCCACACAAGCTAGGGTTTCGAAAAAATTGGGGGTTTTTCTTTAAGACTTCAATCGAACTCCCAAGAGGTAAATGTCTTCACAATTCTAACTTAATTTGGTATTTATTATCTAGAAATTGTGAATTCTGTTTGAAATTTTTTGGATTTAAGTGATTTGAGTTAGATAAGAGGGGATTTTTGGGGATATTATGAAATTAATTGACTTGTGTGAGATTATTTGGGTAGCACAATCTATGGCTCCAAAAAGAAAAGCCGGAGAGGGAAGTCATTCCAAAGCAGAAGGAAAAAATGGTTGAGGAACACAACTTTGATGCCTCTAGGTTTGTTTGTAAAGAGGCACAAGAGCGGTACGAAGGTGCCGTCAAAAGAAACAAAGGATTTGTTAATGAGAGGGGGTTGGATTTTGGACAAGTAGGATTAATGGGAATTTCTAATAAGGTTCAGGCATTAGGGTGGAGGAAATTTGTACATGCACTAGAAGCTGGTGTGAGTTCGTTGGTCAGAGAATTTTATGCGAATGTTCCGGAAGCTCGGGATGAAATGGTTTGGGTGAGGAGTGTTGAAGTCCCCTTTAATAGGACTGTTATAAATGCATACTATGGGTTGAGGGACTTACAGGATAGTGGGTATGAAACCTATTTAAAACAGGTGGATTATGAGGAAGTTATAAACGCCCTCACCGATGGTCATGCGGAGTGGGAATTTAAGGGGGACATGGTAAATACCTTTCAAGAAAACCATCTTCGAACCCAATCCCATATTTGGCAATACTTTGTGTGCTCCAGATTGATGCCAACCCGGCATTACAGTACTGTTGATCAGGAGAGGGCAATCTTGCAATATACAATAGAGACTGAGAGTACAATATGACACGGACGAGGTACTTTTGCAACAGGGTGAAACATTAACTTTCAATTACATGCAGCACTTAACCAGTGGTACTAAGGTGGGACAAGGTAGTAGGAAGGGTGATGGGACCTTTTCCATGAATGCTACCACCAAAGATAGGTTGGTGAACTTAGAAGCAAAGGTGAATAAAATACAGGAATACCAAAGTAAAAAACAAGCTTGGTTCAGCGAACAAATGAAATATTCTCATGAATACCAAGCTCTACTCCACAGAATGATGAGCTTCCAGTTGACACAAAGCGGAGTAGACCTCACCTAATTCAGCACAGTTCCGTAGTATTCGGGCCACGAATTCGTGTACAGACCATTGGAGAACCAACCCGAGGATGAGAACCAGCAACATGATGATATGCAGGACTAGGTGTCCCCATTGTATTTTTTTTCCTTTCTTTAATTTTTAATTTTTTTTATTTTGCTTAGTTTAATTTTCTTTTTCTTTTTCTTTCATTTTTATTTTTATTTTTTTTATGTTGGATTAGTTATGAACTTTAATTAACATTGTTTAATGGTTTTCAATTTCATTTATCTTTAGTTAATTTTTTAAAATTTAGCTTTGAGTTGTGATGCACACATATAGAGGTTTCATTCATATTTCTTGCGAACTAAATGCTACATGATGAGAAGGGCGATGAATGGTGAACCAGAGTGTAACTGTAATGTACACTATTTCATACAAATGGGGTAATTAGGTTGGGGTGGGAAAAATATTCCATGAGCATGAATTTAGACCAAATTTTAAATTTTTACTTTTTGTAGGTTTTTCATTTGAATTTTGTTAGGATAGTATCGAGTCCACTTGAATCAATTTGGAAATCTATGATATTAATGTGATTGTAATGACGGTGACATGTGAAAGAAATTGATTTTCACCTAAGTGAAGAGGCACAAAAATGTTAGATTCATCTAGTTTGAGGATTTTGTGGTATATGTGGTAGTTTGTTTGGTTAGTATCACTATTTTTGGTTTGTGTAATGTATGCATGTTCCTGATATATTTTAAGTCTCAACAAACTCTAGAATTTTCTTGAAAATCCATAAAGGAGAAATAATAGAATTACATACCACTTAGAAAGTGATTTAGGCCATCTTCGGATCGTTTGAACTCTTCGCGCCTCCTCGTACTGTTTTATCCATAGTGACACCCGTGAACTCAATATACATATATACATTGTACTACCCTTATTGATAAGAGTACTCAATGTAATACTTGGTTTTCATGAGCATTTGAATTAAAGGAAATTATATTTATCTTACTTTGATTTAAAAAAAAATGAAAATAAAGAGCAAGAAGAGTAAAGAAAGAAAATCCATCAAAAATCTAAGGGACATATGGAGTTTATAAAATAGGAGGAAGGAAAAAAACATTTGGGTATAAAAGATAAAACTTGTGAAGAAAAATGCAAAGTACTGTTATCCTCTTAAAAAGAACATTTCTGTACTTTCGTTACTTTCGTAACCACATACCTTAACACAACTTTACAAGCTCAATAAAGTCCTATTGATTCGAGGTAGTTTTGATTTCTATATTAGTGGAGATGGATTTGAAAAGTGAGCCTTTGGAGTTTGCGAGTGCAATTCTCACTCATATTTTACTTTCACAATATTGGGACCTCAAATGCAATCTATGAATATCATGCAAACCACAATTCGATAGTGTAACTAACGGGCTAGTGGTTTGATTGTTTGTTCAAAATTCGATTACGAAAATGGATTTGATATTTGGACTGTTTTTGAGCATAAGTGGTTTTTAACTATTTCGTATGTCATTAGTCATTAACAATTTTTGAGACATATGCATGGATTGATTCGAGTATGTCTAGAGTCTTTAATAGTTTTAAGAGTCGTACGGTGTTTGTGGGTATCATCACTAGAAACCCCCACGAGACTAAAACTCATCCACTAGGGATACCTAGGGGTTTAAAGCTTATTGCATATGCTAAATGCAACCGTGACAATCTACGAAAGTGATTTATGTTAGTATAGTTTATTTTATTTATTTTTCTTTTAGTTTTTAGTTTTTATTTATTTTACTAGTAAGAACCTGGTTGGGGATTGTGATGAGTGCTTAGAAAACACTAATATTTTGTGATTTATTGTGCTTAATTGTGACAAATAGATTTGTTATAACTCATTATTTACATTAATCTATCAATTTAAAATCACAAGTATGTTTTATTGTATTTCAGGTATTTTTAGCGTCAAATGAGTTGAATAACGCAAACACTCAAAGACGTAAGACTTACGGTGCTCCAATTACAATTTAGGAGCAACACAAGTCAAATTATGTAAGCCTTACATAACGAGCCAACTAGTAGTAAGGAGTACTGTGAAGACACAAAATGCAACGTGAGCCACAGCGAGGAAAGTTGTGCCGCAGCGAGAGCCTGTCAGGTTTGGCCATTATTTTTAGATTTATTTTTTTGCCTCAGCAGAGAAATGTGTTTGCCACGGCATGCCTATTACTGGGACAGCCAAAATTTTATGTAACCCTTACACTTATAAATACCCCATTATGTCTCCCTTTTACACACTTCAATTTTGCGAATCAACAAGAGACTTAATCAAAATTTTGGAGTTTTTCCTCACTCAAAGAAGCAAGAGAATCAATTCTAAGGATTCAAAAAGCCATTGAAGATCGACGATCAAGCTTTTGGAGAAGAACGTCATCCAATCCAAATGTGGTATTTAGATATAGGTTTCTTTTTATTATAGAATTTCCCTTTCTTCTTCTTACCTTTTTGAGATGTATGTTCAATTAAATTTATCTATGAATATTAATTTAAATATGAGTGGCTAATTTTATTATGGGTGTTTAGTTTGTGTTGCCATGTTTGCTAGAACTGTTGTGGTGAATATTTTTATTGCTTTAAGATAAATAAAATTACCTTTTGATTAAGAGGATGTTTAGATGTTTAATTGTGAATTTTCATGGGCCAATTTGAGATTCATAATTAGGTTGAAAAATATTAGAGTTTGGTTTTAGGAACGTCACCTTAATTCTACTTAGAAAAACTTAATCAAAACTTCAAATTGATGATCTAGTCATGGCATTTGTTTGATTGGCATACTTTTTCTTGTGCATAATTTGATTGTTATTTGATATACCCGATTATAGGATATTGATTAGTTAATCAACAAAGAGAATTGTCCGATCGTAGGAATTTTCGTAAATAAAAGAAAAGCCGATAATATTTGTTTATTAGAACATTCATGTTAATTCACCATAACATTTCGATGCAAGCATGGTCAACCAAACTAAACGTCCATACATTCTCCATTGATATTTGAAACCTTTTTAAGTTAATTCAAGTTTGCATTATTGTTTTCTTTAATTGTTCACCACCATTGATCTTGCTCACAAATCCAACTCTATTTATAGTTTTATTAGTCTTAGGATTCTAATTATTTAGAGTTTTAGTAGTTCTAGAACTCTATTTTGTTAGTGTTTTAGTTGCTTTATAACTCAAATTAGATTAAGAAAAAGGTTGTTTAAAACCATTGCAATTCCTTAAGAGATCGACCTTGAAGGTTTGTTTATCACTTGCTATAAGTGATTCGTACACTTGCGAGTACTATAATTTGCACATCAATAGGTCTTGTCCATGTATGGACACTTTCATCTAACTCATTCAAGTAGTCTATGGGTTCATCAAAGTCTTTTGGGAGAAACTCACCATTGCACATCATCTCAATAAATTAGCACTCCCTAATTGTGGGTCCCTCATAGAAGTAGCTAACTAAATTCCCATTTTTGTACCCATGGTATAGGAACTTGTTTAATAATTCTTTGAACCTTTGCCAGGCTTGGTATAAAGTCTCAATATCTTTTAATGATTTTAGTCTTTTGGTGAAGAAAGTATTTATTAAAGAATATGAGAGAGTCTCAACACGGTGAACAACCAAGTCAAGGTGTTACTGACACCTAAGGACTCACCCCTCTCATACGAATAGTAGAAACAAAAATAGATAACAAGAAACAAGTAATAGCAAATAGAAAATAAGACAAAAAGCATAAAAAAGATAGAGTAATAAATGATTTCCAATAAAAGTACAGTCTCTATATGTTGGTACTTATATTGAGGATATAGTGATTGTACTACTCATGCAACAGAGCAAGCAAACACAACAATATAACTTCGTTAAAACACT
The DNA here is from genome assembly GCA_029378325.1 of Elaeagnus macrophylla. Classification (NCBI taxonomy): domain Eukaryota; kingdom Viridiplantae; phylum Streptophyta; class Magnoliopsida; order Rosales; family Elaeagnaceae; genus Elaeagnus; species Elaeagnus macrophylla. Next base: position 56,539,942 of record CM055641.1, on the reverse strand, counting down.
TAGGCTCCAATCCTAAGTTGTAACATTAAGCAACTTCCTAACAACTACATTCACTAAATGAAATAAACAATTGTCCAGACCTAATAAGGTAAATACCAATATCTCTATCAATTGGGACCACCCATCCTAACTATCTAGGTTGCTCTCACCAACTATCTTCACAACTACTTTGATCCATATTACATCTGACTTATTGATAAGTGCTCGAAAAGCACTAATATTTCGTGATTTATTGTGCATAATTGTTTAAAAATAGATTTTTTATATCTTGTTTATTCGATTATTTTCATAAATCTATCAATTCGGAATCACGCGTATGTTTTAGTGTGTTTTAGGTGTTTTTAGCATCAAATGAGTTGAATAATGCAAACACGCAAAGACAGAATGCTTACGGCACTCGGATCACAATTTACGGGCAACACAAGTCAAATTATGTAAGCCGTACATTACGAGCGAGCACATATGTAAGGGGGTACATGTAAAGAAACTGAAGACAACGTATGCCGCGGCAAGGAAAATGTATGCCACAGTGAGCACCTCTCGGGTTTTGACCATTAATTCCAAATTTATGTTGTGCTGCGGTGGGTAAAATGTGTGCCATGGCACGCCTATTCCTAATACAATCAGGATCTATGTAACCCTTACATGAATAAATACCCCCTTTAGAGTCCATTTTACACACAGCTTTTATACATTTCAATTTTACAAACCAACAAGAGATTCAATAAGGTTTTAGGAGTTTTTCCACACTCAAGGAAGCAAGGGAATTAATTCTAAGGATACAAGAGACCATTGAATATCGACGATCAAGCTTTTGGAGAAGAACGCCATCCAACCCAATAGCGGTATTTAGATCTAGGGTTTCTTCTTGTTATAGAATTTACTTTTCTTCTTCTTACTTCTTTGAGTGTATGTTCAGATTATATTTGTCTATGAATTTTAATATGAACATGAGTGGGTAATTTTATTACGGATGTTTAGTTTGTGTTGCCATGTTTGTTAGAACTGTTGTGGTGAATGTTTTTATTGTTTTGAGATAAATAAATTTACCTTTTGATTAAGAGCATGTTTAGATATTTAATTGTGAATTTTCATGGGCCAATTTGAGATTCATAGTTAGGTTGAAAAATTTGAGACTTTAGTTTTAGGAACGTCACATTGACTATATTTTGAAAAACTTAATCAAAGTTTTAAATTAATGACCTAATCATCACATTGGTTTGATTGGCATATTTTCCTTGTGCATAATTTGGTTGCTAATTGATATACCCGATCATAGGATATTGTTTAGTTAATCAACAAAGAGAATTACCCGATCGTAGGAATTTTCGTAATTAAAAGGAAAGCTGGTAAAAATTGTTTATTAGAACGTTCATGTTAATTAACCATAACTTTTCGATGCAAGCATGGCCAACCAAACTGAATGTCCATACATCCTCCATTGATATTTGAAATCATTTTGAATTAATTCTGAATTTGCGTAATTGTTTTCGTTAATTGTTCGACGCCATTGATCTTGCTCACAAATCCACTTTATTTACAGTTTTATTAGGTTTAGGATTCTAGTTATTTAGAGTTTTAGTGTTACTAGAACTCTATTTAATTAGTGTCTTAGTTGCTTTAGGACTCTAATTCGATTAAGAAAAAGGTTGTTTAAAACCATTGCAATTCCTTGAGAGACTGACTTCGGAGGTTTGCTTATCACTTTCTACGAGTGATTCGTACACTTGCAAGTACTATAATTTGCACATCAAGTTTTTGGCGCCGTTGCCGGAGAATTGACGTTTTAAATAATTTTCTTTTTAACTTTTTAGAGTTTATAAATTAGATTTATTTGTTTATTTACTTTATTTTTATTTTATTTGTTATCTTTTAATCAAAAACACAAAAAAAATAAAAAAAATCAAAAATAAAAAAATAGTGCTTTTATTGCAATTTCTCTACTGCCTTGATCTTTGTTTGCTTTTTATTTGTGCATGTAGGGTAGGAGGTCACTTAACAAGGAACTCACTCCCTTCATTGACAACATTAATAGGATCAAACACCGATCAAAGAAACTGGATAATCAAATTCAAGAGGACAAAGACCAACAACAATTGCAAGCAGTATTGGGTGACAATGTGGGTAGGCAGATGATGAACAAAGGGTTTGCAAGACTTGTCATTGGGACCGCCACATCATGCATTCAACTCGCATAGGCAGCTAGGAATTATGAATTGAAAAATATTCATTATTCCATGCTTCCCTCCTTTTACGGTATCCCTAATGAAAATCCTTTAAATTTTATGCGTGAATTATATGCAACTATGCAAACCTTTCCACTGCAGGGACTTAGTGAAGATCAACTACGGATGAGGTGTTTTCCTTACATTCTAAAAGATAGAGCTAAGTCTTGGCTCATGACATTGGCACCAGGTTCTTTGGCCACTTGGGATGCAATTTATAACAAGTTTATGGGTAAGTTCTATTCCCATCAAAAAACGTCTGACCTAAGAACAAAAATTGCTACTTTTTTAATAATGGAAGGAGAACCCTTTTACGAGGCTTGGGACCGGTTCAAATTGCTCTTGATACAGTGTCCACATCACCACTTCCCATTGTAGTTACAAAATCAGTTTTTCTATGATGGATTGACACTACAATGTCGATTCACAGTTGACAATGTTGGACATGGGGCTAACATTTGTTCTTTTGCAAGTGATTCTTATACAGGTGTTAATGAAGAGGCAAATTTAATGCAAGGGTACCAACCTAGACCTGGGAACGACCCTTACTATAACACCTACAACCCTAGATGGAGAAATCACACCAACTTTGCTTGGAAACAAAACAATAACCCACCATTTGTCCAAAATAAAACACAAGGCCAAAATATTAACTGACAATTTCCACAAAATAAACCAACCGTAGAGGAAAAATTGAATGCCTTCATGCAATATTGTAGTGGAAGGATGGACTCTATCGAAGCATCAATGAAAAGAGTGGAAATACAAGTGGGGCAGCTAGCTGAACAAATGCACAAACAAGAGATAAGAAAGGTGCCCAGTCAACCGAACAAGCAAAACTTGTCACGGTTCTTTTGAGTAGTAAGGTCGTTACAAAAATTTTACTTGAACTTTCTAATGATTTATCTTATAGTGCAGGTTACATGGAAGATAACAATACAGTTTCTAAGGAATTGGGGGAAAAAGGTGACAAACATGAAGAGCCTTCAAAGGCAATAATTGAGGAGTCATCTAGCTTCCCCAAGTTACACAGTCATCAGAGCCATACCGACCACCAGTGCCATTCCCACACCGTTTAAAGGACAATAAGCAAGATAAGTAATTTTTTGATTTATTTAACATGCTTTTGAAAGTTAATATTAATTTGCCTCTGTTAGATGTAATTAGAAACATGCCTTCTTATGCAAAATTTTTCAAAGAACTAAACACTAAGAAAAGAAGGTATGAGCTTAATGAAAGAGTCATAGTGTCTGAAATTGCTAGTGTAGTACTTCAACGAAACTTACCCCCTAAGTTAAAAGATCCAGGTAGTTTTATCATTAATATCACTATGGGGGATAGGAAAGTAGATAAGGCTATGCTTGATTTAGGTGCTAGTATAAATTTGATGCCTTACTCTATTTTCTTGCAGCTAGGTTTGGGAGAGCTAAAACCAACAACCATATCCCTTCAACTTGTGGATAGATTTGTTAAATATCCGAAGGGCATGGTTGAGGACTTACTTGTATAGGTAGATAAGCTAATCATACCTGTTGATTTTGTGCTTTTAGATATGCAGGATAACCCATCTTTGGACAAGGAGCATACAATTCTTTTGAGTAGACCATTTATGGCCACTACTCAAACCATCATTGATGTCCAAAGTGGGAAGTTGACAATGACAGTCTTGGGAGAGACTGTACATTTTAAGGTTTTTGATTCATCTCCTTACCCTTCTATATCTGCTATTGATGAATGCTCATTTGTTGAATGTTTAGATCCCATTATTCATGATACTTTTGTGCAGGATAGATTAGAGGATAAATTAGAGGTAGCACTTACAGTTGGAGAGGTAGATGATATCTTAGACTACAAGGCTAGGGAGTACAATGATCTTTTAGACAATGCCATACCATTAGATGAAGCTAGTACACCCTAAGATTTATTAGATGTCCCACATGATAATGAGATCGCTCCACCTAAATTGGAACTTAAAGAACTACCTAAGCATCTGAAATATGTATTTTTGGGAGAGAATGAGACTTATCCGGTTATTATTTCATCTACACTCACCCAAAAACAAGAGGACAAACTAGTCGGAGAGCTTAGGAAGTATAGAAAAGAAATAGGATGGAGTATAGGGGACATTAGAGGCACTAGTCCAGCAATGTGTATGCATAAGATCAATTTGGAGGACAATGTCAAGCCAGTAAAAGAAGTACAAAGGAGACTAAACCCAATCATGCAAGAGGTTGTTAAAAAGAAGTTTTGAAACTCTTAGCAGTAGGAGTAATTTATCCAATTGTTGATAGCAAATGGGTTAGTCCAATTCATGTGGTACCAAAGAGATTTGGAATAGCCATGGTTAAGAATGAGAAAGATGAATTAGTGCCCACTAGGATAATTACGGGTTGGAGGATGTGTATCGACTTTCGAAAATTGAATTTGTACACCAAAAAGGATCACTTCCCCCGTCCCTTCATTGATCAAATGTTAGAAAGACTAACTGGACATGATTTCTACTGCTTTTTGAATGGTCTTTCAGGTTATTAGTAGGTACCCATTGCTCCTGAGGATCAAGAGAAAACAACTTTCACATGCCCATTCGATACTCTCGCTTTCAGGAGGATGCCATTTGGACTATGCAATGCACCCCCCACCTTTTAGAGATGATGTCAATCTTTTCAGACATGGTGGAAAAATTCGTCGAGGTATTTATGGATGACTTTTCTATTTTTGGTAATTCCTTTGATGATTGCTTGCATAAATTGACTTTATTGTTAGAACGATGCATTGAATGAAATTTGACACTTAGCTGGGAAAAAATTCATTTTATGGTCCAACAGGACATAGTGTAAGGACATGTCATATCTAGCAAAGGAATTGAAGTAGATAAGGCTAAGATAGATTTAATTGCAAAATTGCCTCCCCCTACATCTGTTAAGGGAATACGGAGTATCATAGGACATGTAGGTTTCTATAGACGGTTTGTTAAGGATTTTTCCAAAATAAGTCGTCCATTATGTAATCTATTTTCCAAAGATACTCCGTTTGATTTTAATGATGATTGCCTTGTTGCCTTCAATACTTTAGAGGATAGACTTACTTTTGCACCTTTTATTGTGGCTCCTGATTGGTTTTTACCATTTGAGAATATGTGTGATGCATCTAATTATGCAATAGGGGCAGTTTTGGGGAAAATAGTGGATAAACGTTTACATATTATATATTATGCTAGCAAAACACTCAATGATGCCCAAATTAACTACAGCACAACTGAAAAAGAGTTTGGCTGTTGTGTTCTACTTGTTAAATTTAGGTCTTACTTGGTAGAAACTAAAGTTATTGTTCATTCGAATCATGTTGCTTTGAGATATCTATTGACTAAACCGAATGCTAAGCCTAGACTCATTAGGTGGGTCCTAGTTTTACAAGAATTTGACCTTGAGATCAAAGACAAAAAAGGTACTAAAAATGTAGTAGTTGATCATCTGTCTAGGTTAATCTCTGAGTATGAAAATGTTGAGGGTGAAAGTAAGGACAAAATCATAGAAACCTTCTCTAATGAACAATTTTTTACAATAGGTCCAAATCCATGGTATGCTGACATTGTTAATTATCTTGCTAGTAGCATTTTAAGACCTAGCATAACGTTTCAAGAAAATAAAAGGTTTTTCAGTGTTTGCAGGGAATACTTTTGGGATGACCCCTATTTGTTCTGGATTTTGTTGGCCTACATTGTTTAAGGATGCTAACATGTTTTGTGTGAGGTGTGATAAATATCAAAGAATTGGTAATATAGGCAAACATAATGAAATGCCTTTGACATCAAATCTTGTAGTTGAATTATTGGACGTGTGGGGAATTTACTTCATGGGTTCGTTTCCCACATCTTTTGGTCACACTTATATTTTAGTCGTAGTCGACTATGTATCAAAGTGGGTAGAAGCGATACCCACTAGAACTAATGATGCTAATGTTGTTGTTAAATTTTTGAAGGATAACATTTTTAGCAGGTTTGGAACACCGAGAGCGATCCTTAGTGATGGAGGCAACCACCTTTGCAATAGGCTTTTTGATAGGCTTTTGAAAAAGTACAACATTTCTCATAGAGTGGCTACCCCATACCATCCCCAAACTTCGGGGCAAGTTGAAGTTAGCAACAGACAAATCAAGGGAATATTGGAACGCATAGTACGCCACTCAAGGAAGGATTGGTCAGTTAAGTGTAATGATGTCTTGTGGGCATTTCGTACAGCGTACAAAACACCCATTGGTTTGAGCCCCTACCGGTTAATATTTGGTAAAGCATGTCACTTACCCGTTGAGCTAGAGCATAGAGCTTATTGGGCAATTAAAGAGCTCAACATGGACATGGCAAAAGCTGGGGAAAAATGACTACTCCAACTGAGCGAACTTGAGGAAATTTGGGACGAAGCTTACGAGAATGCCAAGATCTACAAGGAGTGTATTAAGCACTATCATGACAAAGGGCTCATCAGTAAGTGTTTAGTTATTGGAATGAAAGTTCTGTTATTTAATTCATGCTTGCGTTTGTTTCTAGGAAAACTACATTCTAGGTGGAGTGGACCGTACACAATTGCAAATGATTTCCACATGGAGTGGTCGAGTTGCTAAATTCCAAAACACAAGAACCGTTCAAAGTGAACGTGTATCATGTTACGCCATACTTGGAAGGAGACACCAATTTGAAAAAGCATAGAAACTATACGTCTCCACGATTCTTAGACACGAGAGTGGCCACTCTTGCTAAGACGTAAAACTAAGCCCTTAATGGGAGGCACCCATTCGGTATTGTATTTCTTTCATTTCTTTGTTCATTTTTCGTTCTTTTTATCATATTTTTGTTTTAAAAATTTTTTCATGGCAATGAGGACATTCCCAAATCTTGGTTGGGGGTGAATGCGTTGCCCATTTTCAAAAAATTAAAAATAAAAAATTTTAAAACTGTTGTGTCCGTCGTTGCAGGGAAAAATTTGTGCCATGGTGAGGGAGTTTCTATTTTAGGACAATTTTTTAAAAAAATGAGCGTGCCACGGCAGGAAAAATTTGTGCTGTGGTGAAGAACATTCTGTTTCACGCACAAAATTAAAAATTTTATCCATACCGCGGCGGGGAAAAAAGCATGTCGCAGTGTGCCTTCAAAAATTTCCTGAAAAGGGGCACTCGTGAATTCAAATCTCACAACCCCCAAATTTTCCAAAATTTTCCCACAGTTTCTCTCATTTTCTCTCAAACAACCTCTCACTTTCTCTCCAATTTCTTCTTAAATTCTCACAAAAATCTAAACTTTACTTAATAATTTCTTCATTCTAGCATTGCTAACAAGTATTCCTCCATCAATTTCAACAGATAAGCCCCTTCATTTTCAAAACCTAGGGTTTCAATCAATTTGGAGCTTTTTCTTCAAGGCTTCAATTGCACTCCTAAGAGGTAAATTTCTTCACAATTCTATCATCATTTGGTAATTACTTTCTGGAATTTGTGAATTGTGTTTGAAAAATTTGGATTTAAGTGAATTGATTTGGATAAGAGGGAATTTTTGGAGTTTTATTGAATTTTCTGAAATTAATTGTTGGGTGTGAATTATTTGAGTGAAAGAATTTTATGGCTCCAAAAAGAAAGGCTGGTGAGGGTAGTCGTTCGAAAGGAAAAGGAAAAGTGGTTGAAGAATGAAATTATGATGCATCTCGGTTTGTTAGTGCCCAATAGCGGTACGAGGGTGCCGCCAATAAAAATAAGGGGTTTGTCAATGAGAGGGGTGTAGAATTTGGTCAAGTGGGACTAATGGGAATATTTAATAAAATCGAGGTGTTAGGATGGATAAAATTTGTGCACACTCTTGAAGCGGGTGTAAGTTCGTTGGTTTGGAAATTCTACGCGAATGTCTCGGAAGCTCGGGATGGAATCGTATGGGTGAGGGGTGTTGAGGTCCCCTTTAATAGGACAGTTATAAACTCTTACTATGGGTTGAGGGATATCCAAGATAGCGGGTATGAAACCTACCTAAAACAGGTTGATTACGACGAGATCATAAACACCCTCACCAATGGTTATGCGGAATGGGAGTACAAGGGAGACATGGTCAACATTTTCAAAGCTAAGCACCTTAGGACCCATTCCCGTATCTGGCAGTACTTTATGTGTTCTAGGTTAATGCCCACCCGACATTATAGTGCTGTCGATAGGGAGCGGGCAATTCTGCAATTTGCCATAGAAATCGAGCGTCCAAGAACGGGTTGTGTATTCAGCAGAGCATCACAACATAAGTTATTTCTTTCCCCAACTGATCACCGCTTTGTGTGTCAAACACAGAGTCCGATATGACACGGGCAAGGTTTTATTGCAACCAGATGAAACATTAACATTTGCTTACATGTAATACCTGACTAGCGGTACAAAAGCTGGACAAGGTAGTAGGAATGATAAGGGTACCTCTTCCAAGAATGCTACCACAAAAGATAGGTTGGTAAACTTAGAGGTAAGGGTTAATAAAATACAGGAGTGCCAGACTCAACAACAAGCTTGGTTCAGCGACCAAATGAAGTATTCACATGAGTACTAAGCTCTACTCCACCGAATGATGAGCTTTCAGTTGACATAGGGTGGAGTAGACCTCACCCAGTTTGGCCCAGTTCAGCAGTATTCGGGACACGATTTTGTTTTCAAACAACCGGCGGACCTACCCGAGGATGACAAAGAACAACCTGAAGATATGGAGGACTGAGCCTCCCAGTTGTATTTTCTTTCTTTTATTTTCATTTTCTAGTTTAATTTTCTTTTTCTTTCATTTTTATTTATTTTATTTTATGATTGAATTGTTTGATAATTTTAATTAACTTTGTTTAATGTTTTTGCTTTCATTTGAATTTAGTTAATTTTTAAATTTGGATTTGAGTTGTGATGCAAACAATTAGAGGTTTCATGCATATTTCTTGCACACTAAATGCTACATGATGAGAAAAGCGAGGAATAATGAACCGAAGCGTACATGTAATGTACACAATCTCATATGAAAAGGGGTAACTTCTCTCACTTCTTTACTTAATTTCTTTTGCTTTTCTTTTTAACATTTAGGACAATGTAGAAATTAGGTTGGGGATGGGAAAAATATTCCATGAGCATGAATTTAGACCAAATTTTAAATTTTAATTTTTGTCACTTGAATTTTGTTAGGATAGTGTCAAGTCCACTTGAGTCAATCCGGAAGTCCATGATATTAATGTGATTGCAATGACTATGATATATGAAAGAAATTTAATTTTTACCTAAGTAAAAAGGCACATAAATGTTAATTCATCTAGTTTGAGGATTTTGTGGTATATGTGGTAGTTTGTATGGTTAGTATGACTATGTTTGGTTTGTGTAGTGTATGCATGTTTGTGATATATTTTAAGTCTCAACGAACTCTATAACTTTCTTGAAAACCCATTAAGGTGAAATAATAGAATCATATACCACTTAGAAAGTGATTTAGGCCATCTTTGGACAGTTTGAACTTTTCAAACCTCCCCGTATTGTTTCATCCATAGTGACACCTGTGAACTCAATACTCATATATGCATTGTACTACCCTTAGTGATAAGAGTATTCAATGTAATACTTGATTTTCATGAGCAATTGTATTGTATATGTCTTGCTTTGTTGATTAAAAAAAATCAAAAATCAAAAAAAAAAAAAAAATTTATTGAATAAAGAGCAAGAAACGTAAAGAAAGAAAATCAAGCAAAAATCAAGGGACATATGGAATTTATAAAATAACAGGGTGAAAAAGAACATTTGTGAAGAGTACTCTTATCCTATTGAGAATAACATTTCTGTACTTTCATAACCACACACCTAAACACAACTTTACAAGCTTAATAAAGTCCTATTGATTCTAGGTAGTTTGACTTCTATATTAGTGGAGATGGATTTCAAAAGTAAGCCTATGGAGTTTGTGAGTGCAATTTTCATTCATATTTTACTTGCACATTTATGAGATCTAAAATGTAATATATGAATATCATGCATGGCACAATCCGAAAGTGTAACTAATGGGCTTGTGGTTTGATTGGTTGTTCAAAAGTTGATTACGAAGATGGGTTTGATATTTGGACTGTTTTTTAGCTTAAGTGATTTTTAACTATTTCGTATGCCATTCGTTATTGACAATTTTTGAGACATATGCATGGATTGATTCAAGTATGTTTAGAGTCTTTATTAGTTTTAAGAGTCATACGATGTTTGTGGGAATCATCACTGGAAACCCTCACAAGACTATAACTCATCTACTAGGGTCACCTAGGGGTTTAAAGGCTTGTTGCATATGCTAAATGTAACCGTGACAATCTACGGAAGTTATTTAGGTTAGTTTAGTTTATTTATTTTTCTTTTAGTTTTTCTTTTACGGAAGCTGGTTGGGGGTTATAATAAGTGCTCAAAAAGCACTAACATTTCGTGATTTATTGTGGTTAATTGTTTAAAAATAGATTTGTTATATCTTGTTTATTCGATTATTTTCATAAATCTATCAATTCTGAATCACGGGTATTTTTAGTGTGTTTTAGGTGTTTTTAGCGTCAAATGAGTTGAATAATGCAAACGCACAAAGACGGAACCCATATGGCACTCGGATCACAATTTACGTGCAACACGAGTCAAATTATGTAAGCCGTACATTACGAACCAGCACATATGTAAGGGGGTACATGTGAAGAAACTGAAGACAACGAGCACCACGGCGAGGAAAATGTATGCTGCGGTGAGCACCTCTCGGGTTTTGACCATTAATTCCAAATTTGTGTTATGCTGCAGCGCGCCTATCCCTGATACAATCAGGGTTCTATGTAACCCTTACATGTATCAATACCCCCTTTAGAGTCCATTTTACACACAACTTTTATACACTTCAATTTTGTGAACCAACAAGAGATTCAATAAGGTTTAGGAGTTTTTTCACACTTAAGGAAGCAAGGTAATTAATTCTAAGGATCCAAGAGACCATTGAAGATCGATGATCAAGCTTTTGGAGAAGAACGCCATCCAATCCAATAGAGGTATTTAGATCTAGGGTTTCTTCTTGTTATAGAATTTACTTTTCTTCTTCTTACTTCTTTAAGTGTATGTTCAGATTATATTTGTATATGAATTTTAATATGAACATGAGTGGCTAATTTTATTATGGATGTTTAGTTTGTGTTGCCATGTTTGCTAGAATTGTTGTTGTGAATGTTTTTATTATTTTTAGATAAATAAATTTACCTTTTGATTAAGAGCATGTTTAGATATTTAATTGTGAATTTTTATGGGCCAATTTGAGATTCATAGTTAGGTTGAAAAATCTAAGAACTTAGTTTTAGGAACGTCACCTTGACTATATTTTGAAAAACTTAATCAAAGCTTCAAATTAATGAACTAGTCATGACATTGGTTTGATTGGCATATTTTCCTTGTGTATAATTTGGTTGCTAATTGATATACTCGATCGTAGAATATTGTTTAATTAATCAGCAAAGAGAATTATCCAATTGTAGGAATTTTCGTAATTAAAAGGAAAGCCGGTAAAAATTATTTATTAGAACATTTATGTTAATTCACCATAACTTTTCGATGCAAGCATGGCCAACCAAACTAAACGTCCATACATCCTCTATTGATATTTGAAATCTTTTTTAGTTAATTCTGAATTTGCGTAATTATTTTCGTTAATTGTTCGACACCATTGATCTTGCTCACAAATCCACTTTATTTACAGTTTTATTAGGTTTAGGATTCTAGTTATTTAGAGTTTTAGTGTTACTAGAACTCTATTTAATTAGTGTTTTAGTTGCTTTAGGACTCTAATTAGATTAAGAAAAAGGTTGTTTAAAACCATTGCAATTCCTTGAGAGATCGACCTCGGAGGTTTGCTTATTACTTTCTTCGAGTGATTTGTTAACTTGCAAGTACTATAATTTGCACATCACTTACCTCTAGAGCCACCACCATGCACTGTGGTACTAATACTTGCAATTAGATTAATATGAATTCTAAACAATAAAAATTCACCTGAAATTGATTTTATCAAAAACTCCACCTTATAATAACAATACAAAAATACACTTGATGTATTGTCATTACAAAGCTCAATTTGGTAAAACAATTTAGGGAAAATAACAAAACTAGCACCCCCTAAACTTGTAATAACAAAACTAGCACCCCTGTGTTCAATTAGAATTGAACGACAATAATTTAGACCCGTTCAATATTGAACGTTCAATATTATCCGTTCAATTAGAATTGAATGACGACAATTAGACCCGTTCAATAGTGAACGTTCAATATTTTACGTTCAAATTGAATATTGAACATTCAATATTAAACGTTCAATTCTAATTGAACACAAGGGGGTGTTAGTTTTGCTACTATAAGTTTTAGGGGTGCTATTTTTGGTAATTTCCCAACTATTTAACCAACTCCACCACCATCTTGTATATCAATACAAAAAAATCCTCAATATATTGAGAATACAAAAACTTCATTTTAAAATATGTTAAACTCCAAAATTAGCAAATTAATATTTTTCTCACCTACAAATCACTAATACAAAGCCAGCACATATGTAAGGGGGTAAATATGAAGAAAGGAAAGGCAAAGCGTGCCGTGGCGAGGAAAATGTATGCCGCGACGAGGAGCTCTCGGGTTTCAAACAATATTTCCAATTTTTGTGTTGCGCCACAGCGGGAAAAATGTATGCCACAGCACGCCTTTCCTGTTGCAATCAGGATTCATGTAAACCCTTACATCTATAAATACCCCCTCTAGAAAGCTCTTTACATACAACTTTTATACACTACAATTTTGCGAGCAAACAAGAGATTCAACCAGTTTCGGTAGCTTTTTCACACTCAACGAAGCAAGAAAATCCATTCTAAGAATCCAAGGAAACTGTTGACAATCGAAGATAGAGCTTTTGGAGAAGAACGCCATCCCATCCAATAGCGGTATTTAGATCTAGGATTTCCTTGTTGTTATAGAATTCTATTTTTCTTCTTATTTCATTGAGTGTATGTTCACATTGAATTTGTCTATGAATTTTGATATGAACATGAGCGGCTAATTTCATTATGGATGTTTAGTTTGTGTTGCCATGTTTGCTAGAACTGTTTTGATGAATGTTTTATTGATTTGAAATAAATGAATTTATCTTTTGATTAAGAGCATGTTTAGATATTTAATTGTGAATTTTCATGGGCCAATTTGAGATTCATAGTTAGGTTGAAAAATCTGAAATCTAGTTTTAGGAACGTCACCTTAACATTATTCTGAAATACTTAATCAAAGCTTCAAATTAGTGACTTAGTCATAGCATTAGCTTGATTGAAATATATTTCCTTGCGCATAATTTGATTACTATTTGATATACCTGATCGTAGGATGTTAATTAGTTAATCAACAAAGAGAATTACCCGATCGTAGGAATCTTCTTAATTAAAAGGAAAGCCATTAAAAATTGTTTATTAGAACGTTCATGTTATTTCACCATTACTTTTCGATGCAAGCATGACCAACCAAACTAAATGTCCATACATCCTCCATTGTTATTTGAAATCTACTTGAATTAATTGTGAACTTGCATTATTGTTTTTGTTAATTGTTCATTACCATTGATCTCGCCACAAACCACACTTTGTTTACAGTTTTACTAGGTTTAGGACTCTAGTTACTTAGAGTTTTAGTTTTACTAGAACTCTATTTAATTAGTATTTTTAGTTGCTTTAGGACTCTAGTTAGATTAAGAAAAAGGTTGTTTAGAACCAATACAATTCCTTGAGAGACCGATCAAAGAAACTGGATAATCAAATTCAAGAGGAAGAAGTCCAACAACAATTGCAAGTAGTAATGGGTGACAACGTGGGTAGACAGATGATGAACAAAGAGTTTGCAAGACCTATCATTGGGACCGCCACATCGTGCATTCAACTTACAGAGGCAGATAGGAATTATGAGTTGAAAAATATTCATTATTCCATACTTCCCTCCTTTTACGGTATCCCTAATGAAGATCCTTTAAATTTTATGCATGAATTATATGCTATTGTGCAAACCTTTCACTGCAGGGACTTAGTGAATATCAACTACGCATGATGTGTTTTCCTTACACTCTCAAAGATAGAGCTAAGTCTTGGCTCATGACATTGGCACTCGGTTGTTTGGCCACTTGGGACGATGTTTACAACAAATTTATGGGTAGGTTTTATTCCCATAAAAAAACGTCTAACCTAAGAACAAAAATTGCTAGTTTTTTGCAGATGGATGGAGAACCCTTTCACGAGGCTTAGGACAGATTCAAATTGCTCTTGATACAGTGTCCACATCACCACTTCCCGTTGCAGCTACAAAATTAATTTTTCTATGACGGATTGACACTACAATGTCAATTCATAGTTGACAACGCTGCAGGAGGACCCATGGGTGAGAAAACAGCGAATGAAACTTACGAATTGTTCGAGATGTTGGGAACAAATTTCCAACAAAAGAGCTTAGAGGAAAAAGAGCTGGAGTTCATGAATTAAGCTCCACCAACGAAATGGCCATGCACCTTGCTGAATTAAGGAAATAAGTGCAACTTCTCACTACCTCCAACATGAATCAAATGCCAAAACACGAGGTATGTGAAGTTTGTGGTTCTTATGGACATGGTGCTAACGTTTGTTCTTTTGTAGGTGACCCTTATACAGGTACTACTGAGGAGGCAAATTTAATGCAAGGGTACCAACCAAGACCTAGGAACGACCCTTATTCAAACAACCTACAACCCTAGATGGAGGAATCACCCTAACTTTGCTTGGAAACGAAACAATACCAAGCATTTGTCCAAAATCAAACACAAGACCAAAATATAAATCGACAATTTCCACAAAATAAACCGACCATAGAGGAAACCCTAAATAATTTCATGCAATCATGTAGTGGAAGGATGAACTCTATGGAAGCTTTAGTGAAGAGAGTGGAAATACAAGTTTGGCAGCTAGAAGAAAAATTTCACAAACAAGAGACAGAAAAGTTGCCCAGTCAACCCGAACAAGCGAAAGTTGTCACGGTTCTTCGAAGTGGTAAGGTCATTACTAAAAATTTACTTGAACTTTCTAATGATTTATCTTATAGTGTAGGTAACATGGAAGATGACAACAACGTTTCTAAGGAATTGGAGGAGAGAGGTGACAAGCATGAAGAGACTTCAAATGCGACAATTGGAGAGTCATCTAACCCACCTACGCTACATAAGTCATTGGAGCCATACCGACCACCTTTACCTTTCCCACACCGTTTAAAGGACAGTAAGCAAGATAAGCAATTTTTTGATTTATTTAACTTGCTTTCTAAAGTTAATATCAATTTGCCATTGTTAGATGTAATTAGAAACGTTCCTTCTTATGCAAAAATTTTCAAGGAACTAAACACTAAGAAAAGAAGGTATGAGCTTAATGAAGGAGTAATCGTGTATGAAATTGCTAGTGTAGTGCTTCATCGCAACTTAACCCTAAATTAAAAGATCCAGGTAGCTTTATCATTAATATTACTATGGGAGATAGAAAAGTAGCTAAGGCTATGCTTGATTTAGGTGCGAGTATAAATTTGATGCCTTACTCGATTTTCTTGCAGCTAGGTTTGGGAGAGCTAAAACCAACAATCATGTCCCTTCAACTTGCGGACAGATCTCTTAAATATCCGAAGGGCATGGTTGAGGACTTACTTGTACAGGTAGATAAGCTAATCATACCTGTTGATTTTGTGGTTTTAGACATGCAGGATAACCCATCTTTGGACAAGGAGCATACAATTCTTTTGGGTAGACCATTTATGGCCACTACCCAAACCATCATTGATGTCCAAAGTGGAAAGTTGACAATGACAGTCTTGGGAGAGACTATGCATTTTAAGGTTTTTGATTCATCTCCTTATCCTTTTATATCTGCTATTGATGAATGCTCATTTGTTGAATGTTTAGATCCCATTATTCATGATCCTTTTGTGCAGGATAGATTAGATGATAAATTAGAGGTAGCACTTACAGTTGGAGAGGTGGATGATATCTTAGATTATGAGGCTAGGGAGTACAGTGATCTATTAGACAATACCATATCATTAGATGATTCTAGTACACCCTTAGATTTATTGGGTGTCCCACATGATGATGAGATTGCTCCACCTGAATTAGAACTTAAAGAACTATCTAAGCATCTAAACTATGTCTTTTTGGGAGAGAATAAAACGTATCCGGTAATTATTTCATCTACACTCACCCAATACCAAGAGGAGAATTTGATTAGAGAGCTTAGGAAGTATAAAAAGGGAATAGGATGGAGTATTGGAGACATTAGAGGCATTAGTCCAGCAATGTGTATGCAGAAGATCAATTTGGAGGACAATTTCAAACCGATTAAAGAAGCGCAAAGGAGACTAAACCCAATCATGCAAGAGGTTGTTAAGAACGAAGTTTTGAAACTCCTAGCAGTAGGAGTAATTTATCCAATTGCTGATAGTAAGTGGGTTAGTCCAGTTCATGTGGTACCAAAGAAATCTGGAATAACCATGGTTAAGAATGAGAAAGATGAATTAGTGCCCACTAGGATAATTACAGGTTAGAGGATGTGTATGAATTTTCGAAAGCTGAATTTTTACACCAAGAAGGATCACTTCCCTCTTCCCTTCATTGATCAAATGTTAGAAAGATTAGCTGGGCACGATTTTTATTGCTTTTTGGATGGTCTTTCAGGTTATTATCAGGTACCCATCGCTTTGGAGGATCAAGAGAAGACAACATTCACATGCCCATTCGAAACTTTTGCCTTCAGGAGGATGCCATTTGGACTATGCAATGCACCCGCCACCTTTCAGAGATGTATGATGTCGATATTTTCAGACATGGTGGAGAAATTCATCGAGGTATTTATGGATGATTTTTTTGTTTTCGGTAATTCCTTTGATGATTGCTTGAATAAATTGACTTTAGTGTTAGAATGATGCATTGAATGTAATTTGAGCTTAGTTGGGAAAAAAAATCATTTTATGGTCCAACAGGGTATAGTGTTAGGACATGTCATATCTAGCAAAATAATTGAAGTAGATAAGGCTAAGGTAGATTTAATTGCAAAGTTGCCTCCTCCTACATCTGTTAAGGGGATACGAAGTTTCCTAGGACATGCAGGTTTCTATAGACGGTTTATTAAGGATTTTTCCAAAATTAGTCGTCCATTATCTAATCTACTTTCCAAAGATACTTTGTTTGATTTCAATGATGATTGCCTTGTTGCCTTCAATACTTTAAAGGATAGACTTACTTCTGCACCTATTATTGTAGCTCCTAATTGGTCTTTACCATTTGAAATCATGTGTGATGCATTTGATTATGGTATAGGAGCTGTTTTGGGGCAAAGAGTGGATAAACGATTACATGTTATATATTATGCTAGTAAAACACTCAATGATGCCCAAATTAACTACACCACCACTGAAAAAGAGCTATTGGCTGTTGTGTTTTCACTTGATAAATTTAGGTCTTACTTGGTAGGAACTAAAGTTATTGTTCATTCGGATCATGTTGCTTTGAAATATCTATTGACTAAATCGAATGCTAAGCCTAGACTCATTAAGTGGATCCTACTTTTACAAGAATTTGACCTAGAGATCAAGGACAAAAAAGGTACTGAAAATGTAGTAGCTGATCATCTATCTAGGTTAATTTCTGACTACGAAAATATTGAAGGTGAAAGTAAGGATACAATCATTGAAACCTTCCCTGATGAACAATTGTTTATAATAGGTCCAAATCCATGGTATGTTGACATTGTTAATTATCTAGCTAGTGGCATTTTGAGACCTAACATTACGTTTCAAGAAAAGAAAAGGTTTTTTCAGTGTTTGCAGGGAATACTTTTGGGATGACCCGTATTTGTTCAAGTTATGCCAAGATCAAGTCATTCGGAGGTGTGTGCCCGAAGAGGAGCATGAGAGCATCTTAACCTTTTTCCATGAGCTACATTGCGGGGGCCATTTTGGTGGAAAGAAAATGGCCCTAAAGGTATTACAATCTGGTTTTTATTGGCATACTTTGTTTAAGGATGCTAACATGTTTTGTATGAGATGTGATAGATGTCAAAGGACCGGTAACATAGGTAAACATAACGAAATGCCTTTGACGTCTAATCTTGTAGTGGAATTATTTGACGTGTGGGGAATTGACTTCATGGGTCCATTTCCCCCATCTTTTGGCTACACTTATATTCTAGTCGCAGTTGACTATGTTTCAAAGTGGGTAGAAGCGATACCCACTAGAATTAATGACGTTAATGTTGTTCTTAAAATTTTGAAGATGGAGAGAAACTTGATTTTTGGGGCAAATCTGATGAAATTGATGGAGAAAAAGGTGTTAGCAATGTTAGAATGAAGAATTGATTGAGGAAAGTTTCAATTTTGGTGAGGATTTGGGAAGAAATTGGAGAGAAGAGTAGAGAGTGTTTGGGAGAAAATGAGAGAAAGTGAGGGAAAAATTTTGGGAAGAAATTTGAAATGATTGTGAATATGCCCGAGTGCCCTTTTCTGGCTATTTTTCAGAGGCGCGCCACGGCATACATTTTTCCCCGCCGCGGCGTGGTTAAAATTTTTGAAATTATGCATGAAATAGAACGTTTCTCGCCGCGGGGCGCACATTTTTTTGAAAATTCTAGTTTGAGATAGAAAGTCCCTCACCGCGGCATGGATATTTTTTTGAAAATTTTGTTTTAAAACAAAAAGTTCCACGCCACGGCACAAATTTACTTCTCCGTGGCGCACACATAGTTTTTGAAAAATTTTGATTTTTTTGAATTTTTAAAACGTGCCATGCATCCACCCCTAACCTAGACTTGGGAATGTCCTCATTGCCTTGAAAAACTTTTTAAAAACAAAAATATGATAAAAATAATAAAAGAAATAAAAATAACGAAATAAATACAATACCGAATGGGTGCCTCCCATTAAGGGCTTAGTTTTACGTCTTAGCAAGATGTGGCCGCTCTTGTGTTTATGAATCGAGGAGACGTATTGTTTCGATGCTTTTCAAATTATTGTCTCCTTCCAAGTATGGTTTGACACGATGTCCTTTTACCTTGAACGATTCTTGCGTTTTGGGATTAAGCAACTCGATTACTCAATGCGGAAGTACATTTGCAATTGTATATGGTCCACTCCACCTAGAATGAAGTTTTCTCGGAAATAAACACAAACGTGAATTATATAACAGAACTTTCATTCTTGGAACAAAATACTTACCGAGGAACCTTTTGTCATGATAACGCTTAGTGCGCTCTTTATAGATCTTGGCATTTTCGTAGGCTTCGTCCCGAATTTCCTCAAGTTTGCTCAATTGGAGTAGTCGTTTTTCCCCAGCTTTTGCCATGTCCATATTGAGATCTTTAGTAGCCCAATAAGCCCTATGCTCTAGTTCAATGGGTAAGTGACATGCTATACTAAAAATTAACAGATAGGGACTCATACCAATGGGTGTTTCGTACGCTGTACAATATGCCCACAAAGCATCATTCAACTTAACTGACCAATCCTTCCTTGAAAGGGGCACTGTGCGTTCCAATATTCCCTTGATTTGTCTGTTGCTCACTTCCACTTGCCCCGAAGTTTGGGGATGGTGTGGGGTAGTGATGAACACATTTTTGACCTATATTTTGTTATGTTTTTAAGCATTCATTTTATGTTTTATTTTATTATTTTTGTGTTTTGGAAGGTATTTTTGTGTTTTGTAGGTTTTGGGATTCTCAAAGAATATTGGATTGAAATGATACAAAAAAAGAGAGAAAATGGAGTAACAAAAGCCAGAAAATGTAAGGCTTACATAAGAAGTCAAAAACTATGTAAGGGTTACATACAAGACAAAAGGAACGCGCGCCGCGGCGGGCAAAACCTGCGCCGCGGCGGGGAGGTTTCTGTTTTCAAATTTGGAGCCAACATAGAACGCGTGCCGAGGCATGAAAAACCTGCGCCGCGGCGAGCGTACCAAAAACTGCCCAGAAACCCTAAAACGCGTATTCCACTTCCTTCCCCCTATAAATACAACATTATACCTCTCCCAAACACAAGTTTTTGCAGCCAATTTCTCTCCCACCTTAGCTGCTACTGCAGCAAGGGTTTTCCACCCAAAAACCAACCCAAAATCAAGAGGAGAACCTCCATTGTTGAAGCTACTCCAAGGATTTGAGAAAGAGGATCAATCAAGTTCAAGGATTTGGAGCTAGAAGATTCATTGGGGTAATTTTATTGTAATATCTTTTTCTTCTCTGATTTTGTGGTTTGCCTCCATGACTAAATTGATTGACACCAATTTAGTTATGGTTGGCTAATATATGTATTTGGGATGTTAGTATTGCTTCCAATGATTGGAAGAACAATTTTGTAATTTAATTATATATGATTTGGATTTATTTCTTGTTCATGTTCTTATTATTTTCTGATTGTGAATTAATGGTAGACCAAACCTTAGTTTGTGATTAGAAAGAATATTTTAGAATTAGGCATTAGAAACGCCATCTTTGCTTAATTGTGCATTATGAACAAGAGCCTAAATTGATTGCATTGATTTGTGTTAGCTTAGGTGGTTAGAATTATTTCCTTGAGCTAATTCCGATTGATTAGTTAATGATCCGGGCCAAAGACGTTAATTAGTTGATCGTAGTGAAAATTGCCATTGATTTGGGATTTTATAGGTTTAGCGGAAAAATCATTAAATCCAACTTTTAATTGAATGCTTAATTTGTTTTTGCCATGAATGGATAGCGAACTAATATTCCCATTTACATCCATCATCTTCTCCTTGGTTGTGATTACTTTTATTTCCATTTTATTTTAGTCTTTCATTTAATTCCGAATTTACAGTCTTTTCTGCAACGTGACAATTGTTAGAATGTTTAGGATTGTTTGTTCGACTAAATAAGAAAATAAATAACGTTTTAGAACCAACGCAATTCCTTGAGAGACGATCTTGGGAGTATACTTGTTGCTTACTATAAGTGATTCGTGCACTTGCGAGCTTTATATAAAATACAAAATTTGACTACCAAGTTTTTGTGCATCAAGTTTTTGGCGCCGCTGCCGGGGAATTGGCGTTTTAAAGTGTTTATTTATTTTTTTTTGTTTAGTTTGTTTTTCGTATTTCTTGATTTTTTTGATTTCTTTTTATTTTTGTGAATTTGTTAATTTTTGTGTTTTGTTTTGTTATTTTTAGTTTGTTAGTTATTTTTATTTGTTTGAGTCATTTGTTTTTAGTTGTTTATTTTATTTCTATCTTTTTCGTTATTTTTTTTTTCTTGGATATATATTGTGGTGCTTTGATTTCTTTGTTGTTTTTGTTAGTATATGAAAGGTACCGTTCATAGACTACATCAACATATTCAAAAGAGCACTTAATCAAGTTGGATACTGATATCCAAGAGCTAGCAAATATGGAGGTATGTGGTATTTGCGGTTTATATGGACATGATGCTAATGTTTGCACATTTGCAGGTGATTTCTATACCTCTACCAACCGAGATATCGATCTTAATGAAGGATGTCACCCACCTTGGAATGATCACCCACCTTGGAATGATTCCTAAACTTATATTCCCGAGTTGGGAAATCACCAAAATTTTTATTGGGAAGCAAACACTAACACACCCTATGCCTCATACCCATATTTCAATCCTTATGACATACCCATTCACCCTAAGAAACCAACCTTGGAGGAGACCTTGAATACTTTTATTCAAGTTAGTTTAGAAAACCAAGAGAAACGTAATCAAAGGATGGATTCCTTAGAGGACTCTATGATAAGGATTGAAATGCAAATTGGGCAACTAGCGGAACAACTTCTAGCACAAGAAGAGTTGCCCAATCAAATTGAGCAAGTATAGGATGATATAATCCTTCAAAGTGGTAATGTTTTTAATGATATTTATTTTCCTGAAATTTTTGATGATTTACCACTTTGTGTAGAAAATATAGGTGGGGAGCAAGCAATTCTCCAAGAAGGTCAAGTTGCGGATCATCACATTCTACAACCTTCCAAGGAGAACAAGGAGGAATCATCTTCACCTCCTTTATCTAAGACTTGTATGTCCCCAAATCTTTATCCACACCACCTCAAGAAAGTGTGTACTGTGCTTCATGGGAAACAACTACCGAGATGGACGGATAGGCTAAATGACATACTAGCTCGAAAAATCAATATCACCCATTTCAAGATTTTTGATGATGGTGGATAGGAGTGGATTAGCAACGTCTTGCTAAGACGTTAAAGAAGGCGCTTGGTGGGAGGCAACCCACTATTTTAGGTAATATTTTTCTTTTTCTTATAGTTTAGTTAATTTTTCTATTTGTTCCTTTTAAATGCTTTTCTGAACATGTGCGTAGTTGAAAACATTGAGGACAATGTTTAGTTTAGGTTTGGGGGTACAAATAGGTCCAATAAAAACTTTTTGATACAAAACTATCATGCCTTCTTGTTAATTTAAAGTGAGTAATTGAATCTTTATACATGTTTTGTTTGATTTCTTGTACATATTCAAGGTTAGTTGTAAAAGTTAGTTTTTGTTCATAGTTCATACTTCATGCTTTTTAATATTGAAATTGAGATGAACCCAAATTTTGTGTTTAAGAATCAAATAGTGGAGACTACCTTGTGAGATGATTGTTGAGCCATTAACGTTTTATTCTGAGAGTTAATCATTATTCTACTCTAATAAACACTTTTCTTATTATTTCAAATTGTTAGAAGATCTCTATAGGTTTTTGCATTGAATGATAGGATTTTAAACATCTAATGAAGAATCATATGCTTAATTGTATTGCTTAGATTAAATGATTTGAGTAAAATGTAGAGTGTTTGCCTATCTCATCCATGTTTGACTTTAAAAGATATGAGGGAATTCCTATATCCATTCACAAAATACATATGTATTTGGGTCTTTGTAAAAAAAAAAAAAAAAAAAAAAAAAAAAGATAATAAGTTTCTTATGACCCTAAGTTCTTCAAGTATGAATGGTTAATACATAAAAAAAATAAAATAAAAATAAGTTCTCTTAAAGTCAAAGCATTTTCATTCTAGGGCACACTTGAAATTTTTGCTTAAAGATTTTAATTGATGCATGAGATTAGTAATATGATTTCTTCATAAATCCTATCAGTTGATTCCTTTCATGAGATCAATGTTATACACTTTTGAGCCTTTCTTGTTTAATCATATGCGAATCTATTAGCTCATTTCTTTACATAACTTCTATTCGCATATACTTTGTTGAGTGTTCGAACCCATAGGATCAGTGTGATATGAAGAGTGAATTTTTTATCTTGTGAGGAGTAGAGTTGAAACGAATTTAGATTCTTAACACTTGATTTGGGGAAATTAATATTGATATATATTTTTTTTAGTATTGGAGTATGCACTTGTGATACAAAATTGATTTGCATGATGAATCCTTAATATGTTGAGATAATTGGATGAATTTATGTATGAGTTTCGATTATAAACTGAAAATAACTGAAGCATGAGAAATTTTGTTGAAATAAGTTTGTAGTTTTTATTTGTAGCATTGTTATTTGTCGTTTTAGTTTTTCTTTTAGTTGGATGTTTGTGGGAATCATCACTGAAAACCCTCACGAGACTTTAACTCGTCCACTAGGGCAACCTAGGGGTTTAAAGGCTTGTTGCATATGCTAAATGCAACCGTGATAATCTACGGAAGTGATTTAGGTTAGTATAGTTTAATTTTAGTTTTGCTAGAGGACTAGCAAAATGTAGGTTTGGGGGTATTTGATGAACACATTTTTGACCTATATTTTGTTATGTTTTTAAGCATTCATTTTATGTTTTATTTTATTATTTTCGTGTTTTGGAAGGTATTTTTGTGTTTTGTAGGTTTTGGGACTCTCAAAGAATATTGGATTGAAATGATACAAAAAAAAGAGAGAAAATGGAGTAACAAAAGCCAGAAAATGTAAGGCTTACATAAGAAGTCAAAAACTATGTAAGGGTTACATACAAGACAAAAGGAACGCGCGCCGCGGCGGACAAAACCTGCGCCACGGCGGGGAGGTTTCTGTTTTCAATTTTGGAGCCAACATAGAACGCACGCCGAGGCATGAAAAACCTGCGCCGCGGCGAGCGTACCAAAAACTGCCCAGAAACCCTAAAACGCGTATTCCACTTCCTTCCCCCTATAAATACAACATTATACCTCTCCCAAACACAAGTTTTTGCAGCCAATTTCTCTCCCACCTTAGCTGCTACTGCAGCAAGGGTTTTTCACCCAAAAACCAACCCAAAATCAAGAGGAGAACCTCCATTGTTGAAGCTACTCCAAGGATTTGAGAAAGAGGATCAATCAAGTTCAAGGATTTGGAGCTAGAAGATTCATTGGGGTAATTTTATTGTAATATCTTTTTCTTCTCTGATTTTGTGGTTTGCCTCCATGACTAAATTGATTGACACCAATTTAGTTATGGTTGGCTAATATATGTATTTGGGATGTTAGTATTGCTTCCAATGATTGGAAGAACAATTTTGTAATTTAATTATATATGATTTGGATTTATTTCTTGTTCATGTTCTTATTATTTTCTGATTGTGAATTAATGGTGGACCAAACCTTAGTTTGTGATTAGAAAGAATATTTTAGAATTAGGCATTAGAAACGCCATCTTTGCTTAATTGTGCATTATGAGCAAGAGCCTAAATTGATTGCATTGATTTGTGTTAGTTTAGGTGGTTAGAATTATTTCCTTGAGCTAATTCCGATTGATTAGTTAATGATCCGGGCCAAAGACGTTAATTAGTTGATCGTAGTGAAAATTGCCATTGATTTGGGATTTTATAGGTTTAGCGGAAAAATCATTAAATCCAACTTTTAATTGAATGCTTAATTTGTTTTTGCCATGAATGGATAGCGAACTAATATTCCCATTTACATCCATCATCTTCTCCTTGGTTGTGATTACTTTTATTTCCATTTTATTTTAGTCTTTCATTTAATTCCGAATTTACAGTCTTTTCTGCAACGTGACAATTGTTAGAATGTTTAGGATTGTTTGTTCGATTAAATAAGAAAACAAATAACGTTTTAGAACCACCGCAATTCCTTGAGAGACGATCTTGGGAGTATACTTGTCGCTTACTATAAGTGATTCGTGCACTTGCGAGCTTTATATAAATACAAAATTTGACTATCAAGTTTTTGTGCATCAGGTAGCCACTCTATGAGAAATGTTATACTTTTTCAAGAGCCCATCGAAGAGTCTATTGCAAAAGTGGCTGCCTCCATCACTAATGATCATTCTCGGTGTTCCAAACCTGCTAAAAATGTTATCATTCAAAAATTTAACAAATTAGGGTTTCAAGCAAATTTGGGGGTTTTTCTTCAAAGGGTCAATTGCATTGCCAAGAGGTAAATTTCGTCACATTTCTATTTCAATTTAGTAATAATTTCCTAGAATCTGTGAAATTTGTTTGAAATTTGGAATTAAGTGAAAATTTTGGATAAGAGGGGAATAATTTTGGGGGTTTTTTTGCGAATTCTGAAATTAATTTGTGGGTGTGAAGTATTCAAGTTTAAGAATTGAAATAGCTCCAAAAAGAAAGGCGAGTGAGAGTAGTCATTCTAAAGGGAAGGGGAAAGTAGTTGAAGATCGTAATTATGATGCCTCTTGATTTGTAAGTTGGGAGGCACAAGAGCGGTACGAAGGTGCCGCTAAAAGAAACAAGGGATTTGTGAATGAGAGGGATGGATTTTGGCCAAGTGGGCATCATGGGAATATTCGATATAATTGAGGCGTAAGGATGGAGGAAATTTGCGTACGCCTTGGAGGCGAGTGTAAGTTTGTTGGTCCGGGAATTCTATGTGAATGTCCCAGAAGCTAGATGGATTAGTTTGGGTGAGGGGCGTTGAGGTCCCTTTTAATAGGACTGTGATAAACTCATACTATGGGTTGAGGGACATACAAAATAGCGGGTATGAAACCTACTTAACACAGGTTGATTACGACGAGGTCATCAATACCCTAACCGATGGTTACGCTGAGTGGGAGTATAAGGGGGATATGGTAAACATTTTTCAAGCCAAGCACCTAAGGACCCATTCCCGTATTTGGCAATACTTTGTCTGTTCTAGGTTAATGCTGACACGACATTATAGTACTGTCGATCGGGAGCGGGCTATTCTGCAATTTGCCATAGAGACCGAGCGCTCCATAGATGTGGGAATGGTAATACAACAAAGGGTTGTGTACTCAGCTGAGCATCACAACATCAGCTATTTCTTTCCCCAACTCATGACCGCCCTATGTGTCAAGCACGGAGTTCGATACGACACGGGCGAGGTCTTATTACAGCCAAGTGAAACATTAACTTTCGCCTACATACAACACCTGACAAGTGGCACAAAAGCTGAACAAGGAAGTAGGAAGGGTGATGGAACCTCTTCCAAGAATGCTTCTACAAGAGACAGGTTGGTAAATCTCGAAGCGAAGGTTAATAAAATGCATGAATACTAGACCCAACAACAAGCTTGGCTCAGTGATCAAATGAAATACCAACATGAATACCAAGCTCTACTCCACCGTATGATGAGCTTCCAAATGACACAGAGCGAGGTTGACCTCACCCAGTTCGAGCCACCTCCACAATATCCGGGACATGATTTCATTTCAAACAATCGGCGGACCAACTCGAAGATGACAATGAGCAAC
This sequence comes from Elaeagnus macrophylla, assembly GCA_029378325.1. Taxonomy (NCBI): domain Eukaryota; kingdom Viridiplantae; phylum Streptophyta; class Magnoliopsida; order Rosales; family Elaeagnaceae; genus Elaeagnus; species Elaeagnus macrophylla. The sequence continues at coordinate 56,512,985 of CM055641.1, read as the reverse complement.
CCGAAGACATGGAGGACTGAGCCTCACATTTGTATTTTCTTTGGTTTATTTTCAATTTATTTTGGGTTTAATTTTATTTTTCTTTTATTTTTATTTTATTTTTCTTTGGATTGTTTAAGACTTATAACTTTGTTTAATGTCTTTATTTTTCATTTGATTTGGATTTGAGTTGTGGTGCACACTTAATTCTACATGATGAGAAAAGCGAGGAACAATGAACCAGAGCGTACGTGTAATGTACACAATCTCATATGAAAAGGGGGGTAACTTCTCTTACTTATTTACTTAATTTCTTTTTTTTTTCTTTTTGACATTGAGGACAATGTAGAAATTAGGTTGGGGGTGGGAAAAATATTCCATGAGCATGAAATTAGACCAAATTTTAATTTTTAACTTTTGTCACTTGAATTTTGTTAGGATAGTGTCGTGTCCACTTGAGTCAATCTGTAAGTCCATGATATTAATGTGATTGTAATGACGGTGATATATGAAAGAAATTAAATTTTTACTTAAGTAAAGAAGCACATAAATGTTAGATTCATCTAGTTTGAGGATTTTGTGGTATATGTGGAAGTTTGTATGGTTAGTATGACTGATTTTGATTTGTGTAATGTGTGCATGTTCGTGATATATTTTGAGTCTCAACAAACTCTAAAACTCATTTGAAAACCCATTAAAGCAAAATGATAGAATCAAATGCCACTTAGAAAGTGATTTAGGCCATCTTTGGACCGTTTGGACTTTTCAAGCCTCCCCGTATTATTTTATCCATAGTGACACCCGTAAACTCAACATTGATATACGTTGTACTACGCTTAGTGATGAGAGTACTCAATGTAATATTTGATTTTCATGAGCAATTATGTTGTATTTATTTTGCTTGATATAAAAAAATTTGAAATTGATTCAAATAATAAGCAAGAAAAGTAAAGAAAGAAAATCAAGCAAAAAGATCCAAGGGACATATGGAATTTATAGGAGGATGAAAAAGAACACTTGGGTGAAAAAGTTGAAAATAAGTTTGTGAAATAAAAAGTACTCTTATCTTATTGAGAATATCATTTCAGTACTTTCATAACCACACACCTAACCACAACTTTAAAAGCTTAATGAAGTCCTATTGATTCAAGGTAATTTGATTTTTATTAGTAGAGATGGATTTAAAAAGTGAGCCTATGGATTTTGAAAGTGCAAATTTTTCATTCATATTTTACTTGCACATTTATGAGACAATAAATGTAATCTATGAATATAATGCATAACACGATCAGATAGTGTAACTAACGGGCTTGTGGTATGATTGGTTGTTAAAAATTCGATTACTAAGATGAGTTTGATATTTGGACTATTTTTTGAACTTAACTAATTTTTAACTATTTCGTATGCTATTCGTTATTGACAATTTTTGAGACATATGCATGGATTGATTCAAGTATGTTTAGAGTCTTTATTAGTTTTGTTAGTTACGATGTTTGAGGGTATCATCACTGGAAACACTCACGAGACTATAACTCGTCCACTAGGGCCACCTAAGGTTTAAAGGCTTGTTGCATATGCTAAATGCAACTGTGACAATCTACGAAAGTGATTTAGGTTAGTTTATTTTATTTGTTTAATTTTAATTTTTAGATCGCTCATTTTGCTAGAGACTAGCAAGAAGCTGGTTGGGGGTTGTGATAAGTGCTTGAAAAGTACTAACATTTCGTGGTTTATTGTGCTTAATTGCTTAAAAAAATAGATTTGTTATGATTGCTTATTTGATTATTTTCATAAATCTATCAATTCAAAATCACGGGTATATTTTAGTGTATTTTAGGTGTTTTTAGTGTCAAATGAGTTGAATAATGCAAACACTCAAAGACGGAACACTTACGGCACTCGAATCATGAGTTACGGGCAAAACGAGTCAAAATATGTAAGCCTTACAGAACGAGCGAGCACATATGTAAGGGGGAAAAAATATGAAGAAAGGAAAAGCAACGCGCACCGCGGCGAGGAAAATGTATGCCGTGGCAGGGAGCTCTTGGTTTTCAACCAATATTTCCAATTTTTGTATTGCGCCATGGCAGGGAAAATGTATGCTGTGGCGCACCTATTCCTATTGCAATCAGGATTTGTGTAAATCTTAACATCTATAAATACCCCCTTTAGAATCCTCTTTACATACAACTTTTATACACTACAATTTTGCGAGCAAATAAGAGATTCAACCAGTTTCGGTAGCTTTTCCACCCTCAACGAAGCAAGAGAATCCATTATAAGAATCCAAGGAAACTGTTGACGATTGAAGATAGAGCTTTTGGAGAAGAACGCCATCCCATCCAATAGCGGTATTTAGATCTAGGATTTCCTTGTTGTTATAGAATTTTATTTTTCTTCTTATTTTATTGAGTGTATGTTCACATTGAATTTGTCTATGAATTTTGATATGAACATGAGCGGCTAATTTCACTATGGATGTTTAGTTTGTGTTGCCATGTTTGCTAGAACTATTTTGGTGAATGTTTTATTGATTTGAAATAAATGAATTTATCTTTTAATTAAGAGCATGTTTAGATATTTAATTGTGAATTTTCATGGGCCAATTTGAGATTCATAGTTAGGTTGAAAAATTTGAGAATCTAATTTTAGGAATGTCAACTTAACTTTATTCCGAAATACTTAATTAAAGCTTCAAATTAGTGACTTAGTCATAGCATTAGTTTGATTGGCATATATTTCCTTGCGCATAATTTGATTGCTATTTGTATACCCGATCGTAGGATGTTAATTAGTTAATCAATAAAGAGAATTACCCGATCGTAGGAATCTTCGTAATTAAAAGGAAAGCTGGTAAAAATTATTTAATAGAACGTTCATGTTATTTCACCATTACTTTTCGATGCAAGCATGGTTAACCAAACTAATTGTCCATACATCCTCCATTGTTATTTGAAATCTACTTGAATTAATTGTGAACTTGCGTTATTGTTTTCGTTAATTGTTCGTTACCATTGATCTCGCCACAAACAACACTTTTTTTACAGTTTTACTAGGTTTAGGACTCTAGTTACTTAGAGTTTTAGTTTTACTAGAACTCTATTTAGTTAGGATTTTTAGTTGCTTTAGGACTCTAGTTAGATTAAGAAAAAGGTTTTTTAGAACCAATATAATTCCTTGAGAGACTGACCTCGGAGGTTTGCTTGTCACTTTCTACGAGTGATTCGTACACATGCGAGTACTATAATTTGCACATCAACCTATGCAAGCTCGAAGAACCTTAATCAATCACTTCGAAAAGCCACCTGCAAGCTACCCAAAAAAAAATTTCAAGGCAAAACTTCACAAAAAGAAGTCATAAATACCCACCATCTCAGGAAAAAAAATGCAAATAAAAAAACATTTTTACATGCAAACTACATGCTCCCAACCATTCCGTCGTGTGTGCATAATGCAAACATAAAAAATTTTAGAATATATTAAGTGTGTGTGATGTTGATCACAAGCAAAGAACAGTATAAAGAGGTAGACAAAAAAACTAAGTAAAATAAAACAAACTCTATATTTTGCACACGAGAACGCTAACAAAGACTCAAAGTCCTATAAGTCCTTTTGAGTCTTCGTTGGATTTCTATGTGAAAATACGAAGTCTATTTACTTTACTTAGTTTCTTTGTCTACATATTTGTACAGTGCTTTACTTTAGATCAGTATCACACACACTGAAATAAATTCTAACATGTTGTATGTTCGCATATTACAAATACCACAGAGTGGTTGGGAGCATGTAGTATGCATGTTTAAGTTATTTTTACTTACATTTGGTTTTCGCAATTGGTGGGTGTTTGTGGATTTTCAAATGGATAGGTTTTAATTGAAAAAACAAGTTTTTGGTGGCTCGTAGGGGTCTTTGAGGTTAGTTTTTTTTTTTTTTTTTTTGCTGGTGGACCTCACAGTGGGTACATTGGTTGCTAGCAGGGACCTCGTTGAGGTGGGTCCTTTAGAGGTCACGATGCATTATTTTTATCTATAACCCATTCACCTTCTTCTTTTTTTTTTAACAATTTTAAGAAACAAAACTTTGCACTTTTAAAATTTCATTTCTATATTTCTAAAAATCTCATGCTTGCTAAATCATTAATATGTCAAGTGTTATTTTTTGTATTAGTGACTTGAAGTTCTTAAAAAAATTATTATTTTGAAAAATTGTGATTCTGTATTTGCAATACATTGAATGTGGCTCTGTATTGCAATACAAAGATTTTATATTAAAAACACAATTTGTTATTTTGAGATTCTATGTCAACAATACATTGAGTGTGGTTCCACATTTTTTATATGAGGAGTTTTTACAAAAATCATTTCTTGGGGAATTATTATCTTGTTTAGAATTCACAAATACTGATTGCAGGTTCTAGTTTCACACTATATGGTGGTGTGGCTTTAGAGGAGAACTAGATTTAGTATCGATGAAAGTAGTTGTGGTGACAATTGATGAGAGCAACCTAAGCAATTAGGATGGGTGGTACCGACTGATAGATGTATAAAAGTTTTACCTTATCAAGTATGTATAACTATTTTATTTCTTTAGTGAATTTGACTCCTGAGTGGTTTTTATAAGTAACCCGTGGATTTTACCAATTAAGATTGGAGCCTAAGTGGGTTTACCTCCTTATATTATTGTGTTTGAATGTTCTGATGCACGTGTGACTACAATTAGTGAATTATTATAATATATGTCAACATATAAGAATTACTCAGTAAATGGAAAGCTTTTATTGTTTATCCTCTTTTATTTATGATATTTTATTTTTACTATTTGTCCTAGTGGAGTGAGTCCTTAGGTATCTATATTACCTAGACATGATTGTTCACCGAGTTCGGAATCTTTCAAAAATATTTTAATACAATTTTTTAGAAAAATAAATAAAATACAAAGAAAAATAAGAATCTCCTTTCCTTCAACTCTATGAAGGTCACGCCGAGAACTAATGTTGGACTCCATATGGTCAAAAGATTGGGAATGCTATATAAGGTAAGAAAATTCAACTCCAAAGGTGGCAAACTGGTAAAAAAATCGATTAAAGGACAATAAAGAGTAAGGAAGTTGAATGTTTTGATCCTGAAGCAGTGCACCAATACTCACAACAATTAAGTGAATCTAAAAATGATCCATCCTACTAGTAGGTTGAATAGACGGTCTAGAACTAGATGACCGTGGACAACCATGTTGAGGCATCTGTTGTTGCTCAATTCTACCGATCCTGTCCTTAAGATTCATCAACAATAGACTGTGTAAGCTACGCTCATGACAATCATTAGGAAATTATTCATGAACCTTGTCAAAACATTTAGACAAAGCATCCACCTTTGCACTTAGTAAGGGAGACTTAGTAGATTTAGGAGGGGGAATTGGAAGAGAAGTAGAAGGGGTAGAATAGGAAGCACTTTGACACGAAGAAGAAGAAGGCTTAGGATTCCTAGATGATTGGCTTGAAGCTTGAAAGTGTCTGAAAGAAAGAGGCGTACGACCAAAATAGAACCTTCAATAACATCACCAAAAATAGACTGTCTCCAACAAGTGATAAAGGAAGGGTAGTGAAGAGTAGATGAAGAAGGAGAGAATGAACGACAGATGATGGTTCTAAAGATCCTATTAGTAAGATCTATAGACTCACCATTAAGAATGACACAAAGAAAGTGACCTCTAGCATTAGGCATAGAATTGATGTGAGAATAAGGAAAATACAAGCTTATACAACTTGCATAAGCATGTGATCAACTAAGAAGCTAGTGAGAGGAACAGAACCACTAGGGTACTATATATCAAGTCCAACAAGTTTGGTATGCCAGATTGATTTTCAGCTTTAGATATGCACATATCAGCAAAAAACTTAGCAATAGTAAGGTGTTTGCATTCAAAAGGGAGAATGGGAAACCAAGGGTTTTTCAAGTTCAAGAGAGATAAGAGGTCTAAAACATTATCTCTAGATAAGATGACGTGACATCCCTTCAAGGTGAAAGAGATGATATGTGATGCTTGTGATAAGCATGAATCACAAAATAGAACTCCACAACAAAAGTCAGGTCATAGGAGTAGGAAAGAGAGCAAAGAGAGTACCAAGAAAAGTAAGCAAACATTTCCTAGATAGCAGGAAACTCTTTAATCATGATTGAGCTCTCACAAGTGCAAGAAGGAGACTGCTTTGTTGAGAAGAGGTAACATCTTCATCTTGGTTAATGCATGATCTTTTGTTTTGTCTAGGCATTTTTGTAGAGAAAAGAGGGATAAAAGTGTTTAGGGGTAGTGAAAAGTAGTTTAAGGATAGGAAGTGTTTGGAAAAAAAAATGTGGTTTGAAACAAATGAGGAAATGGGTTTATAAAGGGGTTCCATATAGTTCACAGACCCTTCACGGAGGGGCTCGGCAAAGTACCCACTAGTTTGTATAATTGCAACCTTAGTGAACCCTTGGCGAGTTTCGACGAGACCCTTGTGAAGGTGCTTGGTGAGAAACCATAAAGGGAGAGAAGAAAGAACCTTTTCTTAAATGATTTTTTAGAAAAAAATTATTTTAATTTTAGAATAGTTATTTCAAAAAAAAAAAAAGAGTAAAGAGTAAAGAACAAAGAAGAAAAGAAAAAAGAAAGAGAAATAATTTAAAAAGATAAACACAGAAATAAACACATACATAAAACATTACATGAAAGAGAGAGAAAAGAATACGACAACTCAAATCAAACTATCTCATACCCAAAAATAGTGTGATCAAACTGCATTCCTTTATTTGAAAAATAATTTATGAGGGGCAACAGGAGCATAATGTAATCACTGGTCCATATAAGCAAGAGGAGTATGAACCACTCGAGAGTTCTTTGGTTTAGAAATTATTGAATGATCTATCAAGCGGTCATACATTCAACTCAGAGGGCTTTTACAAAGTTTTTCCCTTTCTTCACTATGTCTCAGGTGCATAATGCACCCAGAAAGAAAATGCTCAGATGAAGCACAATAGGTACATCCAGAGAAGTCAGAATGAGAAGAGCTATGGTAATCTCCTAGTACTACTTTGAACATATCTAAGACACTACCTATTATGGGTAGAATATTCACAGACACATTTCCTCTAATACTTGCATATTGAACACAAGATTATCCCCCTTAAAGATTGTACAACCCTATTATAAAGAGGTGCACATGTCCTCAATCAACTTTTCATCAATATAAGTGTATGCAAGATTTTTTATGAATTGATTAATGTGTGTGTTGCATGTGATTTCATCCAATGCACTCATGAAATCAACTTATATGAGCATGCCAATGGACTAAGTCTTAGAAAATTTTTCATATGTCTAATTTTCACATCCTTCACTAATGTAAATAATGCATTTAGCTAAAGATAAAAAAAGCCTTTGCATGCTTGTAATGTTTTAGGCTTATGTTCATTCCACGCCTTATCTTTATTTTTAATTCATCATTCAATATTCACTATGCAATTGAGCTTTCATGTAATGCACCCTATCTTATCCTTTCTTTTCAGTCTTTTATTCCACAATTTTTTTTTTTTTACTTCACAATATTCCTAAACTTATTTTTGATTTCATTCTTTTTATTTCCTTTTTGTTTATGGGGATTGTAGTGTTGTGATTTTTTTTTATAAGAGTGCATCACATTTCACCTTACTCTATAGCATAACTCATGATTACATTTTCAAACAAGCTAAAGGTGTAAGGGTAAATGTAATACAAACTTTAGTTAAGCTCATGTGTGGTTTAAAGACATAAAAGGTATTTTATTTAGGTTCAAGTAGGTGACTAAGGATATAAACAATGGTTAGCTTGAAATGCTCAATCAATTTAATTAAGGCCTAAATCATTTCTTATGCTAATCAAATAAATTCTAAAACGTGGTAGACTTAATCAAGTAGCATAACTCACACCAAATTTTTCCCAATAAGAACACCAAAATCAATCATGAGCATGTGCATAAAGTTGAATCAATTCAATCAAAAACTAGCAAGCATACACAAGATTAATGTAGATATCTTAATTAACATGTTACATTCCTTGTCCTAGCCATTTTCAAGCCAACTATTTGTCTTGTTTCATTCTTAATATCATAAAAATGGCTTAATTTATGATTAATTGTGCCAATATAGGTAAAATGATAGAAAAAGGAGGAAAAAAAGGTCGAATGGCACAACTGGTGCAATAAGGACACAATTTCTAAAGATATGCTATGACAATGTTGCAGAAAAAGTTTTGGCCACGGTTGAGATAAAGTTAGGCTGTGGTGCTCATCCTAGACTAGTAATTTGAGAGCTCCAAGCCATGATGCACATGATTTTAGGCCATGAAGCATGTACTTTTTAGGCAATCCAAGTAGTTTATGTTGCGGTGGTCACCTATTTGGGCCAAAAGGTGCGTTGATGTGTGCATGAAATATGGCTAGAATCTCTAGTCTCCTATTTGAGCTAATTTCCAATATGGACAAGTTTCTTACTTGAACCACAATTACTTGCTCCCTAAAACATTTGGCCTATAAATATAACTCTTAGCAACCAAATATTTAGTTCAACACAATCTACCACTAACTTAAGTATTTAGAGAAAATAGGTAGTAGTTTAGAGAATGAGAAAAATCAAGAAGAAAATTCCAAATTAAAGATGTTGGAGTTTAGTTCCACAATGGCGACAATTGGTGGAGATTGATTTTTTGAGTGACAGTTGAAAGATTGGTTTTAACTTTCTCTTTTTCTTTATATTTTTATCTTTGCACTTGTTTTTACTCATTGTTTGGAGATTTTATTGAATATTTTATGAAGTTAAACTTGTTGTTAGGATCCTCTTGAATTTGATCTTTTTATATAATAATTTAGTTTGTTTTTCATTCCATTGTAATTGCTTTTTCAATTATATTTTTGAATCAGTTAATTGCAATCAATTGTCTAATTAACAATTATATCATAGAGGTAATTAGGTTGCTTTGATAGAAGTATTTAATTGTTGGTCTTGATTGAATAACATAAATGGTTTCTTATTGAGAGGTACGATTCTTGTATATGTGATATATAATTGACGTTCTAAATAAATAGTAGTTTAATCTAATTAGCATGAGAGTGTGATTGGGTTAGGTTATTATATTGTGTGTAGTCTACTTGAGAAAGTAATGCATGCATAGGATAGAGTCAATTGACCAAATAATTGTTTTGGCAATTGCTTGGGACGATAGATTCTTATTACTCTTTTGTACTTAATTTGTTAGTGTGGTTATGTTGGATTCGGTAGTGTAAATATTAGATTTTTGTTATTTTTATTATTTTATTATCTATTTTCTTTAGCTTAAATAGTTTAATGTAACTCTAGTTTGATACTCAGGTTCTTATTAATCCAATCTTCAAGGGTTCGACACTATATCTTTAAATACTTATCATTTATACGCGTCCTATGCAATTGCGGTATAACATGAACAAGTTTTTGGCATCGTGCCAGGAATTTGCATTAATTTGTGGTTTGATATTGTTACTAGGGTTACCAAAATTAATTTAGGCATACAAAAATAAATAAGTACAAAAATATGAAAATATTTTTTACTTTATTTGCTTTTCTTTTATTTATTTTCTTTCCATTAACATTTTTTTTTTACTAATTTAGGTATACTTACCATAATTAATTGATTTTTTTATTATTTACCTTTTGCTATATTTTATTAACTTTTAATTATTTTATTTTCTAATATTTTATTAACTTTTTCTTTTTACTAACATAACTTTTTATTTTCTTAGTTATTTTACTTTTTTTCTATTTATCTTTTGCTATATAATATTTTTTTTCTTTTAGTTTTGTATGGATAGATAGGTGATAGACTCTTTTAAGCATCAAAGGCTTTTATGGATGCAAGGATGACAATTGAGGAGGCAACCAACCTCATAACATACATTGAATGGGCTAGTACTATAAGGATGCTCCCTTCATAAGAATATTCTAATCCTACATATCTACTCAACTTGTACAATATCTAATGCATACATATACATGAAATGGAGAATATGTCATCTATAACAATGTCTACACCAATCCAAACTCACCACACTCATACTATCAAAATTTGGATGGGGGGAGTCATTCTTACTACAATTGGAGGTACGATCAAGAGGGAACACCTTCTACCTAGAAATCACATACAATAGACTACTACCATCATCCACAATCACCCCTACAAGAGGAAGGGTCACCCACTCAAATTGATTTCAACTCTGGTATGGAAGAGATGCAAAGCTTAATAGACAAACTCAAACATGGACAACAACAATTTGAGAGGCTTAACCATGACATAAGGGAGAAAGAGCAATCAAAGGATTTATCTTGAAACCTCACCAAAAACCAAGACTGTTTTTTAGGTGCCAAGGGGGCCAACCATGAGAATATTTTTTATAATTTGTGTGAAGTACATAAGGTAGTGGAGAGAATGGAGGATCCTAAGCATATGGTAGAAGAAGAACCCAAGGATGCACTTGAGGAGCATGTAATAGCTCAAGAGGAGGACAATAAAACTCCTAAGAAGAGGAGATACAAGTCAAAGCTACCAAGGTACTTAACTTCAACGTGGAAAAATGGGAGCTCACCATGAGGAATTTAAGTGGATTAGTGACCTTAAGAATCATAAGAACCACAGACATCCCTAATGATGCCAGTATGAGATATGAGTTAAACTTTGGAAATGAGCTTCAAGAGTGCAAGCTCATTAAGGAAGCTCCAACTTATCCATTTGAGATAGCCTTTGGGAAAGAATTTTGTGTTGGAAGTTTTCAAATTCTACAAGTGGGTATTGATGCCTCAACTAAGACGAAGAGGGTTTAGACCCAAGAGGAATAATGATGATCTTGGCCCAACAACCATAAAAACTTTCAAGTGGTTGTTTATGGGACACTATATGTATTATCCACCTTGATGGATAATAATGGTCTAGTCATTAACATTAAATGTGACACTTTTTGGGAGAAACCCAAGGAATTAAATTTTATGTTTATTTTCCAATTTTATTAGTTTTCTTTGTTTTTTGTTTTAGTGAATAAAGTAAGAGAGGAGACAATGGTGCTTACATGAATACATGTTATGTACATTGAGAAAAATGTGCAACTCAAATGTTGGGGAGAGAACTCTGTTCTCTTCTTTTGTGATTAGTCACCATTTTTAATTTTTTTAGGATAATTGAACAATAAATTGGATAGAAATTGATAAACATATGGAATCTAAATTCATGTATGCTTGATATGAAATCTTTGAACCCAATGATAGAATTTGTTGTCATGACTAAGATAAGGAATGTAGCATGTTCATTAAGACACCTACATGAATCTTATGTATGCTTGCTAGTTTTTGATTGAATTGATTCATTTTTATGCATATGCCATGATTGAATTTGGTATTCTTATTGGGAGAAAATTTGGTGTGAGTTATGCCAGGTGATGAAGTCTTCCAAGTTTTAGAATTCATTTAAACATCCCTTGAAACGAAAGCCTAAACATTAAATGGCTTTAGAAGTGATTTAGGCCTTTATTGAACCAATTGAACCTTTCAAGCTAACCTATGCATATGTCCCTAGTCACCCATTTGAGCCTAATAAAACACCATTACTATCTTTTAACCACATGTGAGCCTAACTGAAATTGTGTATTACCTTTACCCTTGCTTTCTTAGCTTGGGTGAAAATATAATCATGTGTTGTAATACAAAGTAAGGAGGAATGTAAATCAAAGTATATTAAAAATAATAATAATAACTCGCAACACCATCCATATGAACAAAAGGAAATAAAAAGAATAAATTCAAAAAATAAGTTTTGAGGTGTTGTGAAGTTAAAAAAAATATGAAATAAAGGAATGAAAAATGAAGTGATAGGGTGAACTAAAACATCAACTGTAAGCTCAATTGTTCCTTACATGTTGCACGATAACTAAAAAGCAAGCTAAGGTGTGGAATAAGCCTAAATATCACCATTTATCTACCACCACCTAAGCTTAACATTACAAGGATGCAAAGCTCTTTTGATCTTTAGCTAAATGAATTATTTACATTAGCTTTGGCTTTGCTTGAGGACAAGCAAATAGTTAAGTTTGGGGGTGTGATAACTTTATGAAAGTAGAGTTATATATCCATTTTCAAGCCAACTATTTGTCTTGTTTCATGCTTAATATCATAAAAATGGCTTAATTTATGTTTACTTGTGCCAATGTAGGTGAAATGGTAGCAAAAGGAGGGAAAACAAGTCAATCAAGATAAACAATTAAATTCTTCTCTCAAAGCTACCAAATTACCTCTATGGAATAATTGTTAATTAAACAATTAATGGCATGAAATTCGGATTGAATAATATAATTTAATTTGCAATCACAATGGAATGAAAAAACAAACTAATTCATTATATAAAAAGATTGAGTTTAAGAGGATCCTAACAAGAAGTTTAGGTAATCAGAATCATATTCAATAAATCCTAAAATAATGAGAAAATGCAAAAGAATAGATAAAATAAAAACGTAGAGAAAGATTAAATGAATCTATGCCTGTCATGTAGGAAATTGATCTCTACCGACTGTCACTTGGGATGATCTAAACTCCAATACCTTCAATCTTGAATTCTTCTATTGATTTGCCTCACTCTTTAAACTACTGCTTCTTTCTATAAATATTTAGGTTAGTATAGAAAAGTATTGAATCAGATGATTGGTAGCTAAAGAGTTGTATTTATATGCTAAGAGTTGTAGGAACAAATAATTGTAATTCAAGTAGGAAACTTGTCCAAATAGGAGACTGAAGATTTGGGCATATTTTATGCACACATCAATGCACACTGTGGCCCAAATGAGTGAGCATTGTGGCCTAAACTACTCTAATTGCCTAAAAAGTATATGCACCTTGGTCTGGATCTCTCGAATTTCGAGTTTGAAACACGTACTGCGGCCCAAACTTTTGCTGCAACATTGCCATAACATTCCTATAGTAATTAAGTCCTAACTACACAACTTGTGCCATTTGAGTTGCTTTTCATTTTTCTACTTTCATTTCACCTATAGTTGGCTTCAAAGTGGCTAAATAACTCTACTTTTATAGAGTTATCATCTAATATAGTCATGCTTACCACAATAGTGACAAGAGGGGATGAAGCTTGTTAGTAGTGGAAATAGACTATCACCAGTACGAGGTGAGATGTTCACCTTGTTAGAAAAGATTAGTTGGATCAATATCTGCAACTTACCTTTTGTAGTAACTTTAACTTTACCTTTTAGAAGCAATAGTCTTATGAAGATGATTTTCAATAACAGGTCTAATGAAGACAGGAGAAGTAGCAGTAGTAGAAGTAGTAGCAAATACTTATTTGAAAAAGAGAGAAGCATAAGCAGTTGTTGAAGGATAGGAAGCTGCACAACTATCATCAGTTAAACCCAACCGGTGTCTGTCATCGGGAGTCTTGAAGCCAACAACAATCTCATCAAGATTTTGAGTACCCATAAGAAGTTTCTTTATAGTGAACTAGGAGTGATATAACTCCTTTTCAAGATAAGATTGTTTTGCGCTTAAAGCAGGGTGGATTTCATCCTTTTACTTAATGTATGCCTCAAGAAATTTGGCAGAACAATCCAGATTTTCAACTTTATCATGAAGAGCTAACAACTCCTCACCCTTTTCAAATAAGGAGTGAGCAAGATATGCCTTTTCACTTTCAAAATCTCAACATTCTCTCCTAAAAGTGAGAGTCTTTCCACTTTCTCCTCTGAAAGATCCAGACTAACTATCCATTGATCTTTTTAAATTTGAAGTTTCTTCAAGCTTTGCTCAAGAAACCTCATCCTTGACTTGTTTGATTCAGCCTCAACAACCATGTCGTTGTATCTATTTTGAATAACCTATCATTTCATTGAGAGATCATCTTTGTCCTAATTGTGTGTAGACTGCTTCTTTTAAAATTCAGACCTAAGAGTAGTCACCTCTTTTTATTTAACCTCAAGTTGTCCAAAACCTTCTTTTGAGCTTTCTCAGTCTTAATATGCTCCTTGAGTAATTCTTCGTAAGTGTCTTAGTGCTCATCATGCTCGTCCTCATTAAGGAATTTGTAAGATTGAGAGGTCATTGTGGGAGGATAATCTTTAGTCGACATAAAGGCTATAAAGTTACTTTCATCCTCTTCCAAACTACGGCTACTATCTGAAATAGTGACCTCTTCCATCATGGCTTTCTTGCCAGATTCTCAATCCCTTAACTCACACTAAACAGCAATGTGTCTGAGCTTTTTGCACTTGTAACACCTAATATATCTCAGTCGACATAAAGGCTATAAATAGAAAGTTATATCAAATATACTAACATCTATAAGATATTTTGGATATATAAACTCATTCTGGCCTTGACAATATTTAATTATGGACTTAGAGAGGGGGTGAACAGGTTATTTTTAATTTTTAACAAATATTAATTTTGTAACTTAAACACAACGGCCAGACATACAATCACTTGTAAAAATAAAGTGTAGAATTAAGAAATAACACATGAGATTTTTAAGTAGAAACAACCTAGGTCACAACAATGACCTAAGAGAAAAAACATTGGTCCATCGGACCACCTAACTATCCACTATGAAAATTAATGTTCAATTACAAGGCTAGATCTTAAACTACCCTTTATAGATAATGCCCCCTATGTAATTTACTTACGAGCCATCGCACCTTTTATAGTCTCCAACAGCAAGGTGTCTAGATCCAGACCAACGTTTCAATGTACTTGAGTCACACAAGATCAATCGAACCTATCAACTTCAGTATTTCAAGTCACCAATTGTAATTGAAATGTTAACACAAATAACATAAGTGCAAAGTGTGTCCCTAAATAACCTTAACTAGTAGATTCAATAGCATACAATGTAAGAAAAATAAATCAGCTAGGAAACTCTAGAACAATAATGTAAAGTTCAATATCATGAAAGAGATAATATATTGGGGTGATATATTTTCTTCACAAGAGGTTTTTTTAAATAGAGAGCAATTTGATTTAGATGAGTAGTCTAAGTGAAAGACAGTTCTAATCTAAAAGGATTTAACTTTTAACACTTGAAAGGAGTAAAATTGGTTAACATGAAAAGCAGAACAAAATTTCAAAACAACATGATGGATGGAATACTTCATCTCGATCGATCTAAACATACTTGATCGATTGAGAACCTCACTCGATCGATCTACCTATGCTTAGCAATTCAGAAAATAAAATTGATAGCCCTCGATCGATTTTTGATTGATCGAGAACCTTACTCGATCGATCAATAAAATGTTAGATCGATCCATTTATCACAAAATTAACCCGAGTGCATCCAGATTGAACTCGATTGATACTCGATCGATCGATGTCTTGATCTATTGACACGTGCATGATGTGCAAATTAGAGTACTCGCAAGTGTACAAATCACTTGTAGCAAGTGATAGGCAAACCTCTGAGGTCAATCTCTTAAGGAATTGTAATGGTTTTAAACAATCTTTTTAGTAATCTAATTAGAGTCCTAAAGCAACTAAAACACCAACTAAATAGAATTCTAGTAACACTAAAACTCTAAATAATTAAAATCCTAAATCTAATAAAACTGTAAACGAAGTTGGATTTGTGAGCAAGATCAATGGTGTTGAACAATTAAAGAAAATAATTATGCAAATTTGAATTAACTCAAAAAGGTTTCAAATATCAATGGAGGATATATGGATGTTTAGTTTGGTTGACCATGCTTGCATTGAAAAGTTATGGTGAATTAACATGAACGTTTTAATAAATAAATATTACTGGATTTCCTTTTAATTACAAAAATTCCTATAATCGAGTAATTCTCTTTGTTGATTAACTAATTAATATCCTACGATTGGGTATATCAAATAGCAATCAAATTATGCACAAGGGAAAATATGCCAATCAAACCAATGCCATGACTAGGTCATCAATTTGAAGTTTTGATTAAGTTTTTCAAAGTAGAGTCAAGGTGACGTCCTAAAACCAAACTCTAATATTTTTCAACCTAATTATGAATCTCAAATTGGCCCATGAAAATTCACAATTAAACATCTAAACATGCTCTTAATCAAAAGGTAATTTTATTTATCTTAAAGCAATAAAAATATTCACCACAACAATTTTAGCAAACATGGCAACACAAACTAAACACCCATAATAAAATTAGCCACTCATGTTGAAATTAATATTCATAGATAAATTTAATTGAACATACATCTTAAAGAAGTAAGAAGAAGAAAGGGAAATTCTATAAAAAAAAAAAAAAGAAACCTAGATTTAATACCACAATTGGATTGGATGACGTTCTTCTCCAAAAGCTTGATCTTAGATCTTCAATGGCTTCTTGAATCCTTAGAATTGATTATCTTACTTCTTTGAGTGTGGAAAAACTCCAAACTTTTGATTAAGTCTCATGTTGATTCGCAAAATTGAAGTGTGTGTAAAAGGGAGACTTAATAGGGTATTTATAAGTGTAAGGGTTACATAAAATTTGGGCTGTCCCAGTAATAGGCGCGTTGCAGCACACACATTTTCCCGCCGTGGCACAGAAATAAATCTAAAAATAATGGCCAAACCCGAGAGGCTTTCGTCGTGGCACAACTTTTCCTCGCCGCGGCGCGCATTGCATTTTGTGTCTTAACAGTACCCCTTACATATTGGTTGGCTCGTTATGTAAGGCTTACATAATTTGACTCGTGTTTCTCCTAAATTGTAATTCGAGCACCATAAGTGTTCCGTCTTTGCGTGTTTACGTTATTCAACTCATTTGACGCTAAAAACACCTGAAATACACCAAAAATATACTCGTGATTCTAAATTGATAGATTGATGTAAATAATCAAATAAACGAGTTATAACAAATCTATTTTTCACAATTAAGCACAATATTAGTGCTTTTCAAGCACTCATCACAGCCCCCAACCAGCTTCTTGTTAGTCTCTAGCAAGTGAAACGATCTAAAACTAAAAGAAAAACAAATAAAATAACCTATACTAACCTAAATCACTTCCGTAGATTGTCATGGTTGCATTTAGCATATGCAACAAGCCTTTAAACCCCTAGGTGGCCCTAGTGGACGAGTTTTAGTCTCGTGAGGGTTTCCAGTGATGATACCCACAAACATCATACGACTCTTAAAACTATTGAAGACTCTAGACATACTTGAATCAATCCTTGCATGTGTCTCAAAAATTGTTAATAACGAATGGCATACGAAATAGTTAAAAACCACTTAAGCTAAAAAATAGTCCAAATATTAAATCCATTTTTGTAATTGGCTTTTGAACAAACAATCAAACCACAAGCCTGTTAACTACACTATCGAATTGTGCCATATATGATATTCATAGATTATATATTAGGTCCTAATATTGTGCAAGTAAAATATGAGTGAGAATTGCACTCGCAAACTCCATAGGCTCACTTTTCAAATCCATCTCCACTAATATAGAAATAAAAACTACCTCTAATCAATAGAACTTTATTAAGCTTGTAAAGTTGTGTTAACGTATGTGGTACGAAAGTACGAAAAGGTTCTTCTTAAGAGGATAAGAGTACTTTGCATTTTTCTACACAAATTTTAAATTTTCTACCCAAATGTTCTTTTCCTTCCTCCTATTTTATAAACTCCATATGTGCCTTAGACGTTTGCTTGGTTTTCTTTCTTTACTTTTCATGCTCTTTATTTATTTATTTTTTTAATCAAAGCAAGACATATATAATTTCCATCAATTCAAATGCTCATGAAAATCAAGTATTACATTGAGTACTCTTATCACTAAGGGTAGTACAATGTATATATGTATATTGAGTTCATGGGCGTCACTATGGATAAAACAGTACGGGGAGGTTCAAAAAGTTCAAACGGTCCAAAGATGGCCTAAATCACTTTCTAAGTGGTATGTGATTCTATTATTTCACTTTAATGAATTTTCAAGAAAGTTCTAGAGTTTTTTGAGACTTAAAATATATTACAAACATGCATACATTAAACAAATCGAAAATAGCGATACTAACCAAACAAACTACTCATTTACTACAAAATCTTCAAACTAGATGAATCTAACATTTTTGTACCTCTTCACTTTGATAAAAATCAATTTCTTTTCATGACACCATCATTACAATCACATTAATATCATAGACTTTCGAATTAATTCAAGTGGACTCGATACTATCCTAACAAATTTCAAATTAAAAACCTACAAAAAGTTAAAATTTAAAATTTGGTCTAAATTCTTGCTCATGGAATATTTTTACCACCCCCAACCTAATTTCTACAATGTCCTCAATGTCTCAAAGAAAAACAAAAGAAATTAAGTAAAAGAGTGAAGAAGTTACCCTCCCTTTGTATGAAATTGTGTACATTACAGTTACGCTCTGGTTCACCATTCATCATCCTTCTCATCATATACCATTTAGTTCACAAGAAATATGAATGAAACCTCTAAATGGGTGCATCACAACTCAAAACCAAATTTTAAAAAAATTAACTAAAGACAAATGAAATCAAAAACCATTAAACAATGTTAATTAAAGTTCATAACTAATCCAACATAAAAAAAAAAATCAAAATCAAAATTAAAATAAAGGAAAAACAATGAAAGAAAAAGAAAATTAAACTAAGCAAAATAAAATAAAGAAAATAAAAATTAAAGAAAGGAAAAAAAATACAATGGGGAGGCTTAGTCCTCCATATCATCATGTTGCTCATTGTCATCCTCGGATTGGTTCTCCAGTGGTCTTTACACGAAATCGTGGCCTAGGTACTGCAGAAATGTGCCGAATTGGGTGAGGTCTACTCCACTTTGTGTCAATTTGAAGCTCATCATTCTGTGGAGTAGAGCTTGGTATTCATTTGAATATTTCATTTGTTCGCTGAACTAAGCTTGTTGTTGACTTTGGTATTCCTCTATTTTATTCACCTTTGCTTCCAAGTTCACCAACCTATATTTGGTGGTTGCATTCTTGGAAGAGGTCCCATCACCCTTCCTACTAGATTGTCCCACCTTAATACCACTAGTTAGGTGCTGCATGTAAGCGAAAGTCAATGTTTCACCCGGTTGCCAAAGTACCTCGCCCGTGTCATATTGTACTCCGTGTTTAACACATAGGGTGGTGATCAGTTGGGGAAAGATGTAACTGAGGTTGTGATGCTCAACTGAGTATATAACTCGTTGTTGGATCATCATCCTACATCAACTGATCTCTCAGTCTCTATTGCATATTGCAAGATTGTCCTCTTCTTATCAACAATACTGTAATGCCTGGTTGGCATAAGTCTGGAGCACACAAAGTATTGCCAAATACGGGATTGGGTTCTAAGATGCTTTGCCTGAAAGGTATTTACCATGTCCCCCTTAAATTCCCACTTTGCATAACCATCAGTGAGGGCATTTATAATTTCCTTGTAATCCACTTGTTTTAAATAGGTTTCATACCTGCTATCCTGTATGTCCCTCAACCTATAGTATGCATTTATAACAATCCTATTAAAGGAGACTACAACACCCCTCACCCAAACCATTCCATCCCGAGCTTTCGAGACATTCGCATAGAATTCCCAAACCAACGAACTCACACCCGCTTTCGGTGCGTGTACAAATTTCCTCCACCCTAATGCTTCAACCTTATCAAAAATTCCCATTAATCCTACTTGTCCAAAATCCAACCCCCTCTCATTAACAAATCCTTTGTTTTTTTTAGTGGCACCTTCGTACCGCTCTTGTGCCTCCCTATTAACAAACCTAAAGGCATCAAAGTTATGTTCCTCAACCATTTTTCCTTTTCCTTTGGAACAACTTCCCTCTCCGACTTTTCTTTTTGGAGCCATAAATTGTGCTACCCAAATAATCTCACACAAGTCAATTAATTTCATAAAATAGTAGTTGAACAACTAAAAGGAACATAAGTAGGCTCTCATACGAGCTTTCCAATATGGATAGTTAAACCCATCAAAGTAGAGTGGATGAGTTGTAGAAGAACCCTCTCTCAAATGATCCATAACAAGGTCCTAGGCAATACTAAGTTTATCTAGTGACCCTCTCTGATACCAATTGAGAGTTTTTAATTACGGATCAAATATACCTAGAGGGGCAGTGAATAGGTTATTTTCAATTTTTAACAAATTTTAATAATGTAACCTAAGCACAACGGCCAGACATGCAATCACGTGTAAAAATAAAGTACGAAATTAAGAAATAACATTCGAGATTTTTAGGTGAAGAAAACCTAGGTCACAACAATGACCTAAGAGGAAAACCATCGGTCCAGCGGACCACCTAACTATTCACTATGAAAATTAATGTTCAACTACAAGGCTAGGTCTTAAACTAACCTTTACAGATAATGCCCCCTACGTAATTTACTTACGAGCAGTCGCTCATTTCACAGTCTCCAACATCAAGGTGTCTGGATCTGGACCAACGTTTCGATCTACTTGAGTCACACAAGATCAATCAAACCCGTCACTTCAGTAATTTTGAGTCACATGAAATACCAAACACGTCACCAATTGTACATGAAATGTTAGTACAAATAACACAAGTACAAAGTGTGTCCTATAGCAGATTCAACAATGAATAACTTTAACTAGTAGATTTAATAGCATACGATATAAGAAAAATAAATTAGCTAGGAAACTCTAGAACGATAATGTAAAACTCAATATCATGAAAGAGATAATATATTGGGGTGATATATTTTCTTCACACGAGGTTTGTTTAAATAGAGAGCAATTTGATTTAGATGAGTAGTCTAAGTGAAAGACAGTTCTAATCTAAAAGGATTTAACTTTTAATACCTAAAAGGGTCAAATTGGGGAACATGAAAAGCGGAACAAAATTTCAAAACAACTCGATCGATTTAACAATACTCCATCAATCAAGAACCTCACTCAATCGATCTACCTATGCTCAGCAATTCAAAAAATAAACTCGAGAACTCTCGATTGATGTTTGATAGATCGAACAAGTCTAGATCGATCGAGAACCTCACTCGATCGATCGATCAATAATTGACTCGATCGATCAACCAAATGTTAGATCATCCAGTTATCACAAAACTTAACCAAAGAGCATCCACATTGAACTTGATCGATCGATGTCTCGATTGATTAAGCTAACACCTCGATCAATCGACTCGTGTACAATTCCATACTAAGTGTACATGTTCAGTTGTGTGAGGATGCATGCATGAGAGAAAATTTTACCTGTCATATGTGTATTGCAAGCTTAGTGACTTCATCATCATTTGTCATCTGATTAAAATGTGAACCTAGATACTAGATTATAATCAAATATTTTATTCACGAAAATTGTCAATATTTATAAACCTTACAGGCATGATAAAATCATATTTTGATATTTGTTTGAAATATGAAATTATACATCATTGTATTCACTTGATATATCAACTTGAGTCATTCAATTCTTAAATTAGTATCAAAATTTGTCTTCAAAATTGAGCAGGTGTTCTCATAATCTTGGAAAGAAATGAAGATAAAATCAATTTTGGATTTCTTTGATATTATTTAGCTGATTTTGTTTATCCTACAATATTGTTATGATTACTATAAGAAAACATTTATAAAAATTATATAGATACTTATTAATTTTAAGCTCTTTGAATAAAAAATGTCAATTAATTTACGTATTTTAAATATGTATTTTTATGCTATTATCATTGCACTCATTAAAAGAATGTAGAAGATCATCTTCACCTTTTTTACTTCTAATTTGTAGTATTTAAATTTGTTTAATATGTTTCAATTATTTTATCAAAAAAATGTTTGAAGTATTAATTATCAATTAATTAACCAACATATATATCATCATTTAACAAGCTTTTTGTCCATTACTATTTTCCTTCTGTGATTTTTTATTTCATTATAATTTATATATTTTTTCTTTTAAAATAATAAATTCATATTATTATTAATTCAATGAGATTTTCATCATTAAAAACAATTGTTTGTTAAATTATTTTTTTAATTATTTCTATTTTTAAAATAATTTTGTAACTTAATAGATAGGTCCAACAACAAAAAATAAAAGAACTAGGTTTACATAATTATAGTTAAGTCATAGTTAAAATAAAATTTTAGTATTAATTTTTTGAAACAACATAACCTATGAGATCTACTAAAAAGCTACAAGATATGTGAGCTCCACTTATATGAGCTACAGCACCTTTGATGTCGTTTTCCCTTATAATTTTAGATAAAATTCAATATATCAATTGTATTTTGAATATTCATAGTAGAAATGAAAGTGTTATTTTCTGCTTGCCTGAATCTCAAACATGGAAAGAGAAACCACTTGAGGAATTAAAGAATACATTAATTTGTAATTCTTCTTTAAATCTTATGCAAACCAGCGTAACTTATGTGCTTTTTTGCAACAGGTGGTGGTGGTGGATGTAGCAAGCGTCTTTCTAAAGAAATTAATGAGTATGTTAAGCTGTTAAGTGTTTCTCATTATCATTCTACAACTAGAGAGCTGAAGTACAGAGCATAATAATTTTCCTTTCATCTTTGGAGTGTTTTCTAGTTACTATATGAGCTTAAAAACAATGTTGTATAAGGCTATTGTAGGTATCAAGTAGTTTTCTTCATTATTGTTTTATATTTTTATTACAGTATTTTCCCATGAATTTCTTGATTTTCTTGCAAATACCTTCATGGAAAATGCAATAAACAATGACAAGAAGGGATTTTTTTTTTTTTTTTTTTGATTCAAAGGAGTGAAGCATTAATATAACAATATCAATAGGAGTTCTCCAAAGGAGTTACAACAGAATTTAAAACATCAAATAAAAAAGGAGGAAAATCATAGAAACAGTTCATTCCCACATTTAGATCCAACGCATAAGCTGCAGCTCTATGTGCTGCAGTATTAATTGTTCTTGGACAAAAAAGGAATATAAAATTCCTATCTTGTTTCAATCTCCAAATCTCCTGTACCAACACACCTTCAGGAGCCAAACAAGTCCCCTTTTTGTTAATCAAACTAATTGCTTGTAGGCAATCAGATTCAAAATACACATTCATCCAGTTTCCTTGTAGAGCAAATTTGCAAGCCATAAGTAAGGCATGAAGTTCAGCACATAAAGGAGAAAACATACCTTTGAAAGGTTGTAGGGCAGCTCCAATCAACTTACTAGAAGAATTTCTTGCAATCACACCGAGGCCTACTTTATACCTCTCCTTCCGTAATGCAGCATCAGTATTTAACTTGACCCAACCTTCATTAGGCTTTTCCCAACTCTTGGTTAGATTAGTAGAGTGTCTCAATTTGTCACATAAGAATCCATGATCAGTTAAGGATTGAGCTTTATTGAAATCTTCAGTTAGCATATTAGCCCAATTCAAAAGCCCATCAGTTGACCTTCCGACTTTACCATGAATTATTTCATTACGGTTATGCCAAATAGTCCAAGCTAAGTAGCAGAAATGACTGGCTTCCTCAAACGAAAATGTTGACCTCATATTATTCCAAATATCAACAAAGCAAAGAGTAGAAGACATACCTTCATGAAAGTAATGAAAGATTGATAGTTGCCACACCTTTTTAGCAATCGCACAGCTCCAAATGGCATACGTGACATCTTCAAAGCTTCCATTGCATAGTTCACACCAAGGGAAACTTCTAATCTTCTTTTTACAAAGTTAGGCATTAACTGGCAAATTTCCATTGCAAACTTTCCATATGAAAATCTTCACTTTATTTGAGACATTAAGACACCATATGTTCTTCCACCAAGTCTGTGCACCCATGTTGCTACAACCAGCGGCCAATTCATTTTGAGCCAAAAAATTTCTTCTCTCCTCAGCTAGCCAATAAGCACTCCTAACCAAAAAAATGTCATTTTCAGATCTTCCCCAAATAATCCTATCCTCATGATTAGTAGTTATTAGGGGAATCTTCATAATTGCTTGAACATCACTTTCTAAGAAACTTTCCCTGATTAGACGTTCATTCCACAAACCTGCATCAGCAATGAGTTCTGAAACAAAAGTATTTTCAGGAAGTACCCTATGAGATAAGACTTTATACTGTGATGAATAAGGCAACCACGGATCTTTGTAGACACGCACCATCTTCCCATTACCTATCCTCCATTTTATACCAGTTTCGCAAACTTCCCGACCCCAAATTATACTTCTCCAAAGAAATGATGAGAAAGAAGGCATAGAAGCATTGAAGATATTGCTAGTTGGAAAATACTTACCTCACAAGACACGGGCTACTAAGCTATCACCACTTTGTAAGAGCTTCCAACAAAGCTTTGAGACAAGAGCTTGATTAAAGGAAGAAAGGAACCTAAAACCAATCCCGCCTAAAGCCTTTGGCTTACAAAGTTTCTCCCAAGACATCCAATGGATGGATTTCTTATCCAAGACTTAATCAAAATTTCCTTACCAGCCACAGACAAAAATTTTTCTTTCCAACTCTTCAATTTTCTCCATACCCTATCCTTTATTTCCCCAAACCGTCTTCTTTTATTTCTTCCAGTCATAACGGGCAGTCCTAAGTAGTGTTCATGGCAATTAATAGACGGAATACCTAAAGTATCCAGTGCTACTTTTTTATCTTCCTCAGAGCTATTAGGACTAAAGCACATAGCAGATTTCCTCAAATTAACTTTTTGGCCAGAAGCACTCTCATAATTATCCAAGATTTCCTTAAGCCTCTTACAAGATTCTTCATTTGCCTGCATAAACACAAAGCTGTCATCTGCAAAAAATAAATGAGATACCCTTGGGCTAGCTCGTGCAACAACAATTCCCTTGATATGATTATTAATTTCTGATTTTTTGATTAAGCTTGAAAGTCCCTCTGCACATAAAATAAAAAGATAAGGAGAAAGGGGATCACCTTGCCTCAAACCTCTAGTAGGCCTAAAAGTCTTCAAATTTTCACCATTTACCGACAACGAGTATGAGACAAGAAGGGATTTAATTGTTACTTTTAAAGCCTATTGGTTGTTGTACTATTTCAAAAATCCTAGAGCTACGTATTTGTAATTGATCCTAATATTAACAACTATGTACCCAACAATCATGAAACTAAAAAGTAATGAAGCACAAAATATCAAAGTCATTATCGAGGTATAGTTCATATGATAGAGTGCTTACCATACATGAGAAAAAATATGCGATCTTCATCTATGTATAAATAAGAATTTTCATCACATACAAAGAAATTAATCCTAATAGGGAATTAATGTTTTCCTTGGAAAATGAAGAATAACATCATGAATTTTTACAACTATGCAACGAAGTGAGATTAGTACATAACTAAAAGCTAATTGATTAATATCCCAAGGTTTCTAAATATGATACAAAAATTTCAACATTCAAACTAATTAATATACTGGCAACTGTGGAAGCATTCAAATTCACAAAAATATCATGAGCTGAAAACAACCATGGATGTTTGGAGGCAACATATAAGAGGAGTAAAGTGGGTATTGCATGCTTTTTAGAAGTAATGAGATAAAATGGTCTTCAACAAAACAAAGGGTAGTGACTCATTTCTTAGCAGAAGCTGAATATAGAGCACTAGCAAATGGAACAAATGAAGTCAAGTGCGTTATTTCCTTGATTGGAAAAATTAATTTTGCATTATCAAACAAATCAAAGTTATAATGTGACAATCAAAGTGCACAACACCTTGAAAGAAATCCTATACAACACTTACATACAAAACATAAAGAAATAGATTAGCATTTTGTAAATCATTTTAGAGTTACAGGAGAAGCTAGACATAGAATATCATAACTCTAATGATCAAATAACTGATGAATTCACTAAACAATTTTCAGGACCTAGTTTTGTCTCTGCTGGAAGCAAATCTATGGGATTAAGCAAACCATAAGTTTGATGGGAGTATTAATGTGTGTTTAGTTTGTAATTATCCAATTGTATTAAGTTAAAGAGAGAGAGTTGAAACAGATTATGTTGAAATTGAATGAGCAACCTCTAGCTAGCTACTATCTAAATGTACACAACACTATCATAGTGTTAATTATCGTTGCATTTTCATAAATAACTTTCAAGAACTTTCTTAATTTGTTCTCTATTAGTTATTGAGTTCTTTGTGAGCTCTCGTATATAATTTGAACCATAATTTACTACAAAATTAGATAGAAATCTTATTTTTTTAATTGCTAGAAATAGTAGTTAATGGATCACCTGTGATGTTAATTTATTTTAAGAAAGTCTTATCTTGAAAACGTCTTTATAGGTCAAAGTACTATTTTAGATAAAACTGGATGTATCTTAAGAAGCACAAAAAATTATCACCAAATTATAATTTAATACTCACCGTATGTATTAAACTAATTAAGTAACAATTACCATCTTTTGTGTTGTGAATACCAACCAAAATAACCTATAAATACAACATAACAAGGTAAGAAGAAAAGTAGAAAAAAATAAAAGTAATAAGTTTGTGAATAATTTGAAAAATAAAGAAGAAGAAGATAATGGCAACCAAACACATGGTTTGGATGTTAGTTATGTGGGTTATTGTAATGGCAGCAGTCCAAGTACCAATTTTGGAAGCAAAAGAATTGCCTGCAAAATTGAGAACAAAGATGAACTATAGATGCTCAACTGGTTGTGGTAAAATATGCAATTCTCTTAAACAAGTTGATTGTACTCCGAGATGTGAACGTATGTGCACTGACATCCAAACATTAGGTACAATAATTAATTGTTTCCTTCCCTAATTCCTAATTGATAATATATTTATTTATTAATTAAAAATAAAAATAAATTGATATTAACTCCCTTGTAATTATTACAGAAAAAGAAGGTAAATTAATGCACGTTGAGTACAACAAGAAGAAAATTTTGGGAGTTTTCTATGAAGAACTGTTGGCCAAAAATCCAACTCCAGAAGAATTGATTCAATTACTTCGCCCAAAACCTCATTAAGCACATTCATCATCATCGATATCACAATTATTTTTCAATAATATTTATAATTAAATATTTATTGCTTCTTTTATTTTTAACAGATTTTTTTTCATAATTAAACATTTTAGATCAAAAACATGTACCGTGTGAGCATCAATGATCTAAAATTATATTATATGTATTTATAAATAAAAATATTTTGTCATATTCATACATAAATAAAAGTTCATAATTTCTTTCTTTCTTTATATTTTTATTAGGTACTTATATAAAAAAATTGAGCGATTATATAATTTAATATCAAACCTCAAAATAATAGTTATTAACACATTAGAAATATATAAGTTGGACTTGAACTCACGGTTTTTTTTTTAAATATCAAACAATACTTGTACTAGGGATTTGAACTATAAAATTATATGGAAAAATACCAAACTTCTACTATTATACTAGATGGCAAAGGACTAATTCACAATAATAAAGTGCTAACAAAGCAATTAAATATATCTTTATACTATGTACATTGCATTTAAAAATTTATAAATTAAGTAAAATCCCTACGTAAGATTTTTATAATAATGGTTACGTAGGAAATAAAGCAATAGACAAATCAGGGGATGAAAAACTGTAGAAACTGTAACTTTAAAGGGAATGATAAAAAAGACTAAAGATTAAGAGAGGATAAAGGATAATAAATTGACCCAAAAAAATGAAGAAATGATCAAGGCCTATATTACACAATCTTCTAAAAATTAATTTTTTCTCCTACAAAGGTTGTTTTAGAACAACTAAAAAATACCTCATAGGATACAAAAATCAAATAGTACTTGAACACAACAAAAACTGTTAATGAAATGATTTGTATATGTACTCTATCACATTGAAATCTAAGGTTAGAACAATGAGAGAAACAAAGCTGGCTCAACGGAAGATTCATATGACTATGGCTGCTGATTTTTATGCAATTGTCACTCAATTCAAATGTGCCCCTCTAGATAATAATTAAACTTTGGCACAAAAAATTGTCAAAAATTTAGAAATTTTTCATAGCTTGTTAGGTGGCTCAAACCAACTAGCTTATTATTTCACATGTCATGTCGGCCTATGACCCATTAGTAGGCATGCCATGTCAACCCATGGCCAGTAGATAGATTATTTCATGCCTCTTTTCTTGGTCTGTGCACTTTATCATAATTCGTCAGTCCTGACCCATCAGGCCATGCTTGATGGGCCAACACGACCCATGGCTCGTTAGGCCCAACTATTTTTCATATATATATATATATAACATATTTAATATATTTTATGTTCTAACATTTGAGACCGTTGCAAATACCCCAAATATTTGAGTTGTTTTCGAAAATACCCAAACATTTAGTTTCATGTTAAATAACTACCATTTTAGATATTTTTGTTAACATAATTAGATTGTTGGCAATTCATGACATGTGTTAGTTTTGGAAGGGCACAATTGGTATTTCAAAAATTCCAGAAACTAAAAAAAAGTAGGGATGAAGAAATCAACAACCAACAATGGGAGTAAAAGACTGGAAGTACTGGCTAGAAAATTGAGACATTGATGAGCGCAAATAAAATCCCATGTTAGGGCTTGGTCAACGGTGAAACTATGGGAGGTAGAGATTGTAGAACCTGGGGCATAGATAGGGCAGGATTGGACTTTTTTGAGTCGTTGGTTGTACGCGCAAAGGAAATTGGAGTAGTGCCAAAGCCGGTGGAGTTTTGTTGGTGGCTCTTATTCGATCAAGATGATGGTTGACATAGGATTATTAATGGTAGTGGTTTCTAGGTTGTTGGACAACCCAATTTTCTTTTCTTTTTTCTTCCTATTTTTTGAAAAGTTTAAAATACCAATTTTATTATTCCGAAAATAGTATGTGTACCAAGTGTTTACAAAAATCTAATTTTGTAACCATAAATGTCTAAAAGAGTAGTAATGTAACTCGAAAGTAAACATTAGGAAATTTTTTCCAACAACTCAAACATTGAGGGTAGGTTGCAACTGATCACAAACAATAGGGATGTAAACAAATTTAATCCCGTGTATTTATTTATTGATCAATATTATATTTGAAAAAATATATTACTATAAGGATTTAAACTCCCTACACATGAAATACATCAATTGACCCCAACCACTTGGCCAAACATGACACTTTAAAAATAAATACAAATATACATTATTAGTTCTTTTCATCGAATAGTCTTTTAGTAATATTGTGTCTCGTGTCTTGTAGGCCCATCCTGTTTGATACCTATAAGGAGTAGTATCCTACAGCAAATTTTTCTTTTGTAAAGATTTGCAATTGAGAATGACATTATGTGATTTGCTTACATCGCCACAAGAGGAAAAATAGGATTGTGGCATCAAGTATGATTTCAAAGTTTAAAAAATAATGGGATGACATACATGGAAGAGTTTGTTATGTCCAAGATTGGATAATAATGAGGAAGCAAAAAATAACATTAACAAGCACCAATAGAACATATATAAAAATAATCAACAAAAAGGACACAATAATTTAAGTGGCACATGGTTAGTGTGACTACTTAATCCACTGCTGAGGCCAGCATCAAAAAACTCCATTGTACTTGTCAAAGAGGAGTACAATCAAATTTGTCAATAGTTAATTGGCCAAATCACTCCAAACCAAAGTACCTAATTACACCCAAAATTCACTCTCTTGTAAAAAGCAATACTTTAAATAAATTTTTCTTGCCAATTTAGCAACAATAAATATAAACAAATAATAAGAATTAATCTTATTGAACAACAATAGGAAAGATATGAATGTTATTTCTATATTTGATCCTTCAAATGAATAGAGACAAGAGAATATAGACCGCTACCGCTAAGCCCCTCTGATCAATGGTCAAAATACTCCACTACAAGCCGAATGACTTCTCAATTTCAATATTGCCGCCGCTTCCCCTTTATTTGACTTACTTCTTATAATTGATATATTAGAGAGAGTGTGTATGTGTGCGCGCGCAACCATTTGGTGAGATATATTTAATAATGTAATCTTTTAAATAAAACAAGCCCATTAATCAATTAATAATTATTGTGTATTTTGGGCCACACATACAACAATCTCCACCTTAGATCAAAAAGTAAATTAACATCTTCAAATGTCGACCCTTTAATGTCATCACCTCAAGGTACCTCTCACATAGACCTAAAACAACATTCCATTTATAGGTATGAGTGTTCCACCCTCTTCAAATTCTCAACAAGAACTAATATAGATTAAGTCCTAGCAATGTTCAAATTTATTAGTTGGTACTAACTTTGTCGACATATTTGTTGCATTCTCCTTTGTATGAACTTTTGACAACTTGATCAATTACTGATTAATCCATTTACTAATTTTGTAATACCTCACACTAATGTGTTTAGTCCTGGCATGAAAAACTTGATTCTTGGCTAAGTGAATAGCACTTTGAATGTCACATAAAAGAGGTACATTCTCTTATTTGAAACTAAGTTGTTCTAACGTCCCCAAAATCCAAATGCCTTGTTTTTCCATCTTAGTCATATCAATATTATCAGCCTCAGTCTTAGACGATGCCACTATATCTAGTAAATTTGACTTCCAACTTATATAACCATCACTAAAAATAAAGACGTAACCTATCATAGACCTTCTAATATCAAGGTTATCAACATAGTTAGAATCCACATAACTCATGATAATATTAGAAGCACCATTTTTATCAAATAGATGCCACAATCATGTGTTCTTTCCAAATATCTGAAAATTCATTTCACAGCATTCCAATATTCTTTACATCAATTTTCCATGTAACTGCTCACAATATTAACTGTTTGGGAAATATTAGGTCTGGGAAAATCAACAAATACATTAAACATCCATATGCATTGGCATAGGGAAACTGAGCCATATTTTCCACCTCATCCCCTATACTTGGATATAAAATCGTGGACGACCTGAAAAGGGTGTGCTCACTGGCTTAGCATTCATGCTAAACTTATGCAGAATCTTCTCTATGTAACCTTCTTAGGACAACAAAAATTTCCCAACTATTTTATCATGACGAATCTAAATTCCAATATTCTTTTTCAACTTCAAACTTTCAATCAAATTCACTTTAAGCAAATTCTTTAAAGCATTATCTACTTCACATTACAATCAACAATCATCAATAATAAATAAGCAATATAAATGATCCATTGTCATAAATTTTAAAGTAAACATAGCAATTATACTCACATCAACAATAACCATGCAAAAAATGGAGTAAATCTTTTATACCATTGGCTAGGGGATTTCTTGAGATCATACACCGACTTCTTCAATCTATAGACATAATCTTCTTTACTGGATTCAATGAAATCCTTTGGCTGTTGTATGTAAATTTTCTCATCCAAATCTCCACATAAAAAATAGTTTTGACATCTAATTGCTCCAACTCCAGGTCATATTGTAATTGACAATGGAAAGAACAATCTTGATAAAAGTGTGCTTCATAACAGGAAAAAAAAATTATCATTTAAAACTATTTTTGAGTACCCTTTCACCAAAAAAAACCCATTTGCAAAATTGCTTTCTTTCCTTTGGGCAATAGAACCAACTCCTGAGTTTTATTCTTGTGTAATTCTTCATCCCATCCACCCACCTTCAACTTCTCACTATCTTTTCTACTCATAGTATCTTAGAAAGAAACTGGGTCATCACTACTAGTGAACAAAGCAAATGAGATTGTGTCTCCTTCAAACCTAAGCCTTTATTGTGCCCTACTAGTGTGTGGCTGACTATAAGTAGCAATGGTATGCTGCCCTATTGGTGGTTTTCATCCTAAGCCTATGGTTGCTTTTAATCTTAAACCTGTGATTGCTACTGAACCTCTTTAATGACTAGCTAGTAAACCTTTTCTAGTAAGCTTTAAAATTTGAACTCCACCTTGTTTGGAACTTTACCTTTCTCATTAGAACTTTCTTACATAGGCTCTTCCTTCACATTTTCTAGCATAGACTTCTCATCAAAAACCACATCTCTACTAATAACCAATTTCTTATCATTTTGGTAGCCAAGAAATCCTTGGATTTTGTGTTAAACTTTAATCTCTCATCACTTTATATATGAACAAAAGTATGACAACCAAAAACTTTTAGTATAGAATAGGTTTAGGAAACCATACCTCCTTAGAAATTTTGAAATCAGTGGAAGATTGAGGATTTCAACTGATGAGGAAAACTGCAGTGCTTAAAAATATGCTTACAATCTCAAATAACTTGTTTTCTCTGCGATAGTTTTTTTTTTATCCTCTCAACAACTCTATTTTGCTAGGGATTCTTCCTCACAGTATAATGTCAAGAAATACCAACTTTCTTGCCAAACTCCTTGAATGCCTTGTGCTTGTAATTGGTACCATTGTTAGCTCTCAAATTTTTATCTTTTTGCCATACTGGTTCTCAAATGAACCAACCTTACAAAAAATTGCCAAGATTCAAATGTTTGCCCTCAAATTGACATTTATATATGGTTGTTCACATCACCCAAATGATTGAAAATATCGTTACTTTTTATACCAAGCTATGACCCAAAGTCAGTTGCTATTGTGTCTACCCATAAATCTAGTATGGAAGAATTTGTGTGAGGTCGTCTGCCAAAAAAGGAGCACAAAAGATCCCAGAGTGCATCTACAAAATGACAACTAAAAAAAATGTGAGAGATAGTTTCCTCGGCTAAACCAAACAAGAAGTATCGAGAAGGGGAGGAATGTCCCCTCTTCTTTGACCATCAATCAATGGGAAGTTCTTTTCTAAATAGTGTGCCAAAGTAAAATGGACCAGAAAGGGCGGTATGTAAGAGGCCTAGATAACCCAACCCTAGCTCTTAAGTTCTCCCATAACACATAGTAAATCATAGACCTCGTTGGTCTTGACTTTTGCCTTAATTGAGTATTTCCAAATTCTAATGTTCGTACCTATCCCGATAACTATAGATCAAATCTCTGAGAAAATAAGAGGATAGAAGTCCTTTGAAGACTATGGCAGATGTCATCCATATGCTTGAAAGTAATCCCACACTAACAAATGCATTAACGTATCCATTGATGGGTTGTTCATTTTTTCAATTAAAGGAGTGTCAAGACAATAATAAGTCCAAAATCATATTGAAGTGCTCTTGCCAACTAACCATCTAAATTTCTCCAATAAGGTCAAATAATGCATAAGTAAATTGGACCAAATGGAAGTGCAAATGTAATAACTCTGTGGAGCTTCCCCCTTATCCAAGTATCATCTATGCAAGTAAATCAACATACTAGAGTTTACTGTGATAATCGACCAGACAAACTTTCTTAACATGGATCATTTAAGAGGTCAAGGTCCCGC
Organism: Elaeagnus macrophylla; assembly: GCA_029378325.1. Classification (NCBI taxonomy): domain Eukaryota; kingdom Viridiplantae; phylum Streptophyta; class Magnoliopsida; order Rosales; family Elaeagnaceae; genus Elaeagnus; species Elaeagnus macrophylla. The sequence continues at coordinate 56,479,662 of CM055641.1, read as the reverse complement.
AAGCTAAGGCATCCTTCTTCTAGTGGGCAACAATCCCTCCAAACAACTTGGACCAATTTGTTTTACCCACTTCCTTAATCAAAATAAATTTTGGATGACTTTTGTTAGATTGTCCAAGACTGACTTCAACCATTTATATATTTGAAAAAAATTAGAGAAACATATCCTTAATAAAAGGAAAGAAGTTCATTTATTTCCTTTTTCTGTTTATGCATGTACATGTAAGTCCTTCCAAAGCTAGCAATACATTCTTCTTTGAAGATCATGCTTGACCCCTTATAAATTGAGGCTTAATTCATTCTCCTATAATGATCAAATAACTGATGAATTCACTAAACAATAGAAGTTGAAAGATAATGATCACCTTTAGAATGGCTCTTCTACCAAACTTGACCTATGATCTACTAAAGGAACATAAAGAGAAAAAATAATTGAAGCAGAAAGATATAGATATGAAATACTGGAGATTTTATATTACAAATGAAATAAAACTGAAGGAATACTTACAGAGGATTCAAAAATAAAAACTTAGATGTTCTAACTTATATATTATAAATGAAAACTAAGGCCTTATATAGAGTGCGAGGCCAACTATCAAACAAAACTATAATAATTTAAAAGATAAGCCTTGTAATAATTTTTTTAAAAGTAGATGCTCTCGCATGTAGAGAGTGGGTCCCTTGTCAGTGTCGGCAGATGCTTTTACATATAGAAAGTGGGTCCCTTGTCGATGTCAGCTGGGTTGAGTGGTTTATCCACTAGTCCTTGCCATATGTAGGTTGCTCTCTGAAGGTTCTAGATCCAATTTTTCTTCACAGTCACTATCGCTCTCTTCATAGCATAACTCTTCTAGTTTCTTAGAGATGTATTCATAGCTTTTTCCTTTCTCTTTAAGAGATTCGATGATTTTTTCAACTTTAGTTTTCTCCTTTGGAGATTTAGGAGAAGGAGGTGTTTTAGTTTTCAGAACTTGAAATAACTCTATTGGTTTGAAATTATCAAATTCATTTAAGGGAGTTTTATCCCACTATCGTGCAAATGATGTCCTTAGTAGGCATCATATCTCTTGAGATGTAGTTAGTGCATATCCCCATTTCCATATCCATGGGATTTTATATAAAGCAAAGAAGAACATTAATGTATGATCTTCATTTACAGTAGAACTAATATTAAGTTCTTCAAATTGATCTAAAGCCTTTGAGACTTCTTTGGGAAATATATCTTGCATTGGTCCGAAGAATGAGAACCAATTTCTAAACCATGTTGGAAAATCATGAAAAGCATAATGACCTTCGGTTTTGAATTGTATATACCAATATGAGAACCTTTTGAGTTCTGGTAATATAGCATGTTTTCCCATGCTTAAATATAGTCAAAATAGTCATATGAGACTGGGTGAACCTTTTTATTTTTAAATCTTTCTCTAACATATAAATTAGGATTTTAGTCATTTTTAGACAAAATTCTTTTTATTTTAAAAGTGGAATACGCAATCTCATGAGAATTGCGCATATTATGGGTGACTTCTATTGAGTTAGTTTCTTTTAAAATTTGTTCATAATATTCCCTTGATTTAGGGATAGTATATGAGGATAAATTATCTTTAAGATAAATTTGAGTTACCTGTTCAGGTGACTTTTCGAGATCTTCGTTTTCAACTAGAACGACCATTTTACTTCTGATTTCGTGCCATTCGTACTCCTTAGGAGGAGTTCTTATGCAATTTGGTTTTCTACTGGGAGATACTTGAGCATACTTTTTTGCTGCCTGAAGATAGTTTGTCTTCTTCATGGCTTTGGAGAAATTCCCTAGTGAGAAAATCTAGGAGTGAGTTCTCTTCCCCTTGATATATTCGATATTAAAATCAAATATAGATAGGATGGCCTGCCACCTAGTAAAAATCTATTTAGATGCTAGATTTTTAACGTCTTTTTTAAGTACTTCTTTAGTACTTTTGCAATCAACTCTTAATAAGAACTTCTGGTTGAGAAGATCATCTTGGAATTTTGAAATGCACAGAACAATGGCTAATATTTATTTTCTAAAGGTAGAATAGTTTTTATGTGCTGGTTTCCAAGTGCCTGAAGTGTATCTTACTAGCACCTCTTAAATAGGCATTTTCTGTTTAAGAATGCCACCATAGCTTGTTTTCGAAGCATCGGTCTCCACTACTTTTGGAGCTTCAGGATCTGATAAGGCTAGGCATGGGAGCTCTTTAGCTCGAAGCTCTTGCGTGGAAGTTGGACTCCATTCTAGAGGATTCTTTTTTAAATGCTCAAACAGTGGCTTAACATCTATTGCAAGATTCTTATAAAATCTGCAATATAATTAAGGCTTCCTAAAAATCTTTGTAGCTGTTTTTTGTCTTTGATTTCATTTGAAAAATTTTCAACAAAGACAATGGATCTATCAATTGGACTTATGAGCCCATGTTCAATGTTGTGGCCCAAGAACCTTACTTGGGTTTGGAATAGTTTCATCTTTTTAGACTACACTACAAGTACATTAGTTTTTACCATATTATAAAACACATTTAAGTGTTTCCAATGTTGGTCTACTGAATTTGCGTAGACTAATACATCACTTATATAAACAATAGTGAACCATAAATAAGGGTTAAAAATGTCATTCATTAATTTCTGGTATTCACTGGGGGCATTTTTAAGCCCAAATTGCATAACATTTCATTCATAGAGTCCAAATGAAATAGTAAATGCTGTTTTATACCGATCACTTTCAGCAATATGAATTTTCCAATATCCACATTTCATATCAAATTTTGAAAAGATGGTGGCTTTGTATAAACGACTTAGTAAGTCTTTTTTTTTAGGTAATGGATACCTTATCCATCTAAGCACCTTGTTGAGGGGCTTGTAGTTAATAACCAAACGAGGAACTCCTCGTTCAATCTCTACACTGTTTTCCACATAAAAGGTCGGGCATGACCATGGGAAAGTGCTGGGCCTTATTAGTTTCTTTTTTAGCAAGTCCTCTATTTCTTCCTTGCAAATTTTTAGATGCCTTTCATTCATTGGAATGGGCTGGGCTTTAGCATTAATTTGGACCTCTTTGAATTTAGGCTCATATGGTAATTCTACCATATGTTTCTTTCGTTCCCAAAATGCACTAGAAATTTCAACACATATTTCTTTTTCAAATTTCTCTTTTAGAGACTGAATTTTGTTTTGCATCTCATAAGAAGCAATTTTTTGTCGAATTGTTTTAAGATTAACTTCTGATTGTAATGAATAGTGGATTTTTTTCCTTTTCATTAACCTTTTCTTTTAGGTTATTAATTTCATGCCATTGTGGCTCTTCAGTAAATTTAAAGATAATGATCTAGCCTTTTAGGTTAGTAGTTATACCTTCTTTGGTAACAGTAAATGGGTATAGCATACTTAGGAATGGAGTTCTTAAGATAACCATCCTACTTAATTCTTTACTTAAGAGAAATGTGGTTTCAATGCATATACCATTATTACATACTGCCGTATTAGACAGTTTATAATTTATAGGCATTCGACCACTATTTGCAGTATTTAATACTTGAGTGATTTTTGTAAAATACCTAGTAGGTACTATTCCTTCACTTATACAGTTTAGATCAGCACTTGAATCAATTAAGGCTTCTACTGTAAAGTAATATTCTTTATTAATTACAATGGTTACTATTGAGTACCATTTATGATTAATAACTCTGTTTAGAGTATTAATGAATTGCATATCACCGAGTTCATTGATTGTATTTTTATTGCTTTCTTCTAAAACTTCTTTATTTTTAGAAGTTTTTACTATGATATTATCAAATTTGTTTTGTACTTCAACCTCTTCAGGTTTTTCATATTGATAATTATCATATAACTCAAGTATTTGAACTTGAGTTTTAAGATATTTAAGATCTTGATTGGTTTGAGTTTCTAATTGAATTTTCAATTCTTTAAGATCCTTCTTAATTTGGTTGATCTCAGCTTTCAAATCACTAAGAGTAGGTTCTTGAGTTACATAATTTCTTTTAATCCTATTGAGGATTTCATTGAAAGAGTATCGTTGTTGGTTCTTTTGTAATTGAATTTGTAAGCCTTTACTACTTTGAGTAGTTGCTTTTGTAACAATGTGAACCATTTCTTTAGCTTCTTCGATATATCGAGTTAAAACTTTCCTTTTTTCTTTTGAATTTTCAATCTTATCAATAAGATCGAGAATCAAATTTTCGTCCTTAATAAGGACATTTATATTCAAACCATTCATTTTAATAAAGGCATTATAATGGTCGCATTCACAATCTTTTGTTTGAGAAAGATCTTCAATATCTGAAGAAGATGAAGTTTCATAATCATTTACATGGTCGTCGACTTCATTATTTTTTTTTCCTCCTCTTTTGAAGATTTTTCATTTAGAATCTGAGACATTTGGGCTTTATAAGAGTCATCTAGGGCCAAAGCATTGATTTTGGATAGGGAGCGACAGTTAGGACTATAGTGACCCGTTTGCCACACTTATAACAAGTGGGCTCTTTTCGTTTACTTTTAGTACACTTGTTTTGATAATTGGGATTTTTAGTCCAATGATGTCGTTTGGGCCTTTGAGGCTTGCTAGACCATTTTCTTGGGTAAGGCTTATAGTAGGTTTTGAGCCTGGTTTTTTTATAAGGTTTATGGGCTTTGGGCCCAGATCCTTTAAGGGTATTTTGATATCCATAGTGTTCACAAAAATCGCCATTGGCCTACTTCCCATAGATTTTTTTCTTTATTCATCAGGCATTGGAGCTTTAAGTCTGTGCAAAATGCAAGGCCTTCAGCTACTATTTCAGCAGCTAATTCTCCATACTTACATGCCAAATGGTATTGCACCATTATGTTTGGCTCATAGTTTCATACGTAGTTTTTCTACGAAAAGGGTTTGTAACCCTGAAATGAAATTTTCCTTCCAAAAGTCACTATTACAATCTTCTCTTGTGTAGATTTTGGTAAAAAAACACATTTTTATACCATTTGAAATGTGACAACGTAGGGAACCTAAGGTTAACAAGCTGTTCTTGGCTTTTATCTTGTTGTAAGGTTGTTAATCCCATGAAATATGTTAATAACGTGTAGATCAATATATTAACACAATCTTGTAAGATCTGAACGTCTACATTGCTTCTTGCTTTACTACAGAAAGAATGGTATACGTTTCAAATGGTGCAAGGAAATTGTCCCACCAACCTTGTAGTTGGCCAACAAATCTAGCTACAATTGCCTGGCAGGCTTGCTGATCAGCATTGCCAGCGAATTTAATTGCTGATGCATACATCAGCATGTTTTTGACTACTCGAACTATCTGATATTTAGACACTCCATCTATATTCCATTCTTGAATGGTAGCTCCTGAGTATACTATTTTAGCTGGTAATTCCTCTTCATATTGGAGGTCTATTGGAGATTGCCTTGGATGATAAGGCTTGGCTTGATAAGTTGGGATTGGTTTTCCAACTTGTTTATCTGTGGAACCTCGTTAGGTGTTGCATCTTTTACTAAAGTCATTTGACTAGAAGATCTACGCACTCTAAGTGTTTCTTCAATCTCTTGATCATAGATTTGAGGCACGTCTTGTTCTTCCATCATTTTGACGGATTTAACTTTATTTTGGTTGTCTAATTTTGACATTTTTGCCAGTAATTCTTGTAAGAACTCAGAGTTTTGTTTTAAATGAAACTTTGGTAATGGCTTTACAAAAGCTTATTCTACTTTCTTCTTTTGAGAAGATGACGATAATGAAGGTTTAAATTTAGCTTCTTTTATTGACTGTTCGATTCTAGTCAATAGATCCCCAGCTGTTTGAAGATAAAAGTTGGTGTAGTTATTTTGTTCTACTACTTGATTTACCGAGCTATCTTTAGCTGGTTCATCTAGTTTAGATGAAATTCTGTTATAAGGAACTGTTAGTGCTTTATTAGATATTATTATTATTGCTTCTAGTGGATGTATGGCAGCTACCTTTTCTCCTGAGGATAATGAGAAGGTTTTGTAAATTTTCTCTAAATTTTGAATCTCAAGAATATTGATTCCTTCTTCTTGAGAGTATTCAATTATAAATTCAAAGAAACCTAAATCAAATTCTTGGCATTTCTTTAAGGCATATTTTAAAAATGTTTTGTATTTGTCATAATACATTTTTTTGTAAATCTATATTTAGATATAAGTACATTTCTTTCTTTTCACTGTTAAGTGGATCTGTAAGGGTTAATAAAACATGTTCATAAAATGTAACACTCTTTTTAGAGTTTGCTAAAATTATTATATTAGAAAAGCCTAGGTTGGATTTTGATTCGAAACCTATTTATGATAAAGTTGGACTCTTTGGCTTTTGTGATTGTTCTTCTACAGATCTTTCTGATGTATAGACTGGAAGACTTATTCCTATAGGAAGTCTTCTTACTCCTTCAAATGTTGATTCCTTACCTTTTGAGGTAATGGATGGGCTTGATGGAGCTCTAGTAGAAACTCTTGGGCTTTCATCTATTTTGATTTTTCTTTTTGAGTAAAAAACTATTTCTACAGATCCATCATCATATTCGATGATCTGCTCTAGTTTAGTGTTTTGAGGAACTAACGAGCTCCCTTTATCTTGACTTAAGGACCATAATTCTAGTAACAAGATTTAGTCCCATTTGATCATCTTTGGAACAGCTAACTTCGTTTTATCTACATTTACTTGAAACAATGTTGTTTCTCGTTTTGGATCTTTGATGAAAGATCTAAGATTTATATATTGGCAGATTGTGTTCATCACTTTGAAGTAGACTTTGTAAACAAGAGCTACGTTGCTTGTTCCTTCTTTCATGTTGAATCCGTGTCTGTATATCAACTTTTAAAGATCTTAGGACGTTTGAGTCCTTCATACACACAAAAAAGTTAGGAAAATAATTAAATTACATATGTCCAGCGGCTAAGGATGATTCAACACATCCTATTATTGAATCTTTAAATTTATTGTGCTGTTTATCTCGTACACACAATAGGACTGAAGTATTTAGCCCTTCCCTTGTTAGGGGCTTTACTGCAATTTGGACTAATCACTACAACAAAACTAGTTTTTAGTCTCGGAAAATTAGCCACGGTTTTAATAAAAACCGAGGCCATATGATTTTGGTCACGGTCGTCTTAAAACCGTGACCATAGTGTATATTTATAATCTCGGTTTTTAAAATAACCGTGACCATAAGTGAAGTAAATTTTTTTTTTAAAATTTATAGCCACGATTTTTAAATAACCGTGACCTTATCATGTAATATAGTCTCAGTTTTAAAAAAACCGTGACAATAAAAAAATTTTATTGTAAAAAAAAACCTAACTAATATGTAGAAAAAAAAAACAAAAAACCTAATTAATAAGTTAAGATAGATAGAAACGTCTGGTATTCCATCCCGTGCAAAACCATTGAAAGCGAACGACCCAGCAACCCCAGCAGCTCGCGTTCGGCCTCCGCTCAGCAGCGCACATCCGACGTCCTCCCAGCCGCCCTCGTTCGGCCTCCTCGCAGCCGCTCTCGTCCCAGCCGCACTCAGGTAGCTTGCCACCAGATCTGCGCAGCAGCAAACACTCCCTTTCACTGCACCAGCAGCAACGACACCATCGCTGCACCAGTAGCAGCCACCAGCCCTCCACCATACCAGGTAGTCCTCGGCTAAAGTATAGTAGTAGTAATTACAACTTACAAGGCATATATATAAGACGAAACCCCCCACTACAGTGTTGGAATAATTGTCCGTGTTTACTTTCATTAATCTTTCTTTGCTGCTGCTTTTTTTTTTTTCCTCTTAGTAGTTTCTTTGTTTTTAATATCATATCTTGTGATAAAAAGGGAAAAAAAATTGCAAGAAATCTCCTGACTTTTTATATGTAGCGTAGTTTGTCTGATTATGACAAATTTCATGAATGAAACATCATTAATTTGTAGATTTTAATCGTAAAGAGATTAGAAGGGTAATTAGTCCTGAATCAATCAAATCTGAATCTTGACACTACCTAAGGTGGAGCTTAAAAGCAAGAAAAAAAAGAAGAGGGACTCATAGTCTGTAAACCTTAATCATGTACTACTTTCTCATTTGAGCAGTCTAAGAAAGAAGAGGACCAAAAAAAGATATCTCAGTGATTGCACTGAGTAAACCATACGCTGGCATTAATGTTAGAGAGAATTGCAGAGAGAGAGAGTACTAAGAAAGAAGTAAGAAGTGGTCAATTTTAAAGCTGAAAAATATGCATTCAATATGCATGAGTGCAATTATAATTATTTTTTATCTCTTAATTTGCTCTGTATTTTGTTTTTATTCAATCCATAAGTGCTATGTGTGCTTTTATTTTATATATTGTTTTGTTATATTTTTATTTATAATCGCATACCTAAGCCACCATAATTCTTACTTGTTGGTTTTTTCTGCATGATGGTTTCAAATGGGATGATCGGCTCGTCCCATATCCTATTAAACAGTCCATTCCAGATGAGGAATACGAAGAATAAAAGATCCAATATAAAAAGATATTTTTATCTAACAATATAAAAGACAAAAATTGTATGTTTAAAAAATATAAAATATATATTTTAAAAAATAAAATCATTACTTTATTTAAAATATCTCTTTGTTAATTAAGTAAAGTAATAACTTTATTTTTTAAAATATATATATTTTAATTATTAAATATATTATTTTTATTGTTTCTTATAAATAAATATATGTTATAAATAAATTTATTAAGATTATGTGTCTTGAGAGTATGTACTTGAAAATTTTTTGTGGGATGAATTCAGAATTATCCTACCCAAATTCCCAAGTCCAAGTCTTGTTACATGTTAGTGGGGGGTTTCGTCTTGTTTCTGTGTATTCGTAGATGACATATGGCAATCATACTCATAGTTAGAGTTGAAGTTTTTTGTACCATAAATAGCATTGGTGGCCATTTTGGCATGGTGACTTAGCTAGCTTGCGTGCGCTTTGGTTTCAATCAATGACAGGATAAACTTTTATGTACTTTCCCAATTAATCTTTGCCAAATCGATCGAGCCCATGCATTGTTATTTTCAGTTGACTTTGGCATGAATATGAAACGCATTAATCTTTTTAATCAGAATTTTAGCAATCAATTAAATTAATATTATCATTTAAATTAATATGTGTTGTGTTGCGTCTTTAGAATGGACAAGTCTTGGATGTTGAAGCCAAGATTTTCTCAAGAGTATTTGTTTGGTATAGAGAGTTTTTTGAACTTTGCTTGGATTAATACCATAGATGATGAGTGTATTAGATGTCCTTGCAATGATTGTACAAACACAGAATTTCAAAAAATTGATGACATACGAGATCATCTTATTAGTAGTGGGATTGTTCCAACTTATATAAATTGGTATATGCATGGAGAGCCCTTAATTGAGGAGGATGATGAAACAGACACACCATCGAGCCATAGATTCCCATTCATGGATATGAGGGAATCTCCGGTTGAAATGGTAAATGCAATAGAAAATGAAGCGGACTTCAAACCTGATGAATTTAACAAGTTGTTAGAAGATGCTGAGAGGCCACTTTATCCAGGTTGCATGAATTTTACCAAGTTGTCTGCTATGGTCAATTTATACAATATAAAGGCAAAACATGGCATCTCTGATGCCGGGTTCAATGATATACTACAGTTAATTCATAAAATGCTCCCAATGACAAACGAGTTGCCTACCTCTATGTATGAAGTGAAAAAGACATTGGGTAAGTTTGGTATGGAGTATGTGAAGATTCATGCTTCCCCAAATGATTGTATACTTTATAGGAAAGAATATGAAAATGCTACTCAGTGTCCAGAGTGTGGTACTTCAAGGTGGAAGGTTGCCTCAAATGGAAATGATGTAAAAGAAGGTGTACCTGCTAAAGTACTTTGGTACTTTCCGCCTATACCTCATTTTAAAAGAATGTTTAAAAGTAAGGAGACATCAAAAATGTTGTCGTGGCATGCGGAAAACAAATCCTCATATGGTATTTTGCGTCATCCAGTAGATACCCCGTGTTGGAAGGTCATTGATGAAAAGTGGCCAGATTTTGGGTCGGAGCCTAGAAACTTGTATCTAGCTATTGCTGCTGACGGTATCAACCCTCATAAGAACCTAAGTAGCAGATATAGTTGTTGGCCAGTAATTACTATCGCATATAACCTTCCTCCTTGGTTGTGCATGAAAAGAAAGTTTATGATGCTTACCTTGTTAATTTCTGGACCAAAACAACCAGGTAATGACATTGACGTGTACTTAGAGCCTCTTATTGATGATTTGAAGTTATTGTGGGATGAAGGAGTTGATGTGTATGATGCATACAAAGAAGAAAGCTTAAAGCAGTGTTGTTGTGGACAATAAATGATTTTCCAGCATACGGGAATTTGTGTGGACATGTGACAAAGGGGTACAATGCATGTCCAATATGCAGTGAGAAAACCCAATCTCAATATCAATTACATTCAAAAAAAATATCATTTGTTGGACATACGCGGTTCTTACCAAAAGGGCATAAGTTAAGACCCCAAAAGAAAGTTTTGAGTAATAATGAAGAAGATGATACACCATTACCCTTGCAGGGAGAAGAAGTGTTACAAAAATTAAAGGGCCTCACATTCAAAAAGTTAGGAAAATGGGAGGAAGTACTGAAAGCAGCGACCAAAGGGAAAAAAAAAAGGAAAAGGAAGAGAAAGAGAAAAGGGAAAAGAAACTGAAAACGAAAAAGGAGGAATAGGCAAAAGAAAATTCAAAGAGATTGCAACGAAGAAGAAAAAAAAGATAATGGTGACAAATGTTGGAAAAAAATGTCAATATTTTGGAAGTTGCCTTATTGGCAATCATTGCCAATACGCCATATGTTAAATGTGATGCACATAGAGAAGAATGTATGTGATAGTCTAATTGGTACACTTCTTGATATTCCCTTTAAAACAAAGGATGGTATTGCTGCCCGATTGGATCTGAAAGAGTTGGGTATTAGAAAAGAATTGGCACCAATTAACAAGGGATCAAGGGTAAAGTTGCCCCCAGCTTGTTTTACTCTTTCTAGGGATGAAAAGATGACCTTCTGTAAATGTATATCAGAATTGAAAGTTCCTGAAGGTTACTCATCAAGTGTGAGAAACTTAGTATCAATGCAAGACTTAAAGCTATATGGTTTGAAATCACATGATTGCCATGCTCTCATATAGCAATTGTTGCCTGTAGCAATTAGATAAATTCTCCCTAATCATGTTCATCGTGAAATCACTCGTCTTTGTTTTTTCTTCAATTCCATTTGTAAGAAGACAATTGTGAAAGCTGAGCTAGATAAACTACAAGTTGAACTTGTTGAAACATTATGCTTACTCAAAAATATTTTCCACCCTCATTTTTCGATATCATGATTCCCTTAACAGTTCATCTTGTTAGAGAACTGCAGCTATGTGGTCCTGTATACATGCGATGGATGTATCCATTTGAAAGATTCATGAAGTATTTGAAAGATTATGTTCGTAATCGTAGTCGTCCAGAGGGGTGCATAGTTGAGTGTTATATTGTAGAGGAAGCTATCGAGTTTTGTGCTAAGTATGTGAAACCCCAATCTCAATTATTATTTTTTAGAAAAATAATTTAAATTTACGTATTAAATTTAGTGTTTTAAATTGTATTTTTTTTAATTAACTTTAATAAATACATTGGTACTAGAAATTTAAATTATAGAAATTTTAAAATGATTTAAGATGTATGTATATGTATTATTTGGTATTGTATTTTGATTTTGATTTTCTGAGGGCGATGCGAACGCTGTTATTTATCTTACATATATTCCTGATTATGATTTGTGAGTTCTCAGTTTCTTGTGGTATTTTTCTGATTGTAAATTCTTGGTTTGATGAGGTATCCCAAATCTGACTCAATTTGATTTTGCTCTATGGGCCTTTATTTTTTCTGAACAAAGTTTGGGCATTTTGTTGGGCCACCGAATGTTTTCAGTAAATATTGGTTTAATCTGTGTTTTTCTCCTTAATTTCGATACTAATAGTTTATCGAGAGATATGTTTTATAAATAATAAATAGTCATGATCAATTGAGCAATTATATACATGTTGATCAGTGTTGAGTTTCTCTCTGCCTCTTAAGTGTTCGTTCTGCGAAGTTATTTATATCTTCTAAGTAGGCAACAAGCTATTAGGATTCCTAGAAAATACAACTAGTATATTGTCCTCTAAGGTAATTACCTATAACTTACATCCAGATCTTAAACTTTGTTGATTTATACTCAAAAGTTCAAGGACAATTATTCAACTAGCTAGTGGTTCTCCCAGTAGTAATTTATGATTACTTCTAGAAATAATTTTTGGTGCTGGTGAACATAATTTTACACCTTTCTTTTGATAATACTTTGATTGTTAGACTTTTAGTGGGTGTATTGTTGTGTTTGTAAGAGCTGTCATATCATGGCATTGACAAGAGTGCTTTATGTGATCACCTAGGTGGATATCTTAGAATCTAAGTACTTCTGAAAAGTAGTGTCCAGATGAAAAGCCTGGATGCATAAGAAAGAGACATCTTTCGCAAGTTTGAGGGTAAGGTTGTTTGAGAGCGGACTATTGAGGTAGGGGTTAATTACTCCACTTTTTCTTCATGCATTATTTTTATGAAAATATCATGCATCATTATGGATAATTGAATGACTGAAATTAATGCCATGTTTATAAATATTTTTATAAAAGTATTGATAATAATGTTATAATTAACATACCCATTTGGAAATATTTTATTTGTATATATGAGATTATGAAATATGGGTATTAAAATATTTTATATGGCATCTGACTTTTATGCATGCATCATTAAATTATTTTATGGGGAGTATTACCTGTATAATGTCTTGCGGAGATATGGTACCCCGGGGCTACTGGATGCAGCAGACTACTTTTCGATGGACTACAGGTACGCATTACATCACACATGTATCTCGGAGTTGTCCATACATGGGTCTTGGTATTAGACCGCACATGGGCCTCGGAGTTGGACCCCCCATTGTGTTTCGGAGTTTTCCGCCTTGGGTCTTGGTATTTGTTTCCGTCTATGGGTCTCGAAGTTGGACCGCCCATATGACGAGGACCCTAAAGGCGAGGACCCATGTACGTTGGAGTTGACCAATACATGTGCCATATGTATTTCGGAGTATGACCATACATGGGGTCGGAGGTGGACCCACGTGCGTCTCGGAGGTTGGCCGCGCACGTGCCCATGTATTTCGGAGTTGACCAATACATATGGATTTGGCATAGCATACATGAGTATTTTATATTAAACATTTCATATTTGATTATGATGGTATGAGCATGTACGGAGTACCTGGAATGTACACTCCACTCGTTTTCGAAAGTGAGGAAGTACAGGTTTGCTCGGGTTTAAAAAATGAAATCTCCCCATTATTGATATACTGATGATTTATTACTGGGCATGCATGAAATAATTTTTAAATGTAGTATGCATCATTAATTTAAATTAGAACTGTGCATGGAGTATACTCTTACTGAGCTAGTGGTAGCTCACCCCGTTTCCCCTTTCTCTTTACAGATTAGGTAGTGGTTATGCGCGCTATTGTGACTTGGACGGGAGGTGCGTACTTCCAAAGAGTTCTTTGAAAAGGTCTTTCCTTTACTCTCATTACTTTAATTAGTTATTCTGTATATTGAGTAGATAGGCTGAGATCAATTTGATTTGATATAAAAATCAAATATTTGTAACTATTTGGATTATAAATTATTTTGAAGGTTTAATCGTGTTTTTATAAATATTAATTTATTTCAAGGGTACCCAAATTATATTCAATTGATTTATTTCATTTTAAATTGATATTTTATAATTAATGATTTTAAAACTAAGAATTTTCTTTCAAATTTTATTTATTTTCTTAAAAATTCACGTGCTCAATTTTGGGGCGTGACAAAGTACCTATCAAGTATGAGCACAATTGGAGTTCCTCACCCTAGATTCTCATTGGGCGTTGGTTTAGATGATATTGGTGAACCATTAAATCCGGGTTTGGTTGAAACCATCGAACAAGTGTAGTGGGAACAAAGTCATCGTTTGGTGCTTGCAAACAATGATGAGATTGTACCATACATAAGGTACAAAAAGTTCCCTATATTATTTTTTTGAAATCTCATAGATTATATTTTCAAATTATTATTCAATGACATTATTTTTAATTAATAGAAAGTACATGGATATATTAAAGGCAGATCCTCGGAACAAGAGAAAGGCGGAGAAGTGGTTCCAAGATGAACATAACCGCAACTTTATTTATTGGTTACGAGATAAGGTTTTGCACGAGTTGAGTGTCCCCAATAATTCAATCATAGAAACGTTAAGGTGGCTTGCAAATGGGCCTCGATATGATGTTATCAAGTATCCTGGATATGTTATAAATGGATTCCGATTTACAACAAGATCAAGGGATACAATGCGTGTAAATCAAAATAGTGGGGTTATGATAAATGCTCAAACTTGGCAATTTGCGAGTTCTAAGGATAAGAACCCGGTACTATCTAAAAGAATGTACTATGGGGTTATTAAAGAAGTTTGGGAATTAGAATACCATATGTTTCGTGTTCCAATTTTCTCGTGTGATTGGGTTGAGGATAATCCTAATGCAATTCGCAAGAATGATTTAGGATTGACTCTTGTTGACCTTCAAAAGATAGGTCATCGAGATGACTCATTCATTATGGCAACCCATGCTAGCCAAGTATTCTATGTACACGATCCCATAGACACAAAGTGGTCAGTTGTGTTGACACCTCCTAAGCGAGAATTCTATCACCAAGATTCAGACTTAATTGAAATTTTGTCAGATCATGGATCTTTTGCAAGCAATATACCGAACAATAATGATGATAATATTGAAGAAGATGATAATTGTATATATATGCGCAACGATTGTGAGCAAACTTGGGTTGATCGCTGAAGTTAAATTGTTTTAATTTACAACTTCATAGAAAGGTACCTTTAAGCGGACTTCATTTCTTTGTTGTAACTTGTTTACATGTTATATTGCATTTACATTTTACTTTTATTCAATTATTTTTTTTTCATTATAACTTATTATATCTCTCATTTTTTTCACGTAGGTTTATGGATCCTAATGAGACAGTTCATGATGACTACGAAAAAGATAAAAATGTTGATGTCCAATACAACTCCTCATTTGAGGATAATTCGAGCAATGATGATAGTTCTTCGGATACTAAAAGGCAATCAAACACGATTAAACATAAGAGAGGTATAACAAAGATGAAGAAAATTGCCAAATCAAAGAACACAAAAAAAACAACAGTTCAATTTTATAATGAAGGCAACCCAATTGGAAAGAGGGGATCAAAAATGGTTAGCTGGATATGTGTGTTAGGAAAGACAATGATCAGAATTGTTTACAATGATTGGCGACGAGAAGTTTCAAAAGAAGAAAAAGACATGATATGGGCGACCTTGAGTGTAAGAACATATTTATATTTATTTCATGCATTATCTGAATATGCATATGATTTTATGCATGAATTTATCAGGAAAAATACAATATTCCAAAGGCCTACAAAAGGAAGTGTATGAAGACAGCACGTTCGGGTTGGAAGACTGATGAGTGCTCGAAAAGTACTAATATTTCGTGATTAATTGTGCTTAATTGATTGATATATAGATTTATTATGATTATTATTTCGATTATTTTCATAAATCTATCCATTCGAAGTCACGGGTATATTTTAGTGCATTTCAGGTGTTTTTAGTGTCAAATGATGAAAACATGCAAAGACAGGACACCTACGGCGCTCGGATCACGAGTTACGGGCTAAACAAGCCAAATATGTAAGCCTTACATAAAATTCCATCACATATGTAAGGGGGGACATGAAAAGAAGGAAGACATTGCGCGCTGTGGCGAGGGAAATACATGCCGCGGCGAGAGGCTCTCGGGTTGAATCCTGGAAAACATAGAAACATTACGCGCCGCGGCGGGATAATTACATGCTGCGGCGGGGAGCTCTCGGGTTTTTGCATATTTTTCAGAATTTGTGTTGCGCCGCGGCGGGGAAAATGCATGCCGCGGCGCGCCTATTCCTATGGCACATAGGATTCGTGTAAACCCTTACATCTATAAATACCCCCTTAGAGTCCCGCTTACACACAACTCGACCAATTCGTACACAACTCTCATTCTTCTCAATTTTGCGACCCAAACACTACATTCAATCAGTTTTGAGAGCGTTGCCACACTCTAACGAAGCGAGAGACACTATTCTAAGGATTCAAGGAACCCAACGACGATCGATGATAAAGCTTACGAAGAAGAACGCTATCCAATCCATAAGCGGTATTTAGATCTAGGATTTTCTTGTTGTTATAGAATTAATTCTTCTTCTCTTTTTGTTAAAGTGTATGATCATATTTTATTTGTCTATGAATATTAATATGAACATGTCTGGCTAGTTTAATTATGGATGTTTAGTTTGTGTTGCCATGTTTGATAGAATTGTGTATGGTGTATTTTGTTGATTTATAAATAAAGTACTTTTTGATTAAGAGCATGTTTAGATGTTTAATTATGAATAATCATAGGCCCATTTGATGTTCGTAGTTAGATTGAAAAATCTTAGAATTTAGTTATAGGAAAGTCACCTTAACTTTATTCCGAAAAACTTAATCAAAGCTTCAAGTTAGTGACTTAGTCATAGCATTAATTTGATTGGCATGTTTTCCTTGCGCATAATTTGATTGCTACTTAATTTACCCCTGCCAAAGGCAGTTAATTAGTTAATCAACAAAGAGACCTACCCCCGCCAAAAGGGGTTTCGTAATTAAAAGGAAAGCCGGTAGTTTTGTTTATATAGGACGTTCATGTATCTCACCATACCTTTTCGATGCAAACATGGTTAACCAAGCTAAACGTCCATACATCCTCTATTGATATTTGATTTGATTGATTGTTTGATTGCGATCTTGTTTTCGTTTGATTGTCGTATGATTGTTCTCGTTACCAAAAACAAACACCCTTTTTTACAGTTTTACTTGCTTTAGAATTCTAGTTACTTAGAGTTTCAGTTTCACTAGAACTCTATTTAATTAGTCTTTTATTTTCATTAGAACTCTGTTTAGATTAAAAGTTAGTTATTTAAAACCACTGCAATTCCTTGAGAGACCGACCTTGGAAGTTGCTTGTCACTTTACTACGAGTGATTCGTACACTTGCGAGTACACATTTTAACACATCAAGTTTTTGGCGCCGTTGCCGGGGAGTTGGCATTTTAAATAATTTTCTTTTCAACTTTTTAGAGTTTCTGATTTATTTTTATTTATTTATTTGTTTATTTTATCTGTTTATTTTATTTCTTTATTTTTAATCGAAAAATCCAAAAAAAATTAGAAAATCAAAAAATCAAAAAATAGTGCTTAATTTCAAATTTCACTGCTACCTTGATCTTTGTTTGCTTTTTATTTGTGCATGCAGGGTAGGAGGTCACTTAACAAGGAACTCTCTCCTTTCATTGATAACATTCATCGAGTCAAACACCGATCAAGGAAACTGGATAATCAATATCAAGAGGAAGAAGTCCAACAACAATTGCAAGCAACAATGGGTGACAACGTAGCTAGGCAAATGATGAACAAAGAATTTGCAAGACCTATCATTGGGAGACCTATCATTGGGACCGCCACATCGTGCATTCGACTTACAGAGGTGGCTAGGAATTATGAATTGAAAAATATTCATTATTCCATGCTTCCCTCATTTTACGGTATCCCTAATGAAGATCCTTTAAATTTTATGCGTGAACTATATGCTACTGTGCAAACTTTTCCATTGCAGGGACTTAGTGAAGATCAACTACGCATGAGATGTTTTCCATACACTCTCAAGGATAGAGCTAAGTCTTGGCTAATGACGTTGGCACCCGATTCTTTGGTCACTTGGGACGATGTTTACAATAAATTTATGGGTAAGTTCTATTCCCATCAAAAGACATCTGATCTAAGAACGAAAATTGCTACTTTTTCGCAGATGGACGGAGAACCCTTCCACGAGGCTTGGGACAGATTCAAATTGCTGTTGATACAATGTCCACACCACCACTTCCCGTTGCAGTTACAGAATCAGTTTTTCTATGACGGATTGACACTACAATGTCAATTCACAGTTGACAATGCTGCAGGAGGAGCAATGGGTGAGAAAACAGCGGATGAAACATACGAACTATTCGAGATGTTGGGAGCCAACTCCCAACAAAAGAGCGCTAGAGGAAGAAGAGCTGGAGTCCACAAATTAGGCTACAACGATGAAATGGCCATGCAACTTGCTGAATTGACGAAACAAGTGCAACTTCTCACAACCTACAATGTTAATCAAATGCCAAAACACGAGGTATGTGGAGTTTGTGGTTCATATGGACACGGTGCTAATGTTTGTTCTTTTGCAGGTGATCCTTACACAGGTACTACTGAAGAGGCGAATTTAATGCAAGGGTACCAACCTAGACCTAGGAACGACCCTTATTCAAACACCTATAACCCTGGATGGAGGAATCACCCTAATTTTGGATGGAAACAAAACAATAGCCAACCATTTGTCCAAAACCAAACACAAGGCCAGAACATAAACCGACAATTTCCACAAAATAAACCGACCATAGAGGAAACCCTAAATAATTTCATACAATCTTGTAATGGAAGGATGGACTCTATAGAAGCTTCAGTGAAGAGAGTGGAAATACAGGTTGGGCAGCTAGCGGAACAAATGTACAAACAAGAAACAAGAAAGCTGCCTAGTCAACCTGAACAAGCAAAGGCGATCACAGTCCTTCAAAGTGATGAGGAGGTACCTAAAAATTTACCTGATAATTCTAATGTTTTGTTGTCTAGTACAGGTAACTTGGAAGGTGAGAATTCAACTCTCAAGGGAGATGATGAGTCTAATACCACTCCTAATGAACATCCCAAGAACGAAATTGGAGAAACATCCAACATTTTTCGATTGCACAAGTCAATGAACCCATACCGACCGCCAATACCACCTATGCACCAATTTAAGGAGAAAAATCAGGATGAACAATACTCTGACACTCTTGCTTTATTTTCTGGGATTAACTGTAATTTGCCTCTTTTAGATATTATTAAAAACAGTTCAACTTATGATCCAATTTGCAGGAACTTTATCATCAAAAAGAATAGAAGCAAAGAGAATGAAGTGTCAGAAATTGGTAGTCCAATGATCCAACCGCACTTACCTCTCAAAATGAAAGATCCAGGTAGTTTCAACATTAACATCACTATGGGAGATAAGAGGGAATTCAAAGCTATGCTAGATTTAGGAGCAGGTATAAACCTAATGCCATATTCAGTATACATGCAACTAGGTTTAGGAAAGTTTAAAGAAACAAAGATGACACTTCAACTTGCAAACGGTTCGATTCAATACCCAAAGGGAATAGTGGAAAATTTATTGGTACAGGTGGACAAGTTTATTGTACCAGTGGACTTTGTGGTGTTTGAGATGGACAAAAACTTTCTTCAGGACAAGGAACATACAATTATTCTTGGTAGACCTTTCATGGCCACAACCAAGACAACTATTGAGGTCCATAATAGGAAGTTAACAATGACGGTTTGTGGAGAGACTGTAAAATTTGGAACTTTTCAACCCTCTCCTATTTCTTCTAACATTGAATTGCAGGATAGCAAAAGTAACAGAATTGAGGTTCGAAACGTTGAATGGAGAGGGAAGGACAAGCAGATAAATTTAAGTCGAGATGATGCCTACAAAGAACGCATTAAGCATTCTAATTACAAAAACCCAACTTGGAGGACTAAAGCTCATTTCAAGAAAGATAAGGGAGGAGATAAACAGTACAATTACACATTTAACCCCCCTTGACATGAGATCAGTCACGTCTTGCTAAGACGTTATACTAAGCCCTTAATGGGAGGCACCCATTCGGTATCGTATCTCTTTCGTTGTTTTTATTTCTTTTATTTCCTTTATCATATTTTTATTATTATTTTTTTTGGGATTGTTTAACTTAGTTTAATGTTTTTCTGTTTTCATCTGACTTAGTTATAATCTAAAATTGGGTTTGAGTTTGAATTGTGTTGCATACACTTTGAGGTTCAATATATGTTCATACACATAAATTCTTCATGAGAAAAGCGAGGAACAGTGAACCGGAGCATAACGAGTAATGACACAATCTCATACGAAAGGGGGGTAACTTCTCACACTTTTTCTTATTTCTTTTGTTCTCCTTTTTTATTCAACATTGAGGACAATGCAGAAATTAGGTTGGGGGTGGGAAGAATATTCCATGAGCATGAAATATGACCAATTTTAAATTTTAACTTTTGTCACTTGAATTGTTTTAGGTTAGTGTCGTGTCTACTTGAGTCAATCCGGAAATCTATGATATTAACATGATTGTAATGACGGTGACATATGAGAGATGTTAGATTTTTACCTAAGCAACGAAGCACATAAATGTTGGATTCATCTAATTTGAGAATTTTGTGGTACATGTGGTAGTTTGCATGGTTAGTATAACTATTTTGATTTGTGGAATGTATGCATGTTCATGATATGTTTTAAGTCTCAATAATCTCTATAACTCATTTGAAAACCCATTGAAGCGAAATAATAGAAACAAATGCCACTTAGAAAGTGATTTAGGCCATCTTTGGACCGTTTGGACTTTTCATGCCTCCCCGCAATATTTTATCAATAGCACACCCTTGAACTCAACATTGACATACATTGTACTACCCTTAGTGATAAGAGTACTCGATGTAATATTTGATTTTCATGAGCAATTATGTTATATTTGTCTTGCTTCATCATAAAAAAAAATGATGATGAGTGAAATAATGAGCAAGAAAAGTAGAGAAAGAAAATCAAGCAAAAAGATCCAAAGGACATATGAATTTAAGGGAGGATGAAAAAGCGCAATTAGTGGAAAAAGTTGAAAATATGTTTGTGAAATAAAAAGTACTCTTATCATATGAAAACATCATTTTCGTACTTTTATAATCACACACCTAGCCACAACTTTACAAGCTTAATGAAGTCCTATTGATTCTAGGTAGTTTAGTTTCTATATTAGTGGAGATGAGTTTGAAAAATGAGCATATGGAGTTTATAAGTGCAAAAATTCACATTCATATTTTACTTGCACATTTATGAGACATTGAAATGTAATCTATGAATATCATGCATGACACGATCAGATAGTATAACTAACGGGTTTGTGGTCTGATTGGTTGTTCAAAATCCGATTACCATGATGAGTTTGATGTTTGGACTGTTTTTGAGCTTAGGTGATGTTTAACTATTTCATGTATCATTCGTTGTTAACAATTTTTGAGACGTATGCATGGATTGATTCAAGTATTGTTAGAGTCTTTATTAGTTTTGAGTCTTTATTTGTGTCAGTTACGATGTTTGCGGGTATCATCATTGGAAACCCTCACGAGACTATAACTCGTCCACTAGGGCCACCTAGGGGTTTAAAGGCTTGTTGCATACGCTAAATGCAACCGTGACAATCTACGGAAGTGATTTAGGTTAGGTTAGTTTATTTTATTTGTTTTGATTTTAGTTTTTAGATCGCTTCACTTGCTAGAGACTAGCAAGAAGCTGGTTGGGGGTTGTGATGAGTGCTCGAAAAGTACTAATATTTCGTGATTAATTGTGTTTAATTGATTGATATATAGATTTATTATGATTATTATTTCGATTATTTTCATAAATCTATCCATTCGAAGTCACGGGTATATTTTAGTGCATTTCAGGTGTTTTTAGTGTCAAATGAGTCAAATGATGAAAACACGCAAAGACGGGACACCTACGGCGCTCGGATCACGAGTTACGAGCTAAACAAGACAAATATGTAAGCCTTACATAAAATGCCATCACATATGTAAGGGGGGACATGAAAAGAAGGAAGA
Organism: Elaeagnus macrophylla; assembly: GCA_029378325.1. Classification (NCBI taxonomy): domain Eukaryota; kingdom Viridiplantae; phylum Streptophyta; class Magnoliopsida; order Rosales; family Elaeagnaceae; genus Elaeagnus; species Elaeagnus macrophylla. The sequence goes on along the minus strand of CM055641.1, from coordinate 56,457,669 downwards.
CATTGCGCGCCACGGCGAGGGAAATACATGCCGCGGCGAGAGGCTCTCGGGTTGAATCCTGGAAAACATAGAAACATTGCGCGCCGCGGCGGGATAATTACATGCCGCGGCGGGGAGCTCTCGGGTTTTTGCATATTTTTCAGAATTTGTGTTGCGCCGCGGCGGGGAAAATGCATGCCGCGGCGCGCCTATTCCTATGGCACATAGGATTCGTGTAAACCCTTACATCTATAAATACCCCCTTAGAGTCCCCCTTACACACAACTCGACCAATTCGTACACAACTCTCATTCTTCTCAATTTTGCGACCCAAACACTACATTCAATCAGTTTTGAGAGCGTTGCCACACTCTAACGAAGCGAGAGACACTATTCTAAGGATTCAAGGAACCCAACGACGATCGATGATAAAGCTTACGAAGAAGAACGCTATCCAATCCATAAGCGGTATTTAGATATAGGATTTTCTTGTTGTTATAGAATTAATTCTTCTTCTCTTTTTGTTAAAGTGTATGATCATATTTTATTTGTCTACGAATATTAATATGAACATGTCTGGCTAGTTTAATTATGGATGTTTAGTTTGTGTTGCCATGTTTGATAGAATTGTGTATGGTGTATTTTGTTGATTTATAAATAAAGTACTTTTTGATTAAGAGCATGTTTAGATGTTTAATTATGAATAAACATGGGCCCATTTGATGTTCGTAGTTAGATTGAAAAATCTTAGAATTTAGTTATAAGAATGTCACCTTAACTTTATTCCGAAACACTTAATCAAAGCTTCAAGTTAGTGACTTAGTCATAGCATTAATTTGATTGGCATGTTTTCCTTGCGCATAATTTGATTGCTACTTAATTTACCCCCGCCAAAGGCAGTTAATTAGTTAATCAACAAAGAGACCTACCCCCGCCAAAAGGAGTTTCGTAATTAAAAGGAAAGCCGGTAGTTTTGTTTAAATAGGACGTTCATGTATCTCACCATACCTTTTCGATGCAAACATGGTTAACCAAGGTAAACGTCCATACATCCTCTATTGATATTTGATTTGATTAATTGTTTGATTGCGATCTTGTTTTCGTTTGATTGTCGTATGATTGTTCTCGTTACCAAAAACAAACACCCTTTTTTATAGTTTTACTTGCTTTAGAATTCTAGTTACTTAGAGTTTCAGTTTCACTAGAACTCTATTTAATTAGTCTTTTATTTTCATTAGAACTCTGTTTAGATTAAAAGTTAGTTATTTAAAACCACTGCAATTCCTTGAGAGACCGACCTTGGAAGTTGCTTGTCACTTTACTACGAGTGATTCGTACACTTGCGAGTACACATTTTAACACATCAAAGACATTCAAGAAGAATTTGAGAAAAAAATATATCAAGCCATACTTGAATCCATTGAATGAGGATAAGCTTTATAAACCACCTAAGAAGTACTAATGGATACACAAGGGTTGGCATGAGTTTGTGGATTACACACGATCAGAAGATTTCAAGGTATGATTGAAACTCACAACTGATTTTGTAAATTTGATTTATTTTCCTATATAATCTATCTATCTAATTGGTACACTTAAATAGAACTCAAGTCATCAACATGCTGAGCTTAGAAAGCTGAATGAGTATAACCACCACACAGGAAGATTAGGATTTTCTAACTTGAAAATCCAACTGGTGAGTGATTAATAGTTTTTAAATTGATTGGTCTTATTTTTTTTAAGGTACGAACAATGTTTTTCTAATTAAATCTCTATTAAATAGGAGTCAACTAGTGGTGGGAAACGGATTCGTCGATCTCATGTCTGTGTTGCTGCGAACACTCCAAAAGAAGGAGAGTTCAAAAGTAAAAAGGTTCAAGAGATGGTTGAAAAAGTGGTAAGAAAAATGTTTATATTTCACAATGTCAAGTTGTTTCAAGTTGTTTTATGCATAATATGTTTCAAGCACCATTATGTGTATGAACTAATGTATAACAAAATTGTATTTGTGAATTTTTTAAGAGTCAAATACAAGATAAAATTGACATTGGTGAGATTGAAGAGGAGATGGGTGTGGATGCAATGGTGCTTGCATTGGGGAAAGACCACTCAGGTCGTCTTAGAGGATGCTCCCAAAACACTACATCTAGTGAATATTTTGGCATGACTAGAAAACATTGTAATTATCCCACGAGTGAAATGGTAAAGGTATTAAATGAAGTGATCTCATTGAAAGAGAAGGTTGCATGTATTGATACAATGAAGGCACAGATGGATGCATTAAGAGCAGAGTTGCTTGGATCTAGGAGTGTAGGATCTTCAAGCCATTATCCGGAAGAAATACATCCCATTATTGATCATGATGAGCAAAATCTAACGATGCCTACATCTACACCACATATCCAAGAAACTGTCAAACCTTCTAATGTGCCTACATTTGATATGAGACTAGTTGTAAGTAATCTTTAATTTTAAAAGTTATTTGCATGATTATTAGCTAATAATATAAGTACGTATATATGTTTGTTTTACCCTACCATATAAATTGTAGGGACGAAATTGTTTACTTGCATACGAGACACCATCTCGTATTGTGGCGCGTGGAAGGGTTGTAGATTCCTCTAGTGGTATTTGTCATGCACAACCATTGAATGGAAGTTGGAAGGTTTCCCTTGTAGATGATATTGAAAAAAATTGCCCACTACCTATACCAACAAAAGAACATAATACCGTTACAGAGGCGGTTAATTCTTTTGTTCCTTGGCCTCCACATCTCGTAATATTGGGAAAAGATTTGGTAAGAATTGATATCTTCACATGCTTAATAGTAATTTAAGAATATCTTATAAACTTATTAGTTTTGTTAATATTGTGAGTTAACAGGATTTGATCAAGAAAAAATCTAAGATACCAACTAGAAGGGAAACGAAAAGGGAAGTCTAAAGGAGAAATCAGTGAGTAAACCAACAGAAAAACTAACTTCTTCTAAAATGACAGACAAACCAACAGATAAATTAACTTCCTGCCTTGGTATCGGTAAAAAAACCAATCCCATTTACATATGACCAAACTAATGGTTTGCCCATGCAAGTGAGATTTCTTATGGTTGCATGCTCATCTGCATCTTCTATTCATGATCTTGCTGCTAAAGTACCAATGGATGGTAATATATTGGGCGATGATCTTCCTATTTACTTGTCAGTTGAGTGTGTCCAACAATTTTATACCAAGGTGGAAATTGGCTATTCAGTGGTCAAATTATGGATTAGGTCAGCTTTAATGATTTTTAGATGTTCATCCTATCCTAGTTTTTGATGATTGCTATAAATTATGTGCTTAAATTATTCTAACTTTTTTATAGGCGATGCTATGAGGAGTTGATGAAAAATAATATGCATAATGTTATTAGATTCATTGACCCAAGTTGGTTGTATGTTGTAAAGAAGAAGAGGACGTGTACTCAAATCGCAAGACAAGTGTTTGAAAGGATAAAAAATACTCAAGAGGAAGATAAGTGGATTATTCCATATAATGAAGGGTAATTAAGTTATTTTTCTTTTAATTTTATTATTGTAATTAATCATGCTTATTTTGTATTTTAATAAATCTTATTATCAATTGATATATAGGTATCATTGGGTTTTAATTGTGTATGACCCCTTTAAAAATACCATATATTATTTGGATTCAAAGTGGGGTGAAGTGTTCCCTGATATTCAAAATATTATGAATGAGTAAGTAACATTTTAGTACTTATATAGTTTAATGTGTTTAGAAGCATTAATTTTAAGTCTATTTCTTTTTATGCAAATAATATCTAATTATATATTAAAATTTTATATGTTTATATATGTATATATAGGGTTCATATTATGTTGAGTAGCCATCAAAATCGAAAGGCTCAAGGTTTGCCAACATGGTCGAGATTAAGGGTATGTTCTTGGCTCTACAATTTCAACCCTTTAAGATTTATCTTATATATGTATATATATAAATTGACTAGCTGTGAACCATTTATATGCTTACCTTACAATTATCTAATTTAACATAGCAAAATATTAAGCTTATAATTATTTATCTTATTTAATATGTAGTGTCCTCATCAAGATGATTTGGTTACGTATGGATATTATGTCCTTATGTTTATAAGGACAATCATTGTTAACCCACTTGCTTCCATCATTGACTTGGTAAACACGATTTTATTTACGTATTCTCTTAGTAAAACTAATTTTGTTTCTTCCATCATTGACTCAAAATACTAATTTATAATTTGTTTTCATATGTAGCTTAATAATGAAGGATCATACACTGATAGTCACATTGATGAAATGCGGAATAAATGGGCGAAGTTCACAAATCGCTTCTTAAAGCGATAGTATTATGTACTACTTTAAATTAGTTTAATTTCATATATGTACGTTTAATTATTAGTATTGTAATTATTATATGACACTCTATATGTGTCATTAATTTTGAAACAATCTGGGCATTAATATTTATAATTTAAACCTAATTCGGATCGCATGATATGTAATCGCTATATTAGTTTCAATAATATATTTTTGGATATGAATGTTGCACTTATAATATTGAAAAAACAGGTATTTAAATTTATTAAAATGCTAAAAATAGGTGCCACTATTTTGAAATGAACATTACCTATAGTCACGGCTTTTGTAAAAACCGTGACCATATGTAACATTTAAGGCCACGGTTTTCAGAAAAATCGAGACCTAAAGTGCTGAAAAATAAATGTCTATTTCGAAATGAAAATTACCTATGGTCTCAGTTTTTGTAAAAACCGTGACCATATAAATGTATAAGGTCTCGATTTTTAATAAAAACCGTGATCATATGTAATATTTTAGGCCATGGTTTTAACAAAAACCAAGACCTAAAGTGAGTAATTTGTCACGGTCTTCCAAAAACCGTGACTATATCATATGTCTACAGTCACGGTTTTTAACCGTGACCATAGGTTCTAGTCTAAGGTCTCTCCTTCTTAGGTCACGGTTATTAAAAACCGTGACCATATGGCAGTTTTGTGATAGTGAATCCAATATGCAAATATTTATGTTGGTGTTTATATAAATCTATTATCTATTGAGATAACAAATTAATATCTAAATATTCTCCACTTGCTATGGGAAGAGTATCCTCTACTGTTTTCATAAAATAATTAGATTTAAATTTAAATATAAATATTCCTTATTACAAATTTGAGAACTACCATATTTAGGTATGTTCCAATTTTGAAGATTTTGATCTATATCTTCTACTCTAATATTTTAGAGTTACAAGAAAAGCTAGACATAGAATACCATAACTTTAATGATCAAATAACTGATGAATTCACTAAACAATTTTCAGGACCTAGTTTTGTCTCTGCTAGAAGCAAATTTATGGGATTAAGCAAACCATAAGTTTGATGGAAGTATTAATGTGTGTTTAGTTTGTAATTATCCAATTGTATTAAGTTAAAGAGAGAGAGTTGAAACAGATTATGTTGAAATAGATAGAGCAACCTCTAGCTAGCTACTATCTAAATATACACAACACTATCATAGTGTTAATTATCGTTGCGTTATTCATAAATAACTTTCAAGAACTTTCTTTCTTCTCTATTAGTTATTGAGTTCTTTGTGAGCTCTCGCATATAATTTGAACCATAATTTACTACAAAATTAGATAGAAATCTTATTTTTTTAATTACTAGAAATAGTAGTTAATGGATAACCTATGATGTTAATTTATTTTAAGAAAGTCTTATCTTGAAAACGTCTTTATAGGTCAAAGTACTATTTTAGATAAAACTGGATGTATCTTAAGAAGCACAAAAAATTATCACCAAATTATAATTTAATACTCACCGTATGTATTAAACTAATTAAGTAACAATTACCATCTTTTGTGTTGTGAATGCCAACCAAAATAACCTATAAATACAACATAACAAGGTAAGAAGAAAAGTAGAAAAAAATAAAAGTAATAAGTTTGTGAATAATTTGAAAAATAAAGAAGAAGAAGATAATGGCAACCAAACACATGGTTTGGATGTTAGTTATGTGGGTTATTGTAATGGCAGCAGTCCAAGTACCAATTTTGGAAGCAAAAGAATTGCCCGCAAAATTGAGAACAAAGATGAACTACAGATGTTCAACTGGTTGTGGTAAAATATGCAATTCTCTTAAACAAGTTGATTGTACTCCGAGATGTGAACGTATGTGCACTGACATCCAAACATTAGGTACAATAATTAATTGTTTCCTTCCCTAATTCCTAATTGATAATATATTTATTTATTAATTAAAAATAAAAATAAATTGATATTAACTCCCTTGTAATTATTACAGAAAAAGAAGGTAAATTAATGCACGTTGAGTACAACAAGAAGAAAATTTTGGGAGTTTCCTATGAAGAACTATTGGCCAAAAATCCAACTCCAGAAGAATTGATTCAATTACTTCGCCCAAAACCTCATTAAGCACATTCATCATCATCGATATCACAATTATTTTTCAATAATATTTATAACTAAATATTTATTGCTTCTTTTATTTTTAACATATTTTTTTTTCATAATTAAACATTTTAGATCAAAAACATGTACCGTGTGAGCATCAATGATCTAAAATGATATTATATGTATTTATAAATACAAATATTTTGTCATATTCATACATAAATAAAAGTTCATAATTTCTTTCTTTATTTATATTTTTATTAGGTATTTATATAAGAAAATTGAGCGATTATATAATTTAATATCAAACCTCAAAATAATAATTATTAACACATTAGAAATATATAAGTTGGACTTGAACTCACCGTTTTTTTTTAAATATCAAACAATACTTGTACTAGGGATTTGATCTATAAAATTATATGGAAAAATACCAAACTTCTACTATTATACTAGATGGCAAGTGACTAATTCACAATAATAAAGTGTTAACAAAGCAAATATATCTTTATACTATGTACATTGCATTTAAAAATTTATAAATTAAGTAAAATTCCTACGTAAGATTTCTAAAATAATGGTTACGTAGGAAATAAAGCAATAGACAAATCAGGGGATGATAAACTATAAACTGTAAAAACTGTAACTTTAAAGGGAATGATAAAAAGACTAAAGATTAGGAGAGGATAAAGGATGATAAATTGACAAAAAAAAGAATTTAAGAAATGATCAAGGCCTATATTACACAATCTCTTAAAAATTAATTTTGCCTCTTACAAAGGTTGTTTAAGAACAACTAAAAAATACCCCATAGGATACAAAAATTAAATAGTAGTTGAACACAACAAAAGCTACTAACGAACTAATTTGTGTATGTACTCTATCACAATGAAATCTAACGCTAGAACAATTAGAGAAACAAAGATGGCTCACAGGAAGATTCATATGACTATGGCCGCTGATTTTTGTGCAATTGTCACTCAATTAAAATGTGCCCCTCTAGATAATAATTGAACTTTGGCACAAAAAACTGTCAAAAATTTAGAAATCTTTCATAGCTTGTTAGGTGGCTCAAACCAACTAGCTTGTTATTTCACATGTCATATCGGCCTATGACCCATTAGTAGGCATGCTATGTCAACCCATGGCCAGTAGATAGATTGTTTCTTGCCTCTTCTCTTGGTTTGTGGACTTTATCATAATGTGTCATTCTTGACCCATCAGGCCATGCTTGATGGGCCCAACTATTTTTCATATATATATATATATATATATATATATATATATATATATATATATTATTTAACATATTTAGGCTAAAATGTATTTTATGTTCTAACGTTTGAGACCGTTGCAAATACCCCAATATTTGATTTGTTTTATAAAAAGGCCCAAACATTAAGTTTCATGTTAAATAACTACCATTTTAGATATTTTTGTTAACATAATTAGATTGTTGGCAATTCATGACACATGTGTTCGTTTTGGAAGGGCAAAATTGGTATTTCAATAATTCCAAAAACTCAAAAGAAAATAGGGATGAAGAAATCAACAACCAACAATGGAAGTCAAAGGCTGGAAGCACTGACTAGAAAATTGAGACATTGATGAGCGCTAATAAAATCCCATGGTAGGGCTTGGTCAACAGTGAAACAATGGGAGTTAGAGACTATAGAACCTGGGGCATAGTGAAGGTAGGATTAGACCTTTTTGAGTCGTTGGTTGTACATGCAAAGGAAATTGGAGTAGTGCCAGAGCCGGTGGAGTTTTGTTGGTGGCTCTTATTCGATCACGATGATGGCTGAAATAGGATTATTAATGGAAGTGGTTTCTAGGTTGTTGGACAACCCGATTTTCATTTCTTTTTTCTTCCTATTTTTTGAAAATTTTGAAATACCAATTTTATTCTTCCTAAAATAGTATGTGTATCAAGTGTTTACAAAAATCTAATTTTGCAACCATATATGTCTAAAAGAGTAGTAATGTAACACGAAACTAAACCTTAGGAGATTTTTTTCAATAACTCAAACATTTGGGGTAGGTTGCAAATGATCACAAAGAATAGGGATGTAAACATATTTAATCTTGTATATTTGAAAAAATATATTAACTATAAGGATTTAAACTCCCTACATATGAAATACATAAATTGACCCCAACCACTCGGCCAAACATGAAACTTTAAAAATAAATGTAATTAATCATTTATTAGTTCTTTTCACCGAATAGTCTTTTAATAATATTGTGTCTCGTGTCTTGTTGGCCCATCCCTTTTGATACCTATAGGGAGTAGTATCCTACCACAAGTTTGTCTTTTGTAAAGATTTGCAATTGAGAATAACATTATGTGATTTGCTTACATTGTCACAAGAGGAAAATAGGATTGTGGCATCAAGTATGATTTCAAAGATTCAAAAATAATGTACTGACATACATGGAGGAGTTTGTTATGTCCAAGACTGGATAATAATGATGAAGCAAAAAATAACATTAACAAGCACCAATAGAACATATAGAAAATTAATCAACAAAAAGGACACAATAATTTAAGTGGCTCATAGTTAGTGTGACTACTTAATCCACTGCTGAGACAAGCATCAAAAACATCCATTGTACTTGTCGAAAAGGAGTACAATCAAATTTGCCAAAAGTTAATTGGCCAAATTACTCAAAACCAAAATACTAATTACACCCAAAATTCACTCTCTTGTAAAAAGCAATACTTAAAAAAAAAAATTCTTGCTAGTTTAGCAACAACAAATAAAAACAAATAATAAGAATTAATCTTATCGAACAACAATAGGAGAGATATGAATGATGTTTCTATGTTTGGTCCTTCAAATGAATAGAGACAAGAGAATATAGATTGCTACCACTAAGCCTCTCTGATCAATGGTCAAAATATTCCACTACCAGCCGAATGACTTCTCAATTTCAATATTGCCGCCGCTAATCCCCTTTATTTGACTTTACTTCTTCTAATTGATATATTAGAGAGAGAGAGTGTGTGTGTATATGTGCAACCATTCGGTGAGAGGGATTTAAAAATGTAATCTTTTAAATGAAACAAACCCATTAATCAATTAATAATTATTGTGTATTTTGGGCCACACGTACAATAATCTCCACCTTTGACTAAAGCGTGAATTAACATCTTCAAATGTCATCACCCTAAGGTACATCTCACATAGACATAAAACAACAGTCCATTTAGAGGTATGAGTGTTCCACCCTCTTCAAGTTCTCCACAAGAACTAATATAGATTAAGTCCGAGCAATGTTCAAATTTATCACTTGGTACTGACTTTGTCAACATATTAGTTGCATTCTTCTTTGTATGAACTTTTGACAACTTGATCAATCACTGATTAATCCAATTACTAATTTTGTAATACCTCACACTAATGTGTTTAGTTCTGGCATGAAAAACTTAATTCTTGGCTAAGTGAATAGCACTCTGACTGTTGCATAAAAGAGGTACACTCTCTTATTTAAAACTAAGCTATTTTAACATCCCGAAAATCCAAATGCCTTATTTTGCCATCTTAGTCATATCAATATTATCAACCTCAATCTTAGACGATGCCACTATATCTAGTAAATTTGACTTCCAACTGATACAACCATCACTAAAAATAATGACGTAACCTATCATAGACCTTCTAATATCAATATTACCAACATAGTTAGAATCTACATAACTCATGATAATAATAGAAGCACCATTTTTATCAAATAGATGCCACAATCGTGTGTTCTTTCCAAATATCTAAAAATTCATTTCATAGCATTCCAATATTTTTTTACATCAATTTTCCATGTACCTACTCACAATATTAACTATTTGGGAAATATTAGGTCTAGGGAAAATCAACAAATACATTAAACATCCATATGCATTGGCATAGGGCAACTGAGCCATATATGCTACCTCATCCCCTGTACTTGGATATAAAATCGTGGATGACCTGAATGGGGTGTGCTCGCTGGCTTAACATTCATGCTAAACTTATGCTGAATCTTCTCTATGTAACCTTTTCAAGAAAACTAAAATTTCCTAACTTTTTTATCATGACAAATATCAATTCCAATATTCTTTCCTACAACTTCAAGATCTTTCATATCAAATTCAGTCTTAAGCAAATTCTTTAAAGCATTGATCTATTCCATACTTTGAGCGACAATCAATATATCATCAAAATATAAATAAGCAATATCAAAGATCCATTGTCATAAATTTTGAAGTAAACATAGCAATCATACTCATAACTACAAGAACAATGCAAAAAAATGGAGTAAAACCTTTTATACCATTGGCTAGGGGGTTTCTTCAGATCATACATCGACTTCTTCAATCTAGAGACATAATCTTCTTTACTGGATTCAATGAAACCCTTTCGCTGTTGCATGTAAATTTTCTCATCCAAATCTCTAAATAGAAAATAATTTTGACATCTAATTGCTCTAACTCCAGGTCATTTTATAATTGACAATGGAAAGAACAATTTTGATAGAAGTGTGCTTCATAACAGGTAAAAAAAAATCTCATTATAATCAACTCATTTTTGTTAGTACACTTTGGCTACCAAATAATAAACACATTTACAACCAATTGCTTTCTTTCCTTTGGGCCATAAAACCAACTCCCGAGTTTTATTCTTGTGCAATGACTTCATCTCCTTATCCATTCCCACCTTCAAGTTCACACTATCTTTTCTACTCATAGTGTCTTAAAAAGAAACTAGGTCATCACTACTAGTGAACAAAGTAAATGAGATTGTGTCTCTTTCAAACCCAAGCCTCTGTTGTGCCTTACTAGTGACTCCCTATGAGTAGCAATGCTATACAACCCTATTGGTGCTTTTCATCCTAAGCCTATGGTTGCTTTTAATCTTGAACCTATGATTGCTGCTAAACCTCTTTAATGACCAGCTAGTAAACCTTTTCTTATAAGCTTTTAAATTTGAACTCCACCTTGTTTGGAACTTTACCTTTCTTAATAGAACTTTCTTACATAGGCTCTTCCGTCAAATTTTTTAGCATAAACTTCTCATCAAAAATCACATCTCTACTAATAACCAACTTCTTATCATTTTGGTAGCCAAGAAATCCTTGGATTTTGTGTCCAACTTTGATCTTTCATCACTTTATATAAGAACAAAAGTAAGACAACCAAAAAATTTTATTATAGAATAGGTTTATAAAGCCATACCTCCTAAGAAATTTTGAAATCAGAGGAAGACTGAGGACTTCAACTGATGAGAAAAACTGCAGTGCTTAAAAATATGCTTACAATCCCAAATACTTGATTTTCTCTGCAATAGTTTGGTTTATACTCTCAACAACTCCATTTTACTAGGGAGTCTTCCTCACTGTATAATGTCAAGAAATACCAACTTTCTTGCAAAACTCCTTGAATGCCTTGTGCTTGCAATTGGTACCATTGTCAGCTCTCAAACTTTTATCTTTTTGCCTTACTAGTTCTCAAATAAGCCTGCCTTACAAAAAATTGCCAAGATTTAGATGTTTGCCCTCAAATTGACATTTATATATGGTTGTTTACGTCACCCAAATGATTGAAAATATCTATACTTTCTATACCAAGCTATGACCCAAAGTCAGTTGCTATTATGTCTACCCATAAATCTAGTATGGAAGAATTTGTGTGAGGTCATCTGCCAAAAAAGAGCACAAAAGATCCCAGAGTACATTTGCAAAATGACAACTAAAAAAAATGTGAGAGATAGTTTCCTCGGCTAAACCAAACAAGAAGCATCGAGAAGGGGAGGAATGTCCCCTCTTCTTTGACAGTCAATCAATGGGAAGTTTTTTCCAAATAGTGTGCCAGAGTAAAATGGACCATGAAGGGCAGTTTGTAAGAGGCCCAAATAACCCAACCCCAGCTCTTAACTTCTCCAATAACACATAGTAAATCATAGACCTCATTGGTAGTGACTTTTGCCTTAATTGAGTGTTTCCAAATTCTAATGGTCGTACCTATCCCGATAACTATAGAGAAAATCTCTGAGAAAATATGAGGATAAAAGTCCTTTAAAGACTGTGGCAGATGTCATCCATTTCTTTGAAAGTAATCCCACACTAACAAATACATTAACGTATCCATTGATGGGTTGTTTCTTTTTTTGATTAAAGGAGTGCCAAGCCAATAATCAGTCCAAAATCGTACTAAAGAGTTCTTGCCAACTAACCATATAAATTTATCCAATAAGGTCAAATAATCCAAAAGTAAATTGGACCAAATGGAAGAGCAAATGTAATATCTCTGTGGAGCTTCCCCATGATCCAAGTATCGTCTATGCAAGTAAAGCAAAATACTAGAGTTTCCTGTGATAATTGACTGGACAAACTTTCTTAACATGGACTCATTTAAGAGGTCAAGGTCTCGCAAGCTGAGGCATCCTTCTTCTAGTGGGTGACAATCCCTCCAAACAACTTGGACCAATTTTATTTTACCCACCTTCCTTGATCAAAAGAAATTTTGGATGACTTTTGTCAGATTGTCCAAGACTGACTTCGACCATTTATATATTTGAAAAAAGTAGAGAAACATTTCCTTAATAAAAGGAAAGAAGTTTGTTTATTTCCTTTTTCTATTTAGGCAAGTACATGTAAGTCACTCCAAAGCTAGCAATACATTTTGCTTTGAAGATCATGCTTGACCCCTTATAAATTGAGCTTAATTCATTGTCCTGTAAGTAGCCGAATTGGTAAATTACAAGGATTTTTTAGTCTCAAGTTTTGTTCTGAGCATTTGTCCTCAAAGGTCTCTTTAAGTGGAAAAACAACACATAAGGACCCCTATTTGATTTTTTTTAAAAAGGGATTTTGCTCCATTTCTCAACTTCAACAACCGGCTAAAGCAATACTTCACATCTTATCCCACTTCTATGTCAACAAATATTTCCTTTCAAGATTGCCAATTTCCTTACTTTTCAAGCTGCACAAATGCTACAACTCCATGGCCACTTGTATTGACACCTCTAGAAATGGTACTGCCTAGCACAAATCATCATTCTTGGTACCCAAACAAGTCCCATAATGATGATAATTGGTTCAAGTTTGAAAAGATTTTGTAAGTTTTTAGTTACGGATCAAATATACCTAGAGGAGGATAAATTGGTTATTTTCAATTTTAACAAATATTAATTATATAACCTAAACACAACGGCCAGACATCCAATCGCGTGTAAAAACAAAATGTAGAATTAAAGAATAACACACAAGATTTTTAGGTGGAAACAACCTAAGTCACAACAATGACCTAAGAGGAAAACCACCGGTCTACCGGACCACCTAACTATCCACTATGAAAATCAATGTTCAATTACAACCTCAGGTCTTAGACTACCCTTCACAAAAAAATTCCCCTTATGTAATTTACTTACGAGTCGTCGCTCTTTTCACAGCCTCCACCAGCTAGATGTTTGGATCCGAACCAACGTTCTAATCTACATGAGTTCCACAAGATCAATCGAACTTGTCAACTTTGATAATTTTGAGTCACACGAAATACTGAAAACCTCACCTCAGTACCTAAAACGTTAGCACAAACAACACAAGTGTAAAGTGTGTCCTAGATCAAATTCAATAGCATACAATGTAAAAACCAAATCAGCTAGCAAACTCTAGAACAATCATGTAAAGCTCATTATCATGAAAAGAAATTAGGCATATGAATTATTTAAACATAACCACGCAATATGTTTGAGCAATTAAATCAAGAAAAAGCCTAAGATTAATAGATGAAGAGAAAATAATTTTCTTTGAAAGCTCCAATAGATGTAGAAAATATTATTTGCAATGTGGTCTATTTTTCTATGACAAAGGTTGTTTATATAGAGTGCAATTTGACCTAAGAGAGAATTAATAATAAAGTACAATTCTACTCATATCAGGATTTAGCTTTCACAACAATTCTACTCATACTAGAATTTTGCTTTCATAACAATTCTACTCATAGAGGAATTCTACTTTCATAATAATTCTACTCATACAAGGATTCTTCTTTCACAACAATTCTACTCATATAAGGATTCGACTTTTACATCAATTCTACTCTGATAAGTGCTCGAAAAGTACTAACATTTCGTGATTAATTGTGCTTAATTGTTTAAAAATAGATTTGTTATATATTATTTATTTGATTATTTTTATAAATCAATCAATTCGGAATCACGGGTATGTTTTATTGTATTTGAGGTGTTTTTAGCGTCAAATGAGTTGAATAATGCAAACACGCAAAGATAAAACACTTACGGTGCTCGGATCACAATTTACGGGCAACACGAGTCAAATTATGTAAGTCATACATGACGAACCAGCACATATGTAAGGAGGTACATGTGAAGAAACTGAAGACAATGCGTGCCACGGTGAGAAAAATGTATGCCGCGGCGAGCACCTCTCGAGTTTTGACCATTAATTCCAAATTTGTGTTGTGTCGCAGTGTGCCTATTCCTGATATAATCAGGATTCTATGTAACCCTTACATGTATAAATACCCCCTTTAGAGTCTCCTTTTGACACAACTTTTATACACTTCAATTTTGCGAACCAACAAGAGATTCAATCAATTTTTAGGAACTTTTCCACATTCAAAGAAGAAAGGGATTTAATTCTAAGGATCCACGAGACCATTGAAGATCGACGTCAAGCTTCTGGAGAAGAACGCCATTCAATCCAATAGTGGTATTTAGATCTAGGGTTTCTTCTTATTATAGAATTTACTTTTCTTCTTCTTACTTCTTGAGTGTATGTTTAGATTATCTATGTCTATGAATTTTAATATGAACATGAGTGGCTAATTTTATTATGGATGTTTAATTTATGTTGTCATATTTGCTAGAACTGTTGTGGTGAATGTTTTTATTGTTTTGAGATAAATAAATTTACCTTTTGATTAAGAGTATGTTTAGATATTTAATTGTGAATTTTCATGAGCCAATTTGAGATTCATAGTTAGGTTGAAAAATCTGAGAATTTAGTTTTAGGAACGTCACCTTGACTATATTTTAAAAAATTTAATCCAAGCTTCAAATTGATGACTTAGTCATGGCATTGGTTTGATTGGCATATTTTTCTTGTGTATAATTTGGTTGCTAATTGATATACCCGATCGTAGGATATTGTTTAGTTAATCAATAAAAAGAATTACCCGATCATAGGAAATTTCGTAATTAAAAGGAAAGACAGTAACATTGTTTATTAGAAAGTTCATGTTAATTCACCATAACTTTTCGATGCAAGTATGGCCAACCAAACTAAACATCCATACATCCTCCATTGATATTTGAAATCTTTTTGAATTAATTCTGAATTTGCGTAATTTTTTTCGTTAATTGTTTGACACCATTGATCTTGCTCACAAATCCACTTTATTTACAATTTTATTAGGTTTAGGATTCTAGTTATTTAGAGTTTTAGTGTTACTAGAACTCTATTTAATTAGTGTTTTAGTTGCTTTAGGACTCTAATTAGATTAAGAAAAATGTTGTTTAAAACCATTGTATTTCCTTGAGAGATCGACCTCGGACGTTTGCTTATCACTTTCTACGAGTGATTCGTACACTTGCGAGTACTATAATTTGCACATCATACTCATATAAGGATTATGGTTTCAATATTAAATGAAGTTAAATTGGTAAGCAAGATAAGTGAAACAACTTATCAAAACACTTTGATCTATCTAACTGTGTGCACAAAAATTCTTCTAAGTGTACGTGCATTATTGTGTGATGATATATGCTTGAAACATATATTTTTACCTGATACATACATATTGAGAGCTCAGTACTTTCTTCAACTTTGATTGATTGACTTGAGAATAAGTTTAGATACTAAATTACAATTAATTATTTTGTCCACGAAAATTGCCAACACTCATAAACCTTACAGATTCCAAGTTTTAGATCATACTTCTACATGTTTTCAATTTTGCACCTTTCACTTTCTAAATTTTTTATAATTTGGGACCCCTTGTTTGCATTTTAACAAGTGAAAATTTTGGTTCTCCTATTAAAAAACAAATGAGGAGGGTTATAACCCATAGCATAGGGAATGTTGGGTGTTATTTGTTATAATAAATTTGCAATGCTAATGAGAAATTGAGAACTGAGATTCTCTTTTGTTGATAATTATTTGTAACCCTTTTTAAGATGCCTATAAAAGTATGTATGTTATTCAGAGCTAATTTGATGTTCATATTGTAGTAATTTATATTTTGAATAAATCTAATTAATAAGGCTGTGAAGGCTTGTGTTATTGTTTCCAACCAATAGTACACTTTCTTTTATTTTCTTCGATGCAAATTAATTACTTGTAAAAAATTAGGTAATGCCTGTGTTTCAAAACACTCATGTAGTATGGAATGATTCTTATATTTTTTGTGGTAGTCTCTTTTATTGTATCATTTCTATTTTAGATTTGAGTAATTACTCTTTTTAGCATCTTTGGACCTGTTGAAGATGTTAGGATGGCCTTGCAACGGTAGAGGATGTTTGGGTTTGTAACTTTGTTAGATCAAACTCAAATATTGTGAAAACAATTTTGGTAATGGAAAATCCTAATAATGTTTGAGGAGCTTGTGTTTGTCAAACCTTACAAAGAGAAGTCAAAGCCTATTATAATGTATCTTTTTAAATTTAAACAAATCTAGACTGATGTTGAAAATGGTAATCGTTACTTGATGCACAAATAGTTGATGGTCAAATTTTGTATTTTATAAAAAGCTCGCAAGTGCACGAATCACTTGTAATGAGTGATAAGTATACTCCCAAGATCGTCTCTCAAGGAATTGCGGTGGTCTTAAAACGTTATTTATTTTCTCATTTAGTCGAACAAACAATCCTATACATTCTAACAATTGTCGGGTTGTAGAAAAGACTGTAAATTCAGAATTAAATCAAAAACTAAATTAAAATGGAAATAAAAGTAATCACAACCAAGTGGAGGATGATGGATGTAAATGGGAATTTTAGTTCGCTATCTATTCATGGCAAAAACAAATTAAGCATTCAATTAAAAGTTGGATTTAATGATTTTTCCGCTAAACCTAGAAAATCCCAAATCAATGGCAATTTTCACTACAATCAACTAATTAACTTCTTTGATCCGGACCATTAATTAACTAATTGGAATTAGCTCAAGGAAATAATTCTAACCACCTAAACTAACACAAATCAATGCAATCAATTTAGGCTCTTGTTCATAATGCACAATTAAGCAAAGATGGCGTTTCTAATGCCTAATTCTAAAATATTCTTCCTAATTACAAACTAAGGTTTGGTCTACCATTAATTCACAATAAGAAAATAATAAGAACATGAACAAGAAATAAATCCAATCATATATAATTAAATTACAAAATTGTTTTTCCAATTATTAGAAGCAATACTAAAATCCCAAAATACATATATTAGCCAACCATAACTAAATTGGTGTCAATAAATTTAGTCATGGAGGCAAACCACAAAATCAGAGAAGAAAAAAGATATTACACTAAAAATACCCCAATGAATCCTCTAGCTCCAATTCCTTGAACTTGATTGATCCTCTTTCTCAAATCCTTGTAGTAGCTTCAACAATGGAGGGTCTCCTCTTGATTTTGGGTTGATTTTTGGGTGAAAAACCCTTGCTGCAGTAGCAGCAGAGGTGGGAGAGAAATTGGCTGCAAAAACTTGTGTTTGGGAGAGGTATAATGTTGTATTTATAGGGGGAAGGAAGTGGAATACGCGTTTTAGGGTTTCTGGGCAATTTTGGCACCTCCCGCCGCGGCACAGGTTTTTCCCGCCGCGGCGCGTGTTGAATTTTGGCTCGTTGGTTCAAAACAGAAACATCCCAGCCGCGGCACAGGTTTTTCCCGCCGCGGCGCACGTTGAATTTTTTATTTCCCAGGATGTAACCCGAGAGCCTCTCGCCGCGGCATAGGTTTTGCCCGCCGCGGCGCGCCTTGTTTTCTTGCGCTGTAAATGCCCTTACATAGTATGTTGATTCTCGATGTAAGGCTTACGTTGCTAAGCCTTTGTTTGTCCCCCTTACATAGTGAATGACATCCAATGTAAGGCTTACATTTTTAAACACTTTTGCTTCACTTTTGCTCTCTTTTTCCACATTTCTTCCCAAACCTACAAAACACAAAAAAAACATTCCAAAACACAAAAATAATAAAATAAAAGATAAAATGAATGCTTAAAAACGTAATATAATATAGGTCAAAAATGTGTTCATCATTACTTCGAAAATTTTTAGAGAAAAAAAAAAGAATAAGAGAAAATGGAAACTAAATGATCATTTTCAATAATTTTGCAATCGTATGATAGATGTTTAGAAACATATTAGTCAAGAAAAGAAAAAAACATAACAGTCGACCCTACTTGCCTGTTTATCGACTTTTTTCTACCATTGTTCGACTTCATATTAACTTATCTATTTCACATACAAATGAGTTATTGTAAGATGAAGTTTCATAATCATTTACATGGTTGTTGACTTCATCACTTTTTCATCCTCCTCCTCTGAAGATTCTTCATTTAGAAGCTGAGATATTTGTGCTTTATAAGAGTCATCTAGGGCCAAAGCATTGATTTTGGATAGGGAGCGATAGTTGGGACTATAGTGACTGGTTTTGCCACACTTATAACAAGTGGGCTCTTTTCATTTACTTTTAGTAAACTTTTTTTTGATAATTGGGCTTTTTAGTCCAATGATGTCATTTAGGCCTGTGAGGCTTACTAGACCATTTTCTTGGGTAAGGCTTATGGTAGGCTTTGAGCCTGGTTTTTTTATAAGGTTTATGGGCTTTGGGCCTATATCCTTTGAGGATATTTGATACCCATATTGTTAACAAAAGTTGTGAATGGCCTACTTACCATATATTTTTTCTTTATTCATCTAGCGTTGGAGCTTTAAGTCTGTTCAAAATACAAGGCTTTCAGCTACTATTTCAGTAGCTAATTCTCCATACTTAGACATGCCAAATGGTATTGTACCATTATATTTGGCTCATAATTTTGTACGTAATTTTTTAGAGAACAGGGTTGGTAACCCTAAAATGAACTTTTCCTTCCAAAAGTCACTATTACAATCTTCTCTTGTGAAGATTTTGGTAAAGAACACATCTTTATACCATTTGAAATGTGACAACGTAGGGAACCTTAGGTTAACAAGCTGTTCTTAGATTTTATCTTGTTGTAAGGTTGTTAATCCTACGAAATGTGTTAATAATGTGTAGATCAGTATATTAACACAATCTTATAAGGTTTGAATGTCTCCATTGTCATTTACTTCTTGCTTTACTGTAGAAAGAAAGGTATACCTTTCAGATGGTCCAAGGAAATTGTCCCACCAACCTTGTAGTTAGCCAACAAATCCAGCTACAATTGCCTGGAAGGCTGGCTGATCAGCATTGCCCGCAAATTTAATTGTTGATGCATACATCAGCATGTTTTTGACTACTCGAACTATCTGATATTCAAATAGTCCATCTATATTCCATTCTTGAACGGTAGCTCCTGAGTATACTATTTTGGCTGGTAATTCCTCTTCATATTGGATGTCTATTGGAGATTGCCTTGGATGATAAGGCTTGGCTTGATAAGTTGGGATTGGTTTTCCAACTTGTTTATCTGTGGAACCTCTTTAGGTGTTGCATCTTTTACTGAAGTCATTTGACCAGAAGATCTAAGCACTCTAAGTGTTTCTTCAATCTCTTGATCATAGATTTGAGTCATGTCTTGTTCTTCCATCATTTTGACGAATTTACCTTTATTTTGGTTGTCTAATTTTGACATTTTTGCCAGTAATTCTTGTAAGAACTCAAAGTTTTGTTTTAAATGAAACTCTGGTAATGGCTTTACAAAAGCTTATTCTACTTTCTTCTTTTGAGAAGATGACGATGATGAAGGTTTAAATTCAGCTTCTTTTATTGACTGTTCGATTCTAGTCAATTGATCACCAACTGTTTGAAGATATAAGTTGGAGTAGTTATTTTGTTCTACTACTTGATTTACCGAGCTATCTTTATCTGGTTCATCTAGTTTAGATGAAATTCTCTTATAAGGAACTATCAGTGCTTTATTAGATATTATTATTATTGCTTCTAGTGGAAGTATGGCAGCCACCTTTTCTCTTGAGGATAATGAGAAGGTTTTGTAAATTTTCTCTCAATTTTGAATCTCAAGAATTTTGATTCCTTCTTCTTGAGAGTATTCAATTATAAATTCAAAGAAACCTAATTCAAATTCTTGGCCTTTCTTTAAGGCATATTTTAAAAATGTTTTGTATTTGTCATAATACATTTTTTGTAAATCTCTATTTAGATATAAGTACATTTCTTTTTTTTCACTGTTAAGTGGATCTGTAAGGGTTAATAAAACATGTTCATAAAATGTAACACTCTTTTTAGAGTTTGCTTAAATTATTATATTAGAAAAGCCTAGGTTGGATTTTGATTCAAAACCCATTTATGATAAAGTTGGGACTCTTTGGCTTTTGTGATTGGTCTTCTACAGATCTTTCTGATGTATAGACTGGAAGACTTATTCTTGTAGAAAGTCTTCTTACTCCTTCAAATGTTGATTCCTTACCTTTTGAGGTAATGGATGGGCTTGATGGAGCTCTAGTAGAAACTCTTGGGCTTTCGTCTATTTTGATTTTTCTTTTTGAGTCAAAAACTATTTCTACAGATCCATCATCATATTCGATGATCTGCCCTAGTTCAGTATTTTGAGGAACTAATGAGCTCCCTTTATCTTGACTTAAGGACTATAATTCTAGTAACGAGATGTCGTCCCATTTGATCATCTTTGGAACAACTAACTTCATTTTATCTGCATTTACTTGAAACAATGTTGTTTCTCGTTTTGGATCTTTAATGAAATATCTAAGATTTATATATGGGCAAATTGTGTTCATCACTTTGAAGTAGACTCTGTAAATAAGAGCTACGTTGCTTGTTCCTTCTTTCATGTTGAATCCGTGTCTATATATCAACTTTTAAAGATCTTAGGACGTTTGAGTCCTTGATACACACAAAAAAGTTAGGAAATAATTAAAATATATATGTCCAGCGGCTAAGGATGATTCAGCACATCCTATTATTGAATCTTTAAATTTATTGTGTTGTTTATCTCGTACACACAATAGGACTGAAGTATTTAGCCCTTCCCTTGTTAGGGGCTTTACTGCAATTTGGACTAATCAAATATGCAAATAATTATGTTGGTGTTTATATAAATCTATTATCGTTTGAGATAACAAATTAATATCTAAAGATTCTCCACTTCCTATGGGAAGAGTATCTTCTACTGTTTTCATAAAATAATTAGATTTAAATTTAAATATTCCTTTATTATAAATTTGAGAACTACCATATTTAGGTATGTTCCAATTTTGAAGATTTTGATCTATATCTTCTACTCTAATATTTTAGAGTTACATGAAAAGCTAGACATAGAATACCATAACTCTAATGATCAAATAACTGATGAATTCACTAAACAATTTTCAGGACCTAGTTTTGTCTCTGGTAGAAACAAATTTATGGGATTAAGCAAACCATAAGTTTGATGGGAGTATTAATGTGTGTTTTGTTTGTAATTATCCAATTGTATTAAGTTAAAGAGAGAGAGTTGAAACAGATTATGTTGAAATAGAATGTGCAACCTCTAGCTAGCTACTATCTAAATATACACAACACTATCATAGTGTTAATTATCGTTGCGTTTTTCAAAAATAACTTTCAAGAACTTTCTTTCTCCTCTATTAGTTATTGAGTTCTTTGTGAGCTCTTGCATATAATTTGAACCATAATTTACAAAATTAGATAGAAATCTTATTTTTTTTAATTACTAGAAATAGTAGTTAATGGATCACCTGTGATATTAATTTATTTTAAGAAAGTCTTAGCTTGAAAACGTATTTATAGGTCAAAGTACTATTTTAGATAAAACTGGACGTATCTTAAGAAGCACAAAAAATTATCACCAAATTATAATTTAATACTCACCATATGTATTAAACTAATTAAGTAACAATTACCATCTTTTGTGTTATGAATGCCAACCAAAATAACCTATAAATACAACATAACAAGGTAAGAAGAAAAGTAGAAAAAAATAAAAGTAATAAGTTTGTGAATAATTTGAAAAATAAAGAAGAAGAAGATAATGGCAACCAAACACATGGTTTGGATGTTAGTTATGTGGGTTATTGTAATGGCAGCAGTCCAAGTACCAATTTTGGAAGCAAAAGAATTGCCTGCAAAATTGAGAACAAAGATGAACTACAGATGCTCAACTGGTTGCGGTAAAATATGCAATTCTCTTAAACAAGTTGATTGTACTCCGAGATGTGAACGTATGTGCACTGACATCCAAACATTAGGTACAATAATTAATTGTTTCCTTCCCTAATTCCTAATTGATAATATATTTATTTATTAATTAAAAATAAAAATAAATTGATATTAACTCCCTTGTAATTATTACAGAAAAAGAAGGAAAATTAATGCACGTTGAGTACAACAAGAAGAAAATTTTGGGAGTTTCCTATGAAGAACTGTTGGCCAAAAATCCAACTCCAGAAGAATTGATTCAATTACTTCGCCCAAAACCTCATTAAGCACATTCATCATCATCGATATCACAATTATTTTTCAATAATATTTATAACTAAATATTTATTGCTTCTTTTATTTTTAACATATTTTTTTTCATAATTAAACATTTTAGATCAAAAACATGTACCGTGTGAGCATCAATGATCTAAAATGATATTATATGTATTTATAAATACAAATATTTTGTCATATTCATACATAAATAAAAGTTCATAATTTCTTTCTTTATTTATATTTTTATTAGGTACTTATATAAGATAATTGAGCGATTATATAATTTAATATCAAACCTCAAAATAATAATTATTAACACATTAGAAATATATAAGTTGGACTTGAACTCACTGTTTTTTTTTAAATATCAAACAATATTTGTACTAGGGATTTGATCTATAAAATTATATGGAAAAATACCAAACTTCTACTATTAGACTAGATGGCAAGTGACTAATTCACAATAATAAAGTGTTAACAAAGCAAATATATCTTTATACTATGTACATTGCATTTAAAAATTTATAAAGTAAGTAAAATTCCTACGTAAGATTTTTAAAATAATGGTTACGTAGGAAATAAAGCAATAGACAAATCAGGGGATGATAAACTATAAACTGTAGAAACTGTAACTTTAAAGGGAATGATAAAAAGACTAAAGATTAAGAGAGGATAAAGGATGATAAATTGACAAAAAAAAAAAATTTAAGAAATGATCAAGGCCTATATTACACAATCTCTTAAAAATTAATTTTGCCTCTTACAAAGGGTGTTTAAGAACAACTAAAAAATACCCCATAGGATACAAAAATCAAATAGTAGTTGAACACAACAAAAACTACTAACGAACTGATTTCTATATGTACTCTATCACAATGAAATCTAAGGCTTGAACAATTAGAGAAACAAAGATGGCTCAAAGGAAGATTCATATGACTATGGCCGCTGATTTTTGTGCAATTGTCACTCAATTAAAATGTGCCCCTCTAGATAATAATTGAACTTTGGCACAAAAAACTGTAAAAAATTTAGAAATTTTTCATAGCTTGTTAGGTGGCTTAAACCAACCAGCTTGTTATTTCACATGTCATATCGGCCTATGACCCATTAGTAGGCATGCCATGTGAACCCATGGCCAGTAGATAGATTGTTTCATGCCTCTTCTCTTGGTTTGTGGACTTTATCATAATGTGTCATTCTTGACCCATCAGGCCATGCTTGATGGGCCCAACTATTTTTCATATATATATATATATATATATATATTAACATATTTAGGCTAAAATGTATTTTATGTTCTAACGTTTGAGACCGTTGCAAATACCCCAAATATTTGATTTGTTTTATAAAAAGGCTCAAACATGTAGTTTCATGTTAAATAACTACCATTTTAGATATTTTTGTTAACATAATTAGATTGTTGGCAATTCATGACACATCTGTTCGTTTTGGAAGGGCAAAATTGGTATTTCAAAAATTCTACAAACTCAAAAAAAATAGGGATGAAGAAATCAACAACCAATAATGGAAGTCAAAGGCTGGAAGCACTGACTAGAAAATTGAGACATTGATGAGCGCTAATAAAATCCCATGTTAGGGCTTGGTCAACGGTGAAACTATGGGAGGTAGAGACTATAGAACCTGGGGCATAGTGAAGGTAGGATGGGACCTTTTTGAGTCATTGGTTGTACACGCAAAGGAAATTGGAGTAGTGCCAGAGCCGGTGGAGTTTTGTTGGTGGCTCTTATTCAATCACGATGATGGCTGAAATAGGATTATTAATGGAAGTGGTTTCTACGTTGTTGGACAACCCAATTTTCATTTCTTTTTTCTTCCTATTTTTTGAAAATTTTGAAATACCAATTTTATTCTTCCAAAAATAGTATGTGTATCAAGTGTTTACAAAAATCTAATTTTGCAACCATATATGTCTAAAAGAGTAGTAATGTAACACGAAACTAAACCTTAGGAGTAGGTTGCGAATGATCACAAAGAATAGGGATGTAAACATATTTAATCTTGTATATTTGAAAAAATATATTAACTATAAGGATTTAAACTCCCTACATATGAAATACATAAATTGACCCCAACCACTCGGCCAAACATGACACTTTAAAAATAAATATAATTATACATTTATTAGTTCTTTTCACCGAATAGTCTTTTAATAATATTGTATCTCATGTCTTGTCGGCTCATCCCGTTTGATACCTATAGGGAGTAGTATCCTACCACAAGTTTGTCTTTTGTAAAGGTTTGCAATTGTGAATGACATTATGTGATTTGCTTACATTGCCACAAGAGGAAAATAGGATTGTGGCATCAAGTATGATTTCAAAGATTCAAAAATAATGGATTGACATACATGGAGGAGTTTGTTATGTCCAAGACTGGATAATAATGACGAAGCAAAAAATAACATCAACGAGCACCAATAGAACATATAGAAAAATAATCAACAAAAGGGACACAATAATTTAAGTGGCTCATAGTTAGTGTGACTACTTAATCCACTGTTGAGGCCAGCATCAAAAACATCCATTGTACTTGTCGAAAAGGAATACAATCAAATTTGTCAAAATTTAATTGGCCAAATTACTCAAAACCAAAATACCTAATTACACCCAAAATTCACTCTCTTGTAAAAAGCAATTGTAAGGTTTATTTTGTATTGGCAATTTTCGTGGACAAAATGTTTGATTGTAATCTAGAATAGGAATTCACCGATTAATCAGACGATACATGATGATGGAGTCACCAAGCGTGCAACGCCTATATGACAGGTATAATATTCTATCATGCATACATCTTCACACAATTGAGCACTACACTTAGTATGAATATAATTATTGTTGATAGAATTGTTGAGAAAGTAGAATCCTTGTGTGAATAGAATTGTTGTAAAAGTAGAGTCCTTGTTTGAGTAGAATTGTTGAGAAAGCAGAATCCTAGTATGAGTAGAAGTGTTGAGTAGAAGTGTTGAGAAAGTAGAATCCTTGTGTGAATAGAAGTGTTGTGAAAGTAGAGTCCTTGTTTGAGTAGAATTGTTGTGAAAGCAAAATTCTAGTTTGAGTAGAATTCTTGTGAAAGCCAAATCCTGATATGAATAGAATCCTTGTATGAGTAGAATTCTTGTGAGAACTAAATCCTGATTTGATTAGAGTTTCAGTAAATTGCAAATCCTCTTTCAAGTTAAATTGGACTCTATATAAGTGATGCTTGGTTGTGCATAATTCTCACCACACACAAACTAATATTTTCTACATATGATCTGAGCTTTCAAAAGAAAAACATTCTTCTCTTCATCTATTAATTTTAGGCGCTTTCATCTTTTAATTGTTCAAACATATTGTGTGGTTATGTTTGAATAATTCACGCGCCTAATTGCTTTGCATGTTATTGAGCTTTATATGATTGTTCTAGAGTTTTGCTAGCTGATTTGTTTTAATATCATATTTTGTTGAATTTACTAGTTAGGATTGTTTGTTGCATGAATCCGCTCTAGGACACACTTTGCACTTGTGTTTTTGTGCTAACGTTTCAGGTGACGTGTTCGGTATTTCGTGTGACTCGAAATTACCGAACTTGACGGGTTCGGTTGATCTTGTGTGACTCAAGTAGATCGGAACGTTGGTCCGGATCCAGACATCTAACTATTGGAGGCTGTGAAAGGAGCAAGCGGCTCGTAAGTAAATTACAGAAAGGGGGATCTATCTGCGACGGGTAGTTCTGGACTCTATGGTTGTAATTGAACATAATTTTCATAGTGGATAGTTAGGTGGTCCGGTGGACCGGTGGTTTTCCTCTTAGGTCATTGTTGTGGCCTAGGTTGTTTCCACCTAAAAATATCGTGTGTCGTTTTATTATTCCGCATTTATCTTTACACGCGATTGCATGTCGGGCCGTTGTGATTAGATTATATAATATTTGTTGAAAATTGAAAATAACGTATTCACCCCCCCCTCTAGGCTTATTAGATCCGTAATTAAAAACTTCTTCAATTGGTATCAGAGCAGGTCACTAGATATACTTAGTGTTTTTCTAGGACCTTATTATGGATCATATGAGAGAGGGTTTTTCTACAACCCGTGCACCTTATTTTGATGGGTCTAACTACCCATATTGGAAAGCTCGTATGAGAGCCTTTTTACGTTCCTTAGATGAAAGTGTTTGGAACTCTGTGCTTTATGGTTGGGAACCACCTACGGTTACCAAGGATAATGTTGTCACTCTTAAACCTAGGATTGATTGGACTTCCCAAGATAGAATTGGTAGTGGCTTGAACCAAGAGGGCATTAATGCTATTTTTAGTGCTGTGTCGCCGGATGAATTCCGACGTATCTCTAATGTTGAAACTGCTAAGACTGCTTGGGACACTTTAGAGGTTGCCCATGAGGGCGCGTCTCAAGTTAAACGAACAAAACTTTGCATGTTAGCTACTAAGTTTGAAAATCTTAGAATGAAGGAGGATGAAACGTTTTCTGAGTTTTATGCTAATTTATGTGATATTGCTAACTCTTCTTCAAATCTTGGAGATAAAATTGATGAACGCAGGTTGGTTCGAAAAGTCTTATGCTCATTACCAAAACGCTTTGAAGCAAAGGTTACAGCGATAGAGGAAAGCAAAGACATTGACACCATGAAGATTGAAGAACTAGTTGGGTCAATTCAAACATTTGAGATGAACTTTCCAGCACCCAAAAAGAACATTGGAATTGCTCTCAAAACCACCAATGCTGACGATGGTGATAGTGATGATGAAGATCTACTCACACTTGCTAGAAAACTGAAGAGAATGTTCAACAGAAAAGATCGTAAGGGAAGAGAATTCACGCCTATGAGTTCAGAAGGTAAGAAATCTAAACCCACTGGACCTAAATGTTTTGAATTCAATGGTTTTGGACATTATGCAGCAGATTGTGCCAACAAGAAGAAGAAAACAAGAAAAGCTTTCAATGCTACCCTTAGTGACACAGAAAGTGATGAAGATCAAGCTAGTGGGTCAGAAAAAGCTAACACCAACTACATAGCTTTTACATCAACTGTTGGTGAATACTCCAGTGAGTCAGACTTTGACTCAGATGAAGAGGGAAGTAAACGAATCCTTGCTAAATTTAATGCACACAGTTTTGAAGATTTATTTATTGATTTAATTAAATGCAAGAAAGAAAATGATAAGCTTCTCATAACTGTAACAAAGCTGAATGAACAGATCAATTTGCAAGACCTTAATTTATTAGTTTTAGAAAAAGAAAAAGTTGAACTGTCTGAGCATTTTGACAAGTTGAGTTTAAGTCTTACAGGTATTGAACAGGAAAATTCAAAGCTTGTGCAGGAGTTGGAGCAATCAAAGGAAATTGTCAAGAGATTAACAATTGGAGCTGAACGACTTGATAAGATGTTGAGCATTGGTAAGCCTTTCGGTGATACTCGTGGACTTGGTTTCCAAGATGAAAACTGTACACCTTCCACTTCAAAAACTACATTTGTAAGGTCATCTAACTTTACTTCTACTGCTACTAATTTTGCACAAATACCCACTACAGCTGTAGTAACTAAAACTGTTAAGTTTGTGCCTGTTTGTCATCATTGTGGTAGAAAAGGCCATATTCGACCTAAGTGTAGATTTTTGATGAATGCTATTCGATTTAATGATAATCTTCATGCTTATAGGTATAGAACTCATAATTATCATCCTACCATGCATATGTTGAATTTGAATAGGAAAGATGAGTCTAAGAGTATGCTTTCAGAAACTAATGCAATTAAGTCTCAACCCAAAAACATAGAGAAATCAAAATTCATGAAAATTTGGGTTAGGAAAGATTGCATGTTTCCTATCAATTGATCACTATTACTAAACCACCTAGGTACTTTTGTTTGAGTGCTTAAATGACCCTAGGTGAGTATTTTCGTATGTTTATTTTGTCTTTGTCGTTAGATTTTTTTTGTTATGTTTAAAAAAAAAAAAAAAAAAAAAGGCTACAAGGTTTTGGATTCAAATAATACTTATACTTATACAACCTTGTCTTTTGTGGCTTATTTTGATTCTCATTGTATATGTAATGCAACAATTCAAAATTTTACACACACTTGCATTTTTCACATGTGATGACACTATTGACTGAACTTATGCACACACCCACTGAACACTCATGTATGTCATCGATGAAATTTATGATTAATTTTGAAAGACTCTAAGACTTGAGCTAACCTTAACTGCGAAATTATATTGTGTTCTATTTCTTATTTTTTAAAATATTTCATCTTAGGGAGATAACTAGTATTGAGAGGGCTACCTACTATGATGTGTGAAGCTACCGTAGTGAGCGGAGAGGGCTACCTCATAACTAGTGTGAAAGTCATCATATTAGATTTATGGCTCGTACATGTTTAAAAAAATGGTAAATAAAATAAAAATTTAATTAAGAAACTCTATTTGGCATGTACAAAAAGAAAAAGCAAAAATGTTTAAAAAAAAAAATCTCCTTTTCATAGACATATTTTATTATGTAAGATTGAAGACTCAATTATGATTTAGCATGATAGATGAACTTATTTTCTTTTGAGTCTCTTAAAATTGGTCATAAATGAAATTATTGGAATACAAGTGAGTTCACAATGTATACTACTCTAAGTGAATATCAATATGCCATTATATATGTTAGTGTGCTTGTGTGATTTTACTAATACAATGAATGATCAAAATTAAAGCAAAAATAATTTTTCAATTGGTTGTATGTTTATTAGTCTTAAATGAATTTATTGCTTTGTTGGTCAAAAATAAAAAAAAATAAAAAAATAAAAAATAAAAAAAATCTTTTTTTAAAATTTGTTTTTCGTCTAGAGAGTCATAGAACTTAGGGGGAGTCATTGCATACATATTTCATTGTTATTCTTTTGACTTATGCAATTCCTCCTACATGCTTTGGAGATATACATATGTGATCATTTACATTTTTAGCCCACTTCGATTATTGTTAAACTTTGGGGAGAGTGATCCATATCATCTCAATTGTTTCATGATTTGTCAATTTCGTATGCCAAAAAGGGGGAGAATGGTTCATGTTGCTATGGAAATTGGATTTAGGGGGAGATGTTGCATTTATTAGTTGTAGGGGAGAAAGATTCATGTTGCACATACACTACATTCCATTCGCATACTTATGTACACTGAACTAATAAGCAATGAGGCTTTCAAGCCAAAATTGTGTACTATTTCTTTGTCTAATTTCAGTGGACCGAGCGTATCAAGTATCGAGCGAAGATGGTCCACCAGATCATAGACAGTCCACTATGTAATTGATGTAATGATATTTTAACTATGAGCGTTATGTAGTGAGAGAGTGGTTTTGTCACACGAAAATGCCAAAGGGGGAGATTGTAAGGTTTATTTTGTATTGACAATTTTCGTGGACAAAATGTTTGATTGTAATCTAGAATAGGAATTCATCGATTAATCAGACGATACATGATGATGGAGTCACCAAGCGTGCAACACCTATATGACAGGTATAATATTCTATCATGCATACATCTTCACACAATTGAGCACTACACTTAGTATGAATATAATTATTGTTGATAGAATTGTTGAGAAAGTAGAATCCTTGTGTGAATAGAATTGTTGTAAAAGTAGAGTCCTTGTTTGAGTAGAATTGTTGAGAAAGCAGAATCCTAGTATGAGTAGAAGTGTTGAGTAGAAGTGTTGAGAAAGTAGAATCCTTGTGTGAATAGAAGTGTTGTGAAAGTAGAGTCCTTGTTTGAGTAGAATTGTTGTGAAAGCAAAATTCTAGTTTGAGTAGAATTCTTGTGAAAGCCAAATCCTGATATGAATAGAATCCTTGTATGAGTAGAATTCTCGTGAGAACTAAATCCTGATTTGATTAGAGTTTCAGTAAATTGCAAATCCTCTTTCAAGTTAAATTGGACTCTATATAAGTGATGCTTGGTTGTGCATAATTCTCACCACACACAAACTAATATTTTCTACATATGATCTGAGCTTTCAAAAGAAAAACATTCTTCTCTTCATCTATTAATTTTAGGCGCTTTCATCTTTTAATTGTTCAAACATATTATGTGGTTATGTTTGAATAATTCACGCGCCTAATTGCTTTGCATGTTATTGAGCTTTATATGATTGTTCTAGAGTTTTGCTAGCTGATTTGTTTTAATATCATATTTTGTTGAATTTGCTAGTTAGGATTGTTTATTGCATGAATCCGCTCTAGGACACACTTTGCACTTGTGTTTTTGTGCTAACGTTTCAGGTGACGTGTTCGGTATTTCGTGTGACTCGAAATTACCGAACTTGACGGGTTCGGTTGATCTTGTGTGACTCAAGTAGATCGGAACGTTGGTCCGGATCCAGACATCTAACTATTGGAGGCTGTGAAAGGAGCAAGCGGCTCGTAAGTAAATTACAGAAAGGGGGATCTATCTGCGACGGGTAGTTCTGGACTCTATGGTTGTAATTGAACATAATTTTCATAGTGGATAGTTAGGTGGTCCGGTGGACCGGTGGTTTTCCTCTTAGGTCATTGTTGTGGCCTAGGTTGTTTCCACCTAAAAATATCGTGTGTCATTTTATTATTCCGCATTTATCTTTACACGCGATTGCATGTCTGGCCGTTGTGATTAGATTATATAATATTTGTTGAAAATTGAAAATAACCTATTCACCCCCCTCTAGGCTTATTAGATCCGTAATTAAAAACTTCTTCAGCAATACTTTAAAAAAAAAATTCTTGCCAGTTTAGCAACAACAAATAAAAATAAATAATAAGAATTAATCTTATCGAACAACAATAGGAGAGATATGAATGATGTTTCTATGTTTGGTCCTTCAAACGAATAGAGACAAGAGAATATAGATTGTTACCGCTAAGCCCCTCTGATCAATGGTCAAAATACTCCACTACCAAATGACTTCTCAATTTCAATATTGCCGCCGCTAATCCCCTTTATTTGACTTTACTTCTTCTAATTGATATATTAGAGAGAGAGTGTGTGTGTGTATATGTGCAACCATTCGGTGAGAGGGATTTAAAAATGTAATCTTTTAAATGAAACAAACCCATTAATCAATTAATAATTATTGTGTATTTTGGGCCACACATACAATAATCTCCACCTTTGACTAAAAAATGAATTAACATCTTCATATGTCGACCCTCTAATGTCATCACCCCAAGGTACATCTCACATAGACGTAAAACAACATTCCATTTATAGGTATGAGTGTTCCACCCTCTTCAAGTTCTCCACGAGATCTAATATAGATTAAGTCCGAGCAATGTTCAAATTTATCACTTGGTACTAATTTTGTCAACATATTAGTTGTATTCTCCTTTGTATGAACTTTTGACAACTTAATCAATCACTGATTAATCCATTTACTAATTTTGCAATACCTCACACTAATGTGTTTAGTTCTGGCATGAAAAACTTGATTCTTGGCTAAGTGAATACCACTCTGACAGTTGCACAATAGAGGTACACTCTCTTATTTGAAACTAAGCTATTTTAACATCCCGAAAATCCAAATGCCTTCTTTTGCCATCTTAGTCATATCAATATTATCAGCCTCAATCTTAGACGATGCCACTATATCTAGTAAATTTGACTTCCAATTGATACAACCATCACTAAAAATAATGACGTAACCTATCATAGACATTCTAATATCAACATTAACAACATAGTTAGAATCTACATAACTCATGATAATAATAGAAGCACCATTTTTATCAAATAGAAGCCACAATCATTTGTTCTCGCCAAATACATTAAACATCCATATGCATTGGCATAGGGCAACTGAGCCATATACTCCACCTTATCCCCTGTACTTGGATATAAAATCGTGGACGACCTGAATGGGGTGTGCTCACTGGCTTAGCATTCATGCTAAACTTATGCAGAATCTTCTCTATGTAACCTTTATAGGAAAACTAAAATTTCCTAACTTTTTTATCATGACAAGTATCAATTCCAATACTCTTTCTTACAACTTTAAGATCTTTCATATCAAATTCACTCTTAAGCAAATTCTTTAAAGCATTGATCTATTCCATACTTTGAGCGACAATCAATATATCATCAAAATATAAATAAGCAATATCAAAGATCCATTGTCATAAATTTTGAAGTAAACATAGCAATCATACTCACAATGACAATAACAATGCAAAAAAATGGAGTAAAACCTTTTATACCATTGGCTAGGGGGTTTCTTCAGATCATACATCAACTTCTTCAATCTATAGACAAAATTTTTTTTAGTGGATTCAATGAAACCCTTTGGCTGCTGCATGTAAATTTTCTCATCCAAATTTCCATATAGAAAATATTTTTGACATCTAATTGCTCTAACTCCAGGTCATATTGTAATTGATAATGGAAAGAACAATTTTGATAGAAGTGTGCTTCATAACAGGTAAAAAAAAATCTCATTATAATCAACTCATTTTTGTTAGTAAACTTTGGCTACCAAATAATAAACTCATTTGCAACCAATTGCTTTCTTTCCTTTGGGCAATAGAACCAACTCCCGAATTTAATTCTTGTGCAATGACTTCATCTCCTTATCCATTCCCACCTTCAACTTCTCACTATCTTTTCTACTCATAGTGTCTTAAAAAGAAACTGGGTCATCACTACTAGTGGATGAAAATGCAACGCAAAGCAAGAACCAGAGAAGGAAGAGAACATAGTTTCCAATTTCCATGAATTTTGACTAGCGATAGCAGAGTGTTGGGTACTAAGCATTTTATGTATGAGTTCATCACTATGTTACTACTTGATACTGTAATAGTATCACAGGCAGGTTTGATGCTTTAAAAGAAAGAGAAATTTGTCACAGCCTTCTACTATGTTTAAAATGGTACAATCCCATCTCATTCAGCATACTATTTTACAATTTTTATATCAAATATAAGAAAGCATACTCAAATGACCATTTTTTTGAAACAAAAGATTAAAAATATAAAAATTCACAAGAAAAGAGAGTAGATTTAAATGACTTTTTGTTGAATAGAGGATCGTACTAAAAGAAAACAAAAAGAAGCTTTGCTGAACTGAAGATGAGGAAAAGATAACAAATGACTCGTCGCTCAACAAATCAGAAAATGTTCAAAGTGTGAGTAGTAAAAAAAAATGATCGCGCTAGTGAAACTATGGTCCCATCACCATCACAGTAGCCAACTCTTAACTCAAAAGTTAAATACAAATATTTTCACTTAGACGCACAATAAACTTGGTAGCACTATTGACAAGTCCTTAGGGAGAAATTCAACTTCTCCTAATTGTTACCTCTCGAAATCATTAGTTAACGACGTCAAATTAAATTTTTAACGAGGTAGAGAAAACAAATCTTCTTATTCTTTGCGGTAAAGGCTTCTACCTTTTTCCTAGGGCACTACACAAAATTAAGCCCTCACAGTGCAAACTTTGCACTCTCATCTTGTTAGTTATTCTTCTATGAGTAGGTAAGCTGAGACAAAAATCACTTTTAAAATAATCAAAAACCATTATAAATCACTTTTATTCCCGGGAGATCAGAACCATGCTCTGATACCAAACTGTCACGCCCCAAAATTGAGCACGTGAATTTTTAAGAAAATAAATAAAATTTGAAAGAAAATTCTTAGTTTTAAAATCATTAATTATAAAATATCAATTTAAAATGAAATAAATCAATTGAATATAATTTGGGTACCCTTGAAATAAATTAATATTTATAAAAACACGATTAAACCTTCAAAATAATTTATAATCCAAATAATTACAAATATTTGATTTTTATATCAAATCAAATTGATCTCAGCCTATCTACTCAATATACAGAATAACTAATTAAAGTAATGAGAGTAAAGGAAAGACCTTTTCAAAGAACTCTTTGGAAGTACGCACCTCCCGTCCAAGTCACAATAGCGCGCATAACCACTACCTAATCTGTAAAGAGAAAGGGGAAACGGGGTGAGCTACCACTAGCTCAGTAAGAGTATACTCCATGCACAGTTCTAATTTAAATTAATGATGCATGCTACATTTAAAAATTATTTCATGCATGCCCAGTAATAAATCATCAGTATATCAATAATGGGGAGATTTCATTTTTTTAAACCCGAGCAAACCTGTACTTCCTCACTTTCGAAAACGAGTGGAGTGTACATTCCAGGTACCCCGTACATGCTCATACCATCATAATCAAATATGAAATGTTTAATATAAAATACTCATGTATGCTATGCCAAATCCATATGTATTGGTCAACTCCGAAATACATGGGCACGTGCGCGGCCAACCTCCGAGACGCACGTGGGTCCACCTCCGACCCCATGTATGGTCATACTCCGAAATACATATGGCAATGTATTGGTCAACTCCAACGTACATGGGTCCTCGCCTTTAGGGTCCTCGTCATATGGGCGGTCCAACTCCGAGACCCATAGACGGAAACAAATACCAAGACCCAAGGCGGAAAACTCCGAAACACAATGGGGGGTCCAACTCCGAGGCCCATGTGCGGTCTAATACCAAGACCCATGTATGGACAACTCCGAGATACATGTGTGATGTAATGCGTACCTGTAGTCCATCGAAAAGTAGTCTGCTGCATCCAGTAGCCCCGGGGTACCATATCTCCGCAAGACATTATACAGGTAATACTCCCCATAAAATAATTTAATGATGCATGCATAAAAGTCAGATGCCATATAAAATATTTTAATACCCATATTTCATAATCTCATATATACAAATAAAATATTTCCAAATGGGTATGTTAATTATAACATTATTATCAATACTTTTATAAAAATATTTATAAACATGGCATCAATTTCAGTCATTCAATTATCCATAATGATGCATGATATTTTCATAAAAATAATGCATGAAGAAAAAGTGGAGTAATTAACCCCTACCTCAATAGTCCGCTCTCAAACAACCTTACCCTCAAACTTGCGAAAGATGTCTCTTTCTTATGCATCCAGGCTTTTCATCTGGACACTACCTTTCAGAAGTACTTAGATTCTAAGATATCCACCTAGGTGATCACATAAAGCACTCTTGTCAATGCCATGATATGACAGCTCTTACAAACACAATAATACACCCACTAAAAGTCTAACAATCAAAGTATTATCAAAAGAAAGGTGTAAAATTATGTTCACCAGCACCAAAAATTATTTCTAGAAGTAATCATAAATTATTACTGGGAGAACCACTAGCTAGTTGAATAATTGTCCTTGAACTTTTGAGTATAAATCAACAAAGAAGTTTAAGATCTGGATGTAAGTTATAGGTAATTACCTTAGAGGACAATATACTAGTTGTATTTTCTAGGAATCCTAATAGCTTGTTGCCTACTTAGAAGATATAAATAACTTCGCAGAACGAACACTTAAGAGGCAGAGAGAAACTCAACACTGATCAACATGTATATAATTGCTCAATTGATCATGACTATTTATTATTTATAAAACATATATCTCGATAAACTATTAGTATCGAAATTAAGGAGAAAAACACAGATTAAACCAATATTTACTGAAAACATTCGGTGGCCCAACAAAATGCCCAAACTTTGTTCAGAAAAAAATAAAGGCCCATAGAGCAAAATCGAATTGAGTCAGATTTGGGATACCTCATCAAACCAAGAATTTACAATCAGAAAAATACCACAAGAAACTGAGAACTCACAAATCATAATCAGGAATATATGTAAGATAAATAACAGCGTTCGCATCGCCCTCAGAAAATCAAAATCAAAATACAATACCAAATAATACATATACATACATCTTAAATCATTGTCAACACATAAGTTTCAATTCACTAACAACATTAATCTGGCTTATATCTAGATAAGGACAGCCATAACCAGCACAAAAACCTCTAACAGATTCCACACAAACAAATAACTCGCAAAGTAGCACAAGATCAGCGTTTATTTATCTTCCAGCCATCAAAACAATTTATTTAATTTCTTACCTTAGTTTCACTACTCTAACGAGCAAGAGGCCAAACACAATCTGTTCATTTCGAGCTCCTGGTACCAGTATTCGAACCCTTAGACCAGAAGTGAACTGAATGGAGTCCAACCACTAAACTGAAGGGGGGCGGTGAACGGCAAGGAGGACGACGGCGAGAAGAATCACATTGGAAGGACGACGGCAGACCAACGTGTCGTCGACGAACTCGCGTAGGAGGAAAGGGGATCTGGCGCCGGCTGAAGGACGAGCGAGTAGAACAGCTTCCAGGTTATTTTCGCGTGTGGTGCTTGCCATTGGGGGGGGAAAACCGACCACTGAGGCGACGGCGTTGGCGTTGGCGGCGACGGCGATGGGGGCAAAGCCTCCCTCTCTCGCGCGCGCCGTCAAGAGCCCGAGCAACTGGAAAATCGCGTGGAAGGGAAAAGGGGATATTGGGTATATAGGGCTTGGCTGCTAAATGACCGAATTGCCCCTGCCCCTTTTGAAAACTTTTAAGGGCATTTCGGTAATTTCACATAAACTTTTCAAAATTTCTAAAAATTAGTATAAAAATCAAATAAATTATTTTTAAATCATTTAAATTTTTTTTTATAATTTAAATTTGTAGTATCAAAGTATTTATTTAAGTTAATGAAAGAAAATACAATTTAAAACACTAAATTTAATACATAAATTTAAATCATTTTCTAAAAAAAATACTAATTGAGATTGGGGTCTCACAATCCTACCCCCTTAAAATAAATTTCGTCCTCGAAATTTAAAATAAAATATTTATCATGATATAAGATGTTTGAAGTACATTTCGTGTTCAAAATTTCTTGTGCTAATAATCATAAACTTAAAATATCGTTCAAGGATCTAATCATTTTAAAATTATAACTGAACATATAATTCCACAAAAGTAAAAGAAAAGAAAATAAAATAAAAAAAATTTGTTGTCGTATAAGTTAACTCTCAAGTTGTATTATTTAGTAAGATAAATAATAAAATAGTTCTCGAGTAAATTAAAGAGTAAAGAAGAATATAAAAAAAAAATTTATATTCTCTAGCTGTTAAATTTATACAATAACCCTTTCAATAATAGAAAAGATAAAAAGAATATTTGTTCAAAATATTTATTCAAAAAAAATGATTAATCAATGATAAAATCAAAATAGATATTAATAATTAAAAGTTGTGAAAATACTGAAATTTCTCCACAATTTTTCTTATAAAGTATGATTTAATAAATTTAAAAAAATATTCTTTTCGTTCTGAAGAAAAAGAAATTGCTAGTAGTTGTGCACACTCTGGTGCAAAAGTAAAACTAATAATAAATTTTTTTTTTTAATTTAATTTTTTTTTTGTTCACACAACATATTAAACACAATACGTGAAAGAAAGACAGCATACATGATGCTAATGCACATTGTCAACAGAAAATAAATAAACCAAGAGCACTTTAATATCAAAATAGTGATAAAATTAATTTCTTTCGTAGAAAACAGACTCGACTCAGACCATCGAAAACAAAAAGACTATTAATTTAAGTGCATTTCAAACCAAACACAAAGCAAAACCAAAAATCACAGACAATTTAATGTTCCAGGAAAACTCCACTTTCCAGTTTTCTTGCCTCCAATTCCAACAATTTTCTCACAATATTCCATCAGTTGAGATCAAAAGAATTCCCTAATATATAATTACGATACAATCCAAAATAGACTTATTCCTTTCAAAGAAAAATTCAATCGACTTTGGAGTCCATTTCCATATGAAGCACTGTAATATGGATATTTCTGATTGCCAACAGTTCAATTATCTCTCTAGGTTACCCTATACAGGTGTGAACTCGAAGCAATTTGGTGTTTTCAATCTTCCTTTATATCCAAAAAAAATATTTCGTAGAACTTGAAAACTAAATAATCAAAATGATTCGTAAGAAAATAACATGTTTTGCTCAGTACTACCAAACATACATAAACATAAATTTGTGTCCATAAAATTTGGAGATTGATAATTAATTGGCAGAAAAAGGATCTGAAAGATCTACTACAAATCTTAATCTAAATATTATCATTCTTCATAACTTAAGACCACACTGGAAAGGAACTAGCATTTCATCCTAAAGACTCAATTTTTAATAAATCATTACACTAAACAAACACACTCAATTATTTCGTTAAAATAACACCTTCAGTGTCAGCAGAAAATCCCATAATCACAAAAAGCAATCAGAATGTTCCTAAATCACTCAAATCAGAAAGAAAGGGAACACACAGCGTACCAAAATAACTACAAATACCCTAATTTGAACCATTTCCATTAGATAGACAATAAAAAGAAGCAAAATCATCAAATGGTATTTCCCAATTCAAAACAGAGGCTATAATGAGGGATTTTTGGGAGCCCCTTGCCCTACCTGTGCATTTTCCTCAGCAATTATAATAGAAGTTAAGATCAGGATTAATGAAAAAGGAGATTACCAAGTCAGAGAAAACAATATTGTTATAGCAGCCTTGAACACGGGGATGATTGGTGAAACATACCAAGCCATCATGTGAGCAACACAAGGTAAGAAAAGGACGGCATTCAAAGCCTGATAGAGTGATTCTTTCGATGACCTCCCAATAGGTGTTGATTAAATACACAACGAGCATTTCATCCACATAAGGATGATATAGGTAAACAAGATGATCTTTTGACCAGCTTAATTGCAACCTCAAGAAATTTGGACTCTATATCCCTTCATGCCAGAACTTGGAAACAGTCTTAAAAAGTCTGAGGCACTTAACAGGAAGCCTTGAGAGAATACCGACAAAAACGTCCGTTGCAGATCAACATCTTTCCATTCACACTTTTTGGTAGGCCTACAAACCATTTTGATCTTTGAAACCATTTTCCTTTCAACAAAACCAACACCTTTGGACAGATTCCCAGATGAAATGCATCTGTTTAATTGTTTGGATTGATGTTGTCCAATATAAGTAGCATGCCTTACCAAAAGCATTTGCAAGTACAAAGATTGTTAATGCGTCTGAAACTTTTCCATAGGTGGATGAAAATGCAACGCAAAGCAAGAACCAGAGAAGGAAGAGAACATAGTTTCCAATTTCCATGAATTTTGACTAGCGATAGCAGAGTGTTGGGTACTAAGCATTTTATGTATGAGTTCATCACTATGTTACTACTTGATACTGTAATAGTATCACAGGCAGGTTTGATGCTTTAAAAGAAAGAGAAATTTGTCACAGCCTTCTACTATGTTTAAAATGGTACAATCCCATCTCATTCAGCATACTATTTTACAATTTTTATATCAAATATAAGAAAGCATACTCAAATGACCATTTTTTTGAAACAAAAGATTAAAAATATAAAAATTCACAAGAAAAGAGAGTAGATTTAAATGACTTTTTGTTGAATAGAGGATCGTACTAAAAGAAAACAAAAAGAAGCTTTGCTGAACTGAAGATGAGGAAAAGATAACAAATGACTCGTCGCTCAACAAATCAGAAAATGTTCAAAGTGTGAGTAGTAAAAAAAAATGATCGTGCTAGTGAAACTAAGGTCCCATCACCATCACAGTAGCCAACTCTTAACTCAAAAGTTAAATACAAATATTTTCACTTAGACGCACAATAAACTTGGTAGCACTATTGACAAGTCCTTAGGGAGAAATTCAACTTCTCCTAATTGTTACCTCTCGAAATCATTAGTTAACGACGTCAAATTAAATTTTTAACGAGGTAGAGAAAACAAATCTTCTTATTCTTTGCGGTAAAGGCTTCTACCTTTTTCCTAGGGCACTACACAAAATTAAGCCCTCACAGTGCAAACTTTGCACTCTCATCTTGTTAGTTATTCTTCTATGAGTAGGTAAGCTGAGACAAAAATCACTTTTAAAATAATCAAAAACCATTATAAATCACTTTTATTCCCGGGAGATCAGAACCATGCTCTGATACCAAACTGTCACGCCCCAAAATTGAGCACGTGAATTTTTAAGAAAATAAATAAAATTTGAAAGAAAATTCTTAGTTTTAAAATCATTAATTATAAAATATCAATTTAAAATGAAATAAATCAATTGAATATAATTTGGGTACCCTTGAAATAAATTAATATTTATAAAAACACGATTAAACCTTCAAAATAATTTATAATCCAAATAATTACAAATATTTGATTTTTATATCAAATCAAATTGATCTCAGCCTATCTACTCAATATACAGAATAACTAATTAAAGTAATGAGAGTAAAGGAAAGACCTTTTCAAAGAACTCTTTGGAAGTACGCACCTCCCGTCCAAGTCACAATAGCGCGCATAACCACTACCTAATCTGTAAAGAGAAAGGGGAAACGGGGTGAGCTACCACTAGCTCAGTAAGAGTATACTCCATGCACAGTTCTAATTTAAATTAATGATGCATGCTACATTTAAAAATTATTTCATGCATGCCCAGTAATAAATCATCAGTATATCAATAATGGGGAGATTTCATTTTTTTAAACCCGAGCAAACCTGTACTTCCTCACTTTCGAAAACGAGTGGAGTGTACATTCCAGGTACCCCGTACATGCTCATACCATCATAATCAAATATGAAATGTTTAATATAAAATACTCATGTATGCTATGCCAAATCCATATGTATTGGTCAACTCCGAAATACATGGGCACGTGCGCGGCCAACCTCCGAGACGCACGTGGGTCCACCTCCGACCCCATGTATGGTCATACTCCGAAATACATATGGCACATGTATTGGTCAACTCCAACGTACATGGGTCCTCGCCTTTAGGGTCCTCGTCATATGGGCGGTCCAACTCCGAGACCCATAGACGGAAACAAATACCAAGACCCAAGACGGAAAACTCCGAAACACAATGGGGGGTCCAACTCCGAGGCCCATGTGCGGTCTAATACCAAGACCCATGTATGGACAACTCCGAGATACATGTGTGATGTAATGCGTACCTGTAGTCCATCGAAAAGTAGTCTGCTGCATCCAGTAGCCCCGGGGTACCATATCTCCGCAAGACATTATACAGGTAATACTCCCCATAAAATAATTTAATGATGCATGCATAAAAGTCAGATGCCATATAAAATATTTTAATACCCATATTTCATAATCTCATATATACAAATAAAATATTTCCAAATGGGTATGTTAATTATAACATTATTATCAATACTTTTATAAAAATATTTATAAACATGGCATCAATTTCAGTCATTCAATTATCCATAATGATGCATGATATTTTCATAAAAATAATGCATGAAGAAAAAGTGGAGTAATTAACCCCTACCTCAATAGTCCGCTCTCAAACAACCTTACCCTCAAACTTGCGAAAGATGTCTCTTTCTTATGCATCCAGGCTTTTCATCTGGACACTACCTTTCAGAAGTACTTAGATTCTAAGATATCCACCTAGGTGATCACATAAAGCACTCTTGTCAATGCCATGATATGACAGCTCTTACAAACACAATAATACACCCACTAAAAGTCTAACAATCAAAGTATTATCAAAAGAAAGGTGTAAAATTATGTTCACCAGCACCAAAAATTATTTCTAGAAGTAATCATAAATTATTACTGGGAGAACCACTAGCTAGTTGAATAATTGTCCTTGAACTTTTGAGTATAAATCAACAAAGAAGTTTAAGATCTGGATGTAAGTTATAGGTAATTACCTTAGAGGACAATATACTAGTTGTATTTTCTAGGAATCCTAATAGCTTGTTGCCTACTTAGAAGATATAAATAACTTCGCAGAACGAACACTTAAGAGGCAGAGAGAAACTCAACACTGATCAACATGTATATAATTGCTC
Source organism: Elaeagnus macrophylla (assembly GCA_029378325.1). NCBI lineage: Eukaryota > Viridiplantae > Streptophyta > Magnoliopsida > Rosales > Elaeagnaceae > Elaeagnus > Elaeagnus macrophylla. The sequence continues at coordinate 56,414,760 of CM055641.1, read as the reverse complement.
AATTGATCATGACTATTTATTATTTATAAAACATATATCTCGATAAACTATTAGTATCGAAATTAAGGAGAAAAACACAGATTAAACCAATATTTACTGAAAACATTCGGTGGCCCAACAAAATGCCCAAACTTTGTTCAGAAAAAAATAAAGGCCCATAGAGCAAAATCGAATTGAGTCAGATTTGGGATACCTCATCAAACCAAGAATTTACAATCAGAAAAATACCACAAGAAACTGAGAACTCACAAATCATAATCAGGAATATATGTAAGATAAATAACAGCGTTCGCATCGCCCTCAGAAAATCAAAATCAAAATACAATACCAAATAATACATATACATACATCTTAAATCATTGTCAACACATAAGTTTCAATTCACTAACAACATTAATCTGGCTTATATCTAGATAAGGACAGCCATAACCAGCACAAAAACCTCTAACAGATTCCACACAAACAAATAACTCGCAAAGTAGCACAAGATCAGCGTTTATTTATCTTCCAGCCATCAAAACAATTTATTTAATTTCTTACCTTAGTTTCACTACTCTAACGAGCAAGAGGCCAAACACAATCTGTTCATTTCGAGCTCCTGGTACCAGTATTCGAACCCTTAGACCAGAAGTGAACTGAATGGAGTCCAACCACTAAACTGAAGGGGGGCGGTGAACGGCAAGGAGGACGACGGCGAGAAGAATCACATTGGAAGGACGACGGCAGACCAACGTGTCGTCGACGAACTCGCGTAGGAGGAAAGGAGATCTGGCGCCGGCTGAAGGACGAGCGAGTAGAACAGCTTCCAGGTTATTTTCGCGTGTGGTGCTTGCCGTTGGGGGCGGAAAACCGACCACTGAGGCGACGGCGTTGGCGTTGGCGGCGACGGCGATGAGGGCAAAGCCTCCCTCTCTCGCGCGCGCCGTCAGGAGCCCGAGCAACTGGAAAATCGCGTGGAAGGGAAAAGGGGATATTGGGTATATAGGGCTTGGCTGCTAAATGACCGAATTGCCCCTGCCCCTTTTGAAAACTTTTAAGGGCATTTCGGTAATTTCACATAAATTTTTCAAAATTTCTAAAAATTAGTATAAAAATCAAATAAATTATTTTTAAATCATTTAAATTTTTTTTTATAATTTAAATTTGTAGTATCAAAGTATTTATTAAGTTAATGAAAGAAAATACAATTTAAAACACTAAATTTAATACATAAATTTAAATCATTTTCTAAAAAAAATACTAATTGAGATTGGGGTCTCACACTTATCATTTTGGTAGCCAAGAAATCCTTGGATTTTGTGTCCAACTTTGATCTTTCATCACTTTATATATGAACAAAAGTAAGACAACCAAAAACTTTTATTATAGAATAGGTTTAGAAAACCATACCTCCTCAGAAATTTTGAAATCAGTGGAATATTGAGGACTTCAACTGATGAGGAAAACTGCAGTGCTTAAAAATTTACTTACAATCTCAAATACTTGATTTTCTCTGCGATAGTTTGGTTTATCCTCTCAATAACTCCACTTTGCTAGGGAGTCTTCCTCACTGTATAATGTCAAGACATACCAACTTTCTTTCAAAACTCCTTGAATGCCTTGTGCTTGCAATTGGTACCATTGTCAGCTCTCAAACTTTTATCTTTTTGCCATACTAGTTCTCAAATAAGCCTGCCTTACAAAAAATTGCCAAGATTTAGATGTTTGCCCTCAAATTGACATTTATATATGGCTGTTTACGTCACCCAAATGATTGAAAATATCTATACTTTCTATACCAAGCTATGACCCAAAGTCAGTTGCTATTGTGTCTACCATAAATCTAGTATGGAAGAATTTGTGTGAGGTCGTCTACCAAAAAAGGAGCACAAAATATCCCAGAGTGCATTTGAAAAATGACAACTGAAAAAAATGTGAGAGATAATTTCCTAGGCTAAACCAAACAAGAAGCATCGAGAAGGGGAGGAATGTCCCCTCTTCTTTGACAGTCAATCAATGGGAAGTTTTTTCCAAATAGTGTGCCAGAGTAAAATGGACCATGAAGGGTAGTTTGTAAGAGGCCCAGATAACCCATCCCTAGCTCTTAACTTCTCCAATAACACATAGTAAATCATAGACCACATTGGTAGTGACTTTTGCCTTAATTGAGTGTTTCCAAATTCTAATGTTTGTACCTATCCCAGTAACTATAGAGAAAATCTCTGAGAAAATATGAGGATAGAAGTCCTTTAAAGACTGTGGCAGATGTCATCCATTTGCTTGAAAGCAATCCCACACTAACAAATGCATTAGCGTATCCATTGATGGGTTGTTCATTTTTTCGATTAAAGGAGTGCCAAGCCAATAATCAGTCCAAAATCGTACTGAAGAGTTCTTGCCAACTAACCATGTAAATTTATCCAATAAGGTCAAATAATCAGGAAGTAAATTGGACCAAATGGAAGAGCAAATGTAATATCTCTGTGGAGCTTCCCCATGATCCAAGTATCGTCTATGCAAGTAAAGCAACATACTAGAGTTTCCTGTGATAATCGACTGGACAAACTTTCTTAACATGGAATCATTTAAGAGGTCAAGGTCCCGAAAGCTAAGGCATCCTTCTTCTAGTGGGTGACAATCCCTCCAAACAACTTGGACCAATTTTATTTTATCCATCTTCCTTGATCAAAAGAAATTTTGGATGACTTTTGTCAAATTGTCCAAGACTGACTTCAACCATTTATATATTTGAAAAAAGTAGAGAAACATATCCTTAATAAACGGAAAGAAGTTTGTTTATTTCCTTTTTCTATTTATGCAAGTACATGTAAGTCACTCCAAAGCTAGCAATACATTTTTCTTTGAAGATCATGCTTGACCCCTTATAAATTGAGCTTAATTCATTGTCCTGTAAGTAGCCGAATTGGTAAATTAGAAGGATTTTTTAGTCTCAAGTTTTGTTCTGAGCATTTGTCCTCAAAGGTCTCTTTAAGTGGAAAAACAACACATAAGGACCCCTATTTGATTTTTTTTTAAAAAGGGCTTTTGCTCCATTTCTCAACTTCAACAACCGGCTAAAGCAATACTTCACATATTATCCCACTTCTATGTCAACAAATATTTCCTTTCAAGATTGCCAATTTCCTTACTTTTCAAGCTGCACAAATGCTACAACTCCATGGCCACTTGTATTGACACCTATAGAAATGGTACTGCCTAGCACAAATCATATTCTTGGAACCCAAACAAGTCCCAGATTGTTGATAATTGGTTCAAGTTTGTGATTTTCTACCTACCTAGTTATTCGAATCAGCTTTCCTGCATATCCATTTCTCATAATCGCATGAAATAACTCAAACAAGCACAGTTGTAGATTACAATAAAGATGATGATGAGATTTATCTATGGCTAAAATTGCAAGATGAAGCTAGGTATGATATTGAACAAGAACCCATCCTGTCTAATTAATATTTCAATTCAATACTATCTCAAAATTCATTACCTTGTGCTTTGGACAATCATCTCTAAATCAAATTGAACGAATTAAGTATTACTATTGCAACCCTGTATGAAATTTTTATAGGGGGTATTAATAGCTGATAGAGAAATCTTGACGCCTATTAAGGATTATTTGAAAGCAACTAAGGAAAGAGATCTAGCTTGTATAAGCTATCTTCAATTTTTCTTAAATTTAAAAGGTTTTCTTGCATGTCAAGCTCATAGGGTAGCACATAACTTATGGTCACAAGGAAGAAAAATCTTGGCTTTGTTGATTCAAAATAGAGTATCAATGGTATTTGCTGTTGATATTCATCCATTGGCAAAGATTAGATATGGGATTTTGCTTTGTCATGATGCAAGAGTTGTAGTTGGTGAAACTGTTGTGATTGGAAATAATGTGTTGATTCTTCACAATGTGACTTTGGGAGGAACTGGCAAAGTTTCTGTAGATAGACACCCAAATATTGGTGATGATGCTTTAATTGGTGCTAGTACTTGTATTTTAGGAAATGTTAAGATTGGAGATGGTGCCAAAATTGGAGTTGGTTCATTTGTTATTAAATATGTTCCACCAAGAACTGCTGCAGTTAGTAACCAAACTAGATTAATTGGAGGAAATCCAATTAAGCTTGAAAAAATTTTGTAAGTTTTTAGTTACGGATCACATATACCTAGATGGGGGTGAATAGATTATTTTCAATTTTAACAAATATTAATTACATAACCTAAATACAACGGTCAGACATCTAATCGAGTGTAAAAACAAAATGCAGAATTAAAGAATAACACACGAGATTTTTAGGTGGAAACAACCTAAGTCACAACAATGACCTAAGAGGAAAACCACCGATCCACCGGACCACCTAACTATCCATTATGAAAATCAATGTTCAATTACAACCTCAGGTCTTAGACTACCCTTCACAAATAGATCCCCCTTATGTAATTTACTTACGAGCCGTCGCTCTTTTCACAACCTCCACAAGCTAGGTGTCTGGATCTGGACCAATGTTTCGATCTACTTGAATCCCACAAGATCAATCAAACCCGTCAACTTCGATAATTTTGAGTCACACGAAATATTGAACACCTCACCTCAGTACCTAAAACGTTAGCACAAACAACACAAGTGCAAAGTGTGTCCTAGAGCAGATTCAATAGCATACAATGTAAAAACCAAATCAACTAGCAAACTCTAGAACAGTCATGTAAAGCTCAATATCATGAAAAGCAATTAGGCATATGAATTATTTAAACATAACCACACAATATGTTTGAACAATTAAATCAAGAAAAAGCCTAAGATTAATAGATGAAGAGAAAACAATTTTCTTTGAAAGGTCCAATAGATGTAGAAAATATTATTTGCAGTGTGGTATATTTTTCTCTAACAAAGGTTGTTTTATAGAGTGCAATTTGACCTAAGAGAGAATTAATAATAAAGTACAATTCTACTCATATCAGGATTTAGCTTTCACAACAATTATACTCATACTAGGATTTTGCTTTCACAACAATTCTACTCATAGAGGAATTCTACTTTCATAATAATTCTACTCATACAAGGATTCTTCTTTCACAACAATTCTACTCATATAAGGATTCTACTTTCACATGAATTCTACTCTAATAAGTGCTCGACAAGTAATAACATTTTGTGATTTATTGTGCTTAATTGTTTAAAAATAGATTTGTTATATATTGTTTATTTGATTATTTTCATAAATCTATTAATTTGGAATCACATATATGTTTTATTGTATTTCAGGTGTTTTTAGCGTCAAATGAGTTGAATAATGAAAACACGCAAAGACGGAACACTTACGGCGCTCGGATCACAATTTACGGGCAACACGAGTCAAATTATGTAAGTCATACATGACGAGCCAGCACATATGTAAGGAGGTACATGTGAAGAAAAGAAAGACAACGCTCGTCGTAGCGAGCACCTCTCGGGTTTTGACCATTAATTCCAAATTTGTGTTGTGCCGCAACGAAAAAAATGTATGTTGCGGCGTGCCTATTCCTGATACAATCAAGATTCTATGTAACACTTACATGTATAAATATCCCCTTTAGAGTCCCATTTTAACACAACTTGTATACACTTCAATTTTGCGAAACAACAAGAGATTCAATCAATTTTTAGGAGCTTTTTCACATTCAAAGAAGAAAGGGATTTAATTCTAAGGATCCACGAGACCATTGAAGATCGACGTCAAGCTTTTGGAGAAGAACGCCATCCAATCCAATAGCGGTATTTAGATCTAGGGTTTCTTCTTGTTATAGAATTTACTTTTCTTCTTCTTACTTCTTTGAGTGTATGTTCAGATTATCTTTGTCTATGAATTTTAATATGAACATATGGCTAATTTTATTATAGATGTTTAGTTTGTGTTGTCATGTTTGCTAGAACTGTTGTGGTGAATGTTTTTATTGTTTTGAGATAAATAAATTTACCTTTTGATTAAGAGTATGTTTAGATATTTAATTGTGAATTTTCATGGGCCAATTTGAGATTCATAGTTAGGTTGAAAAATCTGAGAATTTAGTTTTAGGAACGTCACCTTGACTATATTTTGAAAAATTTAATCAAAGCTTCAAATTGATGACTTAGTCATGGCATTGGTTTGATTGGCCTATTTTTCTTCTGCATAATTTGGTTGCTAATTGATATACCCGATCGTAGGATATTATTTAGTTAATTAATAAAGAGAATTACCCGATTGTAGGAATTTTCGTAATTAAAAGGAAAGCCGATAAAATTGTTTATTAAAACGTTCATGTTAATTCACCATAACTTTTCGATGCAAGCATGGCCAACCAAACTAAACGTCATACATCCTCCATTGATATTTAAAATCTTTTTGAATTAATTCTGAATTTGCGTAATTTTTTTCGTTAATTGTTCGACACCATTGATCTTGCTCACAAATCCACTTTATTTACAGTTTTATTAGGTTTTGGATTCTAGTTATTTAGAGTTTTAGTGTTACTAGAACTCTATTTGATTAGTGTTTTAGTTGCTTTAGCACTCTAATTAGATTAAGAAAAATGTTGTTTAAAACCATTGCATTTCCTTGAGAGACCGACCTCGGAGGTTTGCTTATCACTTTCTACGAGTGATTCGTACACTTACGAGTACTATAATTTGCACATCATACTCATATAAGGATTCTACTTTCAATATTAAATGAGGTTAGATTGGTAAGCAAGATAAGTAAAACAAATTATCAAAACATTTTGATCTATCTAACTTGTGCACAAAAATTCTTCTAAGTATACGTGCATTATTGTGTGATGATTTATGCTTGAAACATATATTTTTACCTGTTACATACGTATTGAGAGCTCAGTAGTTTCTTCGACTTTGATTGATTGACTTGAGAATAAGTTTAGTTACTAGATTACAATTAATTATTTTGTCCATGAAAATTGCCAACACTTATAAACCTTACAGATTCCAAGTTTTAGATCATACTTCTACATGTTTTCAATTTTGCACCTTTCACTTTCTAAATTTTTATAATTTAAGGCCCCTTGTTTGCATTTTAACAAGTGAAAATTTTGGTTCTCCTATTAAAAAACAAATGAGGAGGGTTATAACCCATAGCATAGGGAATGTTGGGTGTTATTTGTTATAATAAATTTGCAATGCTAATGAGAAATTGAGAATTGAGATTCTCTTTTGTTGATTATTATTGTAACCCTTTTTAAGATGCCTATAAAAGTATGTATGTTATTCAGAGCTAATTTGATGTTCATATTGTAGTAATTTATATTTTGAATAAATCTAATTAATAAGGTGTGAAGGCCTGTGTTATTGTTTCCAACCAATAGTACACTTTCTTTTATTTTTTCGATGCAAATTAATTACTTGTAGAAAAATCAGGTAATGCCTGTGTTTCAAAACACTCATGTAGTATGGAATGATTCTAATATTTTTGGTGGTAGTCTCTTTTATTGTGTCATTTCTATTTTAGATTTGAGTAATTACTCTTTTTAGCATCTTTGGACCTGTTGAAGATGTTAGGATTGCCTTGCAACGGTAGAGGATGTTTGGATTTGTAACTTTGTTAGATCAAACTCAAATATTGTGAAAACAATTTTGGTAATGGAAAATCCTAATAATTTTTGAGGAGCTTGTGTTTGTCAAACCTTACAAAGAGAAGTCAAAGCCTATTATAATGTATCTTTTTAAATTTAAACAAATCTAGACTGATGTTGAAAATGGTAACCGTTACTTTGTAAATTTTTAGAGAAAAAAAAAAGAATAAGAGAAAATGGAACCTAAAATGATCATTTTCAATAATTTTGCAATCGTATGATACATGTTTAGAAACATATTAGTCAAGAAAAGAAAAAAAAACATAACAGTTGGCCCTACTTGCGTGTTTATCGACCTTTTTTTACCATAGTTGGACTTCATATTGACTTATCTATTTCACATACATATGATTTATTGTAAGATGAAGTTTCATAATCATTTACATGGTTGTCGACTTCTTAACTTTTTTGTCCTCCTCCTCTGAAGATTCTTCATTTAGAATCTAAGATATTTGTGCTTTATAAGAGTCATCTAGGGCCAAAGCATTGATTTTGGATAGGGAGCGACAGTTGAGACTATAGTGACCGCTTTTGCCATACTTATAACAAGTGGGCTCTTTTCATTTACTTTTAGTAAACTTGTTTTGATAATTGGGCTTTTTAGTCCAATGATGTCGTTTAGGCCTTTGAGGCTTACTAGACCATTTTCTTGGGTAAGGCCTATGGTAGGCTTTGAGCCTAGTTTTTTTATAAGGTTTATGGGCTTTGGGCCTAGATCCTGTGAGGATATTTGATACCCATATTGTTCACAAAAGTCGCCAATGGCTTACTTACCATATATTTTTTCTTTATTCATCTAGCGTTGGAGCTTTAAGTCTGTGCAAAATGCAAGGCTTTCAGCTACTATTTCAGCAGCTAATTCTCTATACTTATACATGCCAATTGGTATTGTACCATTATGTTTGGCTCGTAATTTTGTATGTAGTTTTTCAGGGTTGGTAACCCTAAAATGAACTTTTCCTTCCAAAAGTCACTATTACAATCTTCTCTTGTGAAGATTTTGGTAAATAACACATCTTTATACCATTTGAAATGTGACAACATAGGAAACCTTAGGTTAACAAGCTGTTCTTGGCTTTTATCTTGTTGTAAGGTTGTTAATCCTACAAAATGTGTTAATAGCTTGTAGATCAGTATATTAACACAATCTTATAAGGTTTGAATGTCTCCATTGTCATTTACTTCTTGCTTTACAGTAGAAAGAATGGTATACCTTTCATATGGTCCAAGGAAATTGTCCCACCAACCTTGTAGTTGGCCAACAAATCCAGCTACAATTGCCTGGCAGGCTGCCTGATCACCATTGCCAGTGAATTTAATTGCTGATGCATACATCAACATGTTTTTCACTACTCGAACTATCTGATATTCAGACAGTCCATCTATATTCCATTCTTGAATGGTAGCTCCTGAGTTTTTAGCTGATAATTCCTCTTCATATTGGAGGTCTATTGGAGATTTCCTTGGATGATAAGGCTTGGCTTGATAAGTTGGGATTGGTTTTCCAACTTGTTTATCTATGGAACCTCTTTAGGTGTTGCATCTTTTTCTGAAGTCATTTGACCAGAAGATCTAAGCACTCTAAGTGTTTCTTCAATCTCTTGATCGTAGATTTGAGTCATGTCTTGTTTTTCCATCATTTTGACGGATTTACCTTTATTTTGGTTGTCTAATTTTGACATTTTTGCCAGTAATTCTTGTAAGAACTCAGAGTTTTGTTTTAAATGAAACTCTGGTAAAGGCTTTACAAAAGCTTATTCTACTTTCTTCTTTTGAGAAGATGACGATGATGAAGGTTTAAATTCAGCTTCTTTTATTGACTGTTCGATTCTAGTCAGTAGATCACCAACTGTTTGAAGATATAAGTTGGTGTAGTTATTTTGTTCTACTACTTGATTTACCGAGCTATCTTTAGCTGGTTCATCTGGTTTAGATGAAATTCTCTTATAAGGAACTGTCGGTGCTTTATCAGATATTATTATTGTTGCTTCTGGTGGATGTATGGCAGCCACCTTTTGTTCTGAGGATAATGAGAAGGTTTTGTAAATTTTCTCTAAATTTTGGATCTCAGGAATATTGATTCCTTCTTCTTGAGAGTATTCAATTATAAATTCAACGAAATCTAATTCAAATTCTTGGCCTTTCTTTAAGGCCTATTTTAAAAATACTTTGTATTTGTCATAATACATTTTTTGTAAATCTCTACTTAGATATAAGCATATTTCTTTCTTTTCACTGTTAAGTGGATCTGTAAGGGTTAATAAAACATGTTCATAAAATGTAAGACTCTTTTTAGAGTTTGCTAAAATCATTATATTAGAAAAGCCTGGGTTGGATTTTGATTCAAAACCCATTTCTAATAAAGTTGGACTCTTTGGCTTTTGTGATTGTTCTTCTTCAGATCTTTCTGATATATAGAATTGAAGACTTATTCCTTGGAGGAAGTCTTCTTACTCCTTCGAATGTTGATTCCTTACCTTTTGTGGTAATGGATGGGCTTGATGAGACCATGAAAAGGCTTGATGGAGCTCTAGTAGAAACTCTTGGGCTTTCATCTATTTTGATTTTTCTTTTTGAGTCAAAAACTATTTCTACAAATCCATCATCATATTCGATGATTTGCTCTAGTTCTATGTTTTGAGGAATTAACGAGCTCATTTTATCTAGACTTAAAGACCATCATTATGGTAATGAGATTTCGTCCCATTTGATCATCTTTGGAATAGCTAACTTCGTTTTATCTGCATTTACTTGAAACAATGTCGTTTCTCCTTTTGGATCTTTGATGAAAGATCTAAGATTTATATCTGGCCAAATTGTGTTCATCACTTTGAAGTAGACTCTGTAAATAAGAGCTACATTGCTTGTTCCTTCTTCCATGTTGAATCCGTGTCTGTATATCAAATTTTAAAGATCTAAGAACGTTTGAGTCCTTGATACACACAAAAAAGTTAGGAAAACAATTAAAATATATATGTCTAGAGGCTAAGGATGATTCAACACATCCTATTATTGAATCTTTAAATTTATTGTGTTGTTTATTTCGTACACACAATAGGACTAAAGTATTTAGCCCTTCCTTTGTTAGGGGCTTTACTGCAATTTGGATTAATCCAATATGCAAATAATTATATTGGTGTTTATATAAATCGATTATCTTTTGAGATAATAAATTAATATCTAAAAATTCTCTATTTGCTAAGGAAAGAGTATCCTCTACTATTTTCATAATATAATTAGATTTAAATTTAAATATTCCTTTATTATAAATTTGGGAACTACCAAATTTAGGTATGTTCCAATTTTGAAGATTTTGTTCTTTCTCTTCTACTCTAATATTTTAGAGTTACTGGAAAAGCTAGACATAGAATATCATCACTCTAATGATCAAATAACTGATGAATTCACCAAACAATTTTCAGGACCTAGTTTTGTCTCTGCTGGAAGCAAATCTATGGGATTAAGCAAACCATAAGTTTGATGGGAGTATTAATGTGTGTTTAGTTTGTAATTATCCAATTGTATTAAGTTAAAGAGAGAGAGTTGAAACAGATTATGTTGAAATAGAATGAGCAACCTCTAGCTAGCTACTATCTAAATATACACAACACTATCATAGTGTTAATCGTTGCGTTTTTAATAAATAACTTTCAAGAACTTTCTTTCTTCTCTATTAGTTATGGAGTTCTTTGTGAGCTCTCGCATATAATTTGCACCATAATTTACTACAAAATTAGATAGAAATCTTATTGTTTTAATTGTTAGAAATAGTAGTTAATGGATCTCCTGTGATTTTAATTTATTTTAAGAAAGTCTTAGCTTGAAAACGTATTTAAAGGTCAAAGTACTATTTTAGATAAAAGTGGACGCATCTGAAGAAGCACAAAAAATTATCACCAAATTATAATTTAATACTCACCGTATGTATTAAACTAATTAAGTAACAATTACCATCTTTTGTGTTATGAATGCCAACCAAAATAACCTATAAATACAACATAACAAGGTAAGAAGAAAAGTAGAAAAAAATAAAAGTAATAAGTTTGTGAATAATTTGAAAAATAAAGAAGAAGAAGATAATGGCAACCAAACACATAGTTTGGATGTTAGTTATGTGGGTTATTAATGTAATGGCAGCAGTCCAAGTACCAATTTTGGAAGCAAAAGAATTGCCTGCAAAATTGAGAACAAAGATGAACTACAGATGCTCAACTGGTTGTGGTAAAATATGCAATTCTCTTAAACAAGTTGATTGTACTCCAAGATGTGAACGTATGTGCACTGACATCCAAACATTAGGTATAATAATTAATTGTTTCCTTCCCTCATTCCTAATTGATAATATATTTATTTATTAATTAAAAATAAAAATAAATTGATATTAACTCCTTTGTAATTATTATAGAAAAAGAAGGTAAATTAATGCACGTTGAATACAACAAGAAGAAAATATTGGGAGTTCCCTATGAAGAACTGTTGGCCAAAAATCCAACTCCAGAAGAATTGATTCAATTACTTCGCCCAAAACCTCATTAAGCACATTCATCATCACCGATATTACAATTATTTTTCAATAATGTTTATAGTTAAATATTGATTGCTTCTTTTATTTTTAACAAATTTTTTTTTTCATAATTAAACTTTTTAGATGAAAAACATGTACCGTGTGAGCATCAATTATCTAAAATGATATTATAAATAAAAATATTTTTTCATATTCATACATAAATAAAAGTTCATAATTTCTTTCTTTATTTATATTTTTGTTAGGTACTTATATAAGAAAATTTAGCGATTATATAATTTAATATCAAACCTCAAAATAATAATTATTAACACATTAGAAATATATAAGTTGTACTTGAACTCACCGTTTTTTTTTTTAATATCAAACAATACTTGTACTAGGGATTTGAACTATAAAATTATATGGAAAAATACCAAACTTCTACTATTATACAAGATGGCAAATGACTAATTCACTATATTAAAGTGCTAACAAAGCAAATATATCTTTATAGTATGTACATTGCATTTAAAAATTTATAAATTAAGTAAAATCCCTACGTAAGATTCCTATAATAATGGTTATGTAGGAAATAAAGCAACAGACAAATCAGGGGATGATAAACTGTTGAAACTGTAACTTTAAAGGGAATGATAAAAAAGACTAAAGATTAAGAGAGGATAAAGGATAATAAATTGACAAAAAAAAAATTAAGAAATGATCAAGGCCTATATTACACAATCTCCTAAAACTTAATTTTTCCTCTTACAAAGGGTGTTTTAGAACAACTAAAAAATACCTCTCGTAGGATACAAAAATCAAATAGTACTTGAACACAACAAAAATTGCTAACGAAATGATTTGTATATGTATTCTATCACATTGAAATCTAAGGCTAGAACAATGAGAGAAACAAAGCTCGCTCAACGGAAGATTCATATGACTATGGCTGCTGATTTTTGTGCAATTGTTACTCAATTCAAATGTGCCCCTCTAGATAATAATTAAACTTTGGCACAAAAAATTGTAAAAAATTTAGAAATTTTTCATAGCTTGTTAGGTGGCTCAAACTAAGTAGCTTGTTATTTCACATGTCATGTCGGCCTATGACCCATTAGTAGGCATGCCTCTCAAATTAACCTCGATCTATCTAACCTCAATCGATCTAACTATGCACAAAATATTTTTCTAAGTGTACGTGCATTATTGTGTGATGGTGTATGCATGAAACATATATTTTTACCTGATACATATGTATTGAGAGCTCAGTAGTTTCTTCAACTTTGATTGATTGACTTGACAATGAGCCTAGATACTAGATTACAATCAAACATTTTGTCCACAAAAATTGCCGACACTCATAAACCTTACAATCTCCCCCATTGGCATTTTCATGTGACAAAACCACTCTTTCACTAAAGAACGCTCATAGCTAAAAACTCATTACATCAATTACATACTTTCAGTAGTGGAACTATCTATGATTTAGTGGAACCATCTTCGCTTGATACTTGATACGCTCAGTGTACTAAAATAAAGACCAACAAATAACACACCAATTTGGCTTGAAAGCCTCATTGTTTATTAGTTCAGTGTACATAGAAGTGCGAATGAAATGAATAAGCAATAAACCCATTTAAAACGAATAAGCATACAACCAATTGAAAAATCATTTTTGTTTAAATTTTGATCATTCATTGTATTAGCAAGTAAAGTAAATAGGTCACACAAACAAAGCTAACACATATAATGACATATTGACATTCACTTAGAGTTGTATACAGTGTGAGCTCTACTAGTATTTCAATTAATTCATTTATGACCAATTATAAGAGACCCAAAAGAAAATAATTTCATCTATCATGCTAAATTGTAATTGAGTCTTCAATCTTACATAATAAAATGTGTCTATCAAAAGGATTTTTTTTTTTTAAAAAACCTCTTTTTTTCTTTATCTTTTTGTGCATACCAATTATATTATTCTAATTATTTTTTTATTTATTATTTTTAATTAATTAATTTTTTTATTTACATGCACAAGCCATAAGCCTAATATGATGACTTTCACACTAGTTATAAGGTAGCTTTCTCCGTTCACTACGGTAACTGCACACATCATTGTAGGTAGCCCTCTCAATATTGTTGTCTCATTAAGGTGAAATATTTTAAAAGGCAAGAAATATGACTCAACACAATTTTGCAATCAAGACTAATTCAAGTTCTAGAGTCTTTCAAAATTAATCATAAGTTTCAAGCATGACATACATATGAGTTCAATGAGTATGTGAATAAGTTCAGTCAACAATGTCATCACATGTAAATAATGTAATTGTGTGCAGAATTTTGAATTGTAGTGTCAATCACAATAAAAATCAAAATAAGTTAAGCCGTTAAAGACAAGTTTGTATGTGTGTCAGTATTATTTGAGTCTATTACCTTGTTGGCTAATTTTTTATTTTTTATTTTTATTCTTTTTTTAACAATCTTAGCAAAAAAATCTAACAACAAAAGAAAAACTTACGAAATTACTCACCTAAGGTCATTTATGCACTCAAACAAAAGTACCTCGGTGAACGAATAATAATGGTCAGGTGACAGGAAACATGTAATCTTTTCTAACCCAAATTTTCATAAATTTTGACTTCTCTATGTCTTTGGGTTAAGAATCAAGTACCTTAGGCTTTGTAAACATGTTTTTGGACTTAGCTTTCCTATTCACATTCATCCTAAATGAAGATGTCACATGCATGGTAGGATGATAATTATGAGCTCTATCACTATAGGCATGAAAATAATTATTAGATTGAAGAGTATTCATCATAAATCTATACTAAGGTCAAATATGGCTTTTCTACCACAATGATGACAAACAGGCACAAACTTAATAGTTTTAGCTACTACAGTTGTAGTGGGTGTTTGTGCACAATTAGAATATGTAGGAGTAAAGTTAGAAGACCTTACAAATGTAGTTTTTGAGGTTGAAGGTGTACATCTTTCATCTAAGAATCTAAGACCACGTGTATCACCATATGACTTACCAATGCTCAACATTTTGTCTAGTCGTTCAGCTCCAATAGTTAATCTCTTCACAGTTTCTTTTGATTGCTCTAATTCCTGTACAAGTTTTGAATTTTCCTGTTTGATACCTGCAAAACTCAAACTCAACTGGTCAACATGCTTAGACAATTCAACTTTTTCTTTTTCTAAAATTGACAAATTAAGGTCTTGCGAATTGATTTGATCATTTAGCTTTGTCACAGTTATGAGAAGCTTATCTTTTTCTTTCTTGCAATTAATCAAATTAAAAAATAATTCTTTAAAACCGTTTGTATGAAATTTAGCAAGTATAGATTTACTTCCCTCATCATCTGAGTCAAGGTTGGACTCACTGGAGTATCCATCAATAGTTGCAGTAAAAGCTACGTTTTTAGTGTTACTATCATCTAAACCACTAGCTTGGTCTTGATCACTTTCTGAGTCACTAAGGGTAGCATTGAAAGCCTTTCTTGCTTTCTTCTTCTTGTTGGCACACTCAGCTGCATAGTGACCAAAACCATTGCATTCAAAACATTTAGGTCCATTGGGTTTAGTTTTCTTACCTTCTGAACTCATTGACATGAGTTCTCTTCCATTACAATCTCTTATATGGCTTGATTTTTCTTTAATCTGTAGATCCTTTTTGTTGAACATTTTCTTGAGTTTTCTATCTAGGATGAGTAGTTCATCATCTTCCATGACACTATCACTATCACTATCACCGTCATCTGTGTTGGAGGTTTTCAAAGCAATACCTATGTTCCTTTTAGGTGTTCTAAAATTCATCTCAAAAGTTTGAATTGAACCAATGAGTTCTTCAATCTTGATGGTGTCAATTTCTTTGCTTTCTTCTATTGTGGTGACCTTTGCTTGAAAGCATTCTGGTAGTGAGCATAAGACTTTTTGAACTAACCTATGTTAATCAATTTTATCTCCAAGATTTGAAGATGAGTTAGCAATATCACATAATTTAGCATAAAATTCAGAAAACATTTCATCCTCCTCCATTTTAAGATTTTCAAACTTAGTAGCTAGCATACAGAGTTTAGTTCGTTTAACTTGGGACGTGCCCTCATGGGCAACTACTAGAATGTCCCAAGCAGCCTTAGCAGTTTCAACATCAAAAACGCGTCAGAATTCATCCGACGACACAGCACTAAATATGGCATTAATTCCCTTTTGATTCCAACAACCACCAGTTTTATCTTCAGTAGTCCATTCAATCCTAGGCTTAAGTGTGACTACTTTATCCTTGGTAACCGTAGGTGGCTCCCAACCATAAAGCACATAATTTCATACACTTTCATCTAAGGAAGGTAAAAAGGCTCTCATACGAGCTTTCCAATATGGATAGTTAGACCCATCAAAGTAAGGTGGACAGGTTGTAGAAGAACCCTCTCTCAAATGATCCATAACAAGGTCCTAGGCAACACTAAGTTTATCTAGTGACCCGCTCTGATACCAATTGAAAGTTTTTAGTTACAGACCAAATATACCTAGAGGGGGGGTAAATAGGTTATTTTCAATTTTATCAAATTTTAATTATGTTACCTAAACACCATGGCCAGACATGCAATTGTGTGTAAAAATAAAATGCAAAAATAAAGAATAACACACGAGATTTTTAGGTGGAAACAACCTAGGTCACAACAATGACCTAAGAGGAAAACCACCGGTCCATCAGACCACCTAACTATCCAATATGAAAATCAATGTTCAATTAGATAGACCCCAGGTCTTAGACTACCCTTCACAGATAGACCCCCCTTATGTATTTTACTTATGAGCCGTCGCTCCTTTCACAACCTCCACAAGCTAGGTGTCTGGATCCAGACCAACGTTTCGATCTACTTGAGTCCCATAAGATCAATCGAACCCGTCAACTTCGATAATTTTGAGTCACACGAAATACCAAACACGTCACCAACAGTACCTCAAACGTTAGCACAAATAACACAAGTGCAAAGTGTGTCCTAGAGCAGATTCAACAATGAAAAATCCTAACTAGCAGATTCAATAGCATACTATGTAAAAACCAAATCAGCTAGCAAACTCTAGAACAATCATGTAAAGCTCAATATCATGAAAAGCAATTAGGCATATGAATTATTCAAACATAACCACACAATATGTTTTAAAAAATTAAATCAAGAAAGTGCCTAAGATTAATAGATGAAGAGAAGAAGATTTTTCTTTAAAAAACTCAATCAGATGTAGACAATATTATTTAAGTGTAGTTTATTTTTCTCTAACAAAGGTTATTTATATAGAGTCCAATTTGAACTAAGAGAGAATTAATAATGAAGTACAATTCTACTCATATCAGGATTTAGCTTTCACAACAACTCTACTCATACTAGGATTTTGCTTTCATAATAATTCGACTCATACAAGGATTCTACTTTCACAACAATTCTACTCATATAAGGATTTTGCTTTCACAACAATTAAATAGGGTCAAATTGGTAAAAGTAACCTATGAGCCGAATTAAAAAAAGAGTTGTAGTAGAACTAAAAACCATCTCAATCAATCTAACCAAAGCTCGATCTATCTTGCCAATGCTCGATCAATCGAGAACCTCACTCGATCGATCTACCAACGTTGAAAAACACTCAATCGATCGACCTAAACCTCGATCGATCTAACCATGCATTTTTCAAACCCGAGAGCAGCTAGATTGAAGTCGATTGATCCTCGATCTATCTAACTGTGTCCATAAAAAATATTCTAAGTGTACATGCATTAATCCTCGATCTATATAACCTCAATCGATCTAACCTCGATCTATCTAATTGTGCACACAAAAAATTTCTAAGTGTACATGCATTATTATGTGATGGTGTATGCATGAAACATATTTTTTTCCTGATACATACGTATTGAGAGCTCAGTAGTTTCTTTAACTTTGATTGATTAACTTGACAACAAGCCTAGAAACTAGATTACAATCAAATATTTTTTTCACAAAAATTGCCAACACTCATAAACCTTACATAGCCGAATTGGTAAATTAGAAGGATTTTTAAGTCTCAAGTTTTGTTCTGAGCATTAGTCCTCAAAGGTCTCTTTAAGTGGAAAAACATCACATAAGGACCCCTATTTGATTTTTTTTTTAAAAAAAGGGCTTTTGCTTCATTTCTCACCTTCAACAACAAATATTTCACATCTTATCCCACTTTTACGTCAACAAATATTTCCTTTCAAGATTGCATATTTCCTTACTTTTCAAGCTACACAAACGCTACAAATCCATGGCCACTTGTATTAACACCTCTAGAAATGGTACTGCCCAGCACAAATCATCATTCTTGGTACCCAAACAAATCCCATAATGATGATAATTGGTTCAAGTTTGTGACTTTCTACCTACCCAGTTATTCGAATCAGCTTTCCTGCATACACATTTCTCATAATCGCATGAAATGACTCAAACACGCACAATTGTAGATTAC
Source organism: Elaeagnus macrophylla (assembly GCA_029378325.1). Taxonomy (NCBI): domain Eukaryota; kingdom Viridiplantae; phylum Streptophyta; class Magnoliopsida; order Rosales; family Elaeagnaceae; genus Elaeagnus; species Elaeagnus macrophylla. The sequence continues at coordinate 56,396,177 of CM055641.1, read as the reverse complement.
AATAAAGATGATGATGAGATTTATCTATGGCTAAAATTGCAAGATGAAGCTAGGTATGATATTGAACAAGAACCCATCCTGTCTAACTAATATTTCAATTCAATACTATCTCAAAATTCATTACCTTGTGCTTTGGCCAATCATCTCTAAATCTAATTTAGCGAATTAAGTATTACAAGTGCAACACTGTATGAAATTTTTATAGGGGGTATTAATAGCTAATAGAGAAATCATGAGGCCTATTAAGGATTATTTGAAAGCAGCTAAGGAAAGAGATCTATCTTGTATAAGCTATCTTCAATGTTTCTTAAATTTAAAAGGTTTTCTAGCATGTCAAGCTCATAGGGTAGCACATAACTTATGGTCACAAGGAAGAAAAATCTTGGCTTTGTTGATTCAAAATAGAGTATCAAAGGTATTTGCTGTTGATATTCATCCAATGGCAAAGATTGGATATGGGATTTTGCTTTGTCATGCTACAAGAGTTGTACTTGGTGAGACTGTTGTGATTGGAAATAATGTGTTGATTCTTCACAATGTGACTTTGGGAGGAACTGGTAAAGTTTCTAGAGATAGACACCCAAATATTGGTGATGGTGTTTTAATTGGTGCTAGTACTTGTATTTTAGGAAATATTAATATTGGTGATGGTGCCAAAATTGGAGTTGGTTCAATTGTTATTAAATATGTTCCACCAAGAACTGATGTAGTTGGTAACTTAGCTAGATTAATTGGAGGAAATCCAATTAAGCTTGAAAATATTCCAAGTTTTAGATCATACTTCCACATGTTTTCAATTTTGCACCTTTCACTTTCTAAATTTTTTATAATTTGGGGCCCCTTGTTTGCATTTTAACAAGTGAAAATTTTGGTTCTCCTATTAAAAAACAAATGAGGAGGGTTATAACCCATAGCATAGGGAATGTTGGGTGTTATTTGTTATAATAAATTTTCAATGCTAATGAGAAATTGAGAACTGAGATTCTCTTTTGTTGATTATTATTATTAATAACCTTTTTTAAGATGCTTATAAAAGTATGTATGTTATTCAAAGCTAATTTGTTGTAGTAATTTATATTTTGAATAAATCTAATTAATAAGGCTGTGAAGGCCTGTGTTATTATTTCCAACCAACAGTACACTTTCTTTTATTTTTTCGATGCAAATTAATTACTTGTAGAAAAATCAAGTAATGCCTATGTTTCAAAACACTCATGTAGTATAGAATGATTCTTATATTTTTGGTGGTAGTCTCTTTTATTGTGTTGTTTCTATTTTAGATTTGAGTAATTACTCTTTTTAGCATCTTTGGACTTGTTGAAGATGTTAGGATTCCCTTGCAACGGTAGAGGATGTTTGGGTTTGTAACTTTGTTAGATCAAACTCAAATATTGTGAAAACAATTTTGGTAATGGAAAATCCTAATAATGTTTGAGGAGCTTGTGTTTGTCAAACCTTACAAAGAGAAGTCAAAGCCTATTATAATGTATTTTTTTAAATTTAAACAAAACTAGACTGATGTTGAAAATGGTAACCGTTTCTTCGTAAAGTTTTAGAGAAAAAAAAAGAATAAGAGAAAATGGAAACTAAAATGATACATGTTTAATAACATATTAGTCAAGAAAAGAAAAAAAAAATAACAGCTTGCCCTATTTGCATGTTTATCGACTTTTTTCTACTATAGTTCGACTTCATAAGGACTTGTCTATTTCACATGCACATGTGTTATTGTAAAAGTGTTAACTTAAGTTTAATGTATTTAAGGAAATTTTTTACCAACATTGTTTATTAATATCATATTACTACTATCTTAGGCCTATAAGGTGTACTTGCATATTTATCGACTTTTTTAACCATAACTTGACTTCATATCGACTTATCTATTTTACATGTATATATGTTATTGCAAGAGTGTTTAATTGAAGTTGAATGTATTTAGGTAAAATTTTGACAGCATTGTTTGTTAATATCTTATTATTACTATCTTAGGTCTCAGATGTAAATTTGCATGCTTCTCGACTTTTTTCAACCATAGTTTGACTTCATATTGACTTTATTAATTTCACATGCATGTGCATATGTGTTATTGTAAGAGTATTTAATTGAATTTCAATGTATTTAGAGAAAATTTTGACAATATTATTTATTAATGTTATATTACTAATGTCTTAGGTCTCAAATGTAAACTTGCATGTTTATCAACTTTTTTCGATCATAGTATGACTTCATATCAACTTATTTATTTCATATACATGTATTATTGTAAGAGTGTTTAACTAAAGTTGAACGTATTTTAAGAAAAAAAATTGATAACATTGTTTGTTAACATCATATTACGATTATCTTAAGTATTTAAGGTGTACTCGCATTCTTATCAACTTTTTTATACCATAGATCGATTTCATATAGACTTATCTATTTTGCATGCTTATCAAATTTTGACTACATTATTTATCGTTTAAAAAGCATTGGGAAAGTAATCCACAAAAAGGAAAAAAAACAAAAAGATAAATAAACATCAAAACGAGAATGTACCAATACAATTTAACTAGAAATGAATACATTAACCAAGATTTTTTATGCTCCTGAATATACAAACAATCACTGGTTTGTTTTTTCTTCTGTTAGGATTCACCAAGTCCTAATTGCAAAAAATAACAAGCAACTGTCTAATCACCAAACCTAAGCCCAACTAATTACTGAGTCATAATTGTGAAGGACATCCCAAGCTCTAGTTTTCTAATCATCGTCCTTAAGCACGCCTACGCCTTTGAATCTAAATATAGGAGCAACATTAGTATGTAAATGCTTAGGTTACTTTAAAATAAAACAAAAGCAAGCATGAGGGAGAGTGGATCCATACATGCATATGTTAGAGTCAATTGACCCTAACTCAAAAACTCTTCTCCTACTCTAAATCTCCATCTTCATCTCTGTGTGAAGTTAAATGCTGCCACACTTTAAATATTAGAGGCAATAGTAATACATTTTGCAAAGCCTTTTAAGAAAACCATTTTGTTGTACGTGATGGCTTCACTGGAGGACTACCTGCACTAATACCAATAAGTAAATAGGCCATAAACTAAAATAACAATTACCATTTCATCATTAAAAGTAAAAAGTTACTTACCATTTACATCAGGCTCGTTTATCATGGCTGAGTGTTTTTTCTTCTAAATAAAATAATAAATAGGCACGATCATAACTTTGGATCAAGAAAATAGAAAGGAGTAAACAACAATGATAATAATAAATAGCTTACAGATTTTAAAATGATAAAAATACTTACCACTAGTAGTGTGTCTAAGCTCTTCATAACAGAATGTTTCAATGTTTCTAGATCAACTGCGATAGACATAAAATATTATAATTATCATAGTCACACTGTACTCAAGGTGTACACTAACAATTTATGTTCAATCATTAAAAATTGCACTTAAAGAACATGTCAAAATGAAAACTCTTACTATCCTTAGAATTCAAGCATAATACTAACTCCAGGAGTTTAGACTCCATTTCTTTTTTGATGTTAGCAGTTCCAACATCCTGATATGGAATTTAACTTCTTCTGAGGCTCCCAATAGTAAGATTTCAACCAAGTAAGTGTCTGAAATCATGAAAACCAAAATTGATTTCTTCTTAGCAGCTTCAATTATAATTTGTTAATATGATAGCTTAAAAAGGAATACAAAATCAATATACCGTTAAGTACTTTTACTAGACAAATAACAAATAATAAGTAAAAGAGAGCAACATATATGCATGACAATTCCACATTTGATTCATAAAAACTTTGTAATAATTAATGCTCTTATTTAGCAAAGTTGAGAATGATCTGCTACAAGAATTTATATCATCTAACCATCATATATTCCAAACAATGATCTAAGTGCCACATGTACAGGGTTGAAGACCAAGGTATGTGTTTGTATAGACCTTTAAGATAATTAATTTGATCACTCATCTTTTCTTCTTTTACTTTTCCTGAGAATTTTTCAGCTGATGAGGATAGGTCCTGAAAACCTTTTGACGCCCAAAAACAAACGAACATGGTTTTATGCAAAAGACTCTTTAAATAATTAGTTTATGAAATATGTTATTCTTCCTCCACCAATTGCAGCAAAGTAATACTATGACAAAGGGATTATATTTTAGTCTAACTTGTCAATTTGTGAATGCTCTCAAAACTTTTTTAAAAATATAGCCAGAACCTTATAATTCTTGTAAGAACTAAGAACCAAATCATTCGGCAATTGTTAACTACGAAAATTAGGAGACAAAATCTTAAATTTACACTTAAATTATTATGACAAAAGAATACGGTACATGATAATTTTTTCAAAGTATTTCAATAATGACAAGTATTCTGATGATATGATAAATCCCAATAGTATCTACAACTGAAATTAGAAACAAAAGCACTATTTAAATACAAAAATCAAACATAACCTATTTTCCAGAAATTGGCAACAAATGGACTACCTAAAGTGAGGATCTCTTTAATGAATTTCAATAATTGAAGCATTAACTTCAACCACAACAGGAAGGCAACCTCTGCTTCGCCAAGCTGTAATCTGAAAACCAAAATAATGCATTTCTATCACTTGTTTCATGGATTGCAGAATATCTATCCACATTAACACCATTTCACACTTGACCAAAATGAGTTTTCTTTCATTTAAAAACTATAAATTGTATGAGTAAATCCCTGCAACTTCTAACCTCTAAAATTTTCAAAGAGCTTGAGTTAGCATATTCATGCATCATAGATGACTTTTATCTTTCTAGTTTGAGGCAAGAATACTTTAATATATAAACTACACAAACACATATACAGTAATACTTGTACACACTTTTCTCTATAGTGGAAACGAAGATTTGAGTGTGTCATACCCTTTTAAGAGCAGAGGCCATAATGTCTGTAGAGTTAGAGAATAGTGAGTTATAGACAAAGATCCACTCATCCCAGTTTAGCCAAGGCACTAATTTTCTTCCGTGCAATGACGAAGACAATGATGATGATCTTAATGCTATGTCTTGATGTCGAGATCATTTGGTAGTTCTTCCATTAGCAAGGGCTGCTCAAGGGTGTGTGAGCTACAATTTAAAATGAGATTCTTGATTAATTATTGTTAAATATTATTATAAATTAATATTAAATGTTATTAAAATAAGCATACAGATTACTCTAATCTAAATATAACTAGTAATTTAAGTAAATAATAGACACTATATAAAAGTACCAATCCCACTATGACAATGGAAATACTATAATTGACCTAATTTTCGATAGATAACTATGAATAACTCTATTATTTTTATACCAATTACTTTATGAGTTTTCTAAGTAATTTATTACTACTTTCTTTTACCATTGCATTCCAAATTTTTGACAACTAACTTTTTTCCCAAAAAAATTAGTAAGACAGGAATTAAGGTCTCTTGAAGTATTTTTTCAAGCGTCCATCGAATAATAATAAAAAAAAAACCTCAAATGTATTGAAAAGATCGTAATAACACTTTTGAATAATTGGAAGATAATAAGCATCGTATCATATAACTAAACACAATATCATAGTATCATACAAGGTAGGCAAATCTAAACATAAAGAATAAAACTAAAACTATTAAATCAAAGCCTTCATGATAAGACAAAGATCAGTTACATATCTATTAGTAAAAGTCAACCAAATATATTAACGAAAACGAAAAACCAATGACTCAAACATAATTTAAATGAAATTGATAGAGGTTGTCTATTATTTGCAAGAATCATGAAACCTAACTTCATATCACAATGGATAAATTGTTTAAAACCACAAGTTAATGACCAAAATACGAGAATCACAAACTGGGAGAGATATATTACAGAAGTCTGCAGACAAAAGAAAGCTCATCATAACACTATTGAAAAGATCGTAATAACACTTTTGAATAATTGGAAGATAATAAGCATCATATCATATAACTAAACACAATATCATAGTATCATACAAGATAGGCAAATCTAAGCATAAAGAATAAAACTAAAACTATTAAATCAAAGCCTTCATGATAAGACAAAGACCAGTTACATATCTATTACTAAAAGTCAACCAAATATATTAACGAAAGCGAAAAACCAATGACCCAAACATAATTTAAATGAAATTGATAGAGGTTGTCTATTATTTGCAAGAATCATGAAACCTAACTTCATATCACAATGGATAAATTGTTTAAAACCACAAGTTAATGACTAAAATACGAGAATCACAAACTGGGAGAGATATATTACAGAAGTCTGCAGACAAAAGAAAGCTCGTCATACTCAACTAGTCAATGATAATTATGTGTATGCTTGTGCATTGTAAATTTGAAAATAAAACATTTGAAGGATTGAAAAGGTACACAAATCATCCTATCATAGAGATTACAGAACCGTATACAAGGTCAGCAATTCTAGGCATAAATAATAAAAATAAAACTCATAAATCAAGATAAGGCAAAGAGATTACCCATTGAAAACTAAAAGCAACCCTATCAGAATACTTGAGAGTGGGAGAATGGATTGTCAAGACTATTGACCAACGGCAATAGAGTTGGAGGATACTTGACGGAGGCGAAAGACGAAAATGGCTTGATTTCCTCGTCTTTATTCTCTCCTAGCTTTTTTTTTTCTATGGTTTTTTTTTAAACCTTTTTCCTCAACTAATTGCTTTATCAAGGGCAATTGTCTAAAACGATCTAAATAATTAACAAAAGAGCAGTTAAAGCCCCTGAGTGAGTTTTTTATCAAAAAGGGGCTGTTGGGTACTAGAAGACTCATTTAGTCGGTAAGTTTATATTAAAAAAAAAAAAAAAACAAATACACAGAAAGAAAGCGTTGGCTCATTGCGCCGAAGGTTGTTTTTGGAACGAGCTAATTTCATTGGTTTGTGGCTGAGCAATTTCCCCTCATCCATAATGTCTGCCTCTGCCCGCTACTTGCCCATTGCCTCGGTCTGCCTCTGCTACTTCATCCTTGCCTCGGTCTGCCTCTGCTACTTGCCCATTGCCTCTGCGAACGAGATAATCTTCCTGAAGCAGATTTTATACTGTTTCCACAAACAAAGGAAGTTGATTCTCAGGAGATAGACTCATCGCAAATTAAGGGACTCGCCTCCAAAAGATTGTATCGCATATTACTTTACAATCATTCGCTAAAAGCTAGGGAGTCGCCTCATCTGTCTGCAAACCATCCATTGCATCCTCTGTCTCAGCAAACCATTGTCTTCATCAAGGCATTTTCAACCTCCAAGAAATTAGAGTATTGGTCCTCTTCGTTGTGCTTGCCCATTGCCTCCTCTGTCTTAGCAAACCATCGGTACATATTTAGTTCCTTAAACTTTGCAATGCTTCTGGTAGTGTACATCGACCTTGTATCGACCTTATATGTTTGACATTCATATAAGCCCATGAACATAAATCACATTTGTATGATCCACATACCTATAGTTGTAGTGTTTTATGATTTGATTTTTAAATTTATATCGACCTCATATCGTTTAACATTCATATAAGCCCATGGAATAAACCACATTTGTATGATCCACTTAAGTGTATTCGCATATCAACAATTATTTTCTTATTAAATTCATATGGACCTGATATCGGCCTTGTATCTTTAAAGTGTAGGTGTGTACAATTATTTGATTCTTAAATTCATATTGACCTCATATCTTTAAAGTGTAGTAGTGTACAATTATTTGATTCTTAAATTCATATTGACCTGAGTCTATTAGCGTACAATTATTTGATTATTAAATTTATATCGACCTCATATCGATCTCAGTCTAGTAGTGTACAATTATTTCATTCTTAAATTCATATCGACCTCATATCGACCTCAGTCTAGTAGTGTACAATTATTTCATTCTTAAATTCATATCGACCTTAGTCTAGTAGTGTACAATTATTTCATTCTTAAATTCATATCGACCTCATATCGACCTCAGTCTAGTAGTGCACAATTATTTCATTCTTAAATTCATATCGACCTCATATCTACCTCAATCTAGTAGTGTACAATTATTTCATTCTTAAATTCATATCGAACTCAGTCTAGTAGTGTACAATTATTTCATCCTTAAATTCATATCGACCTCATATAGAACTCATATCAACCTCATATCGACCTCAGTCTAGTAGTGTACAATTATTTCATTCTTAAATTCATATCGACCTCAGTCTAGTGTACAATTATTTCATTCTTAAATTCATATCGACCTCAGTCTAGTAGTGTACAATTATTTCATTCTTAAATTCATATCGACCTCAGTCTAGTAGTGTACAATTATTTCATTCTTAAATTTATATCGACAATTATTTCATTATTAAATTCATATCTACAATTATTTCATTCTTAAATTCATTGTCTTCATAATATTTTATGCAGGAAAAAATATGGAGGGAGTTAGTGCACTCATCGTACATGGTGGTGGGTGGGTAATGAAAGAAAGTATGGAAGAGTATATTGGTGGACAAGGTGTTGTTCTTAGGTTGCGACAAGGAGATGATTTACAAGGTTTGGAGGAGAAGTTGTTTAGAAAATTAAAGATTGATAAAAACAAATATGCTTTGTTCATTAAATACTTCTTTAGGAATGATATTCATCTTCCCACTGTTCGTATATGTGATGATGAAGATTTGGAAGAATTTATGAACATGCACATTGAAGACAGACAGAGCAAACCTATATTGTATATTTCAATTCATGTGATAGACACTGTACCCTCCACGTGCATATCAAATAATGGTGTCGGTGGATCCAATACTTTGTTCATTGATAGTGAAAATGATCATATGCCTAATGGTCCAACAGAGGATGGAGGTAATACTTTGAATACAGTCTACAACAATGATTCAACTATTAATATTATCAATTGTGATGGGCTTGGTTTAATTCATGTTGATGATACTTTGGTTGACTTCATAAATTGTGAACAACATGAAAACGTTGAAAGGTTACCTACTAATGATCTAAATGATCATGGATTGAGTGTTGTACAAAACAGCTTAGATAGAGCAATTGTTGATCCGAATATAGTACCTCATGAAGAAGATGAAGGACATACAATAGATCAGTCATCATCCCGATTAGTAAACGTAGTCGGTACACATGCTCTCCCATCCTTGACATGCCCAGTGCAAAATAATTCTGATAGCTCCAGCAGAAGTATTTTTTATCCAAATTTTGAACATGGATTGAGTGTTGGAAGAGTATTTGATTGTAAGTCTCATCTTGTTACAGAAGTTGGCATATATGCAATAAGAAATCAATTTGAAACAAGAAGCTCCAAAAGCAAGAGTAACCTTGTAGTTATAAAATGTGCTCAAGATAGGTGCAGTTGGAAAATCAGAGCAACTAAGATGGTTGGTTCGGAACGTTTCAAGGTTACTATTTTTAACAATGTTCATAATTGTGATCCAAACAAGTACATGGTTAAAAACAGGACAACAACTTCAAAAGTCCTTGCAAATGCGATGAAAATGAAATTATTAAGACCTAGGCGAGTTTACAAGCCAAAAGACATTATTGAGGATTGTCGAGAGGAATTCGGGATTGAAATTGGTTATACCACTGCTTATAGGTCTAAAAAAAAAGCTTTGAATTTAATAAGAGGCACTGCAGAAGAGTCATTCATGAAGCTACCATCTTATTGTCACATACTAACAGCCAAAAATCCAGGAACTGTCACTCATATTGAAGTTGATACTGAAAAAAGATTTAAATACTTCTTCATGGCTTTAGGACTTTCTCTGAGAGGTTTCCGTTCTTGTATGAGACATGTAATTACTATTGATGGAGCTTTCTTGTCTGGTAGATATGCCGGTACGTTATTTGTGGCAGCATCGTTGGATGGGAATATCAACACATACCCAATCGCAATGGGTATTGGAGATTCAGAGAACAACGATTCTTGGGAATGGTTCTTGTCAAAGTTGAGTTGTGCAATAGGCGTCATATCGAACGTTGTTATTATTTCAGACAGGCATCAAAGCATCATACAAGCAGTTCCTAAAGCATTTCCTAATGCTTTTCATGGATTTTGTGCATTCCACATGGAATTGAACCTAAATAATAGGTTCAAGAATCCTGACATAATCCCCTTGTTTCGTTGTTGTGCAAGGGCATACACAAGAAGAGACTTTGATAAGTATATGTCATATTTGAATATGATAGATCCGACAGGAAAGGAAAAATGGTCTAGGCATTATTGTCCGGGGATACGATATGGGATAATGACTACGAATATATCTGAGTCATTCAATAATGTAATGAGGGCTGCTCGTGAGATGCCAATTACCATGCTTGCCGAGTATTATCGTGCTAAGCTACAAGAATGGTTTGTGGATCGTAGTTAAAAGGCTTTAAAATGGGGAGATCGATATCTTACAGAAGATGCTGAATCCATCACACGTCAAAATAGGTCAAAGTCATCAAGATACAGAGTTGTCAGGATAAATGCTTATATATTCCAGGTACTTTATTGAATTAAATAGTTTTCACATATCACATAATTGTATGAATATTCCAAATATAATTAAAGACACATTTATTAATACTTTACATGTATTTCAGGATATCCTTTTTTGTTTATGCCCATTAATATATGTAGGTTATCCATGGAGACTTAAGCGATGAAGTGGACTTGCTAAATAAGAGTTGTACATGTAAGGAATTTGATATCCATAGGATTCCATGTAGTCATGCAATTGCTGCAGCAAGATTTGAAGATACTGATGTCTACTCATTGGTTGACAAGAAGTATACATCAGAGTGTTACATCCTTGCTTATTCTGAGGCTATTTTTCCCGCAAGTGACCATGGTGAATGGGAAGTTCTTAAGGATATTGCAGAGCTTGTTAGTGAACCACCAAAAACAAAGGTGAAGAGTGGTAAGCCAAGAAAAAGGCGAATTCGATCTTGTGGTGAGGATATTAGGAAAATCACTCTTTGTAGTAGATGTCGACGTCTTGGACATAACCGTGCAACTTGCACTGAAGTACTGCAGATGATTGTTGATCCCATGCTAGCAAATACTATTTGAATATCCCATATCTTTGTATATTTTTTAATATTAATTAGACATTACCGTATTTAAATATTTCATTGGACTGTATAAATAACACACTATGCAATTTTAATTAGCAGGTACTTCACAATATTAGAGATATGTCGTACTGACTTTCCACTACAACTAAATTCATGTAATTGTAATTAATATATTTCTAGAAATATATTAATTAGTAGGTTACGAACGTGTATCTGTCTGTTTAAGTGGGATTGTCAATGAATTTCTAGGAGATTATATGTAAGGTTTATTTTGTATTGGCAATTTTCGTGGACAAAATGTTTGATTGTAAATCTAGAGTAAGAGTTCACCGTTTAATCAGACGATACATGATGATGGAGTCACCAAGCTTGCAATGCCCATATGACAGGTAAAATATTCTATCATGCATACATCTTCACACAATTCAGCACTACACTTAGTATGGATCATAACGAAAAATATATTGTGCACATGTTAGTCGATCGATCGAGTATATAGTTCGATCGATCGAGTGTGGACCGACATCGATCTAGGTGCTCTCGGGTTAAGATCGATCAATCGAGAATTTTTGTCGATCGATCGAGTGATGTTCGATCGATCGATTCTAGAACAACATCGATCTAGGTGCTCTCGGGTTGAGCTAGATCGATCGAGAAATGTAGTCGATCGATCGAGAATTGGATCGATCGATCGATCCAGTTGTTAGATCGATCGAGACAGTTTTTCAGTTCAACTAAAACTCTTTTTTAATTCGACTCATATATTACTTTTACCAAGATGACCCCATTTAATAACCATACCAGCCACAAATGGGTCATTTCTGTACGTCAGATTCAAACCATTTTAAGCGTTCAAAGAATATTGCGAAATATGGTTTTAGTGGATCAAGTATCGGTACTACGAGACTTTGCACACTCCTAACTTTATAAAAAAATACTTTTATAACTCACATAAAAAAATGTGTTGTATTATGCCGTAAAAAACCTTTTTTTTTTAAATTAAAAATAAAACTTTATGTTTAAAAAAACGATATGTCATGCAATTAAACATTCATATTTTTCTTTTGAAGTTCGTCCAATTTCAGAGCATGACGTATACAAGTCGTAGCTTAAATGTAGCACTAATTTTATTAACCAATCAACATGAAAAAATATAATATCTGTGTATTAACACAACGAAAGCACTCATCACAAGAAGATAAGCTGGAGATTACACAAGTGTAAACAGTACACTTCACCATACAAGCTTATGTCCAGAAAAATGACTAGATGTCTCTACACAAATTGCCCAACTCCTTTAATAAATTACTGCATTATGAAAAAAGAACATATAGAAGGCTCAGGTGCCACTTATTTTTTCCTTTGACATTTGAAGGAACACTGCGTATAGCATTACCGATTCTTGTAGTTGGTCCGTTAGTCTTGGATTTCTTGCTTATTTTCACTAGATTTGAGATACCACCCAAGAGTTCCAAATACAGTTACTACATCTGCTACAACAGCATAGTTCCTGTGCATGTCAGTTGATATTGTTTCATTTGATGCTCCAGAAGTGGGAAGTTGAGATGCTAGGTGTGGAATCAGTCACAGAACCCCCAAAACAAATATGCACGTGTCTCTCCTTGCTTAGGACCCTAAAAAGTATAGCCCATTATGCAGGATTTGAGGATAGTATGAAACTATGTTACAATTGAATCTTCAATTTTCGAAAATAACCTATGTCCAAGCTGGAATAGAAAGCAACTACACAAGGAAGAGCCTGTTCATAATATGGCCATACCTGGCCATTATGCTTCTCAAGTTTCTCCTGCTCTACTTTCTGCAAGACCACAACAATTATAATTTATACAAGCACATAATATTTTAAGCCAGTAGGTAATCAATTGCAGTGAAATTTGTAACATGAAAACATCGAGTATGAAACTTTCCTAACAGAATATATGTACGTTTCAAGTTTTTTTTTTTTGTCATGTATCCAAGAGTATGATATATAAAAGCATTGCAAGATAGCTGAAATATAAAGGCCAATATGTAGGAAGCTTTGAAGATTACCTCTATATAAATGTTTTCAGCAGCTTTTTCCTCCTCGCTTAGAACTTTTCCACTGCTTGAAAGCCTCCTGGACACAAATCTTGTAACCATCCGTGTTGCCATATATGGTAATTGAATTAGCTGTGTAACGAACAGTAAATCAGATAAATTGCACTGCAAATTTATGGCAGAATAACTTCCATTTTTCCTAAAGTACATGTAGCTATCACTTCTATCAAGCAGATTCCACACAAATGCCAAAACAAGTGAAGTTTGTACCCTATGCTTTCTTATTTAAAACTTAAAATAATTAAACATATTTTCATATGACCTGTCACAACATTGAAATACTCAGTAACACGAGTGTATTACAGATCAGATCAAAAAACAATCATAATAGATGATAGGCCTGCAAATTAACCTGACTAAAATATAATGTATTTCTAGGAGCAATTGGTTTGTACTTCATGGCAGTCAGGTATAAAACCTTATCTGTTTATGAATGAATGAATGAATAAACCAAAATGAATGAGCTCAAAATTGACAATCATAACATCTATTTCAAAAAACTACCCAAACAAGAATTTTCATAAACTGTAAAAAATATTTATGTCACAACAATAGAAGTCATAAGATTGTGCGAGATACAAAAACCAAAAGTATGGCCAGACAGAATAATAATAACATCCAGAGTTCACAAAATTTTAAGCGAAACTGTTTTACCTTAGATTAGTCTAAGTCAATGATGATAGCTCCATTTTTTCATTCAAAGGCTGTCTAAGTTAGCCTTTGAAGAGCCTGCTTGTCCTTCAATAGATCAATTCCCTCATCTCGCTTGAAGTCTGAAGCAAGCCAGTGAACAATTCTCTGCAATAATGCATTAGGTTATATTGAATACATCAATACTAATGTACTGCTTGTACATCATCGTCACATTTAAGAGGGTGTGGGGAAGATAAGAGGTAAAAAGCAAGTAGACCACACCAACCTTATCAAAGTCATCACCACCCAAATGGGTTTCTCCAAAAGTGGACAGCACTTCAAAGACACCATCTCCTACCTCATATATCATAATTTGTTTAGGATAGCTCGGTACAATTACATTCATATAAATAAATGGAAACATTAAGCCCAAATATCAAGATATTATTAAATGGCAAGCTTCATCACAAAACCAGTGACCATGCAGCAACTACCAAAAACGATTCCAGTAACATAGTTTACCTGATACATCGATTGTACCACCTACGAGGTCAAAAACCAAGATGGTTTCATTGTTCTTCTTCTCAAAACCATACGCTAGTGATGCAGCAGTAGGTTCATTTATAATACGATGAACTTCCAAACCAGCAATCCGACCAGCTTCTTTAGTGGCTGTCCTTTGAGAATCATTGCAATATGTTGGTACAGGAAAACACAAAAAGACTCTGATACCGAGAATGAGGCAGGCAATCAATACATGCGTACCACCAAATAGAATAAAAAACAACATAATGAATGTGCCGACAAGGTTTATCTCAATTTTTGTTATAAATCGAAAACAGTTATACCCTAAACATAGATTGAGTTACAGGGACAGGAATTATTGAACTTGTTATAAATAAATAGGAGGCCATCTGTCTATGAAATGCTTCTTTACATGTACTTCATCTCTTGTAATAATGCACTTATCTGCATTTGACGAATACCCTCATCTGCAATAGCAATAGGACGGATATTTATATATGAAACTTCATATTATAAACTTCCCAACATTGACATAAAAGAAAGAAACGAACTTACCTTCAACGTGGATTATAGGTATACATGTATCTACAAGAGTGAAAGCAAAATACATACAGTTTATGAACATACTTTATTCTCCGAAACTTGACGTCATCTTACAGACAGCTGAGGTATTGATATAGGAAATTTTGTAGCCAGTACTCTACCTCATATATGAACCTATATCAGCAATGAAGCATTAACAAATATACAAGTACATAAGTATATATAATTCATCCAGACTACGAATATTCAAATAATACATGACCCAACTAATTTTGCAGCAAGTTTGATTTGTTATACTTAATAATACAGAGTACAAGTTACATTAGTAATTCATTCTCTAATGAATAAAATAACTCGTAACCCATTTTTTTCCTAGATAATGTGATGTCTTCATCTTTAATATTGCAGATAGGATTCCCTGTAGCGCGAAATTTCACAAACTTTAAACAATAAATACCACAGTCACCACTGCAAAATGAAATTGGATGATTCTTTAATTCATAAGTAAATATACCAAGTATTCTCATAATAAAGAAATACCATATTGGATATTTGATAAGCAGCACTTACGATGATTCCTGTACAGGAACTTTCTCCCTTACGTTTCTGAAAATATTCCAAGGCGATTTCAAGTTAAAGTTTGTCCCACACTTCCTACTTTCATAAACCCCACAACTGGTAATAAAATCAGGGAATAACGAAGATATGCTGGACAAATGTTTTCTTAATGCTGCTTCTCGAATGTGTTTTGGTAGAGAATCGTACACATGTATTTCTTGATCATTTAGATCGAACTCTAATGCAATCCAGTGATCGTTGTAACATACAACGCCGTACAATGTGTCTATCTCATACCAAGGAATTCCAAATTCAAGTATTGATCCCAAGACATAACTTGTTAAAGTGGCATCTAAAATCCAATCGTACTGTTTATGATTGGACTGTGAGTTCTTCCACTGCTCAAAGTGACTCAATAGACGATGCTGTACAAACATTGTAGTAATTTCATTCTATGATAATATAACATATATGGAAAATAACATTAACATACTAATATATGAAATTAAACTAACAACATAATTCATAATTAACTTACAAAAAAATAGGAATCCATTGTTTACCATTTCTTGGGAAGACTAAACTTCTGAGGATACATATGGAATTTCTTTCTTAATAACCATAAACCACAGTCAATATGCTGCAAGATGCAGATTGAACACAGATTGAATTTCAAGAATGTGAGATCGTATAATGAATTATGAACTAGTATTACAAGAAAATAGTAATACTTACTGAATTAAACAGGTTGGTCTTATTCTTGAAAAGACGATGAAACCATATAGCATTTGCTCTTCCTGTACTCGGGCAACCGACACTTATGTTATCCCTGAAGTAATGTAAACCACCAAATGTAAATAATTGTAAGTAAATTGAACCAAATTAAAGGAAAATATGTTACATATACTAAATATACTGATACATTTATGCAGCCAAGAAATGAAATGAAGGTATTTGTCCAATTGTGGTTGCTTGTGGACATTATAATATTCACTTAAGCTCGAATGAAGAACATCCTCCATGGATTGCTCGGGATTTGATGCCTTTCTTTTTCTTTTATTTTTCTTGTATTCTTCATACGGTGATTTCAAAAGTGGACCAACATGAATAATGATACAGAAATCTGGATCATCGGCATGGAGGTCCTCTGATTGTTTGTGACTTGCGACCTCTATTTCGTATCCATCTATTGCGAGATTCCTTTTTTGTAATTCTTCTTCTAAACAAATAATTTGAAGATTTTTGTCCTCTGCAAAAAACACAATTGTGGAGGTGTCAACATGATCAACCTCATTACTAGTACTATCATCGTTCTTAGCAACACCTTTGGACATGGGAAAGGGTTGTTCTTCTCCACTGAAGCAAGTAAAATTTGTATCCTTATCATATGTACAATCATGTGATACTTTTTCTACATCTTCTTCACTCCGAACAATAACATGTTCAGCGGACTTCTTACGCATTGGAGACCCAAATTTCATGCAAATTTCATCGTCCATGTCACCACAAAAATCAGCTCTAAGTGGGCTACCTGTATGAAATACACCATCACCTTCGAAAGGGACATTTTTGTTTCCCTTATGCAGCACATCTAAGATGTTTACCAACATTTGCTTTATTTCTTTAACTTCTTGCTTAACAACCAAGATTTCCTCCATAACCTACAAAAATAAAATTACATACCTCATTTCAATATTTCGAAATTATTAATTGAAAAAAATTATGTTATGCGTAGAAAAACTAGTTTATGACACTAATTTATCAGTATGTATAAATTACATCCATGTATGATATTCATTATACCTTATCAATTGTGTGGTGGATGACGAGGGTTGACATTCTTCAGCGAATTTTTCCTTCCCCTTCGTCTCAGTTTTTCCAACGTTAGGATAAACCTCAGCATCAAAATCTACAAGCATTCTTCTCTTAACAACTACACTTGATTTATAGTACAAACTGTCCTTCTCTTTGTCAGTAGGTACCAAGACTTGTAGGACCAAAAGCTGTAATACATTTAACAATTAGCTATGTCATAGAATATGTACGATAACTTAATAAAATTTGATAATATTTTACTATAACGTATAATTAAATAAACCATCAACTTTTACATCATTAGTACTGAAGTAAGTACTGTCCAAGTATTTGAATTTGAACAAGCGACTAGGCTTCTTGTTTTCCCAATTCAAAAGCCTAGGCATCAAATCTGATGAACGTTTGCAAACAAGATCACCAACCAGAGCAGGTATGGCTTCGTAGGCCCATACTTGTAATGCCAATGGAAAACCATATACATTATACGATGTTGATGGATATGATTTACTCAATTGCTTTTCTTCTGCATTATCCTCAACCTCAACATCAACTTCTTCAGCCTCCTCTTCAATTTCTACTTTTTTATCAAAGGCATTACTTACCCTATTAACCATACTGCTTCTCATCCTTCGTATGGTGAACTCATAAACCACCTTCCCCTATGGGAAGTTGTTAAATCTATAAAATTCTTCAACAAGACACAAATACGAAATATTTATCCCTTGGGACTTCTGTTCTCCCAGTAATATTATCTCTAATGCAACGATAAGGGACAATCGAAGAACATCATCTCTATCTGTGTTCTTCGTTAACCTTTCGAATACTTCGATTAACTTGGATTTTGTAATTACATTATCCCTTCTGAAATATTCATATTTCCACCGACTTTCGGCGGTGACAAGTTTATCATCACCGGTAAACTTCATACCGGTTATCAGTGCAAATTCTTCATAACCGAAACGATGGCCACGTCCATTATAAAAAATCTTGAATTCCTTGCTGCTTTGTTCCCTATCTTGCATCCTCAAAAGGTGATGCACCAACGGTCCTGTGAACTCAATTTGGTGCATCGTCAATAAAAATCCAAAGCATGAATCCTCAAACTCTCGCTTCAAACCAAACATTTCCAACTTGGACTTTATTGTTTTTATTTCTTGCATTCTTGACATGTTCGAAATTTTTCCAATAAAGTAATCTTCGCGTTGAACACATGGAAATCTTTCAGTATTTTCATTTGCCATTGCCTATAAAAAAGTGACCCATATATAATAAATTCAACAAACATTTATTCAATTTCCAAAAACAAAAATTTAAATTTGTCCAACAATTTCAATTGGGTCTCATAACATGTGTATATTAATAACACCATATATTTGTGCACAATTTGTTACTCAGCAATGTTACTTAAACTAAATAACATTTAGCTTCAAGTTTCAGAATACCAAAATATAATTATAAATGCAGCAATCAATCAAGTGGGTTAAACTTATACGCATAATATGCATATTCATTGGCTTAATACATAATCTAGTCAAACTATTGTACAAAACATGACATATTTTAGACTACAAGAAAAATTACATAATGTACTGCAAATGAATGTAATTATGATTCCATCTCTAATTAATTGTTACCTAATGTATATAACATTAATTGAAAAAAAAAATGGAAGGAACATTAAAATTTTTCACAACAATAGGGAACATGATTAAGAATACATTGTGATAAAAATAAGAGATTCATAATTAAAAAAAAATATAAAACAATATATCTACCACATACTTACAAATACATAATCATTTGAAAGAAAAGGGACAACAAATGTGAAAAATGTACATATTACTGCTCATAATACAGAAGTCATACAACAACAGCATGCACAGAGCAGTTATTACATTTTTAACTCGCGGGCCAGGAATAGTATGAAATTGTACAACATATATTTTCATGGTAGTACTACTCATAATACAAAAGTCAGGGGGTTGAAACTATTTGTTTACTTTTAGACTGATGGGTTAAACCAAAATTCTAAAAACAAATAATAGGATACTGGTAATCAACTATTCAAATAAATAATAGTCATTACATTATAGAATGGTTTGTTCCAACAACGCAATCAAAAAAATTGAACATGAAATGACAAAGACACATTAATATAGCAAAAGTAAACTACACAATAAGAACTAAGAGCTATACCCTTATAAAAGTGCGAGGGCGAAATGAGGTGCCAGCAACTGCAACAATTTCAACATTAAAACACACAAGGACTAGCACGTGGTAGTAAAAGGATCATTAGCAAATACCAATATAAGTTATTGAAGGAACAGCTAACCCAGACACTTAATTCACACAAAACAACATAACAAGGATTTTGACTTAAGAGAATTCAATAGCATTTTTTAAATTTAACTTAAGCGCCCTTAATAGCATATCAACTTTAATCTTCAGGTTATACTAGCGATATATTTATTGAGAGAACCATGTAGTACTGTCCACGCTGTTCATAATTCGGATATGAAATATGTTACAATAGATGAAATCCCAAAAGAAATTAAAAGGGCATGATGCAATTTATGAACATGTACATGGCAAGTTAATTGTTGTTCGATTTGTCCAAATAAAATTTCAAACTCAAACAAGACCATATACATGGAATGAGACAGTTACAGATTCAAACATCCAAACCCCTGTAGGCAATAGTGCTTCGTTGAATTGAATCACAAACTACAAAGGAAACATCCCAGCATATACAGCATAGCATAAGTAACTAACTAGCTTCCTAAGTTAATTTAAATAGGAACGAACGCCCTAACCTTTGGACAAATCGAGGAGGAGATTATAACTGGAGCTGGTGAAGAAGCCGGTGAAGAAGAGAAGAAACGACGCCGAGCTTAACCTTGCCAGGAGCCGGTGCTTTCGTCGGGGATCCGGTGCGCGGGTGACGGTGAAGTTAGGGCCAAACGCGAGTGCTAGGTCTGTTATGTCAAAGTGTTCTTTCGTCGCCCTTCGTCGATTACAGTCCAATGTTATCGCCAAATGCCAGTGCTGTGCTCTGTTATGCTCCCTGTTATGGCCAACGCAAGGGGCATGCTCTTTTATGTTTTCTTCTTTCTTTTTTAAATTTTGCAAATTTTTTTTTCAATTAACCGGCTACCACAACCGATAAAACAGACCATTTTTAATAAAAAAACACAACCGGTCCTAAAATGAAGTTTTGCACTTCAAATGGACCGTTATAGGCAAATGCCCCTTTATCGGCTGGTGGAGGTTAACAGGGTGTTATCCCTTTTTTGATAAAAAAACAAGGTAAGGGTCTAAAGGTATAGTTTGGTCACTCCAAGAATCTCTTTAGCTTTTTGTCTAAAATAGACAAATTTCATAGTTTAGTTTAAAAAAAGTTCATTTGTGTTAAACTTTAGAAATGGGCAAATTTCAATTTACTCTCCCAGTTGTCGGTTTCCTTATTTCCCACCAAAGTCTATTTATTTCTTCTTCTCTCTCCTTTTCTACGCACCCCCTATTTTCTCTTGTCTAATGTTCTCTCCATTTTTGCATCTCATCACGCAAAACTTTCAAATTTGAGGTTAGTGATATTAAATATTTTGGTTGGGTAGAAATTTCGCACTGTTAATTAGCATGTAAATGGTGAAATGTGTACCAAAATTTGTACCAAGAATTTTCGCAGTTTTTGGTTTTGGGCAAATTTATTTTTGTAAAATTGCCAACCATTTGGGTGATTCTTTGGTGAGAAACTAATTTTGGTTTTATTTAAACAAATTTTTGGTTGACAAACTATATTAAACTGTTACCCCAAATGAATCATTTTTAATCGAACTGTACCAGTGTTCGCGTGTAATGAACTCTGCTATTTTTAGTGTTTAATTTGGTATATGAACTCTGCTATTTTTAGTGTTTAATTTGAACTCTGCTATTTCGCGTGTAATCATTTTTAATCAGTATATGTTTGTTATATTTTTGTCTTGGTATATCTGAGGTATATCTGTAGTATATCTTGGTATATTTAGGTATATCTGAGGTATATCTGTGGTATATCTTGATATATCTGAGGTATATCTGTGGTATATCTTGGTATATCTGGATATATCTGTGGTATATCTTGATATATCTCGGTATATATGGGTATATCTCGGTAAATCTGGGGTATATCTTGATATATTTGGGTATATCTCGGTATATATGGGTATATCTCGGTATATCTAGGTATATATGGGTATATCAGGATATATCTGTGGTATATCTTGATATATCTGGGTATATCTCAGTATAACTGGGGTATATCTCAGTATATATGGGTATATCTAGGTATATATGAGATATATCTTGGTATATCTGAGGTATATCTATGGTATATCTTGATATATCTAGGTATATCTCGGTATATCTAGGTATATATGGGTATATCTCGATATGTATGGGTATATCTAGGTATATATGGGATATATCTTGGTATATTTGAGGTATATCTGTAGTATATCTTGATATATCTTGGTATATCTCGGTATATCTAGGTATATATGGGATATATCTTGGTATATTTGAGGTATATCTCGGTATATCTAGGTATATATGGTGTATATCTAGGTACATATGGGGTATATCTCGGTATATATGTGTATATCTCGGTATATTTATGGTATATCTCGATATATCTTGGTATATCTTCATATATTTCCATATATTCAGCATTTAATTTGGTATATATGTTATATGTTGATATAGTTATTCAATATTTTGTATATTATTTCATATATCTATTAAATTATAGGTATTTTTGAATTGATACTGCCTAATTATTTTAAAACATTTTACAGAATGGATTGCCTTAGTATTCTAATAATTCATAATGGTAAGTGGTCATTGAAAGATGATAAACAAGTATATCGAGAAGGAGAAGGTTCGGTGATGAAGATAAAAAAGGGATTTAAGTATGATGAACTTAAAGAAAAGTTGTTTATAAAGTTAAATATCGATAAGTTAAAGTATGAAATTTCAGTGAGATACTTCTATAAGAATGATTTGACATTACCTATTGTTTTAATTGGTGATGATGAAGATTTGGATGAGTTTTTTGACCTTCATGTTCAAGGTAATCAAAGGAAGGTTGTTCTATATGTAACAAAAAATGAGATAAGATCAGTAGGTACTCGTTATTCTATCTGCCATAAAAAACTTCTTAATACTGGAGGGCGTCATGTAAATTACTTGAGCGATACTCATCGACACGAAGGATCTCAAAATTCCAATAGAAATTGCGATAATATACTTAATAGTATTGGTGATGATGTAGATCACTATTCAGATATACAGCAGATGGGTGATCATGTTCATCTTGATATGATTAGAGAGTATGAATTAGAAGGTGGTCCTGTCAACGAAAACGTTGATAATGACATGACCGCAATGGGAGCTTTACATGCAAATGATAACGAAAGGACACTAGTTGAACCAAAAAGGCTGATTGTAAGAGATCAATCGTTAAATGGTTTATCTTAATCTGAAGGACGAATTGTAGTTGGGGGCAATAATGAATTACGTTTTGGTCCATCAAGTACACCCACAAAGATTATTTCAACTGGTGACGTTTCCTCGTCTGTGGCACATGTTGAGCTTGATTTGAAAGTTGATCAAATGTTTGACAGTAAGATAGATTTCACCACACATGTCGGGCTTTATGCCAGAAGAAATAGATTTGAGACGAGGACACTGACAAGTAAGAATGACCGTGTCGTGATACGTTGCATTCAATCTAGTTGTACTTGGATGATTAGATGTAATCGGTTCACTGGCTCAGATAGGTTCAGGGTAAAATAGTTTGAATCAACACATACTTGTGATCCTAACCATTACATGAGGAAGAATAGGACTGCGACCTCAAGAGTGATAGGAAATGCCATAAAAATGAAGTTGGTGCGACTCGAAAGAATTTATAAGCCCAAAGATATTATTGATGATTGTCAAAATGAGTTTGGGATTGAGATTGGTTACACCACAGCATACAGGTCTAAAGAGAAGGCTCTGAGGTTGCTACGTGGCAGTGAAGAGGAATCTTTCCTGAAGCTTCCTTCCTACTGTCATGTTTTGAAGGAAAGAAATCCTGGTAGCATCACACATCTTGAAGTTGACCAGTCTGGAAGATTTAAGTATTTCTTCATGGCACTAGGTCCATGTATTAGAGGATTCTTATCTTGTATAAAACATGTAATTATAGTTGATGGTGCATTCCTATCAGGTAGGTATGCTGGGACATTATTCGTAGCAAATGCTTCTGATGGAAATAATAACATATATCCATTGGCCATTGGGGTTGGAGATTCTGAGAATAATGAAGCTTGGGAATGGTTTTTGTTAAAACTAGCACACTTAGTTGGGCATATTGACGACCTTGTTATTGTTTCAGATAGACACCAAAGTATTATTCAAGCTTTTACGAAAGAATTCCCCAATGCTTTGCATGGTTATTGTGCATTTCACATGGAGATGAATTTAAACCACAAATTTAAGAATCTTGATATTACACCTTTGTTTAGACGTTGCTCAAGGGCATATACAAAGCATGAATTTGACAAGTACATGGGGGATTTGCAACAGATCGATCCTGAGATAGAAAAGTACTTGTTGGAAGCAGGTATTGAGAAGTGGTCAAGATATCATTTCCCAAGAATGAGATACGGTATAATGACCACAAATGGTTCAGAATCATTTAATAATGTCATGAAATCTACTCATGAGTTACCCATAACCATGCTTGCTGAGTACTATCATAGCAAAATACAGCATTGATTTGTGGAACGTAGGGAGGTTGGGATGAGATGGGAAACTCGCCATCTTACCGATGAGGTTGAATCAATTATGCGTGCAAATCACAATAAGTCCTTAAGGTACAAGGCTTTCAGAATTAATGCACATATTTTCCAAGTATGGGATTCGTACAACAATTTATTGTTATTATATGTTTATCTATTTAAATTTGTTATCTAATGTGTAATTCATTTTATCATCCATTATACATAATGTAACAAGTTCAATTATACAAAATTAGGTTGTACATGGTGACACTAGTGACGATGTCGATCTACTGAATAGAAATTGTAGTTGCAGGGAGTTTGATGTTCACAAAATCCCCTGTTGTCATGCCATTGTAGCCGCCCGTTTTTAAGATGTTGATGTCCATTCATTTGTTGAAAAATTATACACAGTAAATTGTTATATTATCGCATATACAGAGTCCATATTTCTGGCAACTGATAATGGTGAGTGAGACATTCCACCAGAGATCATAGACCTAGTTGAACTTCCTCCCAACTCAAAGAAAAAATGTGGCAGACCACGAAAGCGATGCATACGTTCACGTGGGAAAGTAATAAAAAAAGGTCATATTATGCAGTAGGTGTGGAAATAGTGGTCATAACATGAGGACTTGTAATGTGTTCCGTCAGATGATTGTAGAACCTTCCCTATCTTCTGACCCATAAACATTTTTGTTCATTGCATAATTTGGTATCAGTGCAAGTGTTATATTCTATCTATCATAAATTTGTATTAATTGAATGAATACCAAGAGAATCAACTATACTTAACCAGTCATGTGTATCATCATGTATTTTTATTACTTGTACTATTTGGTCTATTCTACCATTTTACCATATATATCAAGATATATGAACATATACCCCAGATATACCATATATATCGAGTAGTACCACAAATATATATACCATATATATACCCCAAATATACCATATATATACCACCAAAGATATACCTAAGATATACCAAATATATACCTAAGATATACCCCAAATATACCAGATATACTATAATATTTTACCAAAAATATACCAGATATACCTCAGATATATCTCAAATATACCTAAGATATATCCCAAATATATCAAATATACCACCAAATATATACCAAATATATACCTCAGATATACCTAATATATATCCCAAATATACCAAATATACCAAATATATCCCAAATATACCATATATATACCCCATATATACCATATATACCACCAAAGATATAACAAAGATATACCTAAGATATACCAAATAAATATCCCAGATATACCCAAATATACCTAAGATATACCAGATATACCTCAGAACAAAAAATGAACACATTTTTTCTGTGCTGCAACAGGGGGAAAAACTTGCCGCGGCGACAAAGTTTCTGTTTTAGAATGGATTTTTTCAAAAAACAAAATTTGCCTCGGTGGGGAATTTTTTTGCTGCAGCGAGGATGGTTCTGTTTTGGGACCATTTTTTGCAATTTTTTTGCGTTTCGCGGCAGGTATATATTTGTGCTGTGGTGAGTATGTTTCTATTTCAAGACAATATTTTCATCATTTTATGCGTGCCGCGGCGAGTATGGTTCTGTTTCATGACAATATTTTCTAGGGTTTTATGCGCGCCGCGGCGAAGATTATTCTGTTTGACACATTAAGTTCTATAAGTTTATCTATAGCCCCAACACAATTCAAAAATTTTCCCTTACTTTCTCTCAAAAAACCTCTCACTTTCTCTCCAATTTCTTCTCAATTTCTCAACAAAAGCTAAACTTTACTCCATATTTTTCTACAAATAACATTGGTATCATGCAATCCTCTATCAATTTTTACAAATTTGCTCCAAAAAATTAAGAACCTCTTCATCTTCTTCTAAAAAACTTGGGGTTCAAACAATTCGGGGCTTTCTCTTCAAGGTTTGAATTGAACTCCAAAGAGGTAAAATTCTTCACAATCTATGTGCTTCATTTGGTAATTATTTTCTGGAATCTGCCAATTATATACCGGATTTTTTGGATTTAAGTTAATTTATTTGGATAGGAGGGGAATTTTTGGGGGTTTTTTCAAAATTTTCTAGAATATTGTTGTGAAATTTTTTGAATAAATTAATGGCTCCTAAAAGAAAGACTGGTGAGAGTAGTCGTTCAAAAGGAAAAGGTAAAGTTGTTGAGGAACAAAATTTTAATGCCTCTCCTTTTGCTAGTCGGGAGGCACAAGAGCGATACGAAAGTGCCGCTAAAAGGAATAAAGCTTTTGTTAATGAGAGGGGGTTAGACTTTGGACAAGTCAGAGTAATGGGAATTTTAGATAAGATTGAGGTGTTAGGGTGGAGAAAATTTGTACACACCCCGAAAGCGGGTGTGAGTTCATTGGTCCAAAAATTCTACGCGAATGTCCCCAAAGCTCGGCAAGGAATGATATAGGTAAGGGGTGTTGAAGTCCCCTTTAATAGGACGGTTATAAATGCATACTATGAGTTGAGGGATATTTAGGATAGCAGGTATGAAGCCTATATAAAATAGGTGAATTACAATGAGATTATAAATACCCTCACCGATGGTAATGTGGAACGGGAATATAAGGGAGACATGGTCAATATCTTTCAAGCTAAGCACCTTCGAACCCACTCCCGTATCTGGCAGTATTTTGTATGTTCTAGATTAATGCCAACCTGGCATTACAGTACTATTGATAGGGAGAGGGCAATCTTGTAGTATGCCATAGAGATCGAGCGAACAATTGACGTTGGGATGGTTATCCAACAATGGGTTATGTACTTAGCTAAGCATCACAACGTAAGCTACTTCTTTTCCCAACTGATCATCGCCCTGTGTGTGAAACAGGGAGTCCAATATAACAAGAGGTACTACTGCAACCAGGTAAAACATTGACTTTCGTATACATGCAACACCTAACTAGTGGCACCAAAGTGGGACAAGGTAGTAGGAAGGGTGAAGGGACCTCTTCTAGTAACGCTACCACCAAAGACAGATTGGTGAACTTGGAAGCGAGTGTAAATAAAATACGAGAGTACTAGACTCAACAACAAGCTTGGTTGAGCGACCAATTGAAGTATTCAAACAAGTACCAAGTTCTACTCCACTGAATGATGAGCTTTCAGTTGACACAAAGTGGAGTAGACCTGACCTAGTTCGGCCTAATTTTGCAATATTCGGGTCACAACTTTGTCTACCAACCACTGGCAAACCAACCCCAGGATGATAACGAGCAAAATGATGATATGGAGGACTAAGCCTCCCCATTGTATTTTCTCTTTTCTTTAATTTTTTTTTGTTGTGGAATATTTTATGTAGTTTAATTTTATTTTTCTTTCAATCTTTTGGGTTTTGTTATTATGTTGGAACTTTATGCGCCAATATTTAATAGTTCTTTATTTCATTTCAATTTAAGCAAGACATATACAGTTTAATTCAAATGCTCACGTGGGGAAGTATTACATCGAGTCTGCTAAACATCACAAAATGGGTAGTATAATGTATATCTGTATACCATATATACCTCATATATACCATATATACCCCAGATATACCATATATACCTAAAATATACCAAATATATACCTCAGATATACTAAATATATACCTCATATATACAAGATATATCCCAGATATACCATATATATACCCCAAATATAACATATATACAACAGATATATCATATATAACCCAGATATTCCAAAGATATACCACATATATACCATATATAACCCAGATATACCATATATACCCCAGATATACCATGCATTTGTATATAGCAATAATATGACAGGTAAAACACATAATCCAATCAAATTAAACCTTTAATTTAATAGTTCTACAAATAATAGTTTAATGAAAAATTGGGCTTAACCAAATATACTCAACATAAGTTTTACAATACAAACAACAGAACAAATCATAGTTTGGGAATGTATTAAAAAATACAAAAAGTCATGCCACTGCACTTATACAATAATGTAATCATCATCGACAAAGAAAAGTTTGCAACAAAGTTTCTTCCTAAAAAAACTAACTGTCTCGATCGTCTTTTATGTCAATCAAGGCCTTGTCATTTACTATGTACTCGATGAACTTAAGGGCATAAATGCCACAGTCTCCCCTGTGTAATACATGCAATACAAAATATATTAAAATAATTACAATAATCTAGGTTTGACTATATGAATCATGAATTAGAAGGTGTTACTAAAAGATTTAAATATACTTATACTTCAACCTGTTGAGGAACAGGTATCGTATTACGATAAATGGGCCACCAATCTTTGATTTCATGATGAAATAATCCCAAGCTTTTAATTAAGCTTGGGATCATTACACATAAGTTATGTAACCTTTTCTTAAGAGTTTCATCCCTTATGTGTTTTGGAAGTGAATCATAGACATCAATCTGTTGTTGTCTAATGTCAATTTCGAAAGCGATCCAATGGCCCTTCTCCAATAAAACTTCATAAATGTTGTGCACTTGATTACATAGTTTACCATGTTCAGGACGTGCACCTGTTTCAAAAGATTTAAAATTTATATGATTATAAATATGTTATTAATATATCAAAAAATTGGATTTGCTCATTCTTTTTAAGTTTCTTCCATTCACCTGCACTTGACTCCACGTAAGCCTACATTTTCATAATCCATAACGCAAATAGTTAGATATACATAACGAATGTGACATACAACATAAGTTTCAACCAGGTAAGAATTTCATAATTTGTAATAATGTTCGTTCATAATTTCATCCCTTATGTGTTTTGGAAGTGAATCATAGACATCAATCTGTTGTTGTCTAATGTCAATTTCGAAAGCGATCCAATGGCCCTTCTCCAATAAAACTTCATAAATGTTGTGCACTTGATTACATAGTTTACCATGTTCAGGACGTGCACCTGTTTCAAAAGATTTAAAATTTATATGATTATAAATATGTTATTAATATATCAAAAAATTGGATTTGCTCATTCTTTTTAAGTTTCTTCCATTCACCTGCACTTGACTCCACGTAAGCCTACATTTTCATAATCCATAACGCAAATAGTTAGATATACATAACGAATGTGACATACAACATAAGTTTCAACCAGGTAAGAATTTCATAATTTGTAATAATGTTCGTTCTTATCAAGAACGTTGAGTCTAGTGTTGTCCAATTGTTCTAGGGAACAACTGCGGGTGAATTTCCTCTTTCTTTCTCAACAACCATAGTCCACAATCTATATGCTGCATAATTTTAGTTGAGATCAAGTAGGTACCAATATATATGATTTAGTTGTTAGCTTGTAACAATGTGAAATAATTAATAACAAAGTATACACTAAAGTTCACATCATTTGTATACAAGTAATGGTAAATATCAAAAATAGTTACCTCGTTGAGTAAGGATGATTGGGGTTTAAATATACGATGAAACTACGAAGAATTAGTCATACCCTTACTTAGGCAACCAACATTAATGTTTTCCCTAAAATGTAAGCAATAACAATTTAATGAATAAGTAACCCTATTAATATAATAAGAAATAAACATAGACAAATAACATGTAAATATATATAATAGGATATACGCACTGGTTGTTCGAGAAATTATTATATAGCCACTCCAAGAAGAATCTATATCTATCTTCATTGAACCTTTTCATCCGGTCATAAAGGGTTGGCACATGTCCTTCATCCGATTGTTCAGACCCAATTGATATACCAGATTTCTTCTTTGGATGAACATATGGAGATTTGAGGGAGGGACCAAGCTTTCGCTTCCTCCGAATGTATGTGGTACCAAATGGTACGGACATTTCAGTTGATCTTACGCCCTTAGATGCTAGCGATCCTAATCGCATTGACGATGGACCACTTATAATGGGGCAGCCTCCAAAATCTCTTCCAGAGTAGATAACTTTACATTTGACAAGTTTTCTTCTATGTGGAAGACATCAACTGGCTATTTGTCAAGGTTAACTTTAGTGAGACATTCTTCGTTGACACCCATGAATGTTTCGTCCTTATCTATAGTAGGCATGGTAGTTTCCTCACCAAATTGTTTTGGAAACACAATTATTTCTTTGCCTACATAACTTGCTACTACTGGCTCTTCATCTATGGGCATCACAACTTCTTCGTCCCCAGATAATTGTTCATCTTGAACCTTACGTCGGTCAAAACGTGGGACACTTTTGACCCTGGACGCATTCATTGAAGCTTTCCTTGATTGGTCCCTTGTTGAAGAAATTTTTTATGATCTTAACAACTTCTTCAAAGTATCCTTAATCCACATTTGGTTTTATCACCTCTTTTTTCAAATCCCTCAGCTCTTGCAATACCTGAAATACGATAAAAATATATACGTTAGATATAAAAAATTAAGTACATTTGAATGGCAGAATTTTACGTGCTATAGTATATTACCTCCATAATGGAACTTGATGAATGAGCTAAACCTTGATCCTTTTGGACTTCCGGGTTAGGGTCACTGATATCATCCATGTGACCAGATGGATGATGTTGTTCATCGCTTTTCGAAGGCAATTCATCATCAATTCCACCGACGTTGGGTACATTCGGCACACCGATACGTACTTCCCTCACACATCTTTGTGCCGAAGTGTAGTAAGGACTCTGTCTCTCCTTTTCATTTAGAGTGAGTCTCTTTAGCATATAAAACTGTACAATATCCCACAAAACATATAAAATTATTTAAGTACATTCAGATATGCCAGAATAATTAAAAACAAATATAAATGCAATAAACTTACATCCAAACATTGGAAGATTTTCTGGTTCAAGTCCCAAAACTTCAAATTTTGTCCCTTTCTTAGGTTCTCTCAACGTAGTATCCTGGGCATTTCATCAGGGAATAGATTGGTGGCTAAATTAGATACACCCGCTTGTATGGCTTCATAGGCCCAAACTTGCAGTGCCCAACAAAAATCGTAGACACTGTAAGTGGTCGCGTGTTTTTGTCCTTCTTCAGACGTGATCCCCCCAACATGGCCAACATAACCCTCGATGTGACCTTTAAGTTTTCTATCAACCTTATGCATAATAACACTTTTCAATCTTCTTATAGTGAATCCATAAACTATCTTACCCCATAGGTAGATATTAAATTTCTAGAAGTCTTCAACCATCTCCAAGTATTCATCATTAATGGCCCTTAGATTATGATCAGCCAAAAGAATTATTTCCAAAGTATAAATTAAGGCCAACCTCAAAACATCGTCAAGCTCGGTGGAGATAGGAAGGTTTACGAAACCTTCTCCAGCTCGCCTTTTTTTATTACCTTGTCGGTCTTGAAATATGTTTTCCGTAACTGACCAGTTTGAGGTGGGCATTCTTCCTCACCAGTAAACATCAAACTAGTAAGTAAATTAAATTCTTCATATCCAAAAATGTGGGGTGTGCCATTCACAATTATTCGCAGCTCTTTCCCCAATTGATCTTTGCTTGCATCAGTAAGATGCATGTGATGCAACAATCCCCATGTGAACTCTATATAGTTCATTCTTGTGATGAAACCAAAACATAACTCTTCAAACCTCTCAAGTAACCCAAATCCTTCTAGGGTCATCTTCAATGTGCTAAAATTCTGAAGGCGTGATATGTTGGTTATTTTACCAACATAATATCTAGAGGGGGAGACTGAAGGATTAAAGCTTGATTCGCCTGCCATATCCTGCATATACCCCCTTGTAAGAAAACAAAAATAATTAATACTTGTGAACAAGTTATTCAAAATAACATCAATACAAGTCAATATACCAAGATATACCAAATATATACCTCAGATATACCAAATATACACCAATATATCTCAGATATACTAAGATATACCACATATAGTGAGATATATCCATATATACCACAGATATACCAAAGATATACCACAGATATACCAGATATACCAAGATATACACACATATACCGAGATATACCTAGATATATCCAGATATACCGAGATATACCATAGATATACCAGATATACCAAGATATACCTACCCACATATACTGAGATATACCGAGATATATCTAGATATACCGAGATATACCATAGATATACCAAAGATATACCATAGATATACCCCAATATACCTCATATACTACATATATCAAGATATATCCAAATATACCACAGATATATCAGATATACCACAGATATACCAAATATACCCACATATACTGAGATATACCAAAGATATACTAGATATACCCCAATATACCTCAGATATACCAAGATATACCACATATACTAAGATATATTCAGATATACCACAGATATACCAGATATACCCCGATATACCTCAGATATATCAAGATATACCACATATACCGAGATATATCTAGATATACCGAGATATACCATAGATATATCACAGAAATACCCCAGATATACCTAACATCGTAGCCTAATCCATAAAATTCTTCTGTTCAATGCTCATATTGATATTCATGAATAACAAACGATATACCAGAAATTCGATTATCCATAATTACAAAAGCCCAATATAAAAAATAATATTTTACAAAAGTCGAATACAGATATACCAATATTTTACAAAAACCCATAAAAAAAAGGATGGAGTTTTCGTTTGGTTTCAACATGGAGCATACCCTCAGCTCCAACCATTACCAAAACCAAATACTAAACGAAACAAAAGGGAGGGACAGAGAAGTCATTCATTGAAAAAACTTACCAAAAATTACAAAGCTCAAAAATGGAGGAGAAGTTTCATGTATAGTGTTTCCTATGTCGTCTTCCTCAAGGTAGTGTGCGTCGTCTTCCTCAAGCTAGTGTGCGTCATCTTCCTCAAGTTAGTGGGAGAGTGGGAGAGTTTTGTTAAAAAGTGAGAACTGTTCGATTCTTTCAAATGTTTTCAAGACTCTTCTTCGTTTTTTTTTTTTTTAAATACCGGATAAAACACCCATATTAGGTAGGCAGTTAAAAAAAGCTCATTTCTAAAATTTAACATAAATCAGCCTTTTTTTAAACTAACCTATGAGATTTGCCCATTTTAGACAAAAACTCAGTTCCTTTAAGATAAATGCCCTTTTGTTCTTGTGTCAATTTTATAACGTAAGGTTTATGAATGATGGTAATTTTCATTAACAAAACATTTAATTGTAATATATTTTATAGGCTCTTTATCAAGTTTCTCAACTAAAATTGAAGAAATACTCGAGCTCTAGATAGTTTTACTTCAGATATATATTTTCTAACGATTACACATGACATTGCATCATACATTCAGTAGTTTATATTCATAACACTTAGAATTATTTATTGATGTTAAAATTATTATTGATCGATCGAGTTCAAAACTTTTGATTTTAAAATATTTATTTAAATTTAAACTAAGTTGTAAAATTACTATTTACTTTTTTCTTTAATGTGTTTTAATGCTCTTGAATGTGTCCCAAAATTATCCTTTTATTTTAGGGAAAATAACAAAACTAACACCCCCTAAAAATTATAATAACAAAACTAGCACCCCTGTGTTCAATTAAAATTGAACGACGATAATTTAGACTCGTTCAATATTGAACGTTCAATATTATCCGTTCAATTAGAATTGAATGACGACAATTAGACCTATTTAATATTGAACGTTCAATATTTTACGTTCAAATTGAATATTGAACGTTCAATATTAAACGTTCAATTTTAATTGAACACAGGGGTGCTAGTTTTGTTATTATAATTTTTAGGGGGTGCTATTTTTGATAATTTCCCCTTATTTTATTAAAGTATTTAATGAACTTTTGGTAAGCCCAAAAGGAATTAACCGCATGTTTTCTTGTTATTACTATGTACATTATATATATAAATTAGGCGTTGAATGGCCTGTTAAAAAAACATGGCGCCGCCGAATTGAAGAAAACAAAACTGCAGTATCGGTTTGAGAACTTGATATTTAAGCACATATTAGTCTGATCATATTTCCTCATATTCCTTAGGTGATCAACGGGTGTTTATATATGTATAAGAGAGGTTAAAAAGTGGGTTTGGCCGAAAACAGTCAGAGGAAAAAGATCTACCCCACAATTGAATTAAGACTGGTAACGGAATAGGCAGCCACACATTGTTTTGAAATTTGAACTATTTAATTACTTCATCATCAGGGGCTTTCGGCTTTCATAAGAAGGAAAAAGGGAACTGTTCGAGAAGGTATAAACGTGGCCAATGGCAACAGTGGATATTTATATAAATCAAGAATTAGGACAACGAAGAGATTAATATGTTATTTGATTTGTTTTATTAGTGTCATAATTTTAATTAATATATTACATTCTTTTTATGTTGATATAGCTTCTTCTTACCTAAATTCTAAATTTTTTATTGCTTGCATCAATTAAATATATATGTGTTTAAGAGTTATTAATTTAATTGTCTGAGTTTTCAAGAAGCTATTTTTATTAAAGCTTAATAATTTTGTTCTATAATTACTAATGGATTTGAGATTAATTCATTATATGTTTTCAATTTGTTATTTAAGGATTGTTAATTATTAAATCCATGTAAAAAACATACTTTGCACTTATGCTATTTGTGCTTTCAAGAGTTAATAGATGAGTTTGATTGATGTCGTGGAACTCAAATATATCATAACGTTGGTTTGGATCCGTACACTTAACTTGTGAAGACTATGAAAGAAACAACAACTTGTAAGTAAATTATGTATGAGACTTTATCTTTGAAGAGTAGTCTAAGATTTGACCTTGTAATTGAATTTTTGATTTTCATAAATGAAAGTTAGTTGTTCGGTGGATCTATGATTTTCTTCTTAGGTCATTGATGTAGCCTAGATTGTTTCCACTTAAAAATTTTATGTATTATTCTTTATTTTCACATTTAATTTTACACGCAATTATATGTCTGATCGTTATGTTTAAGATATATAATTAAAATTTGTTAAAATTGAACATAAACTATACACTCCCTTAGGTTAATTAAATTTATAACAAAAACTTTCACTTAGTTTAAAGAATGTTATGCTTTATTTAGATTTAAGAATACATCTTTCTATTTTATTTTAGAATTAGACATAACAAATTAGACTTTTGGAACCATGTTACTCGTATGGATTTAAGACTTCATAATATGCTAATTGTTATGCTTGAAATCATAAAAGTATATATGATTGGTGTACAAGTAATAAATAATTTTTAAAAAACAAGTTGTCAAACCTACAGAATTATCATAATTTTTACCTTTAATTAACAATTCGGAAGCAAAATTAGTGAAAGTTTTTTTTTTAAAAAAAATAATAGCATATAAAATACAAAAAATAATTAAATGTGAATAAAATATGATGATAAAAAAATATGTAATCATAGGTCTATCCTTACAACTAGCCTACAATTTAATCAAATATATCATGAATAAAAATTTAATTCCTTGAATCTTGAATTAGTATCGTAACACAAAATCATTCTTCAATTTTTACCTTTAGCTTTAGAAGTCTAGATATGCTTAAGACTTTCTATTTTTCTTATTGTGTAGTTGATTAAATGTCCGCTTATTAACCAATCCTAAATTATGAACAACCTAGAGATATGCTTAATAGATTTATTCATGAAATAAACTAGTTGATCACTCTAATTAATACTTGCATATCCATGTCATTTAAACATATAATTGAACACATAAAAAATCAAGAATTAAAATTAAAAATTCATCCTGACATTAATTTAATTAAATCATACAAAGTCTAGGGATTAAAATTGTCCACACTCACATAAAATATTTAGTTAGTCATGAAAATAAAAAATCCAACGAATAAAATAAATAATTCATCATAAATAAAGAAAGGAGTAGAGAAAGAATCTAATTTAAAAAAATTATTGGAGCCAAAGGGACCAACAAAACCAATCTTCAACTTCTTCTTTAATCTTCCTTCAAGAATCTTTAATAATGACTCAAGAATAATTTTTTTTAATCAATTTTGTGTATTTTTGGCTACTTCCTGTTCCAAATGACTGCAGATGGGGTATTTATATAGGAGTAAATTAAGTTTTTATTATCAGATTAATTTAAGGTCGTCAGATGGAAGAAAATGGACACAAATCTACGTATCCACGTGTTAACTAAAAATATGTATAAAATAGTACATGTCAAATTCTCTTACACCTACTCTATGCTATTCCTAGAGCAAAGGGCAAACCATTATCCCAATTTTCAAGTTTTTTGGCATTTTACCTCTAGGACTTAACAAATTATGATCTTTTTAATAAATGTTAGATATTATTTCTATTCATCCCTTAGCTAAAGCTACTATAAAATAATCAATCATAAGTTGTGCGTGTGTGATCTAGCATCTATTAGTATAGTCAAATCATGTAACTTAAACATATTATAATATTACTCCTATAGAAAGTAAGAATCGAAAAATTATAATGTGTTATTTTCCTTCTCAAAATTACAATGTTCACTAACAATTTTATAGAAAAAACTAAAACGCTATAAAAAAAAACAAAATCTCCTAATTAATACAAAAAATAGAAAACAGATCTGGACTGCTATTAGATACAAAGGCTCTTAATTATTTTTCCTAATTACTTTACAATTTGAAAATTCCTAAAAGTTCATGATTTCAACACTCCCCCTCAAGTTGGATCATAAATGTTGATCATATCCAACTTGAAAGTTAAATCACCGAAACTTTGACCAGGAAGTCCTTTAGTAAAAATATCTACAATTTGCTCTTTTGTTGGAACATAAATCATACAAATAGTCGACCTTTTCTTTGATGAAGTGCCTATCAACTTCTACATGTTTTGTTCTATCATGTTGCACTGGATTAAGGGAGATTTGATGGCTGCTTTATTGTCACAATAAAGTTTAATTAGTGACTTAACTAAAATTTGAAGTTCCATCAACAGTTTTCTTAGCCATAATGCCTCACACATTCCTTGGGCAACTGCCCTAAACTTAGCTACTACACTACTTCTGGCGACAACATTCTGTTTTTTACTTTTCCAAGTTACTAAATTTCCAAAGACAAAGGTACAATACCCAGTAGTAGACCGTCTATCTTCTACTGAACCAGCCCAGTCAGTGTCAGTGAAAACCTCTATATCTTTGACTTCATTTTTCCTGAATTATAAGCCTTTGCTTGGTGACCCTTTGAGGTATTTGAGGATTTTGTACACTGTTGCAAGATAAGCATATTTTGGGAGAAGCATGTATTGACTAACTGCAAAAGCGATGTCAGGCCTAGTATGGGACAAGTATATCAACTTTCCTACTAGTTTCTGATACATTTCTTTGTAGATTAATTCTCCCAAATCTTCAGAGTTCTTTCCCAACTGGAGTATCACTCAGTTTGCATCCAAGCATGCCTGTCTCAGTGAGGAGATCAAGGACATACTTACGCTGGGAAACACTGATTCCCTTTTTTGATCTTGTAAATTCCATTGCTAAGAGTATCGTATTTGTCCTAAATCCTTGATTTCGAATTCAGTTGCCAATTTCCTCTTTAGTCTCTCAATTTCCTCCAAATCGTCTCCAGTTAGGATTATGTCATCAATGTATACAATTAAGATTACCTTCCTACCATCTCCACTTTGTCTGAAAAACAATGTATGATCAGATTGTCCTTGTTGATACCCTTATTTTCGTACTACTTTTTTGCAAACCTATCAAACCATGCTCTTGGTGACTATTTAGGACCATACAATGACTTTTTTAATTTGCACACCATGTTAGCATTTTGATCGAATCCTGGTGACATTGTCATAAAGACTTCTTCTTCTATTACTTCATTTAGGAAGGCATTTTTTATATCCAGTTGTTGGAGAGGCCAATCAAGATATGCTGCTAGTGATAGGAGCACCCTTACAGTGTTTAGTTTCACAACTGGTGCAAATGTTTTTGTGTAGCCAATTCCATAGGTTTGTTTAAATCCCTTTGCAACTAGACGGGCCTTATACCGCTCTACTATCCTATCAACTTTGTATTTTATCGTGAACACCCACTAACAGCCAACTGGTATATTTCCTTTTGGTAGTTCTATTACATCCCAAGTTTTATTATTTTCTAGTGCTTTTATCTCTTCCATAACAGTAACTTTCCACTCTAGAATTCTAAGAGCTTCATGAATATTTTTTGGAATTTTTGTTCTATCAAGTTCAAAGGTGAAACCACGAAATCTAGTAGACAAAGTATTATAAGAAATAAATTTAGAAATGGGATGTAGTGTATAGATTGAGTTGGTTTTCTTAGAGCAATGGGAAAATCATAAGACATATGGGAATCAAAGTTACTTGGTGTGGAACTTTCGTTTTGAGTATTTGGACCTATCACGGGTTCTGATTCTTTTGGTGCATCAAATGTGAAGTTTTTTTTTATCATTTAGCTTAGACCTCCGTGAGTAAATAATCAACTCTTTATTTTTTGTTCTTTCTGTATTTCTTTCTTGGTGTAAGTCTCCCTTCGTTGATGGCACAATAGAATTAAAAGGGATGGTAGGTTGTTCACTGTTTATGGGTTGTAGACAGGGTTCATTGCTTGTGATGATTTCAGGAAGGTTAAAGCTCAAATCATTGAGATCCAAGTACTTGCCAACAGAGCTTTGTTCACTCATTTGCACCCCCTGAAGAATGGGCTATTGGTAGTAAGATGTATCTTTGAAGAAAGTAACATCTCGACTAACAATTATCCTTTTTGTAGAAGGATCATAACATTTGTACCCCTTTTGAGTAGGAGAATACTCGAAAAAACACACATGGTTGCTTTAGGATCTAACTTGGATCTATTATGTGGGTGAATGTTAACAAATACAATACAACCAAACACTTTAAGAGGGAGTTCAGACTGAAGGTGTGATGTGAAAAAACAGTTTTAAAACTTTTGAATGGGTGTTTCGAAGGAAAGGATACGACTTGGCATCCTATTGATAAGATAAGTCGCAGTTAAAACTGCATCCCCCCAGAATTCTTTTGGCATATTTGTAGGGAACATTAAAGCTCTTGTTACTTCAAGAAGGTGTCTGTTTTTTCGTTCAGCCACCCTGTTTGTTGAGGTGTGGACACACAAGAGCTTTGATGCACTATCCCATTTGCTTGTAAATAATGGCATAAAGTGTAGTTAAAATACTCGGAGCCATTATCTATTATAAGAATTTGGATATGTGATTGAAATTGTGTTTTGACCATTAGGTGGAAATGAATGAAAATATCACGAACTTCAGTTTTTTCTTTAAATAGATAAACCCAACAGACTCTAGTATGATCGTCAATAAATGTGACAAATCATTTAGAGTGAGTGCAGATAGGAGAACGCGAGGGTCCCCAAACATCACTGTGGATTAAATTGAAAGGTTTGGATGGCTTATATTGGATGTTTAAGAAGAAATGACGTTTGTGTTGTGCAAGTTCACACATTTCACACTAAAAATTAATTTCTTCGTTTGAAAACATAGAAGGAAACATATGCTTCAAATATTGAAAATTTGGGTGACCCATTCTATAATGCCATAACATAAGCTCACCGTTCCTAGAAATAGATGCAGAATAAAAAATAATTTGATGTTTTTACTTACATTGGTCCTATTAAAATAGTAAAGTCCTTCACATTTTTCAGCACTGCCAATTGTTCCTTGATGACAGGTCCTGAAAAATACAATAAGAAGGAAGAAAATTAGCTGAGGAATTTGAATCTTGTGTTAATTGATTGATGGATATTAAATTACAAGACAAGTTTGGGACATAAAGGACAGATTTGAGGCATAAAGAGTCAGAAATTTGGATACTCCCTTTG
This sequence comes from Elaeagnus macrophylla, assembly GCA_029378325.1. Classification (NCBI taxonomy): domain Eukaryota; kingdom Viridiplantae; phylum Streptophyta; class Magnoliopsida; order Rosales; family Elaeagnaceae; genus Elaeagnus; species Elaeagnus macrophylla. The sequence continues at coordinate 56,356,347 of CM055641.1, read as the reverse complement.
CTAGCGATAGTTGAGAGAGTTCCATCTGCTATTTTAACTTTCAAATTACTAGCACAAGGTGAGTACGAGGTAAATAAGTGACAGGAATTAGTCATGTGATCACACGCTATAGAATCAATGATCCAAGGTTCAAGTGGTGATTAAGGCACTTGGGTAATTACCTTTATAAGCTATTGAGGCTGAAGAGGATGACTGACCATAATTATGCATATCGAAAAATATTCTATTAATTTGGTCTAGCTATTCTCGATTAAATGCTCCTCCTAAAGTTGAGTTGTCTTGGGGTTTCTGTTGATCAGTCATTACTTGATAACTTCGAGTTCTATTTTTCCTTGGTTTTCAATCAATTGGTTTCCCATGAATTTCCCAACATGTATCTTTTAAATGTCCGGGCTTACGACAATGATCACAAAAAGGCCTTTTCCGTTGTAGGCCATTTCCTGTCCGATTACTATATGGCCCATTAGAAAAATTTGTTGCAGGCCTATTTCAAAAAAACTATCCATTTTGTATCTGTCCATGGGCTGCATTAGTGGGCTTATTTCCAACTCTCGACCCACCATTTTTCTTGAATTCTCTTGGTCCACCAGGCCCAATTGGGCTCTTCCATCCGCACCAACACTTAATGCCGAGTGGAGTGGATCGCGACCAGCAACTGGAGAAGGAAGGTTGTTAATGAATATTATTTTGAATCTACTATTTGTTAGTTTTTAAGTATTTATTTTATAGTTTATTTTGGTATTACTTTGATTTAGAGAGGTATTTTCATGTTTTGTAGGTTCAAGCATTGTGAATGAAATAGTAGAGTGAAGTGTTCAAAAAGGGGCTCAAAATGTAACCCTTTACATGGCATCTCAACAGTGCGCGCCACAATGAAGAAATATGCGCATCGTGGCATGGGGCTCTCGGATTGCATCCTGGGAAATCATGAAAACATCGAGCGCCGCGAAACGGAAATTGTGTGCTGCTACGAAGGGGTCCCTGATTTGGTTCATAGTTCAAACAAACATAGTGTGCCGTAGTAGAGGAAACGCGTGCCGTAGCCCACACACTCAAATTCCAGTTTTCCCTCTTTCCAGCACACACACACACACACACACAAACCCTAACCTATAAATACAACACAAAATCCTCTTCTTCCCCAACTCATGAACAGTAGCCAAATCAGATTTTTCCATACATTTTAAGAGAGAAATAACTCCATTAGTGTTACTCCATTGAAGCTTCATCAAGAATCTTGAAGAATGTGATCATCCAACATCAAGAAGCTTGTTCCAAGAGTGAAAGTGGGGTATTTTATTGATTGTAATTTCTTTTCTCTTTAGAACTCATTGAATGCTATTTATAATGGAAAACCTTGATTGAAATGTAATTATGAGTAGCTAAACCCCTTTTTGCATTGGATGTTAGGGATGTGGCTATGAATGGATGATTGTTTATGTGGTTTAATTTATATTTAAGTGATTTATTTCATATTCATTGTTCTTAGTATCTATGTTCATTAAGTACTTTTGGCCAATTTAATTTATAAATGTATGAGAATATTTTTGGGTTGAGCTTTAGAAATGCTATCTAAGTTTGATTGGGTATTTCTGAGCATGAGCCTAATTTAAGTACATTGACTTGTCTTAAATTAAGTGATTAAATTACTTTTCTATGAGTAATGTTAATTAGCTAATTAACTATCCGGATCAAAGAAGTTAATTAGTTGATTAAGAAAAAATTGCCATTGAGTTGGAATTTTCTAGGCTTAGTGAAAAAAATCAATAAATCCTACTTTTTATGCTTAATTGTGAAAATCATGTAAATTAATCTATCTGTAATTAGTTCACTAACTAATTTTCCACACTCATTTATCATATCGTTTTGAGTACATTTTCACTTGTTTATTTTCACTTGTTATAAGGAACTATAACTTTTGCAACCGTTCTCGAAATTAACTTTTGTTAGAATGTTTAGGATTTATTTTTGTAGCTAATTTTCAAAGAATCAATTGACAAATTTTAAAAACAATCGCAATTCTTTTGAGAGACGATCTTGGGAGTATACTTGTCGCTTACTGCGAGTGACTCGTGCACTTGCGAGCTTTTACAAATACGAAATTTGATTATCAACTTTTTGGCGCCGTTTCCAGGGAATTGGCATTTTTAAAAATTGTTTATTTGTTTTCTTTTTAGTTTACTTTCTTAATTTTTAGTTTTTGTGATTTTCTTCATTTTCTTCATTTTTTGTGTTTTTATGTTTTTGTTACTCATTAGAGTCATATAATGTCTGGTGCTCTAATTTTGGGTTGTTTTTGATTGTGAATGCAAGGTAGAAGATCTCTTGGAAATCCACTAGAACCATTTATAGACAACGTCAACCGAAGGCGAGCACATTTGAGACAATTTGACGTTGACATTATGGAGGAAGAGTAACCACCAATAATGGGAGAGCCTTTACCTCCATCGAGAGAGATGGCAATGAAGGAGTACGCAAGGGCAATCATTGGCACTGCAACTTCTTTCATCCAATTGGGGGAAGAAGCTAGAAATTATAAGCTTAAAAATATTCATTATAATATGTTGCCTTCTTTTTATGGGATTCCTAATGAAGATCCACTAACCTTTATTTGTGATTTCTATGCTATTGTGCAGACTTTTCTGCTCCAGGGGTTAAATGAATATCAGTTGAGGATGCGATGTTTCCCGTACACGCTTAAGGATTAGGCAAAGTCATGGCTTATGACTCTTCCAACCGGTTCTCTTTCAACTTGGGATGCAATGTTCAACAAGTTCATGAAAAACTTCTAGGGAAAATAACAAAACTAACACCCCCTAAAAATTATAATAACAAAACTAGCACCCCTGTGTTCAATTAAAATTGAACGACGATAATTTAGACTCGTTCAATATTGAACGTTCAATATTATCCGTTCAATTAGAATTGAATGACGACAATTAGACCTATTTAATATTGAACGTTCAATATTTTACGTTCAAATTGAATATTGAACGTTCAATTTTAATTGAACACAGGGGTGCTAGTTTTGTTATTATAATTTTTAGGGAAATTACCAAAAATAGCACCCCCTAAAAATTATAACAACAAAACTAGCACCCCTGTGTTCAATTAAAATTGAACGTTTAATATTGAACGTTCAATATTCAATTTGAACGTAAAATATTGAACGTTCAATATTAAATAGGTCTAATTGTCGTCATTCAATTCTAATTGAACGGATAATATTGAACGTTCAATATTGAACGAGTCTAAATTATCGTCGTTCAATTTTAATTGAACACAGGGGTGCTAGTTTTGTTATTATAATTTTTAGGGGGTGTTAGTTTTGTTATTTTCCCTAATTTTTAGGGGGTGCTATTTTTGGTAATTTCCCAAACTTCTATTCCCATCAAAAGACTGTCGACCTAAGGACAAAAATACATTTTCTCAAATGGACGGAGAACCTTTTCATGAGGCATGAGATTGCTTCAAATTGCTTCTAATTCAATGCCCACACCATCATTTTTCATTGCAACTCCAGAACTAATTTTTCTATGACGGGTTGACAAAATAGTGTCAATTTATTGTGAATAATGCCGCCGAAGGAGCCATGGAAGAAAAGACCGCGAATGAGACATATGATTATATGAGATGTTGGTGCTAATTTCCAAAAAAAGAGCTCTAGAGGACGGAGGATGGGAGTTAATGAGGTAGCTCTAGGTAATGAGATGGCGATGCAAATTAAGGAGCTTACCAAACAGATTACACTCCTTACCTCCAAGAATACACCGACTTAAGAGGTATGTGGTATTTGTAGTACCTACGGACATGGTGCTAATATTTGTCCTTTTGTTTGTGATCCTAATGTAGGTACAAGCTACGAACAAGCCAATGCAATGGAGGGATACCACCCGAGACCAAGGATCCATCCTTACTTAAATACATACAATCCCAGTTGGAGAAATCATCCAAATTTTTCTTGGAAGCTAAACAATAATCCAGGCTGTGCTCAGAATCACTTCCAACACAATCCAAACAACAACAACAACAATCCCAACAATAACAACTTGAAACTTACTCTTCCCAACAAACCAAGCTTGGAGGATAACTTGAATGCATTCATTCAAGTTAGTCAGGAGAACCAAATGAAGAGTACTCAAAGGTTGAACTCGTTGGAGGCTTCTATGAAAAGAAAAATTACCAAGCCAACATGAGCAAGCGAAGGCAGTCGTAAATAAAAATATACCTAAAGTTTATGATGATTTACCATTTAGTGTAGCAAACATGGAAGGAGATAGTGCAATCCCCAAAAAGAGTGATGAATCCAAGGCTAAGGATGATGAGCCTTCCAAGGAAGCAATCGAAGAATCATCCACTGCTCCCCAATTGCACAAATCATTAGAGCCTTATCGACCACCCGTATCTTTTACACACTGTCTCAAGGATGATAAATAGGATAAGCAATTTTTTGATCTCTTTAAAATGCTTTCTAAAGTTCAAATAACTTTGCCTTTATTGGATGTTATTAGAAATGTGCCTTTCTATGCAAAAATTTTCAAAGATTTAAATACTAGGAAGAGAAAGTATGGATTAAATGAGAGAATTGTTGTTTCTAAAATCTCTAGTTCAATTCTTCAACAATGTTTACCACCAAAATTTAAGAGTCCTAGGAGTTTTAACATTAACATTACTTTGGAAAATAAGAAAGTGGTAAAAATCATGCTAGACTTAGGTGCAAGCATAAATTTAATGCCATACTCGATTTATTTGCAACTCGTTTAGGGGAATTGAAACCTACTGCCATGTCCCTTCAATTACTTGACTTCTTGGTAGACCATTTATTGTCACTACCAAGACAATTATAGATATCCATAGTGGAAGTTTAATTATGACAGTTTTGGGAGAAACTATCAATTTTAGAGTGTTTGATTCCTCCCTTTTACCTTCTATATCCTCAATTGATGAATGTTCTTATATTGACCCTATTGATACTCTTATTTATGATACATTTTTGCAGGACAAACTTGAAGACAGACATGAGTATGCCTTAACAGGTGATAGGGTAGAGAAGAAGTTGGATGATGAAACTGAGGGATACATTGAGTTGTTAGATAATGCCAAACCTTTAGAAGAACCTAGTGTGCCCTTAGAATTACCCAAGACTCCATCTAGAGAATACAATAGTCCATCTAAGCTTGAGTTGAAAGAATTACCCAAACATCTTAAGTATGTGTTTTTTGGGAGAGGGGGATACCTATCTGATCATCATCTCATCTTCTTTGACCCAAACCTAGGAAAGAGAGCTAGTGACAATACTTAAGAAGTATAGGAAAGCCATAGGATGGAGCATTGGTGATATTAGAGGTATTAGTCCTACCATGTGTATGAATAAGATAATTCTTGAGGACAATACCAAACCTGTGAGAGAAGCCCAGAGGAGACTTAACCTATTATGCAAGAAGTGGTGAAAATAGAAATTTTGAAACTCTTGGAAGTGGGGGTTATTTATCCTATTTCAGATAGCAAGTGGGTTAGCCTGGTACATGTGGTACCAAAGAAATCTAGGATCACTATGGTTAGAAACGATAAAAATGAGTTAGTGCACACAAGAGTGATTACGGGATGGAGGATGTGCATCGATTTTTGTAATTGAATTTGTACACAAAGAAAGATCATTTTCCTCTTCCTTTTATTGATCAAATGCTTGAACGTCTAGCAGGGCATGACTTTAACTATTTCTTGATGGTCTTTTAGGTTATTATCAAGTGCCCAATGCTCCAAAAGATCAGGAGAAGACCACATTCACATGCCCATTCGAGACATTTGCCTTCAGGAGGATTCCATTCAGTCTTTGCAATGCCCCCGCCACATTCCAATGATGCATTATCTCGATATTCTCGGATATGGTTGAGAAATGTATAGAGGTATTTATGGATGATTTTTTAGTTTTTGGAAATTCATTTGATGATTGTTTGAATAATTTGACTCTTGTGCTTGAACGTTGTATTGAAAGTAACTTGACCCTTAGTTGGGAGAAGATTCATTTTATGATTAAATAGGGCATTATATTAGGGCATGTTATTTCTAGTAGAGGCATTGAGGTGGATAAAGCAAAGATTGATTTAATAGCTAAACTGCCACATCCCATTAATATTAAGGAAATTAAAAGTTTTCTTGGCCATGTGGGTTTTTATAGGAGATTTATTAAGAATTTTTTTAAGGATGTTTCTTTTGTATTTGATGATGATTTCCTAACTACTTTTAATGTTTTAAAAGAAAAACTAACTTCTGCGCCCATTATAATGGCACCTGATTGGTCACTCCCCTTTGAAATTATGTGTGATGCTTATGATTTTGCTATAGGGCCTGTTTTAGAACCATAAGTAGAGAAGCATTTTCATGTCATTTACTATGCTAGTAAAACTCTTAATGACACTCAACTTAACTACTCGACGATTGAAAAAGAATTCTTGGCTGTTGTGTTTTCTTTAGATAAATTTAGTTCTTTTTTGGTAGGATCTAAAGTAATTATGCATTCAGACCATGCAGCTTTGCAGTATTTGTTGAGTAAACAGAATGCTAAGCCAAGATTAATTCGGTGGGTTTTGCATTTGCAAGAATTCGACTTAAAGATTAAGGATAAAAAGGGAACTAAAAATGTTGTAGCTGATCATTTATCTAGGTTCATTTTCGAATTTGACACTACTGAGATTGACAAAGAGATTGATATTGTTGAGACTTTTGTTGATGAGCAATTATTTTCTGTGGGTCCAAACCTTTGGTATGCTGATATTGTAAACTATCTTGCTAGTGGTTTGTTTAGGCCTAACATTTCTTTCAGGAAAAGAAAAGATTTTTTCATGTGTGCAGGCAGTACTTTTGGGATGACCCATATCTATTCAAAATTTGTCAAGACCAACTCATCTAAAGGTGTGTGCCGGAAGAGGAGCATGCAAGCATCTTAACCTTCTATCATGAGCTACGCTGTGGAGGACATTTTGGCAGTAAGAAAACCACCATTAAGGTACTCCAATTTTTATTGGCTGATAACTCTAATTTATTAGAGTATTATTAGCTCTTATTCATAAATACTTGTTTGTTCTTTTAAGAATATTTGCACATTATAATCATTTATAAAATAGTTGTGGAATTTGTGGATTTAAGTCAACTCTTTGATAATAAATCCAAAATAATCATGAAATCTGTTATAAAGAGTTATATTTTGATGTCCACTCATTAGATTTTCATTGCCCTTTGCAGGAGATAAAGAAAACAACAAAAAAATGCATAAACCAGCTTTGCTGCAACTTTGCCACAGCATTGCTGCAGAAAAATTACACCAGGAAAACAGCGTGGAAAACAAATCTGATCTGGAAATAAAAAAATGAAGAGCTGATTTGGACTCTTAGCAAAAGAACAATTTTGGGCACTTATTAACTTACCTTTTTAGGGATAATATTGGAAGTGAACACAAAAAAAATTGTCTCCAATTAAACCTAGGGTTAAATACACAAATAGAGCCTGATTTAACAAGAGAGGTCGACAGAAAATAAAGAATAGATCTGGGCAGCAAAATTGGACAGAACAGAGCAGAATTTCACAGAGAAGAAGAGGCAAAATAGTGCATCAAGGGGGATTTGGAAAAAGACCAATTGAAGGCTTGATTTGCAAGGATAATCATTGAAGAAAGCAAGAGAGATTTAGAGATTTGGAATCCAATTGATTGAGAATCAATTAAATGGGGTTTTATTAGTTTATTCCTTCTTAAATTATTCTTTTATTGTTTTTCAAATTTCTATACCTCTATGGATCTGATGTTGAATATGAATGATTTGATGTTTAATTTCATAAATATGCTTGGCTAATTTTATGACAGTTAGGGTTGTGGATGTGCAAGTGTATGTAGACTTTGTGCTTTAATCTTAAAAACTTGTGCTTTGCTTGACAAAGGGTGCTAGTTATTCGATGCTTAATTGATTGAATTATTCTTATTGATTGCTTGATCAACAATTGATAGGATAGTAAACTGAAATTGAATCTAGAAAGGTTAATTTAAGTTGGATGAAGCTAGAATAGTGTGAAGAAATTATTATAGGAATATATAATTATCTCACATAACTTAAGAGAATTTGTGCATGAAATGTTGTTCTAAGATTCAGTTGTGCAAAGGAAGATGTTTCAATGAGTCATAGAATATATAAACATTGCAGATTCGGAAGAATCCTTTGTAATTTTCACAATTCTAGTTACTGGTTCACTTTGCCACATTATTGCTACAGCAACGCTGCAGCAACGCAATTTGTCTACATCACTTGTCACATTCGCAATCCTAACTGATTTATCTACTTGCAATTCTTGATAACCTTCTCGTTGAATGTTGTTTCAGTATTTTTACTCTTTTCTTCTTGTGCCATTTATTTTATTTTATTTTTTTTATTTTGATACACAAAAATACCAAATATTGATTTTAATAGTTAATTTTTACGATATTTCTAGTATTCCAATCTCCGTGGGAATGATCTTTCTTATTATTATATTACTTGTTTGTGACACGTGCACTTGCGTAAAATCATATACACCATTTTGAGCATCAAGTTTTTGGCGTAGTTGTCGAGGATTGGCAACGTTAGAAATTATTCGTAAAAATTGACTTTTGTTTTTATTTAATTTTTGTTTATCTAATATCTTCTTTGTGTCTTTTGTATGAGCAAATTTCAAGAAGAGGATATCTTACCCTTAGATCCTAAGATTGAGCATACTTTCAGACTAAGAAGGAGAGAATAACAAGGTTTCGCTCAGATTGAAAGAATGGCACAAGTAGGGGACAGAAACAATGGCAATGGGCTAAATGTAAACAACGCAATCAATCTGATACCTCCATTGGATGATAAGTACAGAGCTTAGAATGAATATGCATTGCCTATGCTAGAGGGGTTGAAATCAAGCTACTCACTTTGAGTTAAAACCAATGATGTTTCAGATGCTACAAACAATTGGGCAATTCAGTGGGTTACCTACAAAAGATCCTCATTTGCATCTCAGGTTATTTATTGAAGTCAGTGACTCATTTAAATGGACAGGTGTAACCGAGGAGGCTTTCAGGCTCAAACTATTTCCATATTCATTGAGAGATCATGCTAGAGTGTGGCTTAATTCTCTACCACCTGACTCTATTGCAACTTGAAATGATTTAGCTGAGAAATTCTTGATGAAATACTTCCCACCAACAAAGAATGCTAAATTGAGGAATGACATCACCTCTTATTAACAATTGGATGGAGGATGGAGAATCTCTACATGAAGCTTAGGAAAGTTTTAAAGAATTATTAAGGAAGTGTCCTCACCATGGTATACCTCATTGGATCCAAATGGAGACTTTCTACAATGGTCTCAATGCTCAAACGAGAACTATTATTGATGCATCTGCTAATGGACCTCTTTTAGACTAGTCTTACAATGAAGCCTATGATTTACTTGAGAGAATGACTAGCAACAATTATCAATGGCCAATGGACAGAGTAGCAGCAACAAAAACAATGGCTAGTATGCATGAGGTTAATGATGTTACGGCACTTACAGCTCAGGTTTCATCCTTGGTTAATCTCTTGAAGAATCAGCATGTGACAGCAAATGTGAATTCAATCCAAGATTCAGGAATTTCATGTGTCTACTGTTCAAGGTGTCATGCATTTGATAATTGACCTTCAAATCCTGAATCAACTTGTTTTGTGAGTGATGTCAACAGGAACCACAATCTGTACTCCAACACATATAACACAGAGTGGAGGCAATACCCAAATTTCTCTTGGAACAATCAAGGTGGTGGTCAAGCTAACCATACCATACCTAACCGACCTACGTTCCCACCAGGATTTCAGCAACAACCACAAAGAAACCAATAGAATGAACCATCTAGCTCGTTGGAATCTTTACTCAAAGAATACATGGCTAAGAATGATGCAATCCTTCAAAGTCAAGCTGCTTCAATGAGGAACCTAGAAAATCAAGTGGGACATCTAGCTAATAAACTTAGGAACCATCCACAAGGTGCACTTCCAAGTGATACCGAAACTCCAATGAGAGAAAGAAAGGAATTTTGCAAATCCATTACTCTAAGGAGTGGAAAAGAATTAGAGTGACCAAGTGGGCAGAAAATAAGTTAAAAGGGGAGCACTTCAACCCAAGATAAGGAGGAAAAAGAACAAGACAAATCTGAAGCAGTTTTGAAAAACTCAGAAAATTTTGGTACCCAAAATGCTACAGCATTGCTGCAGCAAAGTTCCTAGCAGCACAAACCACCCCCAACATTCCCTCAAAGATTTTAGAAACAGAAACAAGACCTTCAATTTAGGAGATTTTTGGTTGTTCTTAAGCAACTTCATATCAACATTCCATTGGTGGAAGCCTTGGAACAAATGCCAAATTATGTCAAATTTATGAAACACATCTTGACCAAGAAGAGACAATTTGGCGAATTTGAGACAGTTGCCTTAACAAGTGAAAGTAATGCTATGTTACAGAACAAACTCCCTCCTAAGCTCAAGGATCCTGGGAGTTTCACAATTCCATGCTCTATAGGTAATCAATATTTTGGCAAGGCTTTATGTGATTTGGGAGCAAGTATTAATTTGATGCCTTTGTCAATTTTTAAGAAATTGGGGATTGGTGAAGCATGGCTTACTACAGTCTCTTTACAATTAGCAGATCGATCAATTGCTCATCCTAAAGGAAAAATTGAAGATGTCTTAGTGAAAGTGGATAAATTCATCTTCCCAGTGGATTTTATTGCACTTGACTATGAAGAGGACAGAGAAGTGCCTATTATTTTGAGAAGAGAATTCTTAGCTACAGGCTGAACTTTGATTAACGTTCAAAAAGGAGAATTAATTATGAGAGTTCAAGATGAACAAGTCACTTTCAAAGTGTTTAAAACCATGGAATTTCCCAATAATGTTGGAGAGTGCTAATCCATTTTAGTTGTGGATTCTGTTGTATCTAAAGAACCTGAAAAATGTAGCTATAATGATTCTCTACAAATTTTATTGCAATATGATTCCGATTATGAAAAGGAATATAAGAATAAATTACCTTGGTTGGAAGCAGGTTCTAATACATACAAAACAAAAAATAAATTTCAATTCCTAGACTTGTCATCTCAGGATTTCAATCTTCCTAAGTCTTCAGTTGATGTGCCACTAGATTCAAATTCCTATCAAAAGAAGAAAATTTTCTACTATATGAAGTTCTACTATTGGGATAGGCCATTCTTGTTCAAACAATATGCAGATCGAAAGATTAAAAGGTGTATTCCCGAAGATGAGATGGTGAATATTTTGCAACAATGCCAGTCCTATCGAGAAATTAAGAGGATCTTAAAGAACACTGTTGTCTAAGTCAAAAATATTGGAAATGTTGGTCCAAGAGAAAATTTCAAGCTTATGGCCAACGCATTAGACATTATTGGAGAGGAATTGTTAACAGGGAGCATACCTCCATTCCACTCCTAGACCCATGACTACAAGCAAAGTCGGGTTGTCGACTTTAACACAAGCACTCATAGGAGGCAACCTATGTTTCTTCATTTTTCTTAGTTTTTCTTAATTTTTAGTTTATGATTTCTAATTCAATTTAATTGTGTGAGTTCTTTTGCTTAGAAGTTCTATTCTTGCATTTTCAGATCCTGACAGGAGAAGGAAGAAGAGGAGAAGTACAACAGAACCAGGAAATATCATTAAAAAAAAAAATGGAAAATTTTGCTGCAGCAACGCTACAGCAAAGTTTTGTTATGTTCTTCTTTAAGCAACTCAAACAAGAGTTAGTTGGGCATGGAGTCAATAATTAATTTTATGGATTGGGCTTCAATAGAGGTTGTCAAAATTTGAGCTTCAAAGTGGGCTCTAATGGAGGTTGGCCCATAGACAATTTTTGACTACACAAGAGTCAGTGAAAAAGAAAAAACAAGAACAACCCATGTTTTTGGGTCAACAACCCAATACCCTGTTGGGTTACCCCATAAACAACTCCCTAACGCCTCACTCTCATTTACCCTCTCCTTCTCCCCGAACATGCCAGCAACACCGCTAGCCCATTTCAAATCGTCACCTCTCCCACCTAGCACCGCCAGCCCTTTGCCAACACCCTGAATGTCCCAACAGCACAACCTATAACTCCCTCATCTCGAACATCTCAGAAATTTCCTCCCACTCGGCACTGTCCACTCCCACACTACAAACCACCACCAGTCTACCCGAGAAACCCACCATTCACACAACCATTCACCGCCCCTTCCTCTATTTGGCACCATGAGCCCCAACCCATACCGTGCGCCTCCTCCACTACCAACCATCCAGCACCCTCGTGCTGCCACAACTCTCAAAACCGAGCACCCCAGATATTCCTCTCCTCAATTCGGCACCGCAAACACCACTATTCAACCCACCACTTGTCGAGCTGCGCACAACAACAATTGGGTGAATTTTTTTTTTTCTATTTAGTTTTCCATACTAGTTCAGATTCATAAATACTGATGAAATTGCACCAACACAAAGGATAACAGGAAGCTCTCCAGTCTCAACAGGGCAGTTTCTCTACTTTGTCATTTTCTTTCCCTGCCTTTCTGTTTGCTGTCTGATCTGTTTAGTGATGAGCACTGAGGACAGTACTTATCTTGAGTTTGGGGGAGGAAAATTGTTTGTTTATTGTGTTGAATTGTGGAATTGATGACATTTATCTAGTTACTATGCTAAATTCTAATTTTATGATGCGCAATCTGCTGTGTTTTTTTTTTTTTGATGAATTGCTTGTGAAAAGAGATTAAGCTGCCCTTAATTTCATGTTGTTATCTTGGTTCTAAAAAGAAACTAACTTGTTAATTTGTTAGAAGAATTATCTTGCTTTATGAAAAAATTGATTTGATTAAGTGTTAGTTGAAAAATGTTGAGAACTTGTTTTAAAATATACACCTACAACTCATACGCACCATCATTTGGTTTGTTTATTTGATATGAACTTTGAATGAGGAAAGTTTAGGGGAGAGGTTAGGCTTCTAGAATTGGTTTGGAGAATCTCTCAAGACGAAATCTTAGAAAATTTATTAATCAAGGAAATGATTTAGGCCTTCTTTGGATTCGATTGTGCTTTTCATGCCAACCTTGATTAAGAATATGTTTCCTTTGTACACCTAATTTGAGCCATGAGTGATCAAAATCTTTTGTTGTTAACATCCACATCACAGCTTAACCTTGCTTTATTTTCCTATCCTTTGATTTTCACCTCACAAGTGCACTACTATTTTTATTAATTGTTTTTAGAAGGAGTGGTGTCTCTTTGGAGAAAGGAAATTATGTTGTTGAAAATGGTTATTATTATGTTGAAAACCACTCTTGCTTGATTGTATTGAGGTCAACTCTGCATACCATAACATGGAAAAAAAATCTGGAAACAGCTTTGCTACAGCATTGCTGCAACAAAACAGATTTATGCTGAAAAGAAAAGAAGAGATAAAAAAAAGGGAATTGAAGAAAAGTTGAGGGTGCCAACTCATAAAAAAAAATGGTCTAAAAGAGATCTTGAATAGTATTTGTGCTTGTAGAATATGAAGCCTAAATATAACTTTCATGTCACCCTAACCCAAGCCTTACATTTCAAGCTTTATTAAATCCTTTTGATCTTTGATTAGTAAATATCTACATTAGTGGAGAGGGATTCAAAATACCAACATATGGAGGCATGAATTTAACTTAAAGAACATAAATTACCTAAGTTTGGGGGAAGTATCAAATGACGAATTAGAGACATCACACACACACACATGGGGTTGTTTTGGAATGAGTTTGAATATTGAAATTAACATTTGAGAAAAATCAATTTGGATCATGAATTTGAGATTACTTCTTTCTAATTTTGAAACAAGTTTAGTTTATTTATTAGTTTACAATTATGTTTTTAGCTTGGGTTGAAACTCGTGTTTTCATTTGCCACTTGCCAATCATCATAGAATTTATTGCTTGAGGACAAGAAAGATGCTAAGCTTGGGGGAGTTGATAACTCTAATTTATTAGAGTATTATTAGCTCTTATTCATGAATACTTGTTTGTTCTTTTAAGAATAGTTGCACATTATAATCATTTATACAATAGTTGTGGAATTTGTGGATTCAAGTAAGTTCTTTGATAATAAATCCAAAATAATCATGAAATCTGTTAGAAAGAGTTATATTTTGATGTCCACTCATTAGATTTTCATTGCACTTTGCAGGAGATAAAGAAAACAACAAAAAAGTTGCGTAAACCAGCTTTGCTGCAATAAAATTACACCAGGAAAATAGTGTGGAAAACAGATCTGATCTGAAAATAAAAAAATCAAGAGCTGATTTGGACTCTCAGCAAAAGGACAATTTTGGGCACTTATTAACTCACATTTTCAGGGATAATATTGGAAGTGAACACAACAAAAATTGTCTCCAATTAAACCTAGGATTAAATACACAAATAGAGGGATGATTTAACAAGAGAGGGCGGCAAAAAATAAAGAACAGATCTAGGCAGCAAAACTGGACAGAACAGAGCAGAATTTCGCAGAGAAGAATAGGCAAAACAGAGCATCAAGGGGGATTTGGAAAGACACCAATTGAAGGCTTGATTTTCAAGGATAATCATTGAAGAAAGCAAGAGAGATTTGGAATCCAATTGATTGAGAATCAATTAAAGGGGGTTTTATTAGTTTATTCCTTCTTCTATTATTCTTTTTTATTTTTCAAATTTCTATAACTCTATGGATCTGATGTTGAATATGAATGATTTGATGTTTAATTTCATAAATATGCTTGGCTAATTTTATGACAGTTAGGGTTGTGGATGTGCAAGTGTATGTAGACTTTGTGCTTTAATCTCAAAAACTTGTGTTTTGCTTGAAAAAGGGTGCTAGTTATTCGATGCTTAATTGATTGAATTATTCTTATTGATTGGTTGATCAACAATTGATAGGATAGTAAACTGAAATTGAATCTGGAAAGGTTAATTTAAGTTGGATGAAGCTAGAATAGTGTGAAGAAATTAATATAGGAATATATAATTATCTCACATAACCTAAGAGAATTTGTGCATGAAATGTTGTTCTTAGATTCAGTTGTGCAAAGGAATATGTTTCATTGAGTCATAGAATATATAAACATTGCAGATTCGGAAGAATCCTTTGTAATTTTCACAATTCTAGTTACTAGTTCATTTTGCCACAGCATTGCTATAGCAACGCTGCAGCAACGCAGTTTGTCTACATCACTTGTCACATTTACAATCCTAACTGATTTATCTACCTGCGATTCTTAATATCCTTCTTGTTGAACATTGTTTAAGTATTTTTACTCTTTTCTTCTCGTGCCATTTATTTTATTTTATTTATTTTATTTTGATACACAAAAATACCAAATATTGATTTTAATAGTTAATTTTTACAATATTTTCTAGTATTCCAATCTCCGTGGGAACGATATTTCTTATCATTATATTACTTGTTTGCGACACGTGCACTTGCGTAAAATCATATATACCATTTTGGGCATCATTGGCCTACATTGTTTAAAGATGCTTATGATTTTTGCATGCGTTGTGATAGATGTTAGAGGATTGGTAACATAGATAGACGTAATGAAATGCCTCTGACATATAATCTCATTGTTGAGTTATTTGATGTTTGGGGGATTGACTTCGTGGGTTCTTTTTCCCCTTCTTCTAGATTTGTGTGTATTTTAGTTGCAGTATATTATGTGTCGAATTGGGTAGAGGCCATACCCACTAAATCTAATGATGCTAACTATGTTGTGAAGTTCTTGAAGGAAACAATATTTAGCATGTTTGGGACACCAAGGGCGATAATTAGTGATGGAGTGAGCCATTTATGTAATAAACTTTTTGATGGATTGTTGAGAAAGTACAACATCACTCATAAAGTGGCTACTCCATATCACCCACAAACATCTGGACAAGTTGAAGTGAGCAGCTGGCAAATAAAGGGTATTTTGGAACGTACGGTGCGACCTACAAGGAAGAATGGGGCTTCAAAGCTCAATGATGCATTATGGGCTTACGGTACAGCGTACAAGACACCTATTGGGATGAGTCCATACCGATTGATTTATGGCAAGGCATGCCATTTGCTTGTTGAGCTTGAACATAAGGCCTATTGGGCAATCAAGCAACTAAATATGGACTGTCAACAACCGAGAGAAAAACTCTTACTTCAACTTGACGAGCTTGAGGAGATTCGAAATGAGTCTTATGAGAATTCCAAATCTACAAAGAATGCACCAAGCGTTACCATGACAAAGGGCTCCTCAATAAGTCTCTCTATCTAGGAATGAAAGTACTTTTATTTAATTTTCATTTTAAACTTTTTCCAGGAAAACTTCGATCAAGATGGAGTGGACTGTACCAAATTGTGGAAGTATTTCCTCATGGAGCTGTTGAGTTACTCAATCCGACAATGCAAGTAACTTTTAAAGTGAACGGACACCATGTAAAGCCTTACTTGGAGGGAGTCATTCACAATGAAGATGTGGAGTGCATTGAAGTACATGCACCTTAGATTGAAACATCGTCTTCCTAAGACGTTAAACTAGGCGTTCGGTGGGAAGCAATCCACCGTTTTAGGTAATATCTATCCTTTCTTTAAATTTACTTTAGTTTAGTTTAATTTTCCCTTTACCCTTTCTAAATACTTTTCTGAACTGCTGTGTTGTTGAAAATCTTGAGGACAATGTTTAGTTTAGATTTGGGGGTGCAAATTTGTTTGTAACAAAATTTTCATGCTTTTTGTCAATTTTTGATGAATAATTGAGTCTTTATGCATTGTTTGTCTGATTTTTAAAATGTTTAAGGTTTGTTGTAAAGATTGGTTTTAATTTGCAATCTTTGTTTCATGCTTTTGATGTTGAAACTGAGATAAACCCGAATCTTGTGTTTAGGAAATTGAGTTGTGGAGACTACCTTGTGAGATTATTATTGAGCCTTTAACACTTCATTCTGAGAGATAATCATTTTTTCTACTCTTTTAAACACCTTTCATATCATTTCAAATTGTTAGATGATCTCTATAGATTTTTGCATTGAATTTTAGGATTGTGAACATATAATGAAGGATCGTGTACTTAATTGAATTGCTTAGATTAAATAATTTGAATAAAATTTAAAAGTGTTTGCCTATTTTATTCATGCTTGACTTTAAAAGATATGAGGGAATTCCTATATCCAACACAAAAAGCTAAGAATTTGCCATTTACAAAATACATATGATTTTGGGTCTAATAATAATAATAAAAAAATAATAATAACAAGTTTATTATGACCCTAAGTTCTTGAATTAATAAAAAAGAAAATAGGA
Source organism: Elaeagnus macrophylla (assembly GCA_029378325.1). Taxonomy (NCBI): domain Eukaryota; kingdom Viridiplantae; phylum Streptophyta; class Magnoliopsida; order Rosales; family Elaeagnaceae; genus Elaeagnus; species Elaeagnus macrophylla. The sequence continues at coordinate 56,338,989 of CM055641.1, read as the reverse complement.
AATAATTTTCCTTAAAGTCAATGCATTTTCATTCATTTAGGGCATACACTTGAAGTTTTTGCTTGAGAATTTTAATTGATGCATGAGATTAGTAATGTGATTTCTTCATAAATCCTATCATTTGATTCCTCTCATGAGATCAAAGTTATGCACTTTTGAGCCTTTCTTGTTTAATCATTTGTGAATCTACTAGCTCATTTCTTCATATAACTTCTATTCACATATACTTTGTTGAGTGTTTGAACCTATAGGATCGGTGTGATATGGAGATTAATTCTTGTGAGGATTAGAGTTGAAACAGATTTGTATTCTTGACACTAGGTTTGGGAGAATCAATATTTATATGTTTTTAGTATTGGGATTTAGATTCGTGAAATGAAACTATTCTACATGGTGAACCTTGATGTGATAGAATGTTGGATAAATTTGTGTATAAATTCTTGGTTATAAATTGGAAAGAAACTAAAGCATGATAAGTTTTGTAAATTGTATTTTTAGTTTTGTTATTTGTCTTTTTAATTCTAGTTTGGCTTGAGGACTAGCAAAATGTAGGTTTGGGGGTATTTGATTAACATTATTTTGAACCTATTATTTGTTAGTTTTTAAGTATTTATTTTATAATTTATTTCGATATTACTTTAATTTGGAGAGGTATTTTCATATTTTGTAGGTTCAAGCATTGTGAATAAAATAGTGGAGTGAGGTGTTCAAAAAGGGGCTCAAAACGTAACCCTTACATTGTAGTTCATTTACTATGTAAGGAGGGGTTAGATTAGAGTAGAAGAACATAAGGCTTACGTTGGAATCAGCAAATATGTAAGGATCTTTACATGGCATCACAACATTGCGTGTCACGGCGAAGAAATATGAGCGCTGCGGCATGGGGCTCTCGAATTGCATCCTGAAAAATCATGAAAACATTGTGTGCCACGGGAAGGGGTCCCTGATTTGGTTCATAATTCAAACAAACATAGCGCGTCATGGCAGAGGAAAACGCGTGCCACGTCCAGTGTACTCTCAAGGAATTGCAGTGGTTCTAAATAATTAACTTTTTAATCTAAATAAAGTTCTAATGAAAATAAAACACTAATTAAATAGAGTTCTAGTGAAACTAAAACTCTAAGTAACTAGAATCCTAAAGCTAGTAAAACTGTAAAAAGGTTGTTTGTTTTGTAACGAGAACAATCATACGAAAATTAAACAAAAACAAGATCGCAAGTAAACAATCAATTCAGATATACTTGAAGATCAATGGAGGATGTATGGACGTTTAGCTTGGTTGACCATGCTTGCATCGAAAAGGTATGGTGAAATAACATGAACGTTCTATATAAACAAAATTACCGGCTTTCCTTTTAATTACGAGACTGCCTGCGGTCGGGGTAAATCTCTTTGTTGATTAACTAATTAACTGCCTTCGGTCGGGGTTAATCAAATAGTAATCAAATTATGTGCAAGGAAAAACATGCCAATCAAATTAATGCTATGACTAAGTCACTAATTTGAAGCTTTGATTAAGTGTTTCGGAATAAAGTTAAGGTGACGTTCCTATAACTAAATTCTAAGATCTTTCAACCTAACTACGAATCTCAAATGGGCCCATGATAATTCATAATTAAATATCTAAACATGCTCTTAATCAAAAAGTAATTTGTTTATATTAAATCAATAAAACATACACTATACACAGTTTTAGCAAACATGGCAACACAAACTAAACATCCATAATAAAACTAGCCAGACATGTTCATAATAATATTCATAGACAAATAAAATATGAACATACACTCCAACGAAAGAAGAAGAAAAATAGAATTCTACAACACCAAAGAAAACCTAGATCTAAATACCGCTTATGGATGGGATAGCGTTCTTCTCCAAAAGCTTTATCTTCGATTGTCGACGGCTTCTTTGGATCCTTAGAATGGTTTCTCTTGCTTCGTTTTTGTGTAGCGAAACTCCCAAAGTTGATTGAATGTAGTGTTTGGTTGCAAACATTGTAATGTGTAAAGTTATGTACAAGTTCGAGTTTGTTTTGTAAGGGGGGCTCTAAGGGGGTATTTATAGATGTAAGAGTTTACACAAATCCTGATTGCCATAGGAATAGGCGCGCCGCGGCATGCATTTTTCCCACCGCGGCGCAACACAAATTCTGGAAATAATGTAAAAACCTGAGAGCTCCCCGCCACGGCATGCATTTTCCTCGCCGCGGCACGCGTTGTCTTCAGTTTCTTCACATGTACCCCCTTACATATGTGCTGGCTTGACATGTACGGCTTACATATTTGACTTGTTTTGCCCGTAACTCGTGATCGGAGCGCCGTAAGTGTTCCGTCTTTGCGTGCTTTCATTATTTGACTCATTTGACGCTAAAAACACTTGAAATGCACTAAAACATACCTGTGATTCCGAATGGATAGATTTATGAAAATAATCAAACAAACAATCATAACAAATCTATATTTTAAACAATTAAGCACAATTAATCACGAAATATTAGTACCTTTTGAGCACTCATCACAACCCCCAACTAGCTTCTTGCTAGTCTCTAGCAAGTGAAGCGATCTAAAAACTAAAATAAAAACAAATAAAATAAACTAACCTAACCTAAATCACTTTCGTAGATTGTCACGGTTGCATTTAGCATATGCAACAAGCCTTTAAACCCCTAGGTGGCCTTAGTGGACGAGTTATAGTCTCGTGAGGGTTTCCAGTGATGACACCCACAAACATCGTACGACTCTCAAAACTAATAAAGACTCTAAACATACTTGAATCAATCCATACATATGTCTCAAAAATTGTTAATAACAAATGCATACAAAATAATTAAAAGTCACTTAAGCTCAAAAACAGTCCAAACATCAAACCCATCTTAGTAATCGAATTTTGAACAACCAATCAAACCACAAGCCCGTTAGTTACAATATCTGATCGTGTCATGCAGGCTATTCATAGATTACATTTTAATATCTCAAAATCGTGCAAGTAAAATATGAGTGAAAATTGCACTTACAAACTCCATAGGCTCACTTTTCAAATCCATCTCCACTAATATAGAAATCAAACTACCTAGAATGAATAGGACTTCGTTGAGCTTGTAAAGTTGTGGCTAGGTGTGTGATTATGAAAGTATTGAAATAATATTTTCACTAGGATAAGAGTACTTTTTATTTCACAAACTTATTTTCAACTTTCTCCACCAAGTGTTCTTTTTTTATCCTCCTATAAATTCCATATGTCCCTTGGATCTTTTTTTTTGCTTGATTTTCTTTCTTTACTTTTCTTGCTTATTATTTCAATCACCATCATCATTTTTTTTTTGTGATGAAGCAAGATAAATACAACATAATTTGCTCATGAAAATCAAATATTACATTGAGTACTCTTATCACTAAGGGTAGTACAACGTATATCAATGTTGAGTTCAAGGGTATACTATGGATAAAATAATACGGGGAGGCATGAAAAGTCCAAACGTTCCAAAGATGGCCTAAATCACTTTCTAAGTGGCATTTGATTCTATAATTTCGCTTCAATGGGTTTTCAAATGAGTTCTAGAGCTTTTTGAGACTTAAAATATATCATGAACATGCATACATTACACAAACCAAAATAGTCATACTAACCATGCAAACTATCACATATACCACAAAATTCTCAAACTAGATGAATCTAACATTTATATGCCTCTTTACTTAGGTAAAAATCTAATTTCTTTGAAGACTCTGAAGAAGATGAAGATAGACCTTGGTCTAGGAGTCAAACTATATAGGTCAAGTGTTATAAGTGCAAAGAACTCAGACACATTCCTACTCAGTGTTTGTTAAAGGGATGAGAATCTGGCAAGAAGGCCATGATTGCAGAGGTTACTATTTTGGATAGTAGTCATATTTCGAAAGAGGTGCTCATTGGACGTGTTCGATTGATCTCGTGGGACTCATGTACATTAGAACGTTGGTCTATATTCCTATACCTAGCTTGTGAAGACTTTGAAAGGAGTAATAACTTGTAAGTATATTACATAGGGGGCTTTATCTATGAAAGATAATCTAAGATTTGGCCTTGTAATTAAACTTTTGGTTTTTACAGTAGATAGTTAGGTGGTCCAGTAGACCAATGATTTTCCTCTTAAATTATTGGTGTGGCCTAAGTTGTTTTCACCTAAAAATCTTGTGGGTTATTATTTATTTTTATATTTTTCTTTTTATATACGATTGCATGTCTAACCTTTATGTTTATGTTACATAATAAAATTTGTTAAAATTAAAAATAATCTATTTATCTTTTTTAGGTTAATTAGTTTGGTAACTTAAAATTTTCATATAATTTAAAGAATGTTAAGCTTTATTCATGTTTTATAGTACATCTTTCTATTAGATTTTAAAATTGCATATAACAAATTACGGACATTTGGAACCAAGTTATTGGTATGGATTTAAGACATCATAATTAGCTAATATTATATTTCACAGTTTTAAGGCCATATTCAAATTGATATTTTGTATGTATATAGAATCTATACAATTTACACATCCTAGGTTTCCAAATGACCATATTCACAAACTATTATTTAATGATTTTTACGTTGGATTGTATGGGTAAGAAAAAATGATGATGTATTCTAGTGTCACCATTATGAACTTAGATATATGGTCATAATTTCATATCATTCAATTTCATCATACATTTGAACGAATCCTTATATTTTACATCATTTTAATGTAATAATTTTTATAAATTGAAAAAACGTTAAAGAATTTAAAAAAATTATTTAAACTAGGGCTATTTCAAATAATTATACAATTAACATTTTAATTACATAAAAATATGCTATTGCGTTTTTGTTTGGGAAAAAATTGGTCAATAGATCAGGTTTTGACATACATAAATAACCCAAACACGACACTAGAGTTTTAGGACAATTTAGTTCAAGTTGTTCCTTGGGTTACTTCTATTCGGTATGGATATGACCTAAATTGAGTTGTTGCCATTTTTACTTGTACATGTACAAGATAATTAATTAAATAAATAAAATAATTAAATATTAAACAATTATTTAATAAAAGTCTAAATTATTTATACTGTACTTATAATTAGTATGTATAAAAGTCTAAATTACACCTAAATAAATTTTGAACAAAAATAATATTATACTTAAAATAATGACATAAATTACTCATTAAAGAATAGATTTTTATAATTTTAAGGAAATTAGTTTTCTAATAGTTATTCTATATTTGCATTTTTTTTTACTTTGTCATTTTATTCGAAACAAATATATTCAACATTTTTTTCAGAAATAAAGGAAGACATTTAATTTAATTTGTACTAGCAACATTTTTGTCCAAAACTGAATCATGAATAGTAAGCCCGAAGTTATCGAAGAGTTATATCAAAACAATTTTAGTAGTTGTCTTATATTATATTGCTTTAAATTCCTCATTTTTTATGTTTTTACTTATTTAAGGAATCAGTATTACAATATGGGATGATTCATAAATTTCTAAAAATAAGATTTTTGAATTAGATATCGAATTTCAGATTCTTTTCACTTTTTCTATAAACTGAATCAAATCTTATGATTTTCGTATATATATGTATTAAAAAAATAATTAAAATTTGTAAATTTATAAATAATAACAAAAAATTTTCTTATTTTTTAAGTTTTTGGAAGAAAACCAATGTTACCAAACAACTTTTATGTTTTTTTTTTCTTGAAAAATCATAAAGTATAAATCATTATCAAACAAATTGATGATTAGTATAAAACAATGAAAAATTAATTAATTATTTAATTATAAATAATAATTATAATCGTCATCAAAGAGATCTAAGAAACTTATAATTAATTTTTATTATTTATTTAATTGTTATTATAGAAAATAAGCTTCAAAAATGTTTGTAGAAATTAAAAAAAATATAACAAATCTTATAATAATAATAATAATAATAATAAAGGAAAGAGTTTGCACTTTCATACGAAAATGATCATCTTAACCATAAAAAAGACATGAACAAAATTAATTGGTGAGTTATAGTTAAATTATTCATCTATTTTCTCAAACAATATAATCAAATTATTTATCTATTAGATATAATGCAACCATTTGGCATTTTTTAATATAAATTTTATGGTTACATTTATTAAAATAATGTAGAAGACCTTTAACCTTTGATACTTTCAATGTTTAGAGACTTTGATTTGTATATCATCATTTAACAATTTTTTTTCCTTTAAAATTTTTTTTTGTCTTACTATTTCTTTTTTCCGATTTTTATTTTATTTTATTTTCTTATTTAATTATAATTATTATATTTTATTCTTTTTAAAATAATAAAATCTATTTAATAGACCTTTAACCTTTTATACTTTTAATTTTAGAGACTTTAATTTGTTTCATGTTTGAATTATTTTCTAAAAATATGTTTGAAGTATTAACTTCCAATTAGCTAAATACTTCCAATTAGCTATCAATATGTGTATCATCAGTTAACAAGTTTTTTTGGTCCTATTAACAAGAAGAAATTTTTTTTGTCTTACTATTTCTTTTTTGCAATTTTTTAGTTTATTTTCTTATTTAATTATAATTATTATATTTTTTATTTTTATAATAATAAATTAATATTATTATTAATTTAATGAGATTTTTATCATAAAAAATGTCTATTAAATTATTTATTTTTAATTATTTATATTTTTAAAAATAAAATAATTTTGTAACTTGATAGATAGGTCCAAAAATATAGAATTAATAAATCGACATTCAAAATTTTTAATAATCATTAGTAGGATAAAGTAATGAAATTTCAAGGGATTTTATAACTTAAATGAATGAATGTAGTTAGTGGACTAATATGTGAAATAAATGTCAGTGAAGATACAACTTCTAAAAGTGTTTAGAATTCTATATAAATATGACTGTTTAAAGAATTGGTTTAACATATAAACAAGTATAAGTATAATAAGAATTAATAAATTACATTTGCAAGTATTTTCTAAGTTGATAATGTTAGTAAAAGACTTTGGGCTAGTCATTTAGAAAAAGTTTTGGGTAGAAATGATCCTATAATTTTAAGTAAGTGATATATTGGTTATATAATTTTTAAGGTAAATTAATTTAGTCTTGTAATTTAAAAAGATGGTTAATCAAATCCAAATTTTAAAAACTTGAGATTTGTTTAGGGATAAATCTCAACTTTTTTAAAATTTTGACTTTAATTGACCATTTTTTCAAATTACATGATTAAATTAGTCCATGCTAAAAGTTATTGTCACATTCCTAAAGTTAGAGAACTATTTCAACCCAAAATCCTATTTAGAAGTGCATTAATAAATGTCTTTATTTCTAGAGTCTATAATCCAACATACTTATACCCACATACTATATTTTTTGAAATATATTTGGGTCCTTAAATAATTCTCAATTAATTCTAAAAACTTTTCACTTGTAAGGTGACTCTTATAAATACACATATCACTAACAATATTCATTTTTCTCAAGTTACAAAATATCTTTTATATTATCGTCAAACTTCATTGCATTTCTATAGTTTCGTATGGTTGTTTTAAAATCCTTTGGAACTTTTATTACTTTCTTAAAAAAATATTTTTTGTAAGGTAAATAATTAGTTGTTATTATAAGTGCAAGTCTAGTTGAATGCAATGAATGTTAGTAGCATAAAAAGGACGTGTTGCTTTTTTTAAGGATAAAATGTAGCACAAGTTCAATATCTTTAACAAAAGTATATTTTAAATCCGTACTTATTAAGTCGGGAAAAAAAAGTCTACTACCTTTACATAAAAGTTTAGAGAAGTTCATTATCAAAAAACATGTCAATCATGTCCCACGTGTTAGATTTTTTACTTAATGAATAACTAAAAAGGTGTTTCTTAATTGACTGTTCAAGAAGCTAATTTGTTTATATTTTTATTTCTTCTACTTCTAACACTTGACTTGCTCCCTCAGGGTCGATCATATGACTAGTAATCCATCTATTCTAAATAATTTAACATCTTCTTCTATTAAGTTTGTTTCAGGTCGCCAATGGGATACATGCCAATTACAAAGGCTGGGACTGTCTCACTGTCACCAAAATTCTCCATACCTTCTATTTTACTTGCACCGAATCTATCTAACAATTTTTATCAATTAGTAAAATTATAAAAAATATTGATTATTCTATAACCTTTTACTTTACTCATTGTGCATTTGAGGACAATTAAACAAAGATGACAATTGGCACTGGTAGGGAGAGAGGAAGTCTCTATTACTTTGAAACAGGGGAGGAGAACCCTAGGTGTGACTTTTGAGTAGATAGAGTAGCTGAAAAGGAGAAGATTATGCCATGGCACTGTTGCTTAGAACATCCACCTTTTTCTTACTTAGAATGTTTATTTCCTAGATTATTTTTCTCACATTTATGCTTCTAGTTTACGATGTAAACAATGCATTTTTGCTAAAAATCATTGGATTTTTTTCAATTAGTTTGAATAACAGTTTTACTTATTTTGCTCGTGTCTATATTGATGTGTCTTTTCCCCACTCCATGTAAAAAGTATTTTGTTTCCTTTATCGATGATTGTACTTGAGTAACTTGGCTTTATTTTATGCAATATAAGAGTGAAGTTATACATATTATCCCTTAGTTCTATAATATGATAGTTACATAATTTCATACTAAGATTCAGGGATTCCATTCTAATAATGATCGTGAGTTTGTAAATCAATCTCTAACTGACTTCTCCAAAACTCATGGCATCTAACACTAGACAATATGTGTCTATACACCACAATAAAATAGCATAGTAGAGCATAAATATCGTCATATCCTTGAGGTGGCACGTGCCTTATGTTTCACTATGCAAGTTCCCAAACGTTTTTGGGTGGAGACTATCATACCTACTACCCATCTTATTAACCGAATGCATGTTTGTATTATTGACTATCAAATTTCTTTGAGGACGTCCCATTTTCAATCTATACCTTCTACACTGAATCTCTGTCCTAAAGTTTTCATGTGTGTCTATTATGATTATATTCATACCTATTATAGGGAAAAACTTGATCCACGTTTTGTAAAATGTCTTTTTCAGTTACTCTAATACCTAAAAGGGGTATAAATTTTTTCATTCATCTACTAGTAAATATTTTGTCTGTATGGATGTTCAGTTTTGTGAAAGTAAGTCTTGTTTTTTTGGAAATATTCCCCTAACTCCTCTTTAGAATCCTTGCATCCTGTGGGAGAACCCAAACTAGATAAGGAAAGACTAGCAACTTATTTCAACAACAGATTTCTAGGAGGAAGCAAGATGTTACTGTTATGCCCACATCTTCTGATGCCCCTATTTCTCTTGATGATACTGCCATGCCATCGAATGAGTATTCCAAAATTGATTATGTGGTAAGTGTTTTTTGATTCACCTCTTATCACTAATATTATTGTTGATGACATACCTCTAACTTTATTTTAGTACCTACTGCTACCTTGGACCCACTGATTGGTGATCAAGGTAGAAGATACCCTTTTCGAATCCGTAAACAACATGATAACTTGGGTTTTTCTAAGCCATCTTCTAATGCAACATATACTATTTCTAATTTTGTCTCTCATCATCGCTTATCTAAAACTGAATTAGCTTTTTCCCTTTAGATTTCTTTTGCTCCTATTCCTAGTTATGTTTAAGAAGCCCTTGACGATCCCAAGGAGAAAGCTACCATGGTAGAAGACATGATTGCTCTCCATAGGAACTGTACTTTGGAGTTGGTTGAGTTTTAAGGGGAAGAAGGTTGTTGCTTGCAAGTGGGTGTTCACTAGAAAATTCCATTTAGATAGGACACTGGAAAGGTACATAGCTAGGGTAGTTGCTAAAGGATATGCCCAAACTTATAGGATTGACAATCAGGAGAGATTTGCTCTCTTAGCCAAGATGAATATTGTCAAAGTTATCTTTACTGCTATGAATTTGGATTGGCCATTACTTTAGTTCGATGTGAAGAATGCCTTCCTCCACGAAGATTTGAAAAACATGGTATATGGATACTCCACCTGGGTTCCCAACAGAAGGAAGAAAATTATGCAAGTTAAAAAAATCCTTATATGGGTTAAAACAGTCACCTAGAGCATGGTTTGGCAGATTAAGCCACTTAATAAAAAATTATGGTTTTAAGCAAGCTCATGCAAATCACACTCTTTAAAAAAATGGTTATGACATTACCTTACTTCTAGTCTTTGTTGATGATATGATTGTTATAGGTAGTAGCGATAGTGAGATAAAGAAGCTACGTACCTACTTGGCTAAGGAATTTGAAATGAAGGACCTAGGAAATCTGAAGTACTTCTTAGGTATTGAATTTTTTCGATCCAAGCAATAACTCATCTTCAACAAAAGGACACCTTAGATCTCTTAGTAGAAATTGAGAATTCTACCTGTACCTTCGTCGACACTCCCATTGAGTTCAATCACGGCTTGGCTGTTTATCTTGATCAAGTTCCAACTAATAAGAAGAGATGTCAATGATTAGTAGGAAAATTGATTTATTTGACTCATACATGACCTGACTTGTCATAAGCGATAAGTGTATTAAGCCAATTCATACATAACCCATGTAATCGACACATGGATTCTTTCAATCAAATCTTAGCTTATTTGAAGTCCTCCCCATGAACATGTATTATGTTCTCAAAACATGGACACTTGGATGTCAAAGGTTATACTGACTCTAACTTTGCAGGATTTGAGATAGATAAGAAGTCTACTTCAAGATATTTGATATTTGTTTGAGAAAATTTGGTGACTTGGAAGAGTAAGAAACAAAATATGGTGTCGTTATCTAATGTAGGAGTTGAATATCGTGCTCTTCACTATGCTATTACTGAGCTTTCTTGGTTGAAGATTCTATTGAGTGAATTGGTTTTGGTCCTAATGAGCCTATAGTTCTCTTTTTTGTGATAACACTACAACTATTGAGATTACTAATAATACAGTACAACATGATGGAACAAAGTACATTGAGCTTGATATAAATTATATCAAAGACAATATGGACTTTGGTAACGTCAAGGTTCTATACATCAAGAGTATTGATTAGTTGGTTGACATTATGACTCATGATGTAACGAGAAGTTCTTTTTATACTTTACTGTCCAAGTTGAAGATGTGTGATATCGATGCTCTAAATTAAGGGGGAGAGTTAAATCTGTATTAATATAGATATATATTGTATTTATTCTTTATTATATTAGGATAAGTTGTAGTAGTTTTTATATATTATTAGGATTACTTATCTCATAAGTTCGTGTATATTGTGTATAAATATACAATTAGAATAATGAATAAATTGCTTTTTAAATTTAATTGTATGTTGTATGTAAGTACCCTTATCCAAATATTGGACACTTTATAGCCTTGTCCCTGTGTCTCAAAGTTGAATTAAGGAGCAAGTCATACTCTTAGACATGTTCTTGCACTCTACACTTCTTGTCGAGTCCATGTCTTCACTTGGTTCGAGGTTGGAGCCCTTTAGTGCAAAAATAGAGGAGGATGAATTACATGCTGGTAGATGTATAAAATGATTGTTAGTCCTCCCAAAATCTTAAGTTTCTAGGAGAGTTGATTTCCCAATAACTTATTGGTTTCCCGCCGTGGCATGGATAATTTTTTTAATTTTATACGTGAAACAGAACGTTCCTCGCCGCGCCACAAATATTTCCCTGCCACAGCGCGCATAAATTTTTAAAAATTGTCGTGAAACAGAACCATTCTCACCGCAGCACACACATTTTTTCAAAAATTTTCCTAAAACATAAACTTCCTCTCTGCGGCACAATTTTTCCCTACTGCGGCGAACACAAAATTTTTAAAATTTTTTATTTTTTTGAAAATGGGCAAAGCATTCACCCCTAACCAAGACTTGGGTAATGTCCTCATTGCCACGAAAAACTTTTAGAAACAAAAATAAGATAAAAGAACGAAAAAAATGAACAAAGAAAGAAAGAAATACAATACTGAATGGGTGCCTCCCATTAAGGGCTTAATTTTACGCCTTAGTAAGATGTGGCCGCTCTCGTGTCTAAAAATCTTGGAGATGTATGGTTTCTATGCTTTTCAAATTGGTGTCTCCTTCCAAGTATGGCTTGACACGATGCCCGTTCACTTTGAAAGGTTCTTGTGTTTTGGAATTTAGCAACTTGACTACTCCATGTAGAAATACATTTGCGATTGTGTACGGTCCACTCCACCTAGAATGTAGTTTTTCTGGAAACAAACGCAAGTGTGAATTATATAACAGAACTTTCATTCCAGGAACTAAAGATTTACTTATGAGCCCTTTATCGTGATATCGCTTAGTACGCTCCTTGTAGATCTTGGCATTCTCGTAAGCTTCGTCTCAAATTTCTTCAAGTTCGCTTAGTTGGAGTAGTCATTTTTCCCTAGCTTTTGTCATGTCCATGTTGTCGCCCAATAAGATCTATGCTCTAGCTCAATGGGTAAGTGACATGCTTTACCAAATATTAACCGGTAGAGGCTCATACCAATGGGTGTTTTGTACGCTGTACGATATGTCCACAAGGCATCATTCAACTTAACTGGCCAATCCTTCCTTGAGGGGCGCACTATGCGTTCCAATATTCCCTTGATTTTTTGGTTGCTCACTTCCACTTGCCCTGAAGTTTAGGGATGGTATGGGGTAGCCACTCTATGAGAAATGTTGTACTTTTTCAAAAGCCCATCAAAAAGCCTATTGCAAAAGTGGCTGCCTCCATCACTAATGATCGCTCTCGGTGTTCCAAACCTGCTAAAAATGTTATCCTTCAAGAATTTAATAACAATGTTAGCGTTATTAGTTCTAGTGGGTATCGCTCTGCCCACTTTGATACATAGTCGATTGCGACTAAAATATAAGTATAACGAAAAGATGGATGAAATGGACCCATGAAGTCAATTCCCCACATGTCAAATAATTCCACTACAAGATTCGATGTCAAAGGAATTTCATTATGCTTGCCTATATTACCGGTCCTTTGACATCTATCACATCTCACACAAAACATATTAGCATCCTTAAACAAAGTAGGCAAATAAAATCCAGATTGTAATACCTTTAGGGCCATTTTCTTACTAACACAATGGCACCCGCAGTGTAGCTCATGGCAAAAGGTTAAGATGCTCTCATGTTCCTCTTCGGGCACACACATCCGGATGACTTGATCTTGACATAACTCGAACAAATAGGGGTCATCCCAAAAGTATTGCCTGCAAACACTAAAAAACCTTTTCTTTTCCTGAAAAGTGATGTTAGTGATGAACACTATTTTGACCTACTATCTGTTATGTTTTTAAGTATTTATTTTGCATTTAATTTCGATATAATCTTGTTTTGGAGGGTATTCTATTGTTTTGTAGGTCAAAGTAGGTTTGGGAAGAAATGTGGAAAAAGAGAGCAAAAGTGTTTAAAAATGTAAGCCTTACATCGAGAATCAGCAAAGTATGTAAAGGTATTTACATAATCAGCAGAGTATGTACAACGTATGTAAAGTCATTTACATACCATGTACATACATTTACATGTAAGGCGCGCCGCGGCGAAGGAATGGTGTGCCGCGGCGAGAGGCTCTCTGGTTGCATCCTGGGAAATCATGAAAACAATGCGCGCCGCGGCGGGGAGGTTTTTGTTTTTGTTCGTAGTTCAGAAGCACATGCTGCGCCGCGGCATGGAAAAAGGTGCACTGCGGCGCGCGCACGGATTGAAATTCCCCCAGCCACACACGCACATGCTCTTTAGGAAACCCTTACATACACGAAAACCTAATTAAACACATGATTATCTCCAGCCTCCAAGAGAATCACTCAGCCTCCAAAAAATACAATCAAAGGTGAACAGTAGCGTAAACAGTGCCGATTCTTCTTCTTCTCCACATTCTTGAGAGAGGGATTACTCCATCAATGCTCCTCCATTGAAGCTCCATCAACAATCTTGAAGAAGGAGACCATCCAACATCAAGAGCTTGTTGCAAGAGTGGAAATGGGGTATTTTATTGCTTGTAATCTCTTTTCTCTTTAAGAACTCATAAAATGTTATTCTTAATAGAAAATATTGATTTGGATTCTATTATGAGTAGCTAAATTTCTTGTGTGTGAGATTTTGGTGATGTAACCTTGATTGGATGATTGTTTGTGTGGATGATTTTATAATAAAGTGATTTATTTCATGTTCATTGTTCATAATCCATATGTTCATCAATTACTTTTGGCCAATTTAATTTGTGAATGTATGAAACATTTTAGGATTGAGTTTTAGAAATGCCATCTGAATTCAATTGGGGATTTGTGAGCATGAGCCTAATTTAAGTGCATTGATTTGTCTTGAATTAGGTGATTGAACTATTTTCCTAAGTTTAAGGCTGATTAACTAATTAACGGTCCGAATCAAAGAAGTTAATTAGTTAATTAAGGAAAAATCACCATTGATTTGGGATTTTCTAGGGTTAGAGAAAATAATCATTAAATTCTACTTTTTGGTACTTAATTGTCAAAACCACAAAAATCAATTCATCCATAATAGTTCACTAACCATTTTCCCACACTCGTTCACCTCATCATTTCAACTTCGTTCTTTATTCATTGATTTATTTATTTTAAGTAATCATACTTTTAGCAACCGTTTTCCAACCCCTATATATGTCACTCCAATACTCCACCAAATGACCATACTTTTTTTTGAGCTCCTCTTGGAGTACCCTCTCATTTTTTTCTCTCAACTAGCGTTCTTATCTTTAAATTAGGGTTTATATAATTTATTTAATATGCCTTCTAATCCTTCATTTCGTCTTCAATCAAAGAACATATTCCTCACCTATCCCAAATGTTCATTGTCTAAGGAAGAATGCCTAGATCAATTGAACAAATGCCTGAAAGATAAAAAACCCAATTACATTAGGGTCGCATTTGAGTTACACGAAAATGGGGAACCTCATCTTCACGTTCTAATTCAGTTTCCAACCAAATTTCAAACAAAGAATCAACGATTCTTTGATCTAGTATCCCCTCACCGATCAGCTCATTTTCATCCTAATATTCAAGCAGCTCGCAATGCATCTGCTGTTAATGATTATATTTCCAAGCATGGTGATTTCATTGAATGGGGCAATCTGCGTTCATCTGACCGACAGAATACAATATCTAAAGTAGACGCTGTGTATGACGCTGCGCTTACCACCAATGATAAAGAAATCAGCATGGGAATTATTAGGAAAGGCGATCCCAAGAATTTCCTAATCCATTACGATAAGATTAGTCACAATCTGGATCGAATTTTTCACAAACCACCAGAAGCTTATCAAAATATTTTTCCCAATTTCCAATATGTCCCAACACAACTACAGGATTGGGCACGCGAAAACCTCAAACCAATAAATGAACGTCCGCATAGGCCCATTAGCCTTATTATTGAAGGCCCATCTAGAATTGGGAAAACTTGTTGGGCTAGAAGTCTTGGGCCTCATAATTATTACTGTGGACATATGGACCTGGCCCATCACAATGACGAGGCCCATTATAACGTTATAGACGACGTGCAACCGAAGTTTCTTAAACACTGGCGGGAATTTATTGGGGCCCAAAGAGATTGGAATTCAAATTGTAAATATGCAAAGCCCAAGAAAATAAAAGGTGGTATTCCAACGGTTATTCTCTGCAATCCTGGGCCCGATGCCTCTTACAAAGAGTACCTAGAAATATCAGATAATAGTTCTTTATATGAGTGGACTAAAAAAAATGCAATCTTCGTCAACATCGACAGCCCACTCTACCACACTCAGCATCAATCTACAACAAGCAATAGCCAAGAGGAGCAAGCGCAGGAAAACATTTAAGCTTTCTTGTGGGTGCACATTATTGCATGTCAATGGATGCCTCGGACATCACAGAATACAACAGAAGGATGCGATCAGGGGTATTCTACGACACATTGAAGAACCCCCTTCACTTTTGATCAACGAAGACATTCAGCGACCTGTCATTCAAAACGACGATACGCTTCAACTACAATCTGCGCAAAGCATTGAAGATCAGGACTTCAATAATTATTGCCAAAACCTGGATGACCTCCAATTTTCCCAGAAACGCATTGGAGACTGCCTTTACACGGCGTATTGCTGCGAGAATACTTTCTGTTTTAAATAATTTCGGTGTAATTTCCCCAGATTTAGTTATGAAATCTGTAGTTACTGCATTGGAGCAGTGGCAATTATGTTCCTATTTCGAAGTAGATTACGAATGTATATCATTTTATGAATAATAAAATTATGATTTTATTTATTTACATTCTACATTTGGTACAAAAATCTCTAAAATAAATACATTTTATTACAATTATTGCCAATATCTAACACATGCCCACGTATTGCTTCTGTAATTTTTTAATCAGCAATACCAGCAACAGCTTGGTCTGTAATGCAATCATCCACATTCGTGCCAGCTTCATTAGTGCCAGGTCCGTTATCAGAAGAACTAGAACACGCATTGAGAGCCATAAACAACCTCTCCTCCTCGTACTGTAGGGCATTAATCCATGCCAAAAATGCACTCGCATCTTTAGCACATGCCTTCGATACAAGACGCAAGAGTGACCCCACTTCAATGCGTCCAACGAGGCGAACACTAACAAACGCAGGCATTTTTTATTTCCGAATATAAACGAAATAAAAACGACCGTTTAAATAATTTTGGATGCCCAAAATACTTGCGATAATTGCGCTGCAAGTTTCTCTATAAGAGACAACATAGTACAGTCGAAGTCCAATCAATCATTTACACTTTGAATAAAGAAAAGGTTCTCTTTTCTTTTCAGAAACATATTTATCACATGCTCTTACAAGAGTGACCCACTACTTTAAACCCCACCCACATATTTTGAGTCAAAATATTCTCTTACGAGTGGGTCTCACCACTTTAAACCCCAGCCACATATTTTGAATCTGCACTATTCGCTTATCCATCCACTTGAGATTTCCCCCCAATCGCAGAACGACACGTGGCAGATAAAAGGGGCGCGGGGTGGCCCTGTAATATTATAAGGGCCACCCCCCCAACCCCTATATATGTCACTCCAATACTCCACCAAATGACCATAGTTTTTTTTGAGCTCCTCTTGGAGTACCCTCTCATTTTTTTCTCTCAACTAGCGTTCTTATCTTTAAATTAGGGTTTATATAATTTATTTAATATGCCTTCTAATCCTTCATTTCGTCTTCAATCAAAGAACATATTCCTCACCTATCCCAAATGTTCATTGTCTAAGGAAGAATGCCTAGATCAATTGAACAAATGCCTGAAAGATAAAAAACCCAATTACATTAGGGTCGCATTTGAGTTACACGAAAATGGGGAACCTCATCTTCACGTTCTAATTCAGTTTCCAACCAAATTTCAAACAAAGAATCAACGATTCTTTGATCTAGTATCCCCTCACCGATCAGCTCATTTTCATCCTAATATTCAAGCAGCTCGCAATGCATCTGCTGTTAATGATTATATTTCCAAGCATGGTGATTTCATTGAATGGGGCAATCCGCGTTCATCTGACCGACAGAATACAATATCTAAAGTAGACGCTGTGTATGACGCTGCGCTTACCACCAATGATAAAGAAATCAGCATGGGAATTATTAGGAAAGGCGATCCCAAGAATTTCCTAATCCATTACGATAAGATTAGTCACAATCTGGATCGAATTTTTCACAAACAACCAGAAGCTTATCAAAATATTTTTCCCAATTTCCAATATGTCCCAACACAACTACAGGATTGGGCACGCGAAAACCTCAAACCAATAAATGAACGTCCGCATAGGCCCATTAGCCTTATTATTGAAGGCCCATCTAGAATTGGGAAAACTTGTTGGGCTAGAAGTCTTGGGCCTCATAATTATTACTGTGGACATATGGACCTGGCCCATCACAATGAGGAGGCCCATTATAACGTTATAGACGACGTGCAACCGAAGTTTCTTAAACACTGGCGGGAATTTATTGGGGCCCAAAGAGATTGGAATTCAAATTGTAAATATGCAAAGCCCAAGAAAATAAAAGGTGGTATTCCAACGGTTATTCTCTGCAATCCTGGGCCCGATGCCTCTTACAAAGAGTACCTAGAAATATCAGATAATAGTTCTTTATATGAGTGGACTAAAAAAAATGCAATCTTCGTCAACATCGACAGCCCACTCTACCACACTCAGCATCAATCTACAACAAGCAATAGCCAAGCATGGTGATTTCATTGAATGGGGCAATCTGCGTTCATCTGACCGACAGAATACAATATCTAAAGTAGACGCTGTGTATGACGCTGCGCTTACCACCAATGATAAAGAAGACAAATAAAGAATTTAGTTATGGACTATTAATCATTTACACTTTGAATCATTTACACTTTGAATAGTGGCAGACAATAGCACGCGGGCGTTTTTGACTTTAATTGACCATTTTTTCAAATTACATGATTAAATTAGTCCATGCTAAAAGTTATTGTCACATTCCTAAAGTTAGAGAACTATTTCAACCCAAAATCCTATTTAGAAGTGCATTAATAAATGTCTTTATTTCTAGAGTCTATAATCCAACATACTTATACCCACATACTATATTTTTTGAAATATATTTGGGTCCTTAAATAATTCTCAATTAATTCTAAAAACTTTTCACTTGTAAGGTGACTCTTATAAATACACATATCACTAACAATATTCATTTTTCTCAAGTTACAAAATATCTTTTATATTATCGTCAAACTTCATTGCATTTCTATAGTTTCGTATGGTTGTTTTAAAATCCTTTGGAACTTTTATTACTTTCTTAAAAAAATATTTTTTGTAAGGTAAATAATTAGTTGTTATTATAAGTGCAAGTCTAGTTGAATGCAATGAATGTTAGTAGCATAAAAAGGACGTGTTGCTTTTTTTAAGGATAAAATGTAGCACAAGTTCAATATCTTTAACAAAAGTATATTTTAAATCCGTACTTATTAAGTCGGGAAAAAAAAAGTCTACTACCTTTACATAAAAGTTTAGAGAAGTTCATTATCAAAAAACATGTCAATCATGTCCCACGTGTTAGATTTTTTACTTAATGAATAACTAAAAAGGTGTTTCTTAATTGACTGTTCAAGAAGCTAATTTGTTTATATTTTTATTTCTTCTACTTCTAACACTTGACTTGCTTGCTCAGGGTCGATCATATGACTAGTAATCCATCTATTCTAAATAATTTAACATCTTCTTCTATTAAGTTTGTTTCAGGTCGCCAATGGGATACATGCCAATTACAAAGGCTGGGACTGTCTCACTGTCACCAAAATTCTCCATACCTTCTATTTTACTTGCACCGAATCTATCTAACAATTTTTATCAATTAGTAAAATTATAAAAAATATTGATTATTCTATAACCTTTTACTTTACTCATTGTGCATTTGAGGACAATTAAACAAAGATGACAATTGGCACTGGTAGGGAGAGAGGAAGTCTCTATTACTTTGAAACAGGGGAGGAGAACCCTAGGTGTGACTTTTGAGTAGATAGAGTAGCTGAAAAGGAGAAGATTATGCCATGGCACTGTTGCTTAGAACATCCACCTTTTTCTTACTTAGAATGTTTATTTCCTAGATTATTTTTCTCACATTTATGCTTCTAGTTTACGATGTAAACAATGCATTTTTGCTAAAAATCATTGGATTTTTTTCAATTAGTTTGAATAACAGTTTTACTTATTTTGCTCGTGTCTATATTGATGTGTCTTTTCCCCACTCCATGTAAAAAGTATTTTGTTTCCTTTATCGATGATTGTACTTGAGTAACTTGGCTTTATTTTATGCAATATAAGAGTGAAGTTATACATATTATCCCTTAGTTCTATAATATGATAGTTACATAATTTCATACTAAGATTCAGGGATTCCATTCTAATAATGATCGTGAGTTTGTAAATCAATCTCTAACTGACTTCTCCAAAACTCATGGCATCTAACACTAGACAATATGTGTCTATACACCACAATAAAATAGCATAGTAGAGCATAAATATCGTCATATCCTTGAGGTGGCACGTGCCTTATGTTTCACTATGCAAGTTCCCAAACGTTTTTGGGTGGAGACTATCATACCTACTACCCATCTTATTAACCGAATGCATGTTTGTATTATTGACTATCAAATTTCTTTGAGGACGTCCCATTTTCAATCTATACCTTCTACACTGAATCTCTGTCCTAAAGTTTTCATGTGTGTCTATTATGATTATATTCATACCTATTATAGGGAAAAACTTGATCCACGTTTTGTAAAATGTCTTTTTCAGTTACTCTAATACCTAAAAGGGGTATAAATTTTTTCATTCATCTACTAGTAAATATTTTGTCTGTATGGATGTTCAGTTTTGTGAAAGTAAGTCTTGTTTTTTTGGAAATATTCCCCTAACTCCTCTTTAGAATCCTTGCATCCTGTGGGAGAACCCAAACTAGATAAGGAAAGACTAGCAACTTATTTCAACAACAGATTTCTAGGAGGAAGCAAGATGTTACTGTTATGCCCACATCTTCTGATGCCCCTATTTCTCTTGATGATACTGCCATGCCATCGAATGAGTATTCCAAAATTGATTATGTGGTAAGTGTTTTTTGATTCACCTCTTATCACTAATATTATTGTTGATGACATACCTCTAACTTTATTTTAGTACCTACTGCTACCTTGGACCCACTGATTGGTGATCAAGGTAGAAGATACCCTTTTCGAATCCGTAAACAACATGATAACTTGGGTTTTTCTAAGCCATCTTCTAATGCAACATATACTATTTCTAATTTTGTCTCTCATCATCGCTTATCTAAAACTGAATTAGCTTTTTCCCTTTAGATTTCTTTTGCTCCTATTCCTAGTTATGTTTAAGAAGCCCTTGACGATCCCAAAGAGAAAGCTACCATGGTAGAAGACATGATTGCTCTCCATAGGAACTGTACTTTGGAGTTGGTTGAGTTTTAAGGGGAAGAAGGTTGTTGCTTGCAAGTGGGTGTTCACTAGAAAATTCCATTTAGATAGGACACTGGAAAGGTACATAGCTAGGGTAGTTGCTAAAGGATATGCCCAAACTTATAGGATTGACAATCAGGAGAGATTTGCTCTCTTAGCCAAGATGAATATTGTCAAAGTTATCTTTACTGCTATGAATTTGGATTGGCCATTACTTTAGTTCGATGTGAAGAATGCCTTCCTCCACGAAGATTTGAAAAACATGGTATATGGATACTCCACCTGGGTTCCCAACAGAAGGAAGAAAATTATGCAAGTTAAAAAAATCCTTATATGGGTTAAAACAGTCACCTAGAGCATGGTTTGGCAGATTAAGCCACTTAATAAAAAATTATGGTTTTAAGCAAGCTCATGCAAATCACACTCTTTAAAAAAATGGTTATGACATTACCTTACTTCTAGTCTTTGTTGATGATATGATTGTTATAGGTAGTAGCGATAGTGAGATAAAGAAGCTACGTACCTACTTGGCTAAGGAATTTGAAATGAAGGACCTAGGAAATCTGAAGTACTTCTTAGGTATTGAATTTTTTCGATCCAAGCAATAACTCATCTTCAACAAAAGGACACCTTAGATCTCTTAGTAGAAATTGAGAATTCTACCTGTACCTTCGTCGACACTCCCATTGAGTTCAATCACGGCTTGGCTGTTTATCTTGATCAAGTTCCAACTAATAAGAAGAGATGTCAATGATTAGTAGGAAAATTGATTTATTTGACTCATACATGACCTGACTTGTCATAAGCGATAAGTGTATTAAGCCAATTCATACATAACCCATGTAATCGACACATGGATTCTTTCAATCAAATCTTAGCTTATTTGAAGTCCTCCCCATGAACATGTATTATGTTCTCAAAACATGGACACTTGGATGTCACAGGTTATACTGACTCTAACTTTGCAGGATTTGAGATAGATAAGAAGTCTACTTCAAGATATTTGATATTTGTTTGAGAAAATTTGGTGACTTGGAAGAGTAAGAAACAAAATATGGTGTCGTTATCTAATGTAGGAGTTGAATATCGTGCTCTTCACTATGCTATTACTGAGCTTTCTTGGTTGAAGATTCTATTGAGTGAATTGGTTTTGGTCCTAAGGAGCCTATAGTTCTCTTTTTTGTGATAACACTACAACTATTGAGATTACTAATAATACAGTACAACATGATGGAACAAAGTACATTGAGCTTGATATAAATTATATCAAAGACAATATGGACTTTGGTAACGTCAAGGTTCTATACATCAAGAGTATTGATTAGTTGGTTGACATTATGACTCATGATGTAACGAGAAGTTCTTTTTATACTTTACTGTCCAAGTTGAAGATGTGTGATATCGATGCTCTAAATTAAGGGGGAGAGTTAAATCTGTATTAATATAGATATATATTGTATTTATTCTTTATTATATTAGGATAAGTTGTAGTAGTTTTTATATATTATTAGGATTACTTATCTCATAAGTCCGTGTATATTGTGTATAAATATACAATTAGAATAATGAATAAATTGCTTTTTAAATTTAATTGTATGTTGTATGTAAGTACCCTTATCCAAATATTGGACACTTTATAGCCTTGTCCCTGTGTCTCAAAGTTGAATTAAGGAGCAAGTCATACTCTTAGACATGTTCTTGCACTCTACACTTCTTGTCGAGTCCATGTCTTCACTTGGTTCGAGGTTGGAGCCCTTTAGTGCAAAAATAGAGGAGGATGAATTACATGCTGGTAGATGTATAAAATGATTGTTAGTCCTCCCAAAATCTTAAGTTTCTAGGAGAGTTGATTTCCCAATAACTTATTGGTTTCCCGCCGTGGCATGGATAATTTTTTTAATTTTATACGTGAAACAGAACGTTCCTCGCCGCGCCACAAATATTTCCCTGCCACAGCGCGCATAAATTTTTAAAAATTGTCGTGAAACAGAACCATTCTCACCGCAGCACACACATTTTTTCAAAAATTTTCCTAAAACATAAACTTCCTCTCTGCGGCACAATTTTTCCCTACTGCGGCGAACACAAAATTTTTAAAATTTTTTATTTTTTTGAAAATGGGCAAAGCATTCACCCCTAACCAAGACTTGGGTAATGTCCTCATTGCCACGAAAAACTTTTAGAAACAAAAATAAGATAAAAGAACGAAAAAAATGAACAAAGAAAGAAAGAAATACAATACTGAATGGGTGCCTCCCATTAAGGGCTTAATTTTACGCCTTAGTAAGATGTGGCCGCTCTCGTGTCTAAAAATCTTGGAGATGTATGGTTTCTATGCTTTTCAAATTGGTGTCTCCTTCCAAGTATGGCTTGACACGATGCCCGTTCACTTTGAAAGGTTCTTGTGTTTTGGAATTTAGCAACTTGACTACTCCATGTAGAAATACATTTGCGATTGTGTACGGTCCACTCCACCTAGAATGTAGTTTTTCTGGAAACAAACGCAAGTGTGAATTATATAACAGAACTTTCATTCCAGGAACTAAAGATTTACTTATGAGCCCTTTATCGTGATATCGCTTAGTACGCTCCTTGTAGATCTTGGCATTCTCGTAAGCTTCGTCTCAAATTTCTTCAAGTTCGCTTAGTTGGAGTAGTCATTTTTCCCTAGCTTTTGTCATGTCCATGTTGTCGCCCAATAAGATCTATGCTCTAGCTCAATGGGTAAGTGACATGCTTTACCAAATATTAACCGGTAGAGGCTCATACCAATGGGTGTTTTGTACGCTGTACGATATGTCCACAAGGCATCATTCAACTTAACTGGCCAATCCTTCCTTGAGGGGCGCACTATGCGTTCCAATATTCCCTTGATTTTTTGGTTGCTCACTTCCACTTGCCCTGAAGTTTAGGGATGGTATGGGGTAGCCACTCTATGAGAAATGTTGTACTTTTTCAAAAGCCCATCAAAAAGCCTATTGCAAAAGTGGCTGCCTCCATCACTAATGATCGCTCTCGGTGTTCCAAACCTGCTAAAAATGTTATCCTTCAAGAATTTAATAACAATGTTAGCGTTATTAGTTCTAGTGGGTATCGCTCTGCCCACTTTGATACATAGTCGATTGCGACTAAAATATAAGTATAACGAAAAGATGGATGAAATGGACCCATGAAGTCAATTCCCCACATGTCAAATAATTCCACTACAAGATTCGATGTCAAAGGAATTTCATTATGCTTGCCTATATTACCGGTCCTTTGACATCTATCACATCTCACACAAAACATATTAGCATCCTTAAACAAAGTAGGCAAATAAAATCCAGATTGTAATACCTTTAGGGCCATTTTCTTACTAACACAATGGCACCCGCAGTGTAGCTCATGGCAAAAGGTTAAGATGCTCTCATGTTCCTCTTCGGGCACACACATCCGGATGACTTGATCTTGACATAACTCGAACAAATAGGGGTCATCCCAAAAGTATTGCCTGCAAACACTAAAAAACCTTTTCTTTTCCTGAAAAGTGATGTTAGTGATGAACACTATTTTGACCTACTATCTGTTATGTTTTTAAGTATTTATTTTGCATTTAATTTCGATATAATCTTGTTTTGGAGGGTATTCTATTGTTTTGTAGGTCAAAGTAGGTTTGGGAAGAAATGTGGAAAAAGAGAGCAAAAGTGTTTAAAAATGTAAGCCTTACATCGAGAATCAGCAAAGTATGTAAAGGTATTTACATAATCAGCAGAGTATGTACAACGTATGTAAAGTCATTTACATACCATGTACATACATTTACATGTAAGGCGCGCCGCGGCGAAGGAATGGTGTGCCGCGGCGAGAGGCTCTCTGGTTGCATCCTGGGAAATCATGAAAACAATGCGCGCCGCGGCGGGGAGGTTTTTGTTTTTGTTCGTAGTTCAGAAGCACATGCTGCGCCGCGGCATGGAAAAAGGTGCACTGCGGCGCGCGCACGGATTGAAATTCCCCCAGCCACACACGCACATGCTCTTTAGGAAACCCTTACATACACGAAAACCTAATTAAACACATGATTATCTCCAGCCTCCAAGAGAATCACTCAGCCTCCAAAAAATACAATCAAAGGTGAACAGTAGCGTAAACAGTGCCGATTCTTCTTCTTCTCCACATTCTTGAGAGAGGGATTACTCCATCAATGCTCCTCCATTGAAGCTCCATCAACAATCTTGAAGAAGGAGACCATCCAACATCAAGAGCTTGTTGCAAGAGTGGAAATGGGGTATTTTATTGCTTGTAATCTCTTTTCTCTTTAAGAACTCATAAAATGTTATTCTTAATAGAAAATATTGATTTGGATTCTATTATGAGTAGCTAAATTTCTTGTGTGTGAGATTTTGGTGATGTAACCTTGATTGGATGATTGTTTGTGTGGATGATTTTATAATAAAGTGATTTATTTCATGTTCATTGTTCATAATCCATATGTTCATCAATTACTTTTGGCCAATTTAATTTGTGAATGTATGAAACATTTTAGGATTGAGTTTTAGAAATGCCATCTGAATTCAATTGGGGATTTGTGAGCATGAGCCTAATTTAAGTGCATTGATTTGTCTTGAATTAGGTGATTGAACTATTTTCCTAAGTTTAAGGCTGATTAACTAATTAACGGTCCGAATCAAAGAAGTTAATTAGTTAATTAAGGAAAAATCACCATTGATTTGGGATTTTCTAGGGTTAGAGAAAATAATCATTAAATTCTACTTTTTGGTACTTAATTGTCAAAACCACAAAAATCAATTCATCCATAATAGTTCACTAACCATTTTCCCACACTCGTTCACCTCATCATTTCAACTTCGTTCTTTATTCATTGATTTATTTATTTTAAGTAATCATACTTTTAGCAACCGTTTTCCAACCCAAACTTTGATTAGAGTGTTTAGGATTAATTTTAGCGTAACATTTTAGATTACATCTAACGTTTTTAAAAACCACCGCAATTCCTTTGAGAGACGATCTTGGGAGTATACTTGTTGCTTACTACAAGTGACTCGTGCACTTACGAGCTTTTACAAATACAAAATTTGGTTATCAAGTTTTTGGCACCGTTGCCGGGGAATTGGCGTTTTTGAAATTGTTATTTGTTTTCTTTTTAGTTTACTATTTAATCTTTATTTTTTCTTGTTTTTGTGTTTTTGTTACTCGTTAGAGTCGTATAGTGTCTGGTGCTCTGATTTTTTGTTGTTTTTGATTGTGCATGCATGGTAGGAGATCTCTTGGAAATCCACTCGTGCCGTTCATAGATAACATCAACAGGAGACGAGCACATTTGAGACCATTCGGTGCTAACATTTCGGAGGACGAGCAACCACCAACAATGGGAGAACATCTACCTCCACATAGAGAGATGACGATGAAGGAGTATGCAAGGCCAATCATTGGCACTGCAACTTCTTGCATCCAATTAGGGGAAGCAGCTCGAAATTATGAGATTAAAAACATACATTTTAATATGTTACCGTCTTTTTATGGGATTCCTAATGAAGATCCTCTAACTTTTATTCGTGATTTCTATGCCACTGTGCAGACTTTCCGCTACAGGGGTTAAATGAGGATCAGCTGAGGATGAGATGTTTCCCGTACACACTCAAAGACAAAGCTAAGTCATGGCTTATGACTCTTCCGCTTGGATCTCTTTCAACTTGGGACGCAGTGTTCAACAAGTTCATGGGAAAATTCTATTCCCACCAAAAGACTGCGGACCTAAAGACCAAAATTGCAACGTTCTCTCAAATGGAAGGAGAACTATTTCATGAGGCGTGGGATCGCTTCAAATTGCTTCTGATACAGTGCCCACACCATCACTTTCCGTTGCAACTCCAGAATCAATTCTTCTATGACGGGTCGACACAACAATGTCAATTTACTGTGGATAATGCCATGGGAGGAGCAATGGGAGAAAAGATCGCTGATGAGACATATGATCTATATGAGATGTTGGGTGCTAATTCCCAACAAAAGAGCTCTAGAGGACGGCGGATGGGAGTTAACGAGGTAGCTCCGAGAAATGATATGGCAATGCAAATTGCGGAACTTACAAAACAAATCGCGCTTCTCACCTCCAAGAACACACCGACTCAAGAGGTATGCAGTATTTGTAGTACTTACGGACACGGTGCTAATATTTGTCCTTTTGTTTGGGATCAAAATGTAGGTACGAGTTACGAGCAAGCTAATGCTATGGAGGGATACCAACCGAGGCCAAGGAATGATCCTTACTCGAACACATATAATCCCGGTTGGAGAAATCATCCCAACTTCTCTTGGAAGGGAAATAAAAATCAAGGCTATGCTCAGAATAATTTCCCACAACATCCAAACAACAACAACAATCCACAGCTCACTCTGCCAAACAAGCCAAGTTTGGAGGACAATTTGAACTCCTTCATTCAAGTGAGTCAAGAAATAAATCAAAAGAATGATCAAAGGATAAGTTCTTTAAAGGCTTCCATGAAAAGGATAGAGATTCAGGTGGGACAATTGACTGAGTACGTACACAAGCAAGATAAAGGGAAGATGCCTGAACAATTGAATGCTATCACAGTCATTGAAAGTGGTGAGGCCCTAAATGATAATTTTACTGAACATTCTGATGATTTGTTTATAGATGCAGGAGATATAGGAAGGAAACATGCAATTCCCAAGGAAAGTCAAGTTGAGGACATTGAAGTCCTAAGACCTTCTATAAAGTGTACGAAGAGCCTTAAAGAGTTAATCGAACGTCCATCCCTTCACAAGTCACCTAATCCATACAGACCTCCGATTCCACTCCCACATCCTGTAAAGGCGACTGATCAGGATAAGCTATTTCATGAAACTTTTACTTCACTTTCTAAAGTTAATATTAACTTACCTTTGTTGAATATCATTAGGGACATTCCATCTTATCCAAAATTTCTCAGAACCCTACTCTCCAACAAGAGGAAGTATAAGAATGAGGAGAAAGTAATAGTTTCAGAACTAGCTAGTGTAGTGTTGCAAAAGAAATTACCTCCCAAACTAAAGGATCCAGGTAGTTTTAATATCAAAATCACTTTGGGAGATACGATGGTGTCGAATGCTATGTTAGACTTAGGGGCAAGTATTAATGTCATACCATATTCTGTGTACTTGCAACTAGGTTTGAGGGATCTTAAGCCCACAAATATGTCACTACACCTTGCTGATAAATCTATTAGATATCCCAAGGGAATAGTTGATGGTTTGTTGGTACAGGTGAAGAGCATAATTATACCGGTCGACTTTGTAGTCATGGAAATGGAAGACACCATACCTAAGGACAATGAGCACACTATTATTCTTTGTAGGCCATTCATGGCTACCACCAATACAATCATTGATGTCCAAAGAGGAAAATTGACAATGAGAGTCTTAGGAGAGACTATAAACTTCAAAGTGTTTAACCCTTTACTTACTGCTCCTATTTCTTCTGCTCATAATTGTGTTGTTCCAGATTCTAATGATTTACCTATTTTTTACAATCATTTGCAGAAGGATACATGCCATAAAACTATTGTTTCATCTATAGATAGGAGGGTGAAGGAAACAATTACAAACTCAATTCAAGACAATGCCTACAAAGACCATGTCAAGTGGTCCCAAATTAGAAACCTGGATTCTGAGTTTTTCTATACTAGAAAAGATTATAATGCATGTAATACTCGTTTTAAGTCTTTTTCAGGTGACATGAAGCCTTGTTTTGAGAAGAGCAAAGAGAAAGGAGGAAGCAAACACTTCAAGGATGCATTGAGGCCTCCATGATAAGAATGAGCATCGTCTTGCTAAGACGTTAAACTAGGCGCTTGGTCGGAGGCAACCCACCGTTTTAGGTACTATCTATCTTTTTTTTACCTTCGTTAAGTTTAATTTAATTTTCTGTTTGCCCTTTCTAAATTCTTTTCTGAACATGTGTGTAGTTGAAAACCTTGAGGACAATGTTTAGTTTAGGTTTGGGGGGTGCGTTTTGCATTTTTGGTTGGTAACAACACTTTCATGCTTTGGTCAATTTTTGATGAATAACTAGTCTTTGTGCATTGTCTATCTGATTTTTTAAAATATTTAAGATTTGTTATAAAGATTGGTTTTAATTTTCAATCTTTGTTTCATGCTTTTGATGTTGAAACTGAGATGAACCCAAATATTGTGTTTAGGAATTGAATAGTGGAGACTACCTTGTGAGAATGTTATTGAGCCTTTAACGTTTTATTCTGAGAGATAAATATTTTTCTACTCTTTTAAACACCTTTCATACCATTTCAAAGTGTTAGATGATCTCTGTAGGTTTTTGCATTGAGTGGTAGGATTTTAAACGTTCAATGAAGAATTATGTGCTTAATTGAATTGCTTAGATTAAATGAATTAAGTAAAGTTTAAAGTATTTTCTTATTTCGTTCGTGCTTGACTTTAAAAATATGGGGGAATTCCTATACCCAACACAAGAAGAGCTAAGAAGTAGCCATTCACAAATTACATATGTATGTGGGTCTAAAAAAAAAACAAAGAGAGAGAGATAATAAGTTTATTATGACCCTAAGTTCTTCAAGTTTGAATGGTTAATACAAAAAAAAAATGAGAAATAGGAAACAAGTTCCCGTAAAGTCAAAGCATTTTCATTCTAGAGCACACTTGAAATTTTTGCTTAAGGATTTTAATTGCTGCATGAGATTAGTAATGTGATTTCTTCATAAATCCTATCATTTGATTCCTTTCATGAGATCGATGTTATGCACTTTTAAGCCTTTCTTGTTTAATCATATGCGAACCTGTTAGCTCATTTCTTGACATAACTTCTATTCGCATATACTTTGATGAGTGTTTGAACCCATAGGATCGGTGTGATTTAGAGAGTAATTCTTGTGAGGATTAGAGTTGAAACGAATTCACATTCTCGACACTAAGTTTGGGGGAGTCAATGTTGATACGCTTTTAGTATTGGGATTTAGACTTGTGAAGCAAAATTGATCTAAATGGTGAACCTTGATGTGTTAGACTGTTGGATAAATTTGTGTATAAATTTTTGGTTATGAATTGGAAAGAAACTAAAGCATGACAAGTTTTGTTAACTTCAATTTTAGTTTTGATTTTTGTCTTTTCAATTTTAGTTTTTGCTTGAGGACTAGCAAAATGCAGGTTTGGGGGTATTTGATGAACACTATTTTGACCTACTATTTGTTATGTTTTTAAGTATTTATTTTGCATTTAATTTCGATATAATCTTGTTTTGGAGGGTATTCTATTATTTTGTAGGTCAAAGTAGGTTTGGGAAGAAATGCGGAAAAAGAGAGCAAAAGTGTTTAAAAATGTAAGCCTTACATCGAGAATCAGCAAAGTATGTAAAGGTATTTACATAATCAGCAGAGTATGTACAACGTATGTAAAGTCATTTACATACCATTTACATACATTTACATGCAAGGTGCGCTGCGGCGAAGGAATTGTATGCCGCGGCGAGAGGCTCTCGAGTTGCATCCTGTAAAATCATGAAAACATTGCGCGTCGCGGCATGATTATTGTACGCTGCGGCGGGGAGGTTTCTGTTTTTGTTCGTAGTTCAGAATCACATGCTACGCCGAGGCATGGAAAAAGGTGCACTGCGGTGCGCGCGCGCGGATTGAAATTCCCCCAGCCACACATGCACATGCTCTTTAGGAAACCCTTACATACACGAAAACCTAATTAAACACATGATTATCTCCAGCCTCCAAGAGAATCACTCAGCCTCCAAAAAATACAATCAAAGGTGAACAGTAGCGTGAACAGTACCATTCTTGAGATAGGGATTACTCCATCAATGCTCCTCCATTGAAGCTCCATCAACAATCTTGAAGAAGGAGACCATCCAACATCAAGAGCTTGTTGCAAGAGTGGAAGTGGGGTATTTTATTGCTTGAAATCTTTTTTCTCTTTAAGAACTCATAGAATGTTATTTTTAACAGAAAATATTGATTTGGATTCTTTTATGAGTAGCTAAATTTCTTGTGTGTGGGATTTTGGTGATGTAACCTTGATTGGATGATTGTTTGAGTGGATGATTTTATAATAAAGTGATTTATTTCATGTTCATTGTTCGTAATCCATGTGTTCATCAATTACTTTTGGCCAATTTAATTTGTGAATGTATGAAACATTTTAGGATTGAGTTTTAGAAACGCCAGCTAAATTCAATTGGGCATTTGTGAGCAGGAGCCTAATTTAAGTGCATTGATTTGTCTTGAATTAGGTGATTAAACTATTTTCTTAAGTTTAAGGCTGATTAACTAATTAACGGTCCGGATCAAATAAGTTAATTAGTTAATTAAGGGAAAATCACCATTGATTTGGGATTTTCTAGGGTTAGAGAAAATAATCATTAAATTCTACTTTTTGGTACTTAATTGTCAAAACCACATAAATCAATTCATCCATAATAGTTCACTAACCAATTTCCCACACTCGTTCACCTCATCATTTCAACTTCGTTCTTTATTCATTGATTTATTTATTTTAAGTAATCATACTTTTAGCAACCGTTTTCCAACCCAAACTTTGATTAGAGTGTTTAGGATTAATTTTAGCATAATGTTTTAGATTACATCTAACGTTTTTAAAAACCACCGCAATTCCTTTAAGAGACGATCTTGGGAGTATACTTGTCGCTTACTACAAGTGACTCGTGCACTTGCGAGCTTTTACAAATACAAAATTTGGTTATCAAGTTTTTGTACATCAGTTAGGTCTCAAAATTTCACGGGCAAGATAATTAACAAAGTCAGCATACTATGGATTTAGACCTATTGTGAACAATCGTTCATCAGGGAAGGTTTCTATGATTGTGTCCTTACTTTCACCCTCAACAGTTTCATATTCAGAAATTAATCTAGGCAAATGATCAGTTACTACATTTTTAGAACCCTTTTTGTCTTTGATCTTTAGGTCAAATTCTTGTAAAAGCAGGACCCACCTAATGAGTCTAGGTTTAGCATTCAGTTTAGTCAATAGATATCTCAAAGCAGCATGATCCGAATGAACAATAACTTTAGTTCCTACCAAATAAGACCTAAATTTATCAAGGAAAAACACAACAGCCATAACTCTTTCTCAATGGTGGTGTAGTTAATTTGGGCATCAATGAGTGTTTTGCTACCATAATATATAACATGTAAGTGTTTATCCACTCTTTGCCCCAAAACAGCTCCTATTGCATAATCAGATGCATCACACATGATCTCAAATGGTAGAGACCAATCAAAAGCCACAATAATGGGTGCAGAAGTAAGTCTATCCTTCAAAGTATTGAAGGCGACAAGGAAATCATCATTAAAATCAAAGGGAGTATCTTTGAAAAGTAGGTTACATAATGGACGAATTATTTTGAAAAAATCCTTAATAAACCGTCTATAGATACCTGCATGTCGTAGGAAACACCGTATCCCCTTAACAGATGTAGGAGGAGGCAACTTTGCAATTAAATCTATCTTAGCCTTATCTACTTCAATTCCTTTGCTAGATGTGACATTTGCTAAAACTATGCCCTGTTGGACCATAAAATGACCTTTTTTCTTACTAAGTGTCAAATTACACTCAATGCATTGTTCTAACACTAAAGTCAATTTATGCAAGCAATCATCAAAGGAGTTACCGACAACAAAAAAATCATCCATAAATACCTCAATGAATTTCTCCACCATGTAAGAAAAGATTGACATCATGCATCCCTGAAAAGTGGCTGGTGCATTGCATAGTCCAAATGGCATCCTCTTGAAAGCAAAAGTACCGAATGGGCATGTGAATGTTGTTTTCTCTTGATCCTTCGGAGGAATGGGTACCTCATAATAACCAGAAATACCATCCAAAAAGTAGTAGAAATCGTGTCCAGCTAGTCTTTCTAACATTTGATCAATGAAGGGAAGGGGGAAGTGATCCTTTTTGGTGTATAAATTTTTGAAAGTCAATACACATCCTCTAACCCGTAATTATCCTAGTGGGCACTAATTCATCCTTCTCATTCTTAACCACGGTTATTCCAGATTTTTTTGGTACCACATGAACTAGACTAACCCATTTACTATCAGCAATTGGATAAATTACTCCTACTGTTAAGAGTTTTAAAACTTCTTTTTTAACAATCTCTTGAATGATTGGGTTTAGTCTCCTTTGTGTTTATTTAACTGGTTTGACATTGTCCTCCAAATTGATCTTATGCATACACATGTTGGACTAATGCCTCTAATGTCCCCTATACTCCATCCTATTGCTTTTCTATACTTCCTAAGCTCTCCAACTAATTTCTCCTCTTGTTTTTGGGTGAGTGTAGATGAAATAATACCCGGATAAGTCTCAATCTCTCTGAAAAATACATATTTTAGTTGCTTAGGTAGTTCTTTAAGTTCTAATTCAGGTGGAGCAATCTCATCATCATGTGGGACATCTAATAAGTCTAAGGGTGTACTAGATTCATCTAATGGTACGGCATTGTCTAAAAGATCATTGTACTCCCTAGCCTCATAGTTTAAGATATCATCTACCTCTCCAACTGTAAGTGCTACCTCTAATTTATCATCTAGTCTATCCTGCTCAAAAGTATCATGAATAATGGGATCTAAACATTCAACAAATGAGCATTCATCAATAGCAAATATATAAGGGTAAGGAGATGAATCAAAAACCTTAAAATGTACAGTCTCTCCCAAGACTGTCATTGTCAACTTCCCACTTTGGACATAAATGATGGTTTGGGTAGTGGCCATAAATGGTCTACCCAAAAGAATTGTGTGATCCTTGTCCAAAGATGGGTTATCTTACATATCTAAAACCACAAAATTAACAGGTATGATTAGCTTATCTACCTATACAAGTAAGTCCTCAACCACGCCCTTCGAATATTTAATAGATCTATCCGTAAGTTGAAGGGACATGGTTGTTGGTGGAACTTAATTCATTGACTCCAGCTCCTTTTCCTTTAGTGCTCTTTTGTTGGGAATTGGCTCTCAACATCTCAAAAAGTTCATAGGTTTCATCTGCTATTTTCTCACCCATAGCTCCTCCTGTAGCGTTGTCAACTGTGAATTGACACTGTAGTGTCAATCCATCATAGAAAAACTAATTTTGTAACTGCAACGGGAAGTGGTGATGTGGACACTGTATCAAGAGCAATTTGAAACTGTCCCAAGCCTTGTGAAAGGGTTCTCCTTCCATCTGCAAAAAAAGTAGCAATTTTGGTTCTTAGGTTAGACATTTTTTTATGGGAATAAAACTTACACGTAAATTTGTTATATATAGCGTCCCAAGTGGCCAAAGAATCAGGTGCCAAAGTCATGAGCCAAGACTTGAGCTCTATCTTTGAGAGTGTAAGGGAAACACCTCATCCGTAGTTGATCTTCACTAAGTCCCTGCAGTGGAAAGGTTTGCACAGTTGCATATAATTCACGCATAAAATTTAAAGGATCTTCATTAGGGATACTATTAAAGGAGGGAAGCATGGAATAATGAGTATTTTTCAATTCATAATTCCTAACTGCCTCTGTAAGTTGAATGCATGACGTGGAGGTCCCAATGATAGGTCTTGCAAACTCTTTGTTCATCATCTGTCTACCCACGTTGGCACCCATTATTGCTTGTAATTGTTGTTGGTCTTCTTCCTCTTGAATTTGATTATCCAATTTCCTTGATAGGTGTTTGATCCTATGAATATTGTCAATGAAGGGAGTGAGTTCCTTGTTAAGTGACCTCCTACCTTGAATGCACAAATAAAAGATAAAAAATAAAAAAATAAAAGTAAAACAAATAAATCTAATCTGGAAACTCTAAAAATTTAAAAAGAAAGTTATTTAAAATGCTAACTCCCCGACAACGGCTCCAAAAACTTGATGTATATTTTATAGTACTTGCAAGTGTACGAATCACTTGTAGAAAGTGATAGGCAAACCTCCAAGGTCGGTCTCTTAAGGAATTGCAATGATTTTAAACAACTTTTTTCTTAATCTAATAGAGTCCTAAAGCAACTAAAACACTAATTAAATAGAATTCTAGTAATGCTAAAATTGTAAATAACTAGAATCTTAAGCCTAATAAAACTGTAAATAAAGTGGATTTGTAGCAAGATCAATGGTATTGAACAAACAATTATGCAAATTCAGAATTAACTTAAAAAGATTTCAAATATCAATAGAGGATGTATGGACGTTTAGTTTGGTTGGCCATGCTTGCATCGAAAAGTTATGGTAAATTACATTAACATTCTAATAAACAATTTTTACCGGCTTTCCTTTTAATTACAAAAATTCCTACGATCGAGTAATTCTCTTTGTTGATTAACTAAACAATATCCTATGATTGGGTATATCAAATAGCAAGCAAATTATGCACAAGGAAAATATGTCAATCAAACCATGCCATGACTAGGTCATTAATTTGAAGTTTTGATTAAGTTTTTTAAAGTAAAGTTAAGGTGACGTTCCTAAAACCAATCTCTAATATTTTTCAACCTAACTATGAATCTCAAATTGGCCTATGAAATTTCACAATTAAATATCTAAATATGCTCTTAATCAAAAGGTAAATTTATTTATTTCAAAACAATAAAAACATTCACCACAATAGTTCTAGCAAACATGGCAACACAAACTAAACATCCATAATAAAATTATCCTCTCATGTTCATATTAAAATTCATAGACAAATATAATCTGAACATACACTCAAGGAAGTAAGAAATTCTATAACAAAAAGAAATCTTAGATCTCAATACTACAATTGAATTGGATGGCGTTTTTCTCCAAAGGCTTGATCTTTGATCTTCAATGGCTTCTTGGATCCTTAGAATTGATTCCTTTGCTTCTTTGAGTGTGGAAAAGCTCCTAAAAACTAATTGAGTCTCCTGTTGGTTCGCAAAATTGAAGTGTGTGTAAATGAGACTCTTAAAGGGGTATTCATAGATGTAAGGGTTATATAATTCCTGATTGATTTAGGAATAGGTGCGTCGTGGCATACAAATTTTTCCACTCCAGCACAACAACAATTTGGAAACAATGGTCAAAACCAGAGAGGTGCTCGCCGCAGCACACATTTTTCTAGTTGTGACGTCTGTTGTCTTTAGTTTCTTCACATGTACCCCTTACATATGTGCTGGCTTATTATGTACGGCTTACATAATTTGACTCATGTTGCGCGTAAATTGTGATCTGAGCGCCATAAGTGTTCCGTCTTTGCGTGCTTGCATTATTTAACTCATTTAACACTGAAAACACCTGAAATACGATAAAACATACCCGTGATTCCGAATTGATAGATTTATGAAAATAATCATATAAAAAAGATATAACAAATCTAATTTTAAACAATTAAGCACAATAAATCACGAAAAGTTAGTATTTTTCAAGCACTTATCACAACTCCCAACCAGCTTCTTGCTAGTCAAGTGGAGCGATCTAAAAACTAAAATAAAAACAAATAAAATAAACTATACTAACTTAAATTACTTTCGTAGATTGTCATGGTTGCATTTAGCATATGAACAAGCCTTTAAACCCTTAGGTGGCCCTAGTGGACGAGTTATAGTCTCGTGAGGGTTTCTAGTGATGATACCCACAAACATCGTACGACTCTTAAAACTATTAAAGACTCTAAACATACTTAAATCAAACCATGCATATGTCTCAAAAATTGTTAATAACAAATGGCATACGAAATAGTTAAAAATTACTTAAGCTAAAAAATAGTCCAAATATCAAACCCATTTTTGTAATAAGCTTTTGAACAAACAATCAAACCACAAGCTCGTTAGTTACACTCTCAGATAATGCCATGCATGATATTCATAGATTAGATTTTAGATCTCAAAATTGTGCAAGTAAAATATGAGTGAAAATTGCACTTACAAACTCCATAGGCTCACTTTTCAAATCCATCTCCTCTAATATAGAAATCAAAACTACCTCAAATCAATAGGACTTATTAAGCTCGTAAAGTTGTGTTAAGGTAGTGGTTATGAAAGTACGAAAAAATTATTCTCAGTAGGATAAGAGTATATCATATTTGCCCATGAAAATCCACAAATAAACATTTAAACAATCTTTTGTCTACACTCCTCAACATAATGGGATAATTGAACGAAAAAACAGACACCTTCTTGAAGTAACCATAGCTTTAATGTTTACTACAAATATGCCAAAAGAAGTTTGGAGGGATGTAGTTTTAACTGCGACCTATTTGATTAATAGGATGCCAAGTCGTGTCCTTTCCTTCGTAACACCCATTCAAAAATTTCAAAAATGTCTTACCATATCACACCTTTAGTCTGAACTTCCACTTAAAGTGTTTGGTTGTACTGTATTTCTTCACATTCACCCATATAATAGAGCCAAGTTAGA
This sequence comes from Elaeagnus macrophylla, assembly GCA_029378325.1. Classification (NCBI taxonomy): domain Eukaryota; kingdom Viridiplantae; phylum Streptophyta; class Magnoliopsida; order Rosales; family Elaeagnaceae; genus Elaeagnus; species Elaeagnus macrophylla. The sequence continues at coordinate 56,301,567 of CM055641.1, read as the reverse complement.
TCATAAAGCAGCCAAGTGTTTTTTTTTTTTGGGTATTCTCCTCAAAAGGGGTACAAGTGTTATGATCCCTCTACAAAAAGGATCATTACTAGTCAGAGATGTTACTTTCTTCGAAGACATACCTTACCACCAAAAGCCCTTTCTTTAGAGGGAGAAAATGAGTGTAGAAATCTCTATTGGTAAGAACTTAGATCTGAGTGATTTGAGTTTTGACCCTCCTAAAACCATCACATTATCCAGAATCCAAAAACAGTGAACAAGCTGCCATCCCTTCCAGATCTATTATGCCATCAATAGAAGGAAACTAACACCAAGAAAGAAATATAGAAAAAAAAACAAAAAAACAAAGAGGTGATTATTCACTCACGAAGGTCTAAGTTAAAAGATAGGGAAAATTTCACACTTGATGCACTAAAAGAGTCAGAACCCAAGATAGATCCAAATACTCAAAATGAAATTTCCACACAAGGTAACTCTGATTCTCCCATGTCTTGTGATTTTTCCATTGCTATGAGAAAACCAACTCAATCTTGTACACTTCAGCTCATTTCTAAATTCATTTCTTATAATATTCTGTCTACTTGATTTCATACTTTCACCTCTGAACTTGACAAAACAAAAATCCCAAAAAATGTTCATAAAGCTCTTAGAATTTCCTAGTGGAAAAACGTCATGGAAGAAATAAATGCACTAGAGAAGAGTGAAACTTGTGATGTAACTGAACTACTAAAAGGGAAGATACCAATTGGTAGTAAATGGGTATTCAAGATAAAATAAAAAGTAGATGGGACAGTAGAGTAGCACAAAGCCAGTCTGGTTGCAAATAGGTTTACACAAAACTATGGAATCAACTACACATAAATATTTGCACCAGTTACAAAACTAAACACTGTAAGGGTGCTCCTATCACTAGCAACAAGTCTTGATTGGCCTCTCTAACAGCTGGATATCAAAAATGCCTTCCTAAATGGAGTATTAGAAGAAGAAGTCTTTATGATCATGCCACCAGGATTTGGTAAAGGAGGAAATGCAAACATAGTGTGCAAATTAAAAAATTCATTGTTTGGTCTTAAACAGTCACCAAGACCATAGTTTGATTGGTTTACAAAAGTAATATGAAAACAAGGGTATCAATTTGATCATACATTATTCTTTCGACAAAGTGAAGATGGGAGGAAGGCAATCTTGATTGTATGTGTTGATAATATAATCCTAATTGGAGACAATTTGGAAGAAATTGAGAGACTAAAGAGGAACTTGGCAACCGAATTCAAAATCAAGGATTTGGGACAAATATGATACTTCTTAGGAATGGAATTTATAAGATCAGAAAAGGGAATCAGTGTCTCTCAGAGTAAGTATGTTCTTGATCTTCTTACTGAGACAGGCATGCTTGGATGCAAGCTGAGTAATATTCCAATTGAAATGGGAAAGAAATCAGAAGATTTGGGAAAGTTAGTTGACAAAGAAATATACTAGAGAGTAGTAGGAAAGTTGATTATGTTTGTCTTATACTAGGCGTGACCTCGCTTTTACGGCTATTGTACTTAGTCAACACATGTATCTCCCAAAAGAAACTCATCTTGTAGCAGTGTACAAAATCGTCAAATACCTCAAAAGGTCATCGAGCAAAGGCTTGTTCTTTAAAAGAAATGAAGTCAAAGATATAGAAGTTTTCATTAACGATGACTGGGCTGGTTCAATAGAAGACAAATGGTCCAATATCGAATATTGTACCTTTGTCTTGGGAAATTTAGTAACTTAGAGAAGTAAAAAACAAATGGTTGTCGCAAGAAGTAATGCAGAAGCTGAGTTTAGGGCAGTTGCACAATGAATGTATGAAGTATGTGGTTAAGAAAACTGTTGATGAAACTTCAAATTTTAGCTAAGTCACCAATTAAACTTTACTGTGACAATAAAGTAGCCATCAACATCTCCCTCAATCCAGTTCAACATGATAGGACAAAACATGTGGAAGTCGATATGCATTTCATCAAAGAAAAGGTTTAAAATGGAACTATTTGCATGGTTTCTGTTCCAACAAAAGAGTAAATTGCAAATATCTTTACTAAGGGCCTTCCTCAACAAAGTTTCGATGATATCACTTTCAAGTTGGATATGATTAACATTTACGATCCAACTTAAGTGGGAGTATTGAAATCCCAAAATTTTAGGAATTTTAGTTTGTAAGTAATTAGAAAAATAATTAGAAGATTTGTATTTATTAGCTGGCAGGTCTGATTTTATTTTTCTTATTAATTAGGATATTTTGTTTCCTATTTCAGTGTCTTAGTTTTACTACTGTTAGCAAATATTGTGATGAAATACAAGAAAGTAATATACAATATTTTTCAATTCTTCTTTTCTATACCACTGTCAACTATTATTTCACAACCCATCTTATTAATGGTGTACTTCATTATGCAAATATTTTGCCTTTGAGAATTCTTAGACTCTCTAGTTTTCAATAAATTTTATAAACAATTCCCATAAAGCTCTCACATTTAACTTATCTAATTCTTCTTAATCAGCTTCTTCAAACCCCTTCTTCACATCTTTTAGCCCTTTAATCATGATAACATTTTGTTTCAATGGGCATTCATTGCACCTGTGTTCAGTTTGATTATATTTAAAGTACATAGAAATCCTAGGTTTGGAATAGGGGTTGGGTTTTTGAGGAAATGTTGGTTGTTTCCCAAGGTTCTTAGTAGACATGATGTAGGGAAGCCCCACTCCATGGTACAATATTGTCCACTTTATATCATAATTACGAGTTTAGTGGGCCCTCACGGCTTTATTTATGGGTTATCATACCATATAAAAGAGAACACCCATTATAAGCATATCACCACCTAGCTTCCTAAACAATGTGAGATGTGTAGACACACTACATCATTCAACCCCCTTAGGGAGCCTTATGCCCTCGTATTGACCAAGTACATATGACCTAGTTGGGTTATGACTCTAATATCAAATGATGTAAAAACCTGATTTAACCTAAAGGAATAAAAGAGCCTTTAGATAAGGGTTAAATTCATCGATTCAAACCTGGAAATATTTCGTTAAAATTGAGAAAAACTCTCTAAAATTAAAGGATTACAATATTCTCAAACTATTATTTCATCAACCATCCCTTCCTATTTATAACTAAAAGACTAGTTCCTAAAACACCCCTCTTTGAGGCACAAAAGACACATCTTAAATCACTAGACCATTAACAAACAATAGTTAAAATCAATAAATGACACAACAATGTAAATAAAATAAAGAGCTAATAACGACTTAGTCCTTTGCTAGAATGCTCCTACATCAATTCTTTTTTCTTTGAAAATGATTCGACCCCAAATTTTGTTGAATGAAATAGCAATATTAGTCAAAAGATTGTACTTATAAAAATAAGCCATTTGAAGATGGATGAATAAACAAAACTTGAGATCAACTTAATATCATCGTTTGGCCTCCTTTACAAGATCGAATTAACATTTTCCAAATTTATAGTCATGAACATTTTCCTTCTCAACTGCTTATCAGCATTCATATGACAATGTGCATTGCCTTCAAGTAACTATCACTTCTATAGCCTTGTACAATGTAGTATACCAAGTTCAAAAATTATTTTTTGTGTAGAGCTTTTCTCCATGAAGGAAATACTTGTGGCATCACACTTTTTAAAGCTAGAACTAATATTGCCATATATTTAGTTGCTATAGGATTCTAGAATATCAGTGCTCCAAAAATAATGAGATCAACTCCTAAATAGCATAAGCAACCCAATTCAATAGCAACATAAATAGTATATATTTGCACGTTGAATATATTCTGAAATATCTGAACACAATATCCTTAATTTCTAGTAATAAACACAATATCCTTAAGCTCAACTCCCATAATTTCATTTTTAGAAACAACTTGTGCATCAACATCAGAAATTTCAACTTGGAAACACTCGTTAGTCTTGTTTTCAAAATAACCATTACACTGCTCTTCAGTTCCCCATAATTTTGGGGTCCATGAATTCAAAATAGTTGTTAATAAGGTTTAACCATTCTTGAACTTTATCAACATAAATAAGTTTGTGTATTGATTATCAGTTGGATTTTTACTTTCTAGGCACTCAATAGTTGTAGTACATTGAGAAACGTTAGCATACCTTTTCCCATTTAAAGAACACTATGAAATTTGTTCTTCCATGCAAGCTTTGGTATGAATTGATGACAAAAACTTCGAAGCTTCATCAATTTTAGGCATTTGAGGGTGGTGGAGAATAGGAACTATATTGGGTGACTCTAATTTAGCTGATTTAGTAAGCCCCTTAGCTACAAGTTTGTCCAAGGTGGATTGATTGGGTGGAGAACTCCTTTGAAGGTCGAAGTCATTAAGAAAAAATGAGCGATGTGTGTGGCCTAAAATTGTGTGTGCAAAGATGCAGCACAAGTATAAATGTCGCAAACAAGTAATATAATGATAAGAAAGATCGTTCCTCCAGAAATTAGAATATTAGAATATATTGTAAAAATTAACCAAGTAATATTGATGAGTGATATTTTGTGTAATAAAATAAAAATAAGAAAATGATTGAGCAATAAGATAGCATAACTAGAAACACTTAAAAGTGAGTTGAGACAAGAAAAATAACAAGGACTTCAAAAGATCAAGATAGTTAGGATTGCAAATTTGACAAAATAATGTAGTTAGACAAGCTTACTACATAAATGATATAGCAATGCAGTGGCAAAGTACAATTTACACAAGATTCTTCCAAATTTGCTATGCTTTTTTGTCCCAAAACTTAACGAAACATATTTCTTGGCACAAATCAGCTTTTGAATATCATTTTAAACACCAATTTTATTTGGGTTATGCAAGACAACTATATATTTTTATATTAGTTGTGATTTTAACTTTAATCCTTGGACCTAAGTTAAACTCATATTATTCAAGCTTTATCTTACTTCATTCAACCCTTTCAGTATAAAAATCAATTTATTTACCTATTTATTGATGATCAAACAACTCATAGGATTCAACCATTAAAAACAAATTTGAATGACTAGCTTTGCTTTACCAAAACATCACATACTTTTCCATAGATAAAGAAATACAGAGACTACATCATTTGTTCATTTACAATCCCAACTAAGAAATATTTAGCCACTTATACTTATGAAATTAAAAGCAAGTTTAGAAATAACACATCCTATGTTTAAATCTGAATACTGTAATAACAAAAAATGAGAAAACCAAGGAAAAGAAAAACTCAACAAAAGCTTTCTATCCCCCAGATATGCGTGCAAATGAAGACCCAATATGCTATAATTTTTTTTCCTTTTCTCAAGTAAAAAATTCCTTTTGCACGCTCTCCTTGCGTCTTCTTTAGAAGAAAGAAGCAAGAAGGAATGCGCCGATCAATCCCTAGGTAACTAATAATGTTTAAAAATTAGCCCCTTTTGTGTCTGTGTAACTATCTGAGTGTTCCCCTTTTGCAGAGAATAATAATTGCTATTTATTCCATAGTCCTAGTTTCTTTATAAGGTGTAATTTAGCAATTATTTATCATTTGTTCATTTACAATCCCAACTAAGAAATATTTAGCCACTTATACTCATGAAATTAAAAGCAAGTTTAGAAATAACACATCCTATGTTTAAATCTGAATACTACAAATAACAAAAAATGAGAAAACTAAGGAAAAAAAACTCCACAAAAGCTTTTTATTCCCTTGTTATGCGTGCAAATGAAGACCTAATCCACTGTAGTTTTTTTCCTTTTCTCAACTAAAAAATTCCTTTTACAAGCTCTCCTTGCGTCTTCTTTAAGAAGAAAGAACCAAGAAGAAATGTATCGATCAATCCCTAAGTACCCGAAAATGTTTAAAAATCAGCCCCTTTTGTGTCTCTGTTGCTATTTGATTGTGCCCCTTTTATAGAGAATAACAATTGCCAATTTTTCCATAGTCCTAGGTTTCTTTATAAGGTGTAATTTAGCAATTGTTCATCATTTGTTAATTTATAATCCCAACTAAGAAATATTTAGCCACTTATACTCATGAAATTAAAAGCAAGTCTAGAAATAACACATCCCATGTTTAAATCTGAATACTACAAAGACCAAAAAATGAGAAAACTAAGGAAAAGAAAAACTCCACAAAAGTTTTATATCCCCCTGTTATGCTTGCAAATGAAGACCCAATCTGCTGCATTTTTTTTCCTTTTCTCAACTAAAAAATTCCTATTGCAAGCTCTCCTTGCATCTTCTTTAAGAAGAAAGAACCAAGAAGGAATGCATCGATCAATGCCTAGGTAACTGAAAATGTTTAAAAATTAGCCTTTTTTTGTGTTTGTGTTGATGTTTGATTGTGCCCCTTTTGCAGAGAATAATAATTGCTATTTATTCCATGGTCGTAGGTTTCTTTAGAAGGTGTAATTTTATGTGCTATTTTCAATTTTCCCTTCGAGTAATGCATTCTCCAAATGCCCCTTTTTGTCCTTTGACAAGCCCATAACGAGCAATCAATTATTTGTCATTACATATTCTATGATACTGAATTCTGGGTAAACTTATTTACTATATCCTTTTTGTTCCTTTTTATACCTACGAAGATGCACATCAAAATTTCATGAGTAAACTTCAAACTATAAGGTTTTTAAATGCATTACATGGTAAATTTATATTTGTTCTCAAACAATTCAATTATAACGATATTAAAACAAAAATATCAAATTACACCCAATATACAATTAAATCTTAAAGAACTAAGCAAGTTTTTTGAAATAAAAGTTAACAAAACTCTAATAAATTAGAGTTATCAACTCTCCCAAACTTGGCATCTTGCTTGTCCTTAAGCAAGTAAACTCTAAGATGCTTGGCAAGTGATAAAATGAGGAAAACAAAAGCTTCGAAATAAGGACTCTTCACTAAAAACATAAATGCAAGCCAATGAATAAACTAGACTTGTTGTATCAAAGTTAGGAAGAAAAATCTTCAATTCATGATCCAAATTGATTTTTCTCAAATGCTAGCTCAAACATTTCAAACTCATTCCAAAATATCCCCATGTGTGTGTGTGTGATGCTCATAGATTGTCATTTGACATTTTCCCTTAAACTAAGATAAGCCATGATCCTTAAGATTAAATTCATGCCTCCATATGTTGGTCTTTTGAACCCCTTTCCACTAATATAGATATTCAACTAGCCAAAGATCAAAAGGACTTAGTAAAGCTTAAAATATAAGGCTTGGGTTATGGTAAGGTATAGGTTATATTTTAGGATTTATATTTCACAAGCACAATTATCATTCAAAATTGTTTTTAGAATTTCCAAACTCCCTAATTGACACCCCCAAACTTTTCCTCAATTCCTTCAACACCACAATGCTCATCAAACCATATCTTTATTTAATTAATTCTCTTTTCTAATTATTTATTCATTTATTATTTTTGCGTTACCAAAACTGCTCTTATGATTTATTTTTATATTTTAAATAAAGGCTCAATACAAGATAACAATAATAACCATCTTCAACAAAACATCTTCTTTATTCTATATTAACTTTCTCAAAATGTACAACCTCTTTTTAAATCAAATCTTAAAAATGATAATGCATTTGTGAGGTAAATATCAAAAGGATATGTTAATAGAAAAAAATTAGGCTATAATGTAGGTTATCAAAGAAAAAGATATTGATTAAGTATGGCTCAAATCAGGTGTATTAAGGAAATTAAATTTTTAATCAAGATTAGCATAAAAAGCACAATCTACTCCAAAGAAGGCCTAATTATCTCATTGGCTAGTAAAACTTCTAAGATTTCACCTTGAGAGACTCTCCAAACTAATTCTAGAGGCTTAAGCTCTCCATAAACTTTCATCGCTCTCGGTTCACATCAAATTTAAATCATGATTGTGCACAAAAGTTATGGGATGTATATTTTAAAATTTAAATTTTCATACATTTTCACTAACACCCAATCAAATCAATTATTTTCATTAACTGAAATATTTCTTCTAACACATCAACAACCTTACCTAAATAAAAAAAAAAAAAACTACCACAAAGAAAACAAAAACAAGTATTAACAAAAACAGAAATAGAAACAATTCACTAAACCAACCAATTGGACAAAATAGATGCAAGCAGTTAAAATTCAATCCCATAAACAAACTCAGCAGTACCTTCACGGCTGACTAAAAATAACACATTAACCAAAGCTGTAGAAATAAGAATAAAAAGAAAAAGGTGTAAAGAAACTCCCTTTTATGCGGCAGCAAAGACCACCGATCTTTGTTAATTGCATTTGGAGGCATTGCGCAACATTCTCCTTCAAGTGGATAGTTCTTTGGCAATATTGGATAGCTTTCCTTTCCCTTTTTATGAGGAGGTCTCGGGTTGTTCAAGGATTTTAATCTCTTCCTCAGAATGTGAACTTTCTTGCGAGTTCTCCATGTGAGGATTTATTTTCCATGCTTCATATAAAGATTCTCTATCCATTTATTGATAGGAAATAATATCATTCTTCAATTTGGCATTCTTAGTTGGTGGGAAGTATTTCATCAAGAACTTCTCTGCCAAATCATTCCATGTAGAAATAGAATCAGGTGGCAAAGAGTTAAACCATGCTTTATCATGATCTCTCAAGCAATATGGGAATAATTTGAGCCTAAATTCTTCCTAAGTCACCCCTATCCATTTAAATGAATCACTCACTTCATTAAACAATCTGAGATGAAAATGAGGATCTTCTGTAGGTAACTTGATGCATTCCCTAGCTGTTTGTAACATTTGACACATCACAGACTTTAACTCAAACTGAGGTGCCTGAATATTCGATCTTGTGATACTTGGATTCAACCCCTCTAGCATAAGCAATGCATATTCATTCAAAGCTCTATTTTTGTCATCCATTGGAAGTACCAGATTATTCAAGTTGTTCACATTCATTCCATTGTCATTGTTGCCACCCTCTACTTGTGCTATTTCTCCAACCAAAGCCAAACCTTAATGTTCTCTCCATCTTTGCCTAAAAGTATGTTCAATCTCTTGGTGAAAAGATACAAGCTCATCTTCAATAAGTCTACTCATACATCAAATACAAAGGAGATATTAAATAAAATAAAAGAAATGTAAAAATTAATTTCTACAAATAATTTCTAATTTTTGCTAATCTCCAGAAAAGACGTCAAAAACTTGTTGCCTACAATTGTGTGTGCAAAGATGCTACACAAGTATATGTGTTGCAAATAAGTAAATAATAATAAGAAAGATCATTCCCATAGAGATTGAAATATTATAAAATATTGTAAAAATTAACGAAGTAAAATTGATAAGTGAGGTTTCGTATAATGAAATAAAAATAAGAAAATGATTGAGTAATAAGATAGAAAAACTAAAAACACTTAAAATTGAGTAGAAATAAGAAAAATAACAAGGACTTCAAAAGATCAAGATAGCTAGGATTGCAAATGAGACAAAATAATGTAGTCAGACAAGTTTACTACAGAAATGCTATAACAATGCTGTGGCAAAGTGCACTTTAAATCAGAGTTCGCAGTTTAAACAAGATTCTTCTAAATCTACTGTGTCTCTATGTCCCAAAACTTAACGAAACATATTCCTATACACATATCTATAGCTATCATGGTTGGAGACAAGAGCGGGTTTTTTTTAAAAAGAGACGAACATATCTTGAAAGTAACTTCATGGTAAGTATTTATAACTAATATAACTTTATTTTTTTGACAAATGGTTGTGTTGTTACTAATTGATCTCGTGTCAGGATGGGTGTAAAAAAGCTTATTATGAACATCATGCAAAGAAGAAAAAACATGCTCATGTAAATTTGGATTCTCTTATGGATTATGCTACTGGTTTTTAGGAGACTTTTCATCATTGGTATACTGTTGATTTGCTTTATTGTCTCGTCCATGTTAAGGATAATCATTGGATATTGGCTGTTGTTAATATTGAGCCTAAAAGTATAGATGTATACGATTCACTTAATAGTAGTCGTTCTTCAATGGTGAAAAATGCATGTAAGCCTATTGCATATGTTGTGCCATTGTTGTTGAACACATTACAGCCCCAATGTTCTGATTAAGATCAAGCCAAGAAGAATGTGAAATGGGAAATCAAGCTCGTACCAAATGTCCCTCAACAAAAGAACTTGTAAGTATCTATTTGTTTTTTACTAGTTTTGGTTTTTGTTTTTGTTTTGAATTTTGCTTTGTTTTTTTTTTTTTGTAGCACGGATCGTGGGTTATATGTTATAAAGTTTGCGGAGCTTTTGATTCATGGCCTTGATGTGGATAGTATGACTTCATGTGATACAACCGAGCTTAGCAAACGACTATGGCAAGAGCGGGTTTACTATGAGCGACTTATGTCATGAATCAACTTGGACGAATTTGTATAGTTTTTATAACTTTTCAGTTTTGTATGTATTGTGGTCACGAACATATAGACTATATATCCATTTAGGTTGCTTTTAGAACATAACTATGGATGATTTTTTGACATGGTAGAAATGAGAAATCTACCACTCCTATATCAACAACATTTTATTATGTATTATTGTTGCCATCTTTTTTTGCCTAAGTAACGCATCTGTTATGGGCATAATGTGATAGGGCTATAATGCAAGTGTCTTGGATTCAGATGAACTGAAGGTTGTATTTGTAACTATGCCTCAGGTTTAATTTAGTATTGATAATTTGGGTCTCAATGATTTTTGGTCATTTTTTGATTATTATGTGCATTAAAGACTTGTTTGTCTTGGTAATTTTGGCTGGTAATGTTTCTATGTTCAGCTTTGAAATAGAGAACACCTCACTCAACTTCAGAATCCATCAAGAATCAAACAGCCGAGCATTAAAGTGGTCATATGTGAAAAATGTCGTGTTACTAAAAGTGTGATATAGATGTCAATCACACTAAAGAATTATCAGTTATCACATACCTAAAATTTTCCAATGTCAAGAGCTGAGTGATCTCCTTGAAAATGTCTTAGAATAATTGCACAAGAAGAATCGAACAAAAATAATTGAACGAGAAAAATCGTACAAAAATAATTGAACGATAAAAATCGTACAAAAATAATTGAATTCATGTTTTCACCCTCACAAAGCTCTTTAACTTCTTAATAACTAAGGTAACCAGATTCTTCCACAAATTTAAACTTTAATGTTAATAAGAAATAGGCAAACAAAGAGTGTAATTTCAAACCCATTATGCAAAGATGCCCACCAATGCTAAAATTGGAGTTTTTATTATATTCAATTTGACAATCGCTAGAATGTTAAGATAACCATAGAAGCATAATATTATTTACATTATATTTTATCCATGAATTTGAAGAAATTGTCACTTACAAATTCACAAAAAAAAAAGTAAGCAATTATATGAACAAATAAATGAATTTTGAAGGGTAACTTAGTAAATTTAATCGACCTAAATAGGTCATAATCAGCAAGTTTAGGTTGCTTTTAAAACATATCTATGGTATGATTTTTTGACATGGTAGAAATGGGAAACACAAGCACTCCTATATCAGCAAGTTTAAAAATAATTGAATGAGAAAAATCGAATAAAAATAATTGTACGAGAATAAACATGTAGAGCTTCAAGACATCCACCAGATTATTTGGAATTAAATTCATGTTTTCACCCTCACAAGGCTCTTTAACTTCTTAATAACCATGGTAACTAGATTCTTCCACAAATTTGGATGTTCATGTTAATAAGAAATAGGCAAGCAAAGAGTGTAAATTTCAAACCCATTATGCCCAGACACCAACCAATGCTAAAATTGGAGTTTTTCTTATAACCATAGAAGCAAAATATTACTTGCATTATATTTATTCAAACAGGTCCCAATCAACAAGTTTTAGGTTGGTTTTTAGAACATAACTATGGTATATAAATTTTTAACATGGTAGAAATGAGAAAGACAAGCATTCCTATATCAGCAAGTTTAGTAGTGTCCACATATATGTATAATTTTTTCACTGTGTTAGTAATGGCATACACAAAAGCTTACCTATTTTCAAAAGGAGAAATGTAAGTTAAATACCTGTATTTAAATTGTCCACATTTATCCATATATCAACCAATAAAATTGTCTACATTTTTCTGTATATCAACTAATAAAATTAGTAGTAACAAGGAAATAAATAATCATTTTAGAGCCCACATATATTATATATCATCCAAAAAAATTGTCCGCACATAATTCTTCTTTTACTCTACTACCAACGAATTTGGACTTCTACATCGTTTACGATTATGAATAATATGGAATTATACTAATTTTATTCCTTCTTCATATGAAAAAATGAGTAATATGGAATAGTCAGCTAATAGCTTTATAAATTAAATATTCATGGAAAGGAGAAAAAATCGGACAACAATAATTGAATGAGAAAAATCAAACAACGATAATTGAACGAGAAAAATTGAACAATAATAATATTTGAACGAAATAAATTGAACAACAATAATTGAACAAGAAAAAAAAAAGCACAAAATCCAAATTCAAGGAAAGGAGAACATTCAAAATCCAAAGGAAACTAACCCAACTACTCAATTACCTTTCTTAAGAATAAATTGAAAGTAATATCGAACCTTTTTGACCTTGAAAATTCCTAAAACTTCCATATCGTTTTTTTTCATTATAATAATAATATATGTACCTAATTTTGCCTTTTACATTACACACTATAAACATATCAGTTTGTTGTTGCTAGCCAATTATGCACATTGCATAGTAGTCTAGTTTGTATAATATTTGTTTAATAATATTGTTAGTGCTTTTCTGTTGTCAACAATAATTGAATTGGTGTATAGAAAATTAAGAACTAATAAAATTAAGCTATATAGTAGAGAAACATAATTCACATTTTGAGATAATCAATTCACAATTTATAGATTAATCAGAGAAAAAGAAAAAAATTGAACAAGAATAATTGAACATTAAAAATCGAACAACAATAATTGAACAAGAAAAATCAAACATTTGAACGGAAAAAATCAAACAACAACAATTGAACGATAAAAATTGAAAAATTGAACAATAACAATACATTTTGAGTCAAGAATAATTGAACTATTAACAAGTACCTCAAATAACTCTATAACATCTGTCCACTTCATGTTAAGCAAATTTGTTAACCAAAATAATTAATATTCAAATTTTGTCTCCAAGTTCATCTATATAAAGAAAGCTATTTAACGAAAAACAATTGGACAACAATAAAAAGTAATTGAACAACATTGATATTCACTTAACCTACTAAACATACACAAAAGCTTATCTATTTTCAAAAGGAGAAATGCAAGTCAAATACCTGTATTTAAATTGTCTACATTTATCCGTATATCAACCAATAAAATTGTCCACATTTTTTTGTATATCAACTAATAAAATTGGTAATAACAAGGAAAAAAAGAATCATGTAAAGTCCACATATATGTATATATCATCCAATAAAATTGTCCACACATAACTCTTCTCTACTCTACTGCTAATGGATTTGGATTTCTACATCGTTTACGATTATGCCCAATTTGACCACAACTTGAACAATGCTGATCTCTTTTTTTCCGTTCACCATTTGCATGTATTCTCTTTTTCTTCTTCCTATCTATGTCTAAGTAGTGGCAATACTTTCTTGTCTTGTATTTCATTAGGTACATTGAAGTCTCTTTCATCAAGTGGTGGATATATGAATTCAACATAGGACAATCTGAGTAGTTTTGAATGATAATAGTTAGAGCAAAAATCATACCAGGAGAAACCAAACTTCCGACAAACTGCTAGTGCATGTGAACAGGGCAGTTGGTCTAGATCAAAGACTCTACAAGTACATGTTTTATCCATCAAGTTTACTATTTCTACCATTCCATTATGCATTACAGTGAACTCCATGTTATTGATTTTGGTTGCATGATAGAACTTTGCCTTTTGATATTGATCATGAAGAAGAGTGTCAACCTATGTGGTCACTTCATTATTCATTAAATCAGCCTGTGTACGTCTTTCATCATACCATTGTTGCAATGTGCGTCTTATTTCTTCAAATAGTCTCATAACTGGTAGGCTTCTTACTTTGACAAAATTACCATTGAGTCCTTCAACTATGTTGGTAGTCATGATGTTGTATCAGGTGTGAATACATTGTGACTGTGCGCATTTCTCTTTTCCAATCTCATTCTCAAGCATTGAAACAACTTCAGGCTTCAGAAAATTTTTTAGTTGCTAATAATAATTCTCGTACTCACTTTCTCGATATGCATTTGCTGCCTTTTGAAAGAGAAGTTGTGCAACACGTTTTTTGCAATGTTTTTTTAGATTTTCTGCAAGGTAATTATAGTACACCACATAAGCTGCCAAAGGCATCACTGATTTAATTGATTTATCTATGCTTGCATGAAGATCTGAAGCAATAACTAAACCAACAGCATCACCAATTTCTAGATGCAAGTTTCTAAAGAACCATGTCCACGAATCATCATTCTCTGAGTCTAATACTCCAAAGGCTATTGGATATGTTTGATTGTTTCCATCCTTCGTTGCTACCACAAGAAGGGTCCCCTTGTATTTAGCCTTCAAAAATTTGCCATCAACTACAATAACAGGACGTATTGACATTTTGAACCCTTTTCGAGTTGCACCCAAAGACATGAATGCATAAATGAAGTGATCAACATCATCTGTCACAAGGTTCGTAATAGTACCAGGGTTACTCTTTTCAAGCATATGGAAGTATGCCGGTAGCATTGCATATCCATCTTCCGTCGATCCTTTTGCCTTATCCAAAGCAAAGCTCTATGCTCTCCAGGCTTTCATAGAGCTAACTCTTACCCCATAATGATTGTAGATGTCATCTATAATGTCTCGTGGGCCATAATCTCTTTTAGCATTCTCATATATTTCTTTGATTGAATCAGCAATGAACATTGAAATAGCATGTCGGTCATTTTTTGTTTGAGCCTGTGAGTTGCAAGAATGATTTTTTATCAATTTTGTGACACAAAAAAATGGCATCCTGTTGATCTGATTTGCTCGAACACACCAATCGCATGAATTGTTAAGGCATGTGATCTTAATCATTTTTGTGGTTGATCTTTTCACCTTGAATGCAAATGTTTCAGTTATTGCCAATCTTGATACTTTCTTCTTTAAGTCGTCTTTGCTTTCATAAATTTGACCAAGCTCTAGCCCAATGTTTGCTATTTCATTTCCTTGTTGTAGATTGACGTGACTTCTATCTTCAGTTGGTGGACTTCTTCCTTCATTTCGTGGGCTTATTCTTTCATTTGGTGCATTTTCATTAATACCAATCTCAAGTATTCTTTCTTTCAATGTTATACACAAGTGGGTTGGCACTAATTTTTGCACGCAGCAATATTCCATGAAGTACCTCACATCATGATCATTTTTCACCTCCACATATGTGTTTTCCATCTCAATAATAGTGTATGCCAAGTCCAGTTCACAGTTGAGTTCTAATATCTGACATAGTTTTTGCAAGAGTTCAAGGAAGCCAATATTCTTGGAAACGTAAATAGCTTTTGCCTTTCCTCCTCTGTACATAAGACAATTTTCATTCTCAATCCAATTGCCATCATATTTGAGCAATATCCCAACTTCTGAAACACCTAGAATTCAATATATCACTTTTCATTAGAGGAGAATTAATTCATGGATAAGTAAATTTGAACATTAATAATTGGACAAGTAAAGTTGAACGAAAAAGATTGAATGAATAAAATCGAACAAAAATTGATCAAGTAATTTTTAGCAACAAGGATTAAACGAGAACAAATTTTTTGATTAAGTAGAACATTTGAACAAAAAAAAACAATCAACATTTGAAAGAGAAAAATCGAAGAACAATAATAGGATTAAAAAAATTGAACGAGAAAATTTGAACAACAATAATTGAATGAGAAAAATTGAACAACAATATCTGAATGAAAAAAATTGAACAACAATATTTGAATGAGAAAAATTGAACAACAATATTTGAATGAAAAAAATTAACGACAATAATTGAATAAGAAAAATCGAACAATAACTGAACGATAAAAATCAAACAATATTTGAACGAGAAAAATTGAACAACAATATTTGAACGAAAAAAATTAACGACAATAATTGAACAAGAAAAATTGAACAATAACTGAACGAGAAAAATCAAACAACATTTGAACGTAAAAAATCAAAAAACAACAATTGAACAATAAAAATCAAAAAATTGAAGCATAACAATACTATTTGAGTCAAAAATAATTGAACTATTAACAAGTACTTCCAATAAGTCTATAACATCTATCCACTTTATGTTAAGCAAATTTATTAACCAAAACAAATAATATTCAAATTTTGTCCCCAAGTTCATCTATATAACTCTAACTTTGTTTCATAAAAGTAAACTCACTTTTGTTTGATCAGAAAACTCTATCATTCAAGTAGACATTAGTTTTTCTCATTTACTGAATTAATGTTATGTTTGAACTTGATGGTTAAATAAATGTTTTGGGATAAAGAAGATAGATTTCAAATGGACAACAGCAAAAGACTTGAACTTTGTGTAAATAAGAAAGAACCTAGTTTGGTTACTCCTACAGAGAGTGTGTGTGTATTTATATGCCTGTATCATTGTGTGATATTGTAATATTATTGAGAAATATCTTTATCGTTTTGAAGTATTGAATTTTTTAAATATATAATTCCACCTTACGATTTACACTTGGAATAATAATAAGCAGTTGTCTCCACTCTTAATGATAATGTGCTGTTATAAAAAAAATGATAATATACTAAAACAAAACAGCAAGGCATATGGTGACGTTGATGAAGTTTCCAATTCTAGTTCAAAACATATGGTGCAAAAGCAAAGGCCTAATCTAAATAGAATTTGAACAAAATTGCCAAACAGATAAAACTTCACACACAAACGTGTTACTGAATTTAGTTAATCTAGGTTTGTTTTCATCCTTCTCTTCTTCATCATATTGGGAAACTTAAGTGAAGCTTCTCCTTCACTTAACTTCTTAACAAAACATAACACAGACTACAAAGAATTCTAAGAGATTGACAAAGAAAGAAAAAAAATGAAACCAATAAGAGACATTTATTCAAGGATGAACCAAAAAAAATTGAAGAACAATATTTAACGTGAAAAATTGAACAATAATATTTGAACGAGAAAAATTGAACAATAATATTTGAACAAAAAAAATTGAACAATAATATTTGAACGAGAAAATTGAACAACAATATTTGAACGAGAAAAAAAAAGCACAAAATTCAAATTCAAGGAAAGGAGAACATTCAAAATCCAAAGGAAACTAACCTAACTACTCAATTACTTGTGTTATGAATAAATTGAAAATAATATCATACCTTTTGACATTAAAAATTCTTAAACCTTCCATATTTTTTTTCTTCATCATAATAATATATGTACCTAATCTTGTCTTTTACATTACACACTATAAACATATGAGTTTTGTTGTTGCTAGCCAGTTATGTCACATTGCATAGTAATTGAACAAGAAAATCGAACAATAACTGAACGAAAAAAATCAAACAACAATTGAATGATAAAAATCAAAAAATTGAACCATAACAATACAATTTGAGTCCTACAATACTAATTGAATAAGTTGAATTAAAGTTATCTGTCCAAAATAATTTGTACATATTCCAATAAATTATTATCATAATTTAATATTCAGTCTTAGTTAAACTTCTTAGCTTGATCATAATTTATTGGGAAAATAACAAAACTAACACCCCTAAAAATTATAATAACAAAATTAGCACCCCTGTGTTCAATTAAAATTGAACGACGATAATTTGGACTCGTTTAATATTGAACGTTCAATATTATCCGTTCAATTAAAATTGAATGACGATAATTAGACCTATTTAATATTGAACGTTCAATATTTTACGTTCAAATTGAATATTGAACGTTCAATATTAAACGTTCAATTTTAATTGAACACAGGGGTGCTAGTTTTGTTATTATAATTTTTAGGGGGTGCTATTTTTGGTAATTTCCCTAATTTATTTGGAATATGAATAATATTAAAATCAAACTAGTACAATCAAACAACAATAAATGTTGAACAATGAAAATCAGAATATATTAAACTACTAAAATCAAATTAGTTCAATGCAATTCAATTTTTTGTTTTTACTCCAAAAAGAAGTTTATTATTTCAAAAGGCAAAACAATTACAGGTACAACACTAAAACAATGAAATTTGTCTAATTCCAGCATAACCTAGATACTTATTTTGGAAGCATAGAACTAGAAACAACAGGCTTTGTCATATAAAGATCATCAAACAAATACTGTTTACTTTTTCTTCCAATTGAATTAGAAAAATTGAGTCCTACAATACTAATTGAACAAGTGGAACTACATTGCCTGTCCAACAGAATTTAGACATATTCCAGTCAAATGCAAGAAATCAGCCACAATACAATAACAAAATTAATTGCAAGTGAAATCAATAACATAAATATTAAAGAGATTTGAAAGCACTTACAAATTTCAAAGGAAGTCATTGTTAATCAATATCAGATTTTCTCAACAATGCAAGCTTCAAATTTGAGCGAAGGAATAGCTTAGAATCTATCTGAAAAAACACATAAATTTGAGCGAAGGAACATTTAATTTCTCAACAATGCAGGCTTCAAGTTCTCTTTATCTTAAACGAAAATAATTTGTAAACATTAATTTACTATTCCTTACCTCGTGCAATTTTAGGATTTTCTCCGTTGAAGTTGAAGGAATCAGGCGACGTCACGTACGCCAGCGAAATCAACGAATCTGGTGAGCGTCGAGTGAGGAGCACACAGAAACTCGGTGAGAGATGATTCGTTGAAACTAGTGAGGTGTCTCCGATGAAGGTGAAGGGAAGCGATGCTCGTGAAAACGCCGGCGAAATCAACAAAACTGGTGAGCACCGAGTGAGGAGCACACAGAAACTCGGTGAGAGATGATTCGTTAAAACTAGTGAGGTGTCTCCGATGAAGGTGAAGGGAAGCGATGCTCGTGAAAACGCCGGCAAAGGTAACGAATGCTGGACGAGAATGAGGGCGTCTGACTTCTGTGACGAGCAAGGTAGCGACGAACAAGGGTGGAGTGAGAGTGCCGAGTGAGAGTGAAGAATGAGAGGAGAAGAGAGGAGAGGTGTGAGGCTGGGGGGTTTAGTATCGGGTCCGGGGTAATTTAGGTATTATTATTTTTATTTGACTTAAAATTTATTTAGGGGTGTTAGTTTTGCAATAATATGTTTTGGGGGTGTTATTTATGTTATTTTCCCAATAAAATTTTATCTAATGACGTACATCTTACTTGTAAATGTTATTCGGTTTAATTGCATAATAAAATTTATTTTTATAAATAATATTTTATTTTTAACTTTTTTATGTAATATACATATATTTTTTCCGTATAATGTAAAAAAATATATAAATTTTGCATTTTAAAAAATATACATGTGTTTTTTTCATAACCTATAAAACATATTTTTTTATAGGTTTCAAAATGAAGTCAAGTGAAAAAGAGGATCATACAAAATCTATAATGTATTGTATATAGAAATAATAGTATGAGATGAACCCACCCTTTCTTCCATTTCAATCTTTTGCCTCCCCAAACTCATTTATTTTTTATTTATTTTTCTAATCAGTATTTATTTCTTTCTTCTTTTTACATTTTTCAATTTTTCAATTTTTTTTTATTTGTTCACTTACTGCTTTTATATACTTATAGTATATCTATATATTTTAAATAAATAAAGAACAACAAATCTGATATAACCACGTGCACTTGATGAATATAGTATATAACTAACGACGTCACTTTCACATATTTTCTAATTGCTAATTTTTAATACATTTTAAATATAAAGCCAAAGAAAACACGAACTTAATAGGAAAACACTCATAGATCATCTAACATAAAGTATATCATCACAAGCCCATCACAGGGTGGTCCAGTGGTCGGACTCCTGTGGCTAAGCACCTGGTCCTCTGTCCTCACAAGGCAGGGCGCGAGTTCGAAGCTTGGGGGGCGCACTATAAGTTCGGCCTCCGGGTTTGTGTGAGTGTGGCCTTTGTGCACTACCACCGATCGAACTTGATGCTCTGCTGAGTCGGACTGCAGTCCGCCAGGTGCCGCTAGCCAGCTCTGTGCTTGTGGCGTACAATACAACATTGGCTATGATCCTCGGTGGTGCGGCGGTGTGCGGCAATAGCCCTATCCGACCTAAACTGAGGGGAGCCTTTTGAGATAAAAAAAAAAAAGTATATCATCACAAAAGATCCTATAGACTAAATATACGTCTTGGAACAATCATCCATGTTTACAAAAATAAAATACAATAAAAAAGTGAGGATATTGAAGGGCTAATTGAGAAGTAACAAAAGAAAGCATTAAATAATTCCTTATCGTAGCAAAAGACATGTAAATAAAACATTAAATAATTCCTTATCATAGCAAAAGACACGTAAATAAACAAAGGAAGTTAGGATTGCAGTAGCTTATGTACAATTTTCATGAACATATCTTCTCTAGGGAACTTCAAATCACAAACTATAAAATTATCCATAAATTAGACTTCCAAAACTTTTCAATAATTTATAAAATGACTCATAATTCTACATAAGTAAATACATTTGGGAAAATAACAAAACTAACACCCCCCAAAATTATAATAATAAAACTAGCACCCCTGTGTTCAATTAAAATTGAACGACGATAATTTGGACTCGTTCAATATTGAACGTTCAATATTATCCGTTCAATTAGAATTGAATGACGATAATTAGACCTATTTAATATTGAACGTTCAATATTTTACGTTCAAATTGAATATTGAACGTTCAATATTAAACGTTCAATTTTAATTGAACACAGGGGTGCTAGTTTTGTTATTATAATTTTTAGGGGTGCTATTTTTGGTAATTTCCCATTTTTTTTTGTATTTTTCCATTTTTCTGTATTTCTCAAAACATTTTGCTACTTTATCCTATTTGTTTACCTTGCAGTTGTACCATATACAACTAAGCAACAACTTAGTTGTACCTGTACAATAGCAGTCAAAATTTTGACTCAACTTTGAAAATTAAAATGTATTGGGAAATTACCAAAAATAGCACCCCCTAAAAATTATAATAACAAAACTAGCACCCCTTTGTGTTCAATTAGAATTGAACGTTCAATATTCAATTTGAACGTAAAATATTGAATGTTCAATATTAAATAGGTCTAATTATCGTCATTCAATTCTAATTGAACGGATAATATTGAACGTTCAATATTGAACGAGTCCAAATTATCGTCGTTCAATTTTAATTGAACACAGGGGTACTAGTTTTGTTATTATAATTTTTAGGGGTGTTAGTTTTGTTATTTTCCAAAAAAAAATGTGCATAACCCTTTTGATTTCAACAATACTAGCCATATATCTAGTTGAAAATGATCCAACTTTTCTTAAGTTAAAATGTAAGAATCAAAGTAGTAGAAAAATAGGAATTGCAAGTTGTATATAAAATAAGTTGAAGCAGCCGACACTATTGAGACTACTCGACACGAGTTGGAACAGGAGCTGAAGGACGCTAGACATGCAACTAGCTCGTCCTCTCAAGCACATGTCGTTGCTTTGGCAAATCAAAAGACTGCTTTGGCTAGAAAGTAGACCGATCTGGTACCGTTCAAGAGAGGTTGCGGGTCTGAGAGTTGTCCAACACGATATGCCTATCACAGGTGCAGGTAGAGAGGCTTACTGCTATCCAAAGGGCATGACGAGTAGATGCAACCATTTAGTATCGTGATTCTCTGAGATACACACGAGACACATCGGACGTTTGGGCTTAATATTTTCAAATCATGAGGCAATGGTTCTTATGGATGTATATTCATATATCATTTTCTTTGACACTATCTTTGTAGATGTGTAGTGGCATGCTTCCGCCATTGTGTTTAGCTCCGACAAGGAGAAGGATAGTTCTAGTAAATCAGATAGTAAGGATTCTGAGGATGACACTGTGGCAGGTAGTGTTACTTCTTAGGGTGTAGCCAAGCATAGAGATAAGTAGGTTGTCTCTTTATGTTTATTTTCTGTAGCTCAGTCATATTTTGATGTAGATTGCCATTTTTAGTTGCAAACTTTAGCTTTGGATATATATATACACATACCACATTGCTTTATTTTTTATTTTATTTTATTTTTTTTACTTCCGTACTTGTGTCATGTTTCCGTACGGATCTTTTTAGTTGTAACTTTTTTGTAAGGTATGTTCGTCGTCTCATCAATCATTAGATTGCAAGAACCTTTGAAATCCATCCCTCATTGGGGACTGTTGTTCATTGTGTCAATGCACAAGGGTGGGCAAGCACGCTTTTAGAAGACGGGAAATGGGTTGAGTAGTGCAGAAGAGACATTGGGTGAGGATGGAGCATGGTTGATTGGCTCATGATGCAGACCTGTTTGGCCCAGCTCTATCCTACCAGTCATGTGTCGGTCTGGCCAACCACCATTGTATGATCACCAATATGTGTAGGTGGCACGCATTCTGTCCAACTATATATTTGTCTGACTAGTTGGCCTTGTGGAGAATAGTATAAGCGTTCATCAGGGTGGGAAGCTTATGGATGGGTGGATGGGCAATCTTGATATGCCTGATGGAAGTCCCTATTGGATTTTTGTGTGAACCTTTTGTCATGTTCATATGACTTGTTTTATTTTTTCTATGTTGGGGTGATTTGTTAAACTAAATGTTTGATTACAAAGTCCCAAATCTATCGGTCTCTTGCTTAGTGTGCTTGAATTTATCAAGTCATCCAAGCATAAATCATTTTTTAACTTAAAAAATGTTTGTTTTTTTTTTGTTAGAGCTGGGATTTTTCCATCCTAATGATAGTGTTAGTGTATTCCTTAATTGTTTTCTCACTATGTTTTTTCACCATCCAATTGAAGACTTGTGGCCCCTTGCTTGAAAATGCAAAGGTTATTTGGAAGACGCCATCTTTGGGATGGATAAAGGTCAATATAGATGGTGCAAATTTTGTGACACTTAGCTTATCTGGTTAAGAGGGGGTTTTTCACACGTCAAGATCATTTGTCTTTGCATCCCACTTAGAATCTTATATGCTTTTGAGGCAAAGCTCATGGCATCTATTCACTCAGTGATGTATGCAGACAAATCTAGGTGGAGGCGGCTTTGGCTTAAATTATACTCAGCTCACGTTGTCACAACTTTTAGACTAAGATATGATATTCTCCTTAGGTAGATTGCTTAGAGAAAATTACTCATATGGAGTTTCACTGCTCACATATTTACAGATAGAGTAATGCTATAACGAACAATTTGTTCCCTAGAACTCCTAGCTTTTGTACAACGATATGGTAGTGAGATACCCTATCATTCACTCATTCTTTCATTTTCTCAGATACTAACAATAAACTCAATTATAGATTCTTCTGAAAATTGATTTGTACTCTTTTCTTTTTCTTCATATTTAATAAAATTACTAGTTAAAGGGCTGCATGAAGAAAATACTAAGGAAGTCTTAACCTAGTTGTAATGTTTTTGTGCACCCAATAAGGCTTGCCAGTTACAAACTTTCATTCAAAAAAGTGAGTCAAACTACAAAACACCACCACTAGATGGTGGATTGCTCCAAGCATCCAATAATATCTATAATTAATTGTAATATCATTTAATTTAAAACTTATAATCATATATATTCCACATAAAAAAATTATCACTTAACAAAATATTCACCCTAGTTAATAAAGGATAAGAAGTCTTTCATTCTCTACAATCTCAAGCATTCGTTCGCTGTATGAGAGAATCGATTTAATCATCAAGAGTAAAATTTCATTGATTTGATATCAGTATAGAATGCACAAAACGATATTACTTGTGATTTTTACATTCTTTTTGTCAAGTACTCCAATATACATTAACCCCATAAGAAATCATTATATATATATCTACTCTAAATGAGGGAGTTTGGCTTTAAATAACAAAATGCCCAAAATGCCCCTTATATTAATACTTTGAAAATAGTACCCTTCATATCCTATGTAATGACCACAAACAATGATTAAAATACCCTATAGTGTTATTAAAAATATTTATTAAAACAAAATTCATGAATAAAAGCATGAGTATATTATAATAAATTAAGTTTGTAACGGTCCAATGTTATTAACATTAAAAATCAATAATTTATTAAATTAATATAATAAAGACAATTTTTTACATTAACTTTGTAACGGTTATTACAATTAATATTTTATCATTAAATTGAAGAACTGCCTTTATATCTTTCAAGAAGAAAAATGGTTAAAAATATATATCAATAAATAGTTTTATTAACATTAAAAACCGATAATTTATTAAATTAATATAATAAAGACAATTTTTTTTACATTATTACAATTAACTTAGCAATGGTATTATAATTATTATTTTATGATTAATTTAAAGAATTGCCTTTATACCTTTCAAGAAGGAAAACGGTTATAAAAAAATATCAATAAATAATTTTATTAATCAAAACATAACTTTACTAATCAATAGGTGCAATGAAAGGTATTCCACCTACATATTAATACATTATATGAGTTATATGAGCAATGAAACGTTTACAAAAATAAAAAAGATAAGTATAATAAAAAGTCTTTATTTAAACATATTAACTTTATATTAACTAAAAAAAAATAAAGCAAATTTAAAAAGCTAATAAATAATTATTCCTCTAACTATAACTTCCAAACTACATTTTAAAATTATTGAGACTGTTTAAATTTAAATTGAAAGTTTATAAACTTAATAATAGATTATAGGGAAAATAACAAAACTAACACCCCCTAAAAATTATAATAACAAAACTAGCACCCCTGTGTTCAATTAAAATTGAACGACAATAATTTGGACTCGTTTAATATTGAACGTTCAATATTATCCGTTCAATTAAAATTGAATGACGATAATTAGACCTATTTAATATTGAACGTTCAATATTTTACGTTCAAATTGAATATTGAACGTTCAATATTAAACGTTCAATTTTAATTGAACACAGGGGTGCTAGTTTTGTTATTATAATTTTTAAGGGGTGTTATTTTTGGTAATTTCCCTAGATTATAATGATTCAAGAGAATTAAGAAATTATTACTTTTAAAAATCACTAATATTATGTAATTAGATGGTATTGGATATGATTTTTTAAAATTACTTATTAATTTGCCAATTTCTATTAATTGTAATTATATTGATTAGATAGTAATAATCATATAATAGAATATAATATAAATATATATAAAATAAAAAATGGATGACAAATCACATTAATTGAAAGGAAATTATTATTTTTACTTTTTAGTAACCACTAATATCAAATTAGTTTAATTTTTTTAATAATTATCAAAAAAAATGGTGACAAATCATATTAATCGAAAGAAATCTATCATGAATAAGTTACAAAGACAAAAAATGGAAAACGGCTAATACATTAAATAATTTACAACTCATTTAAAATGTAAACGTTTTCTATAAAATAAAAAGGGAAAATAACAAAACTAACGCCCCTAAAAATTATAATAACAAAACTAGCACTCCTGTGTTCAATTAAAATTGAACGACGATAATTTGGACTCGTTCAATATTGAACGTTCAATATTATCCGTTCAATTAGAATTGAATGACGATAATTAAACCTATTTAATATTGAACGTTCAATATTTTACGTTCAAATTGAATATTGAACGTTCAATATTAAACGTTCAATTCTAATTGAACACAAGGGGATGCTAGTTTTGTTATTATAATTTTTAGGGGTGCTATTTTTGGTAATTTCCCAAATAAAAAAAATGAAACACTAGTTAAAATAATTACCAAGAGAGAAACGTTATAAGTTAGATATAAACGTTTTCTTTTGAGCATAGAGATATAGTTTACTGATTCTAATTTTTTTCAAATTTTTTTTTTTTTTTTTATCAATAATTTTTTTCAAATTTAAAAATTAAAATTAAATTTAATTATTAAATTTTTTGTCATTAATACTATAATAATTATTAATTAATTGTCTACATATATATTATGTTTCCTTTCTATCCCCAACCTCTATCTATCATTTTATTATCATTATCATTAATAAAGTTAAAAGTGTTTTAATTCATCTATTTTTAATTCGTAAACTTCTTATTATTCTTTTCATAGGTAAACCTTCATCTATAACTATTCAAATTTCAAAACAGTTAACAATATATACTTAGTACCAACTTTACTTTCATCTTACTCAAGAGATTATTATGAATTTTCTTTATCTTTTCTTTATTTTACAAGAATGCCAAATTTTATTTTAAAAAATTATATTTAAGTAAAGTTAGATGTTAACATATCAACTTTATATTAACTAAAAAAAATAAAGTAAATTCAAAAAACTAATAAATTGATGAAATTATTTTTCATAAAGAATTTAAAATTTTGGATGAAACATTTTAAAATTATATTAATTTCATGTGTGTGAGATTCACTATTAATTTTTGTCAAATATAATGAGTTTATTTTGCCTTAGGAACATGTAACATATATAGTTATTGAATAAAGAAAGGTTTGAACTTTGATCCACAATTATTTAATTTTCTATTGTACACTGAACCAATTTTGGTTCTTTATGACTTATTTTGGTCATGATAATTATTTAAACTTTTATCCATCAAAATTTACTTTATATTTGCGATATAAATTGAGAGAAACTTTCAAATATTGACTTCTACTCGTGTATTTGTGGCATTATACTTTAGACTAACATATGCATCATCCATGTAATTTTAATCATAAGATTGGTCTCAAGACTTTTCAAGTTAAGCTTTTATATGTGACTTTATATATTATATTTTGATTGTAATATTGATATCACTATCGACAAATATATTCAAAATATTAAGTTTTTCCTTAAATTTGAGAAATTTAAGCATAATTATATATAATATAATTCATTATACTTTAGCTCTCCAAAGCCTTTTATTAGATTATACATGAAACTATGCTAACTCATATATTATTCAACAATAATGAATATTGTTGCATTGCCTTTGAGATACATACGTGTTCACAATTTAAATTAATAGACAATAGTTACAAGCCCGTTTTATATTTCTTCATCCATTATTATCCATCAAGATCAAAAGGGAGATATATACTAGATAATATTGATAAAATATTAGACCTTAATTAATATTGTCTTGTTATGCTTCTGTGGAAGCTCATAGTCCATTATAAAATTGGAGCTAAAATAAGTCATGATATAACAATTCCATAATAAATTTTATTTATCTGTATGGGCTTTCAATAATACAATAAAATTGCAACTACAACACTGACAATATTAACAAAACAACTTAAACTAAGTACATGATCATCATATAATATTCACTTTTAGTAATGATATGATCAAAATGTCTTTATTTTCTTAATAATTTATACAAGCACATAATATTTAAATATATATGTGTGTTTCTATATTGCTATTTTATGAGCCAATTTTACTTGTAAAGATACCATAGGAAGGATTTATAACTGTTGCTAATTTCACTCTCAATGTTGCTATGTAAGCATAGACAAGATCTATGTATATATTTATTTTGGTTCTCAATAAAATATACGATTGAATAACCTTTTTTTTCCTCCAAAGTTTGTTAAATAAAAGATTAATGATATTGAGCACTTAAAAATCTTGAATAATCAAGATTTGATAGTGATTATCAAATTAATCACTTGCAAGCCTTCAAGATATATTTTCCTCCTTTGATTATATTCAATTCAACATCAACATAAAATGACATTTGTTTTAAGGATCGTATATTCAAAATGCCCTTATATCCATAATCATATTTACGACATATATTGTTTATATATGTTATTATCTTGTTACTTCAATAGCATATTTTACTCATAAAATAACATATAAATATTTTATAATGTAAATTTGGCTCTCGATATTGTTACTTAATAGCATACACGAGGTATTGAATATACTTTATCATATATTATGTTAGCATTGTAGCCTGTAGGCTCTCAATCGATGACATAGATGCAATTCTAAAATATTAAATTTTATACTTTCAAATACATATTTATATTAGCATCATAACCTATGTGCTTTCAATTAATAACATAGATACAATTTTAAAATATTACGTTTTTTACTTGAAGGGAATAATTAAATTCCTTATTTTCTTATATATATGTAAATTTTTTGAAATACTTTAGTAATATAGCAATACAATTAATATTCATTAAGAGTGCTCCCACGAAAGAATGGTAGGACAATGCCTCCTTAAAAACCATCTTCCTAGATAGAGGAATATTCCTAAGAAAGACTAATTGCACAAAGGCTTTCAAGAACTAGCATTCTAGACAGACCTCCCTTAGATCCTTTTATTTATGCAACCACACACTTAAAAAGTTTATTTAGGTTACCAAAACATAATATTTTAGTCCATTTATTTATTATTTAAAATATCACAAATAATAATAATATCAATTTAGCATAAAAATTAATCTAAAATTTATGCGTATTTAATTAATAAATATAAATAAATAGATAACATAAAAAAATTATAATTATACCATAAAAATTTATTTAAGTGATTACAAATTATATCAATACAAAAAAAGTATTATCAATAAATGAAAAAATATGAGTATGAATCTATGAGATAATTACATTTAAATAACTTTAATGTAATTCACAATTAATGCCAAATGAATATTATTCAAGTAAGATACTAAGAGCATAACATTTTAAAAGTTATTTTCAACCCTTTTTTTTATAATTAATATAGTTATCATATATACGTGCTACATATATCATTCATTAATAATAAATTATTAATTTAAAATAAAGACAAATACTAACATATATTCAAGGGAGATTTCTATTTATCCATTTAGTAGAAAATATTCAAGATTTGTAATTTTTTAAAATAATAATAATAAATATTTATATTGATAAACTTAAATATATAATTATTATTATATTCGTAAAAATATTTGCTAAATATTTATATATAATATTATCAAATGATTGCAATATATTTAATAGGAGAATAACAAACAAAAATTAGATTACTAATAACAAACAATATATTTAATATCTTATAATAAATTAGTTTCAAATTTTATTGGTGACCACAACATTAAGTTTAACTAAAAAACTATATTATTAGATAATATTTATCTTCATACTAATATTGAATTTTAATCCTAAATAATTTGTAGTCTACGATAAAATAAAAAAGTTTAATTTGAGACATTTTCATAGTTTGTTGACTTACCAACATGATATGGTATATGAGATTACTTTTCAAAGTGCGTTGGCTTCTCAACTTTATTGAATTCCTAATCTAATGTGATATCTAAAACTATTAAAAATAATACTATAATATAGATATATATAAATATTGATATATAAATCAAACAACTTAACAAATTTTAAAAGTTAATTACAATATGAATATATATATATATATATAAATTAAACAACTTAACAAATTTTAAAAGGCAAATAAATCATAAATATTATTGATTATGATACTTAATTAAAACGATCAAGAAATAAAAAAAATCTTGATAGATTTTAAATGAAAATAAGATTTAAGTTTAATGATAAAGAATACAAAGATTAAAGAACTTGTAAATTTTGTGATATAGTATTATACTACAAAAGCTTGTGGTATATTATGACCAATGTCATTTCACATGTATAAAACCATAAGTTTGAATAAATAATCGTGCTGATAATGTGTTATAAAACTAAAAGAATTAAGAGAAAAAAAGTAAAGAGAAAGCAAATAGTATAAGTAATTCTCATTTATTACTATGTTAATAATACATAGCTAAAGACCATATTTATAAAGTTTATAAGATACAATATAAATTTTAAATCTAAGATATGATAGATATTAAATCTCTAATTATCTCTAATTAAATACAAATCTAGGATACAATAGAGATAAATCATCATTTGAAATAAATCAAACTATAAGATAGATATATCATATTTAAGATTTGACATCTAAATTATAATATATATATATATATATATATATAATCATAAATGGTAAAAGAATAAAAATCTTTTTATAACTTATAAATCTAAAAAAAAATAAAAAACAATGGGAACCCGTCTGCGTGGTGTGAATATTAAGTATGAATCATAGTTCTAATACTTTTTATTTTATTTGATACATTTCATGCTTCAGAAACTCAAAATGAATATCCAACAAAACTTGTATTTCTCATTCACAAATCCATCCTTGTTTATACCGCTAACTCTCGTCCTACTTCTGCTTCATTTTGTTACTAAAAATGGGGAAACTTATATGTAAGTATTTTAAACTTATATATGTATATATATGTGTGTGTATAAAAGTTTAAAATACAAGTTTTAAATATAATAAAGACAACGTTTATTCAATAAGATATTTCATAATGTTTTAATATTACTTGATAATTGTAAACAAGTAACTACAAGAAATTATTGCGAATAAAATTTAATTTTTACCATAAAAGAAATTAAATTTTTTAATATAAAATAAGATCAATAAAATAATTTATTAAAAAAAAATAACATCACATGCATTAACACATGCTTAAATCTAATGTTATTTAAAATTTATAAATGATATTATATATTAAAATTCAATTATTCCCTTGTTGGCCGAGTAACTATGTAAATGCTTTAATTGCAATTTATATAATATTATATATGCCATCAAAATCTTAATATAATACTATTAAGCTCTAAGCCAAATTATTTTGAAACTTAAAATAACAAACTTAAAATTTATAATAACAAAAATAGCATTCTTATTTTAAATTTGAATGAGTATGAATTAGTATTAGAATGTGCTATTTTTGTTATTTTAAAATTTAAGGGTGTAATATTTTGATTTTCCAAATTATTTTTTACATTCAGTATTATTTTATTTTTATGCTAATTTCATATTGTTGTATACGTTTATAGAATATTCAAAAAGTAAATTTTGCGTAGTACCAAAAACTCAAATTTTGAGCATATAATAATGTAAGAGAATAACTATATAACCATAAATAAATGGCTAATACATAATAAGAGAAATTAATTAACATGCTGAAAAAATAATTATAGTAAAAAAAAAAAATCATGTACAAAGGAAGAAAAGAAAAGAATATATTAAAATTGCATGAAGCTTGCTAAAAGATGGCAAAGAAGCTGAACAGTAAAAATAAATTTTCACTTCTTTAATTAAAATATAATAATAATAAATTCACATGCCTTTCTGCCATCATGTAGTCATCAAAAGTGAGTGAATATTATTTATTTTTTACAAAAAGAAAAAGGGAAAATAACAAAACTAACACCCCCTAAAAATTATAATAACAAAACTAGCACCTTTGTGTTCAATTAAAATTGAACGACGATAATTTAGACTCGTTCAATATTGAACGTTCAATATTATCCGTTCAATTATAATTGAATGACGACAATTAGACTTATTTAATATTGAACGTTCAATATTTTACGTTCAAATTGAATATTGAACGTTCAATATTAAACGTTCAATTTTAATTGAACATAGGAGTGCTAGTTTTGTTATTATAATTTTTAGGGGTGCTATTTTTGGTAATTTCCCAAAGAAAAAATAGCTTTTTGGAAGGAGATGTATAACATTCACTTTTTTTCATTCATTCGGATCAAAATCAATGTTAAAAATATAAATAATAACTAGCAGCTAGATCTATCATCAAATAAATCTTTATATATAATTATTACTTTTTTACTCCTTTAACTTTAAATTTATGACCTGCATTTTCGTTGCGGATGAAGTGAGAGTTAATTTAATAGGGTGTAAGACACAAAAGCTAAAACGTTCCATTCGTTTAGCGTGTGCACATAAAATTTTCAAACGGTGGGAGCGTGGATTTTTTTAATGATGTGCGTGTCAAACACGTCCCTCTCGTCTCCTTCCTTCAATAGGGTTTTTAATAGGAAAATAGATAATATGATACTGATCAAAAAATAACTTTACGATGGCTGTTTGGGAGAACATTATATCAATTTTTATGGGAAAAAAAAAGAAGCAACAATGATGTTATTTAAAAAAAAAAAAACACTATATCAAAATCAAAAGATAGAGCTTTATTTTGTCTATGACTGATATTTAACATAAGATGCATTGATAAAAAAAATCACTATAAATAGATTCATTACATTAAATTGGTATAAACATAGGTTTGTTCATAACAAAGAAAATCAACCTTCATAAAAACCCAAAAAAGGATCAAAATTATTCGGGAAAACAAATATAAGTCATGTAAATTCTTTATGTCTTTGTTGACATTCTTGTGTGTAAAATACGAAGTCTATTATTTTACTTAGTATTTTGTTTTCATCTATGTAAGGTCAATTACTAACTGTTCAATATTGCACACTCATATAGAACTTAACACTTTGTAGGAATTTTCATAAATAAAAGGGAAGCCGATAATCTTCATTTATTAGAACATTCATGTAAATTCACTATAATATTTTGATGCAAACATGGTAAATCAAGGTAAATGTCCATATATCATTCATTGATATTTATCAACCTTTTTGAGCTAGTTCAAGTTCAGAATATTGTTTCATTCTGTTTATTTTTCTTCCATTGATCTTGATCTCGTGTCTAACTTCATTTACAGTTTTAATTACTCACAATTTTATTAGTTTTAGGATTCTAATTATTTACAATTTTAGTTGTTTTAAGATTCTAGTTTTTTAGTATTTTAGTAGTTCTATAATTTTAATTAGTTAGAATTTTAGTTGCTTTAGGACTCTAGAGAAGTCAAGAAAAGGTTATTTAGAACCACTGCAATTCTTTGAGAGATCGACCTTGGAGGTTTGCTTATCGCTTGCTTATCGCTTGCTACAAGTGATTCGTACACTTACGAGTACTATAATTTGCACATCAAGTTTTTGGCACCGTTGTTGAAGAATTGACGTTTTAAATAATTTTTTCTACCTTTTTAGAGATTCTAGGTTAGATTTAATTTCTTTTTTTTTTTTATCTTTTATTTTTTTTCTAATTTTTATTCTTATTTCTTATTTTTTTTTTATTTTCTTAATCTGTGGTATATTTTATGGTGCTTTGATTTCTCTGTTATTTTTGTTAGTTTTTGAAAGGTATTGTTCATAAACAACATCAACAATTTCAAAGTGCACCTAATTAGGCTGCATACTGAAATTCATGAGCCAATACAAAGTCTTTTGAAGAGCTACATGATATGACAGATATGGAGGTATGTGGCATCTGTCGTTTAAATGGGCATTATGCTAATGTTTGCACTTTTGCAGGTGATTACTATACATCTACTAATTCAAACTTTGATCTTAATGAGGGATGTCACCCACCCTAGAATGATCCCTATTTTAGTACCTATAATCCTGAGTGGAAAAATCACCATAATTTTTCATGGGAAGCAAACTCTACCCTACCTTATGACCAATACAAAATGCAAGGCTTAAATTTTCATCCATATGACCCATCTTATGCCTAATATCAAATGCAAGGCTCAAATTTTCATCCATATGACCCACCTTATGCCTAATAGCGCAAAGCTCAAGTTTTCATCCTTACAACCCACCCTATCCATCTAGGAAGCCCACCTTGGAGAAGAGCTTGAATTCTTTCATACAAGCAAGTAGAGCTTCTAATCAACCTAGGAAGCCAACCTTAGAGGAAACTTTGAATGCTTACATACAATCTAGTAGTGAAAGGATGGAGTCTATAGAGGCATCAATAAAAAGGATAGAAATGCTAGTTGGGCAACTAGCAAAACAAATTCAAATACAAGAAGAGTTGCCTAGTCAAACTGAGCAAGTGAAGGATAACACAATCCTTCAAAGTGGTAAGGTTCTTAATAATATTTTTCCTGAAAATACTAATGATTTACCATGTGTTGTAGAAAATATAGATGGGAAGCAAACAAATCTTAAAGAAGCACAAGTTAAGAAGAATCAAATTCTACAACTTTTCAAGGAGAACAAGGAGGCGTCATCTTTACCTCCTATGTTGCATAAGGTACTTGAGACTTATGCACTCCCAAATCCTTCTTCACGCCATTTAAAGGAGACCCATTTAAAGCTTAAAGATGAAAAAAGAGTTAAATGTGTGGGAGAATGTGTGTGTTGTACTTCAAAAGAGCCTATTACCAAGATGGAAATATGTTCTTAAAGAAATACTAACTCGAAAATTTGAAATCACACACTTCAAGATCTTTGATGACGGTGGATAGAAACAGATTAGCAACAACTTGCTAAGACGTTAAAGAAAGCGCTTGGTGGGAGGAAATCTACCATATTCGGTAGTATCAACTTCTTTGATTTTCTTTATTTTCTTTTTATTTTTAAATTTATTTATTTAGTTTTTTTAGTGTTTGTTCTATATTTGCTACCGTTGAATACTTTTCTAAACAAATACTTGATTGAAAACATTGAGGACAATATTTGGCTTAAGTTTGGGGGTGTAAATAGAGGTCAACTAAAAACGTTTTAATACAAAATAATCATGCTTTTGGTAAATTTATGGTGAGCAATTGAGTATAGTATGCATATTATGTTTAATTTTCTTTAATATTTTAAAAGTTTGTTGTAAGAATTAGTTCATACTTATAATCCATAAATCATGCTCTTGATATTGAAACTAAGATGCACTTAAGTTTAATATTATAGAATCAAATAGTGGAGACTACCTTGTGAGATATTTGAGCCTTTTGTGTTCCATTATGAGAGATTAATTTTCTTCTACTTTTATAAATACATTCCTTATGATTATAAATTATTAGATGATCTTTATAGGTTTTTTCATTGGATGTTAGGATATTTAATAATTAAATGAAGTTTATGTTGTTTATTTTTATAACTCTAATTGAATGACTTGAGTAGCAATTGAAAGTGACTTCTAATGCATAATATTATATATGGGGTTCATTTAGACCAAAAAAAAGTTATAATAGCCACTTAAAAAAATATACTACAAAAAAAATGATTGGGGTTTTTTAAAAAAAAAAAAACTCGAAATCTTAAAAGTAGTAAAGTGACTATAATAATCTATAAGTAATAACCCTTTGAATTCAAAAGCATTTTCTTTCATCCATAGGCACATACTTGATATTGTTGGCTTAATGAGTTTGATTAGAGTATGATATGAGCAATGTGATTCATTCACAATCCTAGCATCTGATTCCTTCCAAGAGATCAATTTTGTTGCATTTAAGCTTTCATTCTTTATATGCATATGCAAACCTATTTGTCTTCTTCTTTACATAGCTTCTAGTTCGCATATACTTTGTTGAGTGCATGAACCCTTAGGGTCGGTGTAATAATAAGAGTGAATCTCGTGAGGCTTAGAGTCGAAACAAATTAGGATTCTTGACATTGAGTTTAGGGAATTTGATATGAATATGTTGGAGCATTGGGATATGGATGAACAATATAAATTTGATTTGCATGATAGACTTTGATGTATGTTGAAAGGTTAAACATGATTATGCATAAAACTTAATTATGAACTGTAAAGAAACTAAAGCATGAGAAATTTTGTTGATTTAAGTAAATAGTTTTATTTGCTCGTAGCTAGTTTTAGTTTATTTTGTTTGTTAGGATGTTTGTGGGTATTATCACTGGAAACTCTCACGAGACTACAACTCGTCCACTAGGGCTACCTAGTGGTTTAAAGGTTGTTGCATATGTAAAATGCAATGGTGATAATCAACGAAAGTAATTTAGGTTAGTCTAGTTTAGTTTATTGATTTTTCTTTTAGTTTTTAGATTGCTTCACTTACTAGAGATTAGCAAGAAGCTGGTTGTGGGTCGTGATGAGTGCTTAAAAAGCACTAATATTTTGTGATTTATTATGCTTAATTGTGACAAATAGATTTGATTATAACTCTTTTATTTAATTATTTGCATAAACCTATCAATTTAGAATCACAGTATATTTTTATGTATTTCAGATGTTTTTAGCTTCAAAAGAGATGAATAATATAAGCACACGAAGATGAGACACTTCGAACACTCAAATAGCAACCTAGGAGTAAAAAGGACTAAGGCATATAAGCCTTACATCAGAAATCAACCAGTTTGTAAGGTTACGTCATCAGCTTGTGCCGCGGTGGAGGTTTTTGTGTGCTGTGGCGCCATGTTCTCGGATTTTTATATGGGGAAATCTTTAGGCTTGTGCCATGGCGGATAAAAAGTTGTATCGTAGCGCTTATGTATTTTTAGATAGCCCCAATTCTGTACAACCCTTACATCTATAAAATCTTCTTACGTTTTCAGCATTATAGAGAATTTTTACACAATTTTGGGACGATCTTCTACTAAACTAAACTAGGTTTTTGGATTTTATCACATCTTAGGGAGGTAAGAGAGGCACATCTAAAGGAGATAAGAAGCTTTTTAAGATTGAAAATCAAGCATTTGGGAACGAAACATCATCTAAGCCAATTGTGGTATTTACATTTAGGTTACTTGTTGTTGTTAGATATTTCTTCTTCTTCTTCCTCTCTACAATGTATGTTAGATTATATTTGTCTATAAATATTAATCTAAACATTTTTGGCTAAATTTAACTATGGATATTTAACTTTTGTTGCCATGTTTGCTAGATTTGTTATGGTGATTATTTTTAGTGCTTAATAAATAAAATTGCCCTTTAATTAGTAGTATGTTTAAATGTTTAATTGTGAATTTTCATTGGCTAATTTGAGATTCATGATTAGATTAAAAAATCTTAGAGTTTGGTCTTAGGAACGTCATCTTGACTTTATTTTGAAAAACTTAATCAAAACTTTAAATTGATGACCTAGTCATGGCATTGATTTGATTGGCATCAGAGCCATTCTATAAGGTGATATAGTTATAATAAGATTCAAAGATTATTATTAGTCTTAAAAGTAAAACAATCTAGAAATACTAGACGAAGACTTTGACGAGCAGCTAGCCGTTGTAAGACCCAGGTGAGGCAGTAAAGGCATTTACGTGAGACTTTGTCTGATCTCCAAGCATTCTTTTTGTTGTTCTAATGGCAAGACTAGTAAGAAGTTTTTCGAATCTTTCTACAACTTCTTCATCATCAAGTAATAACTCTAAGGTTCTAAGGCCTTCTACTTCTAAAAATAAAGAATTTTTAAAAGTTGAAGATATAGAGCAACAACTCCAAAATTGGAATATACCTAAATACGGTACCTCTCAAATTTATAATAAAAATATTTTTAAATTTAAATGAAATTATATTATAAAAATTGTAGAGGACTCTCTCCCTTTACCCAGTGGAGAATCAAAAGATATTATTTTGTTATCTCAAAAGATAATTAATTTATATAAAGAGTAATTTAATTATCTGCATATTAGATTAATTCAAATTGTAGTTAAACCCCTAACAAGGGAAAGCCTAAATACCTTAGTCCTTTTGTACAATAGAAATAAACGTTACAATAAATTTAAAGATTCTTTATTAGGTTGTGCTGAATCATCATTAGCATCAGGACCAATATATTTTAATTGCTTCCCTAACTTTTCTGTGTGTATCAAGGACTTAAACGTTCTTAGATCTTTGAAAGTTGACATACAGATACATGGATTCAACATGGAAGCTGGAACTAGCAATGTAGCTCTTATCTACAGAGTCTAATACAAAGTTATGAATACTATCTGCCCAAATATCAACCTCAGATCTTTTGTGAAAGATCCAAAAGGAGAGACAACCCTCTTCCAAGCC
This sequence comes from Elaeagnus macrophylla, assembly GCA_029378325.1. Taxonomy (NCBI): domain Eukaryota; kingdom Viridiplantae; phylum Streptophyta; class Magnoliopsida; order Rosales; family Elaeagnaceae; genus Elaeagnus; species Elaeagnus macrophylla. The sequence goes on along the minus strand of CM055641.1, from coordinate 56,263,728 downwards.
AACGCAGATAGGACTAAGCTTGCTGTTCCTAAGATGATAAAATAGGATGAAATCTCACTACCAGAATCATGGTCCCTAAGCACAGAAACAATGAGCTCATCGGTTCCTCAAAATACTGATTTAGAACAAATCATCGAATATGATGATGGGTCTGTAGACATAATTTTTGACTCAAAAAGAAAAGTCAAAATTTATGAAAGCCTAGGAGCTTCAGTTTGAGCTTCATCAAGTCCATATATGGCTTTACCAAGCCCATAAATTACCTCAAAAGGTAAAGAAACATTTGAAGGAGTTATAAGACTTCCCACAGGGATTAGTCTCCCAGTATATATACATCAGAAAGATCTGTGGAAGAGCAATCTTTAAGGCCAGAAAGCCCAACTCTCTCAAAAATGGGTTTTGAATCTAAATCAAATCCAGGCTTTTATAATATAATGAAGTTGTCAAGCTCTAAGAAGAGCCTTACATTTGACAAGAAAGTCTTAGCAACCCTTACAGATCCACTCAATAGTGAGAAAAAGAAAATATACTTATCTCTAAATAGAGATCTGCAAAAAATGTATTTCTCTAAATATGAAGCATTCTTAAAATATGTTTCAAAAACAAAAGGAGAATCTCATTTAGATTTCTTCGAATTTATTGTTGAATACTCAGAAGGAGAAGGAATCAACATTCCTGAAATTCAAACTTTAGAGAAGATTTATAAAACCTTCTCATTACCTATAGAAGATCCAATAGTTGCAATCCAGAAGCAACAATATTGATTTTTGAAAATGCACCTGCTGTTCCATATAAGTCAATTTCATCTAAAAAAGATGAACTAGCTACAAATAGCGCGGTAAACCAAGTAGTTGAACAAAACAACTACACTAACTTATACATGCAATCAGTTGGAAGCCAATTAATTTGAATTGAGCAATCAATTAAAGAAGTCCAAAATAAACTTTCAACATCATCTTCTTATAACGAGAAAATAGAACCAGCTTTTGTCAAACCCTTACCAAAGTTTGATCTGAAGCAAAATTCTGAGTTCTTACAAGAACTATTAGCAAAAATTGTCTAACCTAGACAAAAAAGAAAAGGGTAAATCTGTAAAGATGATGGAAGAACAGGATATGACCCAAATCTCTTATCAAGAGATTGAAGAAACAATTAGAGTATTAAATTCCTCTAATCAAAGGATTTCATTGAAAGATGCAACACCTCAAATGGTGCCACAGATTAACAAGTTGGAAAAACCAAGTCCAACTTACCAATCTAAGCCTTATTATCCCAGGCAATCACCGGTAGATCTTCAATTTGAGGAATAAATACCAGCAAAAATAGTCTACTCTGGAGCGACCATTCATAAATGGAACATAGACGGATTATCTAAATATCAGATAGTGAGAGTAGTCAAAAATATGTTGATGTATGCATTAGCAGTTAAATTTGCAAGAAACGCTGATAAGCAAGCCTGCATGGCAATAATCGCCGGTTTTGTAGGCCAACTACAAGGTTGGTGGGATCATTTTGTTGCCCCAACAGAGAAATATGCAATTCTCAACGCAGTCAAACAAGAAGTCAACGATAATGGTGATATTCTCTCATTAGAAGATTGTGTTAATACATTAATATGTACACTATTAACACACTTTGTGGGATCAAAAACCTTATAGCAAGACACTAGTTATAAGCAGCTTGCTAATTTAAGGTGTCCAACATTATCACACTTTAACTGGTATAAGGGTGTATTATTTACCAGAATCTTCAGAAGAGAAGATTGCAACAGTGATTTCTAGAAAGAAATATTTATTTCAAGGTTACCTACTCTATATGCAGACAAACTGCGTACAAAGCTTAAAGCTAAACATAATAGTACAATACCATTTGGTATTTATACGTATGGAGAGTTAGCTGTTAAAGTAGTAGCTGAAGGACTTGCATTCTGTACAGACCTTAAGCTCCACGCCAAGCCAACAAAGAAAAACTCCATGGCAAACAGGCCATTGGAGACTTCTGTGAATAATATGGATATCAAAATATCCTTAAAAGCTCTGGGCTCAAAGCCCATAAAAAATACAAAGAGGTCAAGCCCAAAGCTTATCATAGGCCTTATCCAAGAAAGTGGTCAAAAAGGCCTTAAAGGCCCAAAAGAAGAGATTGGACTAAAAGGCCCAATTATGAACAAAAGTCCACGTTTACTAAAAGTAAACGCAAAGAGCCCACTTGCTACAAGTGTGGAGTGTGGTAAAAAGGGCCATTATAGTCCAAACTATAGAGCATTCACAAAAATAAATGCTCTAACTATACATGAGTCCTTTAAGGCTCAAATAGCCCAAATTCTAAATGAAGAATCATCTGACCCAGAGGAAGATAGTGAAGACTATGAAGAAGACTTTAATGATGCCTCATCATCATCCTCTGAATATAATCTTTCTCAAAAGAAAGATTGTGAATGTGATTATTATAAAGTAATCATCAAAATGAATGGTTTAAACATTAATGTCCTTACCAAGGATGAAAACCTTATTCTCGATCTCATTGTCCAAATAGAAGATCCAGAGAAAAAGAGGAAGGCTTTGGTTCGATATATTGAAGAAGCCAAAGAAAAGGTTCCTATTACTACAAAAACAACTGCTCAAAGCAATAAAGGCTTACAAGGCCAGTTACAAAAGAATCAACAGCAATACTCTTTCCATGAAATCCTTAATAGGATTAAAAGAAATTTTGTAACACAAGAACCAACCCTCAGTGATCTAAAGGCAGAGATCAATCAAACCAAGAAGGATTTAAAAGAACTAAAGATTCAATTAGAAACTCAAACTAATCAAGATCTTATAGATCTTAGAAGAAGAGTTCAAATACTCGAACTATACAACAATTATCAATCTGAGGAACCTGAAGAGGTTGAACCAGATATCAGATTTGAAGACCTTATAATAAAATCTTCTAAAGGCAAAGAAGTATTAGAAGATGAAAATTCCATCACAGAACTCAGTGATATGCAAACTATTAATACTCTGAATAGAGTAATTAATCAAAAATGGTACTCAAAGGTAACCATTATAATCAACAAAGAATATCATTTCATAGTTGAAGCCTTAATTGATTCAGGAGCCAATCTCAAATGTATAAGTGAAGGAATAGTACCTACTAGGTACTTTACCAAGACCACTCAAGTATTAAATGCAGCAAATGGTGGTCGTATGCCTATCACCTATAAACTGTCCAAAACGGCAGTATGCAATAATGGTATTTGTATAGAAACTACGTTTCTCTTAAGTTGAGAATTGAGTCGAATGGTTATCTTAGGAACTCCATTCCTAAGTATGCTATATCCATTCATAGTTACCAAAGATGGTATTCAAACTAACCTCAAAGGTCAATCTATTATCTTCAAGTTTATTGAAGAGCCACAATGGCACGAGATAAATAACCTAAAAGAAAAGGTTAATGAAAAGGAAAAATTCCTTTGTTCATTACAATCAGAAGTTAATCTCAAAATGATTAAACAAAAAATTGCTTCTCACGAGATGCAAAATAAAATTCAATCTTTAAAAGAGAAATTTGAAAAAGAAAGTTGTTCTAAAATTTTCGGTGCGTTTTGGGAAAGAAAAAAGCACGTGGTACAATTACCATACAAGCCTGAATTTAGAGTGGCCCAAATTACTACCAAGGCCCTGCCCATTCAAATGAATGAGTAGCACTTAAAAATTTGTAAGCAAGAAATTGAGGACGTGCTTAAAAAGAAGCTAATAAGGCCTAATACCTCACCATGGTCCTGTCCAACCTTTTATGTAGAAAATAGTGTTGAAATCGAACGAGGAGTTCCTCGTTTAGTAATCAATTATAAGCCCCTCAATAAGGTGCTGAGATGGATTAGATATTCATTGCCAAATAAAAAGGACTTATTAAGTCGTTTATACAACGCCACTATATTCTCAAAGTTTGATATGAAAAGTGGCTATTGGCAAATCCAGATCGCTGAAAATGATCATTACAAAACAGTTTTTACTGTTCCATTTGGGCTTTATGAATGGAACATAATGCCATTTGGGCTTAAAAATGCCCCAAGTGAATACCAAAAGATTATGAATGACATCTTTAACCCTTACCTAAGGTTTACTATTGTCTATATTGATGATGTTCTAGTCTACTCAAATTCAGTAGACCAACATTGCAGACATTTAAATATATTTTTTAATGTTGTCAAAAAAAATGGTCTCATCTAAAAAGATGAAACTATTCCAAACCCAAGTAAGATTCTTGGGTCATAACATTGAGCATGGGCTCATAAGCCCAATTGATAGGTCTATTGTCTTCGCTGAAAAATTTCCAGATGATATAAAAGACAAAAAACAATTACAAAGATTTGTTGGAAGTGTAAATTATATCTCAAATTTTTATCAAAATCTTGCACTAGAATCTAAACCATTTTTTGAGCATCTCAAGAAAAATCCTCTAGAATGGAGTCCAGCTTACACGCAAGCTATACAAATTATAAAGCTTCAAGCTAAAGAGCTCCCATGCTTAGCTTTGTCCAATCCCCAAGCTTCAAAAGTAGTGAAAACTGATGCTTTGGAGTTAGGTTACGAAGGCATCCTCAAACAAAAAATGCCTATAAAAGAGTGCTTGTTAGATATACTTCAGGCACTTGGAAACCTTCTCAAAAGAACTATTCTATGATTTAAAAAGAAATTTTAGCCATCGTCTTGTGTATCTCTAAATTCCAAGATTCAAAGACGACCTTCTCAATCAAAAATTCTTATGAAGAGTCGATTGCAAGAGCGCTAAAAAAGTGCTTTAGAAAGACGTTAAGAATTTAGCGTCTAAACAGATCTTTGCCAGGTAGCAATCTATTCTTTCAATATTCGATTTTGATATTGAATATATCAAGGGGGAAGCGAATTCACTCCTAGATTTCCTCACCAAGGAATTTATCCAAGGCCATGAAGAAAGCCAATTATCTTCAAGCAACTCAGAAAAGAGCTCAAAGTAGCAAACCAGTATATACAAAACTTCCTCAAAAGGAATATGACTGGCAAGCAATCAACAGCAAAATCGTTGTCCCCATCGAAAGTGATGATTTGGGTAAGACACCTGAACAGGTAGCATTTACTTATCTTAAAGATAACCTAATACCTTCTACTATCCCTAAAACAAGGGAATATTTTGAACAGATCCTAAAAGAAACAGGGTCAATTGAAATAAACCATAATTTGCGAAATATTCATGAAATTGCATATTCAACTCTAAAAATTAAAAGAGTTTTAACTAAAAATGATTGGAGCCCTGATCTTTTTGTCAGGGAAAAATTCAAAAACAAAAGAACTCATCCAGTTTCTTACAATTATTTTGATTACATTCAAGCATGGGAAAATGTGCTACTTTATCAAAACTCAAAAGGTTCTCACACTTGGTACTTTCAGTTTAAATCTGGGGATCATTATTCCCAAAATGATTTTTCAATTTGGTTCAGAAATTGGTTTTCATTTTGTGGACCACCAACTCAAATGTTACCCAAAACGGTCTTAAAAGCCTTAGACCAATTTGAAGCATTAAACCTTAACTCATTAGTTAACTATGACCGTGCCCTAATGTTTTTCTTAGCATTATACAAAATCCCATGAATTTGGAAATGGGGTTATGCTATAACAACATATGAAGATTTATGGTGCCTCATCAGGACAGCACATGCAAGATGGTGGGACAAAACTCCCATCGAAGAACTTAATAATTATAAACCAATAGAATTATTTAAAGCTCTAAAAATCGAAGAGCCCTCTTCTCCTAAAGCTTCAAAGTAAAGCAATACTATTGAGAAAATCATCACCACTTTTAAAGAAAAAGGTAAGAGTGACGAATACATTTCTCGAAAGCTAGAAAAATTATGTTCTGAAGAGAACAAAACAGATTCTGAAGAGAAATTAGACTTAGATCCCTCAGAAAGCGAACTAATGGCTAGCACAAGTGGATGAGCCACTCACAGCTTGCCAACACCAACAAGGGACCCACAACATAGTCTGGACGAACGACTCCAAATTCATCTGGGACACTCCACCAGACAAGGGACCCACCTTCCACAATGGAAAGCATCTTCTTTCAAAAAAGATGAACTGCCGACACAAACACAAGGACCCACTCTCCACATGTGAGAGCATCTTCTTTTGTAAAGCCTTACGAGACTTATCTCTTTAATTATTTGTTTGCTTGTGAGCCTCGAATTCTATAAGAGGACTAAGTGAGAGTTTTTAATTACGGATCAAGTAAACTTAGAGGGGGGGTGAATAGGTTATTTTCAATTTTTAACAAATATCCAATGTGTAATCTAATCACAACGGCCAGACATGCAATCGAGTGTAAAGATAAATGCGGAATAAAAAACAACACACGATATTTTTAGGTGGAAACAACCTAGGCCACAACAATGACCTAAGAGGAAAACTACCGGTCCACCGGACCACCTAACTATCCACTATGAAAATCAATGTTCAATTACAACCATAGAGTCCAGAACTACCTGTCGCAAATAGATCCCCCTTTCTGTAATTTACTTACGAGCCGTCGCTCCTTTTACAGCCTCCAATAGTTAGATGTCTGGATCCAGACCAACGTTCCGATCTACTTGAGTCACACAAGATCAATCGAACCCATCACCTTCGGTAATTTCGAGTCACACGAAATACCGAACACCTCACCTGAAACGTTAGCACAATAACACAAGTGCAAAGTGTGTCCTAGAGCGGATTCAAACAATAAATATCCTAACTAGCAGATTTAACAACATGCGATGTAAAAACATGATCAGCTAGCAAACTCTAAAACAATCATATAAAGCTCAATATCATGCAAATCAATTAGGCATATGAATAAAACATGAGAATGCCTAAGAATGATAGATGAAGAGAAGAAGTTAAAAGCACAAGTCAGATTTATATAAACTTATTTCGATGTGGTGAATTTTATGCACAAACTAGCTTCCCTTAAATAGAGTCCAATTTTACTTCAAATAGGATTTGCAATAGACTATAACTCTACTCATATCAGGATTTAGTTCTCAAAAGAATTCTACTCATACAATGATTCTATTCATATCAGGATTTATTTCTCACAAGAATTCTACTCATACAAGGATTCCACAATTCTACTCAATCCAGGATTTTGCTTTCACAAGAATTCTACTCATACAAGGATTCCACTTTTAAAACAATTCTATTCACAACACTTTTATTCACACAAGGATTCTACTTTCTTAACACTTCTACTCATACTAGAATTCTGCTTTCTCATTAAATGAGTCAAATTGGTAAAAGTAACACATGGGTCGAATTAAAAAAGAGTTCTAGTAGAAGTGAAAAATTGGTTCGATCGATCTAATGACTGGCTCGATCGATCGACTAGATTGATCGATCGATCTAGCTCAACCCGAGAGCACCAAGATCGATGTCGTTCCATACTCGATCGATCGATCGAGTGATCGATCGATCACTTGATCGATCGAACCATATACTCGATCGATCGACCAACATGTGCACAATTTATTTTTCGTTACGATCTATACTAAGTGTAGTGCACAATTGTGTGAAGATGTATGCATGATAGAATTTTATACCTGTCATAGGAGTGTTGCAAGCTTGGTGACTCCATCATGTATCGTCTGATTAAACGTTGAATTCTTAATCTATATTACAATCAAACATTTTGTCCACGAAAATTGTTAATACAAAATAAACCTTACACTAAGTTTTCATTTGTAAAGCATATAGCTAGAATTTTTTAAGTTTTGTTTTTTGAATTCTCTATAATTATCTTCCAGCACTGTAACATATTTCTTAAGATATTTAATAAAATTCTAGATTTCATATATACACCCATCCCTATGCTCTACATTTTTATTCACTTATAGTAGATCCTAGGCCAGTTTGGTATCAGAGCCATTCTATAAGGTGATATAGTTATAATAAGATTCAAAGATTATTATTAGTCATAAAAGTAAAACAATCTAGAAATACTAGACAGAGACTTTGACGAGTAGCTAGCCGTTGTAAGACCCAGGTGAGGCAGTGAAGGCATTTGCGTGAGACTTTGTCTGATCTCCAGGTATTCTCTTTATTATTCTAAAGCTTAAAGATAAAAAAGAGTTAAATGTGTGGGAGAATGTGTGTGATGTACTTCAAAAAAGCCTATTATCAAGGTGGAAGTATGTTCTTAATGAAATACTATATCAAAAATTTGAAATCACACACTTTAAGATCTTTGATAACGGTGGATAGAAACGGATTAGCAACATCTTGCTAAGACGTTAAAGAAAGCGCTTGGTGGGAGGAAATCCACCATATTCGGTAGTATCAACTTCTTTTCTTTTCTTTATTTTCTTTTTATTTTTAAATTTATTTATTTAGTTTTTTTAGTGTTTGTTCTATATTTGCTACCGTTGAATACTTTTCTAAACAAATACTTGATTGAAAACATTGAGGACAATATTTGGCTTAGGTTTGGTGGTGTAAATAGAGGTCAACTAAAAACGTTTTAATACAAAATAATCATGCTTTTGGTAATTTATGGTGAGCAATTGAGTATAGTATGCATATTATGTTTAATTTTCTTTAACATTCTAAAAGTTTGGTGTAAGAATTAGTTCATACTTATAATCCATAAATCATGCTCTTGATATTGAAGCTGAGATGAATCAAATAGTGGAGACTACCTTGGGAGATGTTTGAGCCTTTTGTGTTCCATTATGAGAGATTAATTTTCTTCTACTCTTATAAATACATTCCTTATAACTCTAAATTATTAGATGATCTCTATAGGTTTTTCCATTGGATGTTAGGATATTTAATAATTAAATGAAGTTTATGTTGTTTATTTTTATAACTCTAATTGAATGACTTGAGTAGCAATTGAAAGTGAGTGTTTAATTATCTTCATGCTTGACTTCTAGTGCATAATATTATATATGGGATTCATTTAGACAAAAAAAAAAGTTATAATAGCCACTTAAAAAAATATACTACAAAAAAAAAAATGGATAGGGTTTTTTAAAAAAAAAAACTTGAAATCTAAAAAGTAGTAAAGTGACTATAATAATCTATAAGTAATAACCCTTTGAAGTCAAAAGCATTTTCTTTCATCCATAGGCACATACTTGATATTGTTGGCTTAATAAGTTTGATTAGAGTATGATATGAGTAATGTGATTCATTCATAATCCTAGCATCTGATTCCTTCCAAGAGATCAATTTTGTTGCACTTGAGTTTTCATTCTTTATATGCATATGCAAACCTATTTGTCTTCTTTTTTACATTGCTTCTAGTTTGCATATAATTTGTTAAGTGCATGAACCCTTAAGGTCGATGCGATAATAAGAGTGAATCTCGTGAGGCTTAGAGTCGAAACGAATTTGGATTTTTGACATTGAGTTTAGGAAATTTGATATGAATATGTTGTAGCATTGGGATATGGATGAACAATATGAATTTGATTTGCATGATAGACTTTGATGTATGTTGAAAGGTTAAACATGATTATGCATAAAACTTAATCATGAACTGTAAAAAAACTAAGGCATGAGAAATTTTGTTGATTTAAGTTAATAGTTTTATTTGCTCGTAACTAGTTTTCGTTTATTTTGTTTGTTAAGATGTTTGTGGGTATTATCACTAGAAACTCTCACTAGACTATAACTCGTCCACTAGCTACCTAGTGCTTTAAAGGCTTGTTGCATATGTAAAATACAATGGTGATAATCAACGAAAGTAATTTAGGTTAGTCTAGTTTGTTTATTTATTTTTCTTTTAGATTTTAGGTCGCTTCACTTGCTAGAGACTAGCAAAAAGCTAGTTGAAGGTTGTCATGAGTACTTAAAAAGTACTAATATTTTGTGTTTTATTGTGCTTAATTGTGACAAATAGATTTGATTATAACTCTTTTATTTAATTATTTGCATAAATCTATCAATTTGAAATCACAATATATTTTTTATATATTTCAGATGTTTTTAGCTTCAAAAGTGATGAATAATATAAGCACACGAAGATGAGACACTTCGAACACTCAAATAGCAACCTAAGAGTAAAAAGGATTAAGGCATGTAAGCCTTATATTCGAAATCAACCAGTTTGTAAGGGTTACGTCATCAGCTTGTGCCGCGACGGAGGTTTTTGTGTGCCGCGGCGCAATGGTCTCGTATTTTTGTATGGGGCAATTTTTAGGCTTGTGCCACAGCGGACAAAAAGTTGTGTTGCAGCGCGCATGTATTTTTGAATTGCCCCAATTCTGTACAACCCTTACATCTATAAAACCCTCTTACGTTTTCAACATTACAGAGAATTTTTCACATAATTTTGGAACAATCTTCTACTAAACTAAACTAGATTTTAGGATTTTATCACATCTTAGGGAGGTAAGAGAGGCACATCTAAAGGAGATAAGAAGCTTTTTAAGATTAAAGATTAAGCATTTAGGGAACGAAACATCATCTAAGTCAATTGTGGTATCTACATTTAGGTTACTTGTTGTTGTTAGATATTTCTTTTTCTTTCCTCTCTATAATGTATGTTAGACTATATTTGTCTATGAATATTAATTTAAACATGTTTGGATAAATTTAACTATGGATGTTTAACTTTTGTTGCTATGTTTGCTAGATTTGTTATGGTGAATATTTTTATTGCTTAAATAAATAAAATTGCCCTTTGATTAAGAGTATGTTTAAATGTTTAATTGTGAATTTTCATTGGCCAATTGGAGATTCATGATTAGATTAAAAAATCTTAGAGTTTGGTTTTAGAAACGTCATTCTAACTTTATGTTGAAAAACTTAATCAAAATTTTAAATTGATGACCTAGTCATGGAATTGATATGATTGTCATATTTTTCCTTATGCATAATTTGTCTGCTATTTATTATACTCGATCGTAGGATATTGATTAATTAAACGATAAAGAAAATTACTCGATCGTAGGAATTTTCATAAATAAAAATAAAGCCAGTAATCTTTATTTATTAAAACATTCATGTTAATTTACCATAATATTTCAATGCAAGTATGGTCAACCAAGCTAAACGTCTGTATATCATCCATTGATATTTATCAACCTTTTTGAGCTAGTTCAAGTTCGAAATATTGTTTCATTCTGTTTATTTTGCTACCATTAATTTTGTTCTCGTGTCCAACTTTATTTACAATTTTAATTACTCACAATTTTATTAGTTTTAGGATTCTAATTATTTACAGTTTTAGTTATTTTAAGATTCTAGTTATTTAGTGTTTTAGTAGTTCTATAATTTTAATTAGTTATAATTTTGGTTGATTTATTACTCTAGAGAAGTCAAGAAAAGGTTATTTAGAACCACTGCAATTCCTTAAGAGATTTGCTTATCGCTTACTACAAGTGATTCATACACTTGCAAGTACTATAATTTGCATATCAGAGCTTTGGATTTTTTTTGTATGTAACACGTTACATCCTTCTTTATTTTTGTATGTAATATTTTATATCTACTTTTGTCGTTGCATGTAGCATTTTACATCTACCTTTATTTTGTATATAACCTATTGTATCAACTCTATCTTCACATATAACATATTACATTCATCTCCATCTCAGTCCTTTCTCCTCTTAACTTTATCAAAGTTTAACCTTTTGTTACTTTTATCTTGTTTTTTTGGTATTATAACATCCACTTTTATATTTGAATGTAAAATGTTATGTCCATCACTCTATATTTTTATGTAAGTATTATATCTACATTTATATTTGTATGTAACAAATTACATCCACTTCTGTCTTTGTATATAATATGTTACATTCACTTTGTCTTTGTATATAACATGTTACATCAACTTTAATTTTGTATGTAACATGTTACATTCATCTCCAACAACATTGCAGGAGCTCCGATAAGTATGTAATATGTTACATACAACTCTACCTTTGGATGTAACATGTTATATCTTCTTCCTGCAAGATCATCGGTGGTTGCCACTGACGCTCTGAGACTAAGTCCAATGAGGTTATCGATAGTGGTTGTTAGAGATGTGGTGGGGTCTTCTTACCTTATATATATTTTATTAAAGTTATGAATTAATGCCATTTTGGTCTATTTGTTAAGTAATTTTATAAAAATTTGAGTTTTGGGATAAAATGTTATTAATTTGAAAAAATTGATCAATTTATTTAAAAAATGATATTATTTATGCCAAAATCTTCTAAAATATCTCTAGGTGTACACCTGTTATTTTCTCAATACATTTTGTTGAGACACCTAAGTTCCCCTTTACCCACCTTTGTGAATGTAGGTGATTTTGGAAACCATGTAGATGAAAATATAATTTTCCTTTCTCAAATGGTATTGAAATCGTCAAATAAGGCCCATGATTTTGGAAACAAATTTTAATTACATGATATAATTTTTTTAATTTATAAAATTTTATTTTTGACTATTCATGTAGTGCAAATTTTTTTCTTCTGTAACGCAAAAATCATATTTTTTTTTGCATGTTGTGAACATATTTTTTTTTCATAACGTAAAAAACATATGCTCTTTTAGTGGTTAAAATTAAAACTAATTTAATAACTGAATTATATAAAAATTAGAATGAAATATATTTTCTTTTAAAATATTATAAAATAGAATTTGAAAATAGTTATTGTGTGATGATCTTAGGATGAATGTAAGGGTTTGTTATGTTAATAGTACCCTATTTATGGTACTCGTATCTATTAGTCTCACTATTCTTGAACTGGTAATCTAATGGTATCCTTTTAGTCCAATTACGTGTTTAAATTGGGAGTATAAAGTTGTACCAATTATTAAAATAAAAGTATCAAAAGGATATTAATTAAATGTGAGTACTAAGTGGTACCCTTATTATTATTAAATGAGAGTATCATTGACATATTGGTTAAAAAATATGCATATTATTAGTGTAACAATTCAAGAATAAGACTACTATGGGTGTGATTTATCAATCGTGGGGAAGTTAGATGAAACGGAAGTAACAAGTAACAACTAGTAAGGTATATATTGGGGGATGAACATTTGTATTTAAATTTAAGGCAAAGTAAACAAACGTCGAAATGATAAAGCGTAAACTCAACACATTAAATTCCGACCAAAAAAGAAATTAAAATAAACAGTAATTGGTAGTGGTGGGACAAATTATTGGTTATATATATATATATAATGAGGATGGTGGTAAACTTATTCCGCAATAAATCTGAGTCTGACTCTGAGTATGTGGTAAACTTATTCCGCAATAAATCTAAAATGGTGCCATGGCGATGGCTCTCATCCTGGACAGATTGTTTGGATCGAATTGCACGAATGGATTTTCACTGTTCTCATATCTACAGAGAGGGTAATTCAGCTGCTGATAGCTTGGCTTCCAGATCACCTAGTTTTTGTTCCGCGACTTGGTGGTGGGATGTACCATCTTTTGCGCGTCAATTTACTATTTCTGATTTGGTCGGCAAACCTTCTTATAGGTTTTGCTGATGCAAAGTTATGTAATCCTAAATTTTATTTTTTTAATAATATTTGTGGGTGGTAGGAAAATGAAGAGGGTGCTAAGGACTGCTTTCCATTCTGATGGGGTAACCTGGTGCACCTACTGATTTCGATTACCCATTGACTTATAAAAAAAAAAAAATAATAATGAGGAAGGTGAAAAAAAAATCCTTGGAATTAATGTAGTGTTGGAATATTTTCAAAAACAAATGGTTATAGCATTTAGAATAAAAGTTTCAAATAGTTTAGCAGTTTTTTTTTTTTTTTTTTTTTAAGGTAAAAAACATGTTTTATAGTTACAACTTTTAGATATAAAATATTACCATATTTGTTGAAAGATTGTGAGACTTTTGTTAGGACATGCATTTTTAAGGTGTTGTAATTGTTGACATTGGTTTCAAAGAGCCAGACATAAATTTTGGATTATATGTCATTGAATTAAAATCATGTACAATAGATGAAAAGGCACCAAAAATATATGTATAACTCTCTAGACAAATCACAATTTATAAAAATAAATTAACCCAATTTAAAGGATAAATGAAATTTTATAAACAAGTTATTTATTTAGATCATTTATAGATATTTTTCACCAACATTTATATATAAATAAAGTTAGTATTTTAAATAATACTGAATAAATCATTCATTTAAATCATTTATAGATATTTTTTACCATTTATATAAAAATAAAGTTAGTATTTTAAATAATACAAATTTAAAACATTAATTAAGTTAAGTGTTTATTTATTGAACTCCAATACATTATATAATAGGTGAGGACAAATAACGTTTTAAATACAGTTACTTATAGGACTTGAAGCCAACTTGAAAAATATATTATTTAATATAACTTTGTAGTATCATAATTTAAAACTTTAAAATTTTGACTTAAAAGATCAAAAAAATCAACTACTAACAACAAATATAAGAATTTTTGACTAGATGTAGTAGATGATGAGTAAATAAAATTCCAAGCACAATAAGAAAGGGAATATTGCAGTTAGAACTATAAGTAGAAAATTGAGCGGATCGACCAACATTACCTTTCTCGTGGGTGGGTTTTAGTTGGTGCCTTGAGGGCTTTTTCAGAGTCCTTCATTTTCATTCCTATAAAGTTTTATTAAAAATAATTTTTTTATACATATTGCCGACGCTTTATTAGTTCCCAGTTCCCCCATCCCAGGCACGCCATGTTTGCCAATGCTAAATGGGTGTGTTTCAAAACTCTATAAGAAGCACTCCTTATATAATTTTGGTGTAACCTCCTTAAATAAGAAATGTGACTTTTTATAAGAAAATTAATTATCATAATTTTATCACAATAATTTTAATACGATACCTTTGTTTCAGTACACCATTTATATTTATATATTTTTTTCTTTCTTAAAAAATTATTATTGAAATCGGTTTAAGCTCTTAGTACATAATTAAATCAAATATTTTATTATTTTAATTCAATACACTTTAATAATATATCACAATGTAGTTCAACTCAATACAAAATTAATTTAATATAGAGATGTTAATGGGATTTAATTTGATTATAGCTAATTATATCTGACCATTGAATTACTTCTATTTATTTTTGTCTTAATTTTAAAAATTATTAATTAATTTGAAATTGTCATAATATTTATAGATATGATTTTATTCTACAATTGATATTATCGATTAGATTTATCAAGTTAATAAATAAGATTGTTTTATAATTAACTGCCTACATATGATTGTGACATTTGTTAATTTGTATGTATTTGGAAACGTTTACGAGAGCCCCATATATATAAAGTTTTAGTTAGTTATTTACCATGTATATTTGGCAGTACTTGGAATATTACTTTTACCTTGCTTTGACAATTATTTGGGGGTGAATGTAAATATATGACCGACTCATTAAAATTTGAGAAAAGAATAAAAATAATATTTTATAAAATTTATAATAATAAAAATAATATTTTTTTTTATATTTAAAAAATATATTTTTATAATTTAAAAATATTTTTTATATTATTTTTTTTAACGCTTGTCTAATTGAACACCATTTAAATTAAAGTGCGATAATTTAGTTTCGTTAAATTGGAGGTGTTAGTTTTGTTGTTATATATTTTAGAGGTATTATTTTTGATAATTTTTCTTAAAAAAAATTCATTTCCAGTCACAATAAATTTAAATAAGATAAAATTATATCCCTTGAAATTTAAAAGTTGAGATTTAGGATTTTTTTTTTTTTAATAAAAAAAATAACAAGTACAGGATACTCTTGGTATTTATAAAAGCAAAATTAAAGATGTAATTTTGTTATGGACAGAAAGTAATTGTCTGCATTTGGTGAGATGTAAGAATCCAATGTTAGTAGATCAGTAGGAATCGTACAACTCAACCAAAACTCACATGCATACATATACCACAAAGGATATAATATATATATATATATATATATATAACAACATTTTGGAAATTATCAAAAACTAGAAAATTAGAGAATATTATATATGGGTTGGTTTTATATTTGGGTAATGCTGATTATTCTTCTAATATTCCAAGAAAATTACTCATCATGTAATAGTAGTAGTAGTACTAATTTTAGAGTTAAAGGATCAGGAGGAAATGTCACTTATGATGGAAGATCTCTTATCATTGATGGCCAAAGAAGATTGTTATTTTCTGGTTCTATTCATTATCCTCGTAGCACTCCACAAGTAATATATTCTTCTTCTTTTTCACAAGCAATTGTGTAAAATCTACCTTAATTTTCATTTAAAAAAGGAAAGAAATTTAAATACATAACTGCAGATGTGGCCATCTTTGATATCAAAAGCAAAGGAAGGTGGAGTTGATGTGATACAGACTTATGTCTTTTGGAACGTTCACGAGCCCAGACCTGGTTTGGTTTGTTTTCTTTTCTTTCTCTATCTTTCTACGTCAATTTAATTATATTTTATCTTGATTCTTGACCTTATTATATATGAATATCATTATTATTATTTTTCTTTTTTTAATTTGCATACAGTATGATTTTAGTGGAAGATTCGATTTAGTGAGCTTCATTAAGGAAATTCAAACACATGGGCTTTATGTTTGTCTTAGGATCGGTCCCTTTATAGAGGGTGAATGGACTTACGGGTATGATATATATTTTTTTTATTTACTCATATCAATACTCTCTATTTTCATCCACTTTTATTCCTTTTTGTTTGAAAGAAAAAATAAAAGTAATTTCTTTTGGGATTCCCCTTATGATTTTTTTTTTTAATACATTCATAAGAAAAGTGCACACCTCCACTATTATAGACTTGGATGATAAAGTAGCATAAAAAAAAATTATTTATTTGGAAAACTTACAAAATA
Source organism: Elaeagnus macrophylla (assembly GCA_029378325.1). NCBI lineage: Eukaryota > Viridiplantae > Streptophyta > Magnoliopsida > Rosales > Elaeagnaceae > Elaeagnus > Elaeagnus macrophylla. Next base: position 56,246,878 of record CM055641.1, on the reverse strand, counting down.
GTAATGATCAGTTATATAAATATTTACAGTTAATTTACAAAAGAATTTCATTATACTATTCAATTTTTCAATTTTCATTTTAATACAACTAATACACATCCGTGTGAAAGTTTCACACACATTTTTATGTAATTTTTACACAGGTATGTAAAACTTTTACATATTTAAAATGATTCTTTACATACATATTTAACTTTTGCACGATTCTTTAAAAATTTAACATATTTAAAGTCTACGTTCAAAATTTTGCTTAAGTCGTTATCTTTTTGTGTTAAAACTAAATCCAAAATGTACGTAGAGGGCTCCCATTTTGGTTACAAGACATACCTGGCATAGTATACCGCACGGATAACAAACCATTCAAGGTATATATTTCTCTCTTTAATTTTATTTTATTGTCATTTTAATAACAATTTCGACAAAAGTAAAATTTAATATTATATATATATGATGATAAATTATTGCGTGTAATGGTAAAAACAATATTTAGTGGCTCGGCTCCAAGATAAAAGTTCTGTTATATTTGAGCTAACTTTTATTTTCTTTTCTTTTTTTGTTTTTGTTGGAAACTTTATTAATAGTTGTACATGCAAAATTTTACAACAAAAATAGTAAAAATGATGAAGACAGAAGGTTTATATTATTCGCAAGGAGGCCCAATTATATTATCACAGGTATCCATTCTCCTATATTACTTATATATTCTTAATATTAAAGCTCTTATAATTCTAAACAAATAAATTCCAACTTCAATGAATATAAAATGTAATGCTATTCTTCTTATTATATATAGATAGAAAACGAATATGGAAACATAGAAGCAGCATTTAAGAAACATGGACCAGCATACGTTCGTTGGGCTGCAAAAATGGCAGTTGGGCTTCAAACAGGAGTTCCATGGATCATGTGCAAGCAAAATGACGCCCCTGACCCTGTGGTCAGTCACCCACACATCCACTAACTTTCTCTCTCTCATTTTTTTTTTTCTCTTTCAAATACGGGATTAATTCTTAAATTTTTTTTTCTTAGTAAAAACAAAAAGATCTCAATCTGCTATAAAAAAAAAAAAAAAAAAAAAAAAAAAAAAAACTCTTAATCTCTCTTTGCTTGATATCCAAAAAAAAAATTAACTTTGCATTTATTTTGTCAACAATAATATTTTCTTTTAGTTAGTATGTTAAGAATAGTTGAGTGTGTTATATAAAAAAAAAAATAAAACTTTGCATTTATTTCAATTAATAATTTGTATTTTGCTTTGCTTTTTGTTTTTATATATTAATAATTAACATCACTCCCTACATGTGTAGATCAATACATGCAATGGTATGAGATGTGGAGAAACTTTTGCAGGGCCAAATTCCCCAAATAAGCCATCCTTGTGGACAGAGAACTGGACATCTTTGTATGTTTTTTTTTATTTTTTCCTTCTAATACTTACTTATTTTTCTCTTTTGGGTATGTGACCGTATATGTTTCGTACTTATATATATATATTTTTACATTTTAATCATATTATTATGAAAGTGATCATACAAGGGCATGACTTAAATGCCATTTTTGTTTTAAAAAAAATAATGTCTGCCGATATGTTTCCGTTTTTCTATTTGCTTATAATTCACAAGACAAGTAAATTAGAGTCCGTTTTTTCTCTACAAAAAAAAAAAAAAAAAAAAAAAAAAAAAGGCACGTGTCATTGGATTTTTTTTTTACTTTTTTAATTTACTGTTTCATGCCCAGATATTTATATCATCTTCGACACAATTGGATTGACAATTTGATATGCCAATTAATTCTTATTTCATCATCCCAATTTTGAAGTATTAGCCATAAGAAAGGGGAAAAGATCTTAAGATGCGTACAAAATTAAGCTGTAGAAACTAAATATTAAATACCAAAAAAATTTGTTTATAAATAAGTACGATTTTGTTTTATGGATGAATTTAATTACCTCTCCTGTGTTTTGGTCTCCCTGTTTTAGCATAGAAGTATATGGTGGAGGACCATATATTAGGTCAGCTGAAGACATTGCATTCCACACCACACTTTTTATTGCAAAAAATGGAAGCTATATCAATTATTACATGGTATCTTCATTTTTCTACTTGTTACGTATTCAGTTTATATATATAATCACTTGCTAATTATGAATCTTATTCACAATTGTGTTATATATTAATTACATTTGATCTCTTTAATTCTTCAGTATCATGGTGGAACCAATTTTGGTAGAACAGGGTCTCCATTTGTTCTTACGAGTTATTATGATCAAGCTCCTTTAGATGAATATGGTGAGATATTTAGATTAATTATATATTAGGTCCTCAATCTATATATAATATTTAAATTGTAATGGATTTTAAAATTATAGGCTTGCTAAGGCAACCGAAATGGGGACATCTTAAGGATTTACATTATGCAATTAAAGCCTCTTCTTCAACTTTACTTCAAGGAGTACGTACAAATTTTTCTTTAGGTCCACTTCAAGAGGTATATATTGTTTATCCAATTTATCATTCTTAAATTTTCCAAAAAAAAATTTGAAAATTATTTATCCAGTTATTATATATATAATTTTAACTCAATTACAAATCAAAAATGAACATAAACAATTGTAATCTCAAGTTATACTACAAGAGAAATTAAAACCTTACATAAGCGCACTCTTCTTCTGTTGGGATATGAGTGGCGCAGCGGAGTGTTGGACAGATTGAGAATACTGAATAATTAATTTGCAAGAGTAATTAAAATGACACAAAATATTTAACGTGGAAAAACCCACTCAATGTGAGAGGGAAACAACCACGGGACAACTCCGAAAAACTTCCACTATATCAAAATGGGTACAACAATTCTCTCAAGTTTATGCCCAAACTTGAGGTATTACAATATTACACTCACAAAGTGTATCTCTCACACTCACAAATGTGTGGTAAATTTCTCACTATTTTATCTCTGCAGATATTTATCACTCTCTGCAAGAACACCTCACTTTTATCTCACAGCTTAAATTTTACTGTGGTATTTTCTGAGCTGATTTTCTTATCAGCTCTTCTCTCTAAATCTCAGTAGTGAATTTTGAGATTTCTTGTTATATTTTGAGCTGTCTCGCTCTTCTCTATTTATAGAGAAATATTTAAGGGTGTATGCATCATTGCATACGTCTTCTATGCAGCAAAGAAAGAAAACTGCATTTCAACAAAAGCAGCTGGTGTTGAAGACTTCCTTGTTGCCGACTAATTTCTTTAGCAAATGTTGCACCAACTTCTTCTTCTTTTGCTTCTTTTTTCTTCTTTTGCTTATTCAAAGAAGTCTATGCATGAGGCAGGCCCATCATCTTCTTGGGTCTCCTCTTTCAGTCTTTAAGTGATGGTTTTATTTTCAGTTTTTAGTATTTTCGAGTTATTTTTCATTTTTTTTGCTCCTATTCCAACAATTTCATTATTTGTTCTCTTTTGATCTACTATCTTGTTTGTGTCTTTCATTTTTGTGTTGTTCTATTCTTTGTGCTTGTGGTCGCTGATTACGAAAGAATTGAGAACTCGAGTGAATATGTTGGATTTGATGATTGACCTTGATGAACTAATTGAAAAGGAGAAAGAAAAATCGGAGATCGCAATTGTTGCTAAATTGTTTTCACCCAGGCCTATTAATCTGGAGGCACTACTCTAAGTTCATTGCAAGATTTGGTCTAAGAATGCTGGTTTGGATTTAAGATGGTAGATCGATGTGTTTTCGTCTTCTCTTTGAAGAAATTTATGAGATGGATGCGGTACTTCATAAAGCCCCATGGAGTTTTGACAATAGTCTCCTTGCTATTCAGAAACTCCTCCCTGGTCTTTCTCTTTCCAAACTTGTATTTGATTCAATGCCAATTCGGATCCAATTGCATAACTTTCCTTGGATTGGAGGAAAGAAGCTATAGTTCGGATAATTATGTCTTGTTGAGAAAAATCCAATGAAAATGTAGACTTAACACACATTAGTATCTACAAGATGCAATGATGCACTCAAGAACAACAAATGTTGTATGCAAACAACAACAAGAATTTCACCAGAACTGCATTAGCCTCCTTGTATTATTCAATCAAGTTTTAGAACCTTAGTCACATGTACAAGCATCCTAACACATCATCTATTTCTACACTACTTAAACATACAATCACCACAGCTTCTTGGACTCACACCACACTACAATGGCTATGACACCTCTAACTATCTCTAACTATCACTATAGGCACACAATGAACTAGTACCTCTCGTGTGAGAGGCTACACACTATATATAGAGATTCCATTCGTCACAACTATACAGTGTTTACAAGTTCACACCAAGTTGCCTAGTGGTTCATCCACTTGCGCATTAATTCCAAGTCATTCTTGGTGCCAGATCAACAAATTCTCCACCTTGGGACCATGAATGAATCAACCTATTACCTCTTTGTCTATCCACTACCTTCAATACTAGTGCTTTCCACTATACTTACAAAAGTTTTGTACAACACCAACTTGTGCAGAGGAACCACCTTAGTCAGCATATCAAATGTTTATTCAGTATGTATCTTCCTTAACTCTACCAACTTCTCCTCAGTTACATCTCTAATAAAATAGAGCTTCACATCAACATGCTTAGTGTGCTCATGAGGTTGGGGGTTCCTAGACAAGTGTATTTCTCCCTTTTTGTCACATTATACTACCATTTTGTCTTGTACAAATCCCAGCTCCTCAATGATTCCTTTCAACTACAAGTCTTCCTTCACAGCTTCTACAACAGCTACATACTCAACTTCTGTGGATGACAAAGCCACTATCCTTTGCAAGTTTGCTTTCCAACTTAACAGCCCACTCCCAAATTGAACAGATAGCCTGTTTGTGACTTCTTCCTGTCTAAATCTCCAACAAAGTCAGAATCTACGTATCCTACCACCTGAGGCATCTCTATATGTTCACTATACATTAAACTAGTGGTTACATTTCCTTTCAGGTATCTAAATACCTACTTAACTGCTTCCTTCCTAGCCTGCTCATATACCTTCTCACCAAGCTAGCACTATGTGCTAGATTAGGCCTAGTGCATACCATAAGATACATTAGGCACTCTACAACACTAGCATATGAGACCTTCTCCATGTAAATCTCCTCCTCACTTGTCACGGTGCACATGAGACTGACAATTTAAAATGTGTAGCTAAGGGAGTTGACATTGGTTTGGCAGCTTCCATTCCAAACTTCTTCAACAACTTTTCAACATATTGAGTTTGAGTTAACATTAAATTTTGGGCATTTCTATCCCTCCATATCTTCATGCCCAATATCCTCATAGAATGGAAACTTGCTAAGCCTCAGATCCCCAAAAAGACCTTGCTTGTGTAGTTCTTGTAACCCTATCACATTAATGTGAGCCTCTATAGTGCCATGATGCACAAAAACTTGATAACCAAATTTTGTAATTTATAAAAGCTCGCAAGTGCACGAGTCACTTGTAGTAAGCAACAAGTATACTCCCAAGATCTTCTCTCAAAGGAATTGCGGTGGTTTTCAAAAGAGTCAAATGTAATCCAAAACGTAACAATAAAATAAATTCTAAACACTCTAATCGAAGGTTGGTTTTGTAAATGGTTTCTAAAATCATAAAAATACTGAAACAATAAAAGTAAGTGCGTGAAAGTTTTGTTGAAACGATGAGATGAACGAGTGTGGGAAATTAGTTAGTAAACTAATCATGGATGAGTTGATTTATGTGGTTTTGACAATTAAGCACGAAAAAGTAGAATTTAATGATTATTTTCTCTAACCCTAGAAAATCCCAAATCAATGGTGATTTTCCCTTAATTAACTATTAGCTTCTTTGATCCAGACTGTTAATTAGTTAATTAGCCTTAAACCTAGGAAAATAGTTTAATCACCTAATTCAAGACAAATCAATGCACTTAAACTAGGCTCATGCTCAAGAGTGCTCAATTGAATTCAGATGGCGTTTCTAAAACTCAACCCTAAAATGTTTCATATCACAAATCAAATTGGCCAGAAATAATTGATGAACATACGTATTAAAAACAATGACCATGAATTAAATTACTTAATCATAAAATTATCCACACAATCAATCATCCAATCATAGTTACATCACCAAAATCCCACACATAAAGAGTTTAGCTACTCATAATGAAATCCAAATCAATATTTTTCATTACAAATAACATTCTATGAATTCTTAAAGAGAAAAGAAATTACAAACAATAAATTACCCCACTTCCACTTTTAAAACAAGCCCTTGATGTTGGATGATCACCTTCTTCAAGGTTGTTGATGGAGCTTCAATGGAGGAGCATTAATGGAGTAATTTTCTCTCTAAAGAATGTGGAGAAGAAGAAGAAAAGCACTATTCACGCTACTGTTCATGAGTTGGTGGAGGCTGAATAATCTATATTCTGTTGGAGGCTGGAGAGGATGTTGTGTTTTTTAGGTCTTTTCTTTCCTTGTAAGGGTTTCCAATCAATCTGTAAATCTCGTGGCCCAGGAGGAGTCCAATCCCCGCGCGCGCGCCGCGGCGCACCTTTTTCCATGCCGCGGCGCACATGTGATATTGATTTACGAATAAAAATAGAAACCTCCCTGCCGCGGCATAACTTTCCCTCGCCGCGGCGCGCAATGTGTTCATGATTTTTGGGTCCAAAGCAGAAACCTCCTCGCCGCGGCATAACTTTTCCTCGCCGCGGCGCACAATGTTTTGATGATTTTCATGTTTCAACTCGAGAGCCTCTCGCCGCGGCACGCCTTGCATGTAACAGTGTACATGGTATGTACATGTATGTACATGCTTTGCTGATTCTCGATGTAAGGCTTACGTCCCTCAATGTAATGCTTGCATTTTTAAACACTTTTGCTCTCTTTTTCCACATTTCTTCCCAAACCTACTTTGACCTACAAAACAATAAAATACCCTCCAAAACAAGATTATATTGAGATTAAATGCAAAATAGATGCTTAAAAACATAACAAATAGTAGGTCAAAATAGTGTTCATCATGCCACAACTTGAGTCTTGATTCACATTCTTCCTCATCCATTGCAAATGTAGGTGCATTGACTTCACCTTTTAGCACATAAATTACATTATTTAATTCTCTTTTGAAGTAGATCATAAATCATTTTGTCACCCTTAGCTCTATGCCATACGTTTTGAAGACATACCCCTTTTTCACTAATTCACCTAGTGAGATAAGGTTTCCTTTCAAACCAAAGACATGTCTCACATTTCCAAAGGTTCTCTTAATGCCATCCTCCAACTTTTGAGTCACAACTCCCAATCCTACCACCTTGCACACCTAGTCATTCCCCATGCACACAACTCCATTTGTCATTGGATTGTATAACATGAACCAGTCTTTACAGGGTGTCATATGGTAAGAGCACCCAAAGTCCAAGATCCACTCTATATGACAATGATTATCAACCAATGTGAGGGCCTTTGCACTTTCATACCCATCGTGTGCAACAAATGCCTTTGTAGAGCCACTATAGCTCTTTTTCTCTCTGAATCTTTTTCTTTTATCACTTTTGAAATGGCCATTTTTGTGACAAATGAAACACTTGAGAGGTTTCTTGTTTCTTGATTTTCATCTTACATTTGGCCTATATGGTTTTGATTCTCTTCTTTCACTCATCTCCCTTACAGTCAATGCATCTCCACTAATACCAGTAAACAAAGTTTTGTTTGAGGCCTTCATGTCAAGCTCCTTTGATCTTAATGTAGAAACCACCATTCCTAAGGTCAAATACTCCTTGCCATACTCGATGGCTGCCCTTATAACATCAAAGGATTCAGGCAGTGAATGCAAAAGAATCACTACTTGATTTTCATTACTGATCACCTCCTTTATGTTTGAGAGTTCAATATTGACTTTTTTAAAGTCATCAAGATTGGCTTCCAAAGTCATGGAGGTGTCCATCTTATACCCAAACAACTTTTTCTTCATGTAGATCTTATTGGATAGAGCTTTTCTCAAATAGGATCCTCTAATTTATTCCATAAGCCATATATTGTCGTCTCATCATTAACTTGCCTCAAGACTGCATCAGATAAGTTCAATTTTATGCTTGTGAAGGCTGTATCAAGAATTTCCTACTTCTTTGGGGCTGTAATTGTTTCTGCAAGCTAAGGATTCTCTGTGAGAGCGATCGACATTTTTTGTTGCACAAGATAACCTTCATCTTCTTCCTCTAAATATCGAAATCTCCAGTCCCATTGAACTTCTTTATGTCAAGCTTTAATGTCCCTATTCTTAACTCGCTTACTTAGACCTTCTTGATTCAAGATTCAATCAAGAATGTTGTCATTGTTTGACTCCCCACAATCTGCACGCTCTAACACCAATTTGCTGAGAAAACTCCAATGGAAATGCACACTTAACACACACCAGCCTCTACAAGATGCAATGATGCCCTCAAGAACAACAAATGTCGTATGCAAACAGGTATTTCACCATAACTGCATTAGCCTTCTTGTAATATTTAATCAAGTTTGAGAACCTTAATCACATGTACAAGTCTCCTAACACATCATTTGTTCTACACTACTAGAACATACAATCACCACATCTTCTTGGACTCATACCACACTATAATGGCTATGACACCTCTATTTGTCACTATAGGCACACAATGAACAAGTACATCTCAAGTGAGAGGCTACACACTATATTTAGAGCTTACATTCTAAAGAATTTTGTTGTCAGAATAATTTTTGTGTATATTTCATTATGTCAAGCCTTACAGCATATATACAGTTTACATATGATACGATCTACTATTATAGTAGCTATTTTAGGTAAATTCTTTCAATGACAATAATTACAGGGTGTTATCTAATCAGCTGTGATTTTTTCCTTATCAGCTATGATATAACAATTATTACATGGTGTCATTAATCAACTGCGATTCTTTCCTTATCAGTTGTGATATGACAACTATTACAAGGTGTCATCTAATTAGCTACGATTCTTTCCTTCAAGACTCCCCCTCAAGTTAGAGTGAATATTGATCACTCCTAACTTTCCCAACAATAATGAAAACTGATTTGAACTCAAGGGCTTCGTGAAAATGTTTACTGGTTACTCCTTGGTTCTTATATGTTCTGTTTGAATCAATCCTCTTTGCACTTTCTCTCTTACAACAAGGTAGTCTATTAATATATGTTTGGTCCTTTCGTGGTACACAAGATTAGACGCTATGTGTATTACGGCCTTGTTATCGCAGAACAACTTGACTGATGGCAACTGTTTAACATTCAAGTCTTTTAAAATGTGTTGCAACCAAGTTATCTCACAACAAGTAGTGGCAATGGAGCAATACTCGGCTTCTACACTTGAATGCATGACTGTGCTATGTTTCTTTGTTTTCCATGAAATGGGGACATGTTCGAGGAAGATGCAATAACCTATTGTTGACTGTCTAGTGTCTTTACAGTGCGCCCAATCTGCATCACAATATGCTCTTAATTCCAATGACCCTTTTGAAGGTAGGAAAATGCCCTATCCTAGTGTCTGCTTGAGATATCTCAACATCTTGTGGGCTGCATCTAAGTGAGGTTTTCTTGGTTTATCTATTAACTAACTAAGTATATGAATTGCACACATGAGGTCAGATCTTGTTATTATCAGATAAATAAAGCGTCCAACAAGCCTTCGATATTGAGATGCGTCTTCTAGCAATCTTCCATCTTCTTGTGTAAGGGTTATATTTTGCTTAATTGGAAAACATGAAGGTTTTGCACCAAGGAATCATGTGTCTTCAAGTATTTCCAAAGCATACTCTCTATGACTTAATGTAATGCTGTGCTTGGACCTTGCTACTTCTAATCCAAGAAAATATTTCAACTGTCCCATATCCTTCAGTTTGAAGTGGCTTGATATAAAGTTTTTGGTCCTCATAATATCATCTAAATTGTTTCCTGTAAGAATTACATCATCCATGTAAACCAATAAAGCTGTAAAGGTACCTTGATGGCTTCGAATGAGCATGGAATAATCAGACCATGATTACTTGAAACCAGTTGACTTGATGGAGGAGGAGAGCTTCAAAAACCATTTCTTGGAGGCTTGTTTCAAGCCGTATAATGATTTTTATAATTTAGAGACCTTATTATCCCCCTTTGGTTCAAAGCCGGAAGGAAGTTGCATGTACGCATCTTCATGGTAAAGATGCCAATTTTGTTGTGCTACGAGACTGAGTAAGATGCGGACTGTGGTGAGCTTGGCAACTAGCACAAATGTTTCCCTATAATCAAGGCTTCCACTTGGTTGTAACCCTTGGCCACTAACCTGGCCTTATAGCGTTCAATGGTTCCATCGTGGTTGTACTTGATTTTGTACATCCATTTACAACCGATTGGTCATTTGTGAACTAGTGGTGGAACTAGGCTCCATGTTTTGTTAGCTTGCATCACTTGAATCTCTAGATGCATCGCTTCTCTCTGCTTTGGGTCTTTAACTACCTGAGAAAAAGATGTACGTTCTCTTTGTAGGGTAATACTAGCAGTAAAGGTTCTACTAGGAGAAGAGAGATTGGCATAAGAAAAGACATGAGAGAGATTATGAGCCATACCAGGAGTTGTGACCTCGTTCGAAGAAGACAAAGGAGCTAGACGTGAGGGGAGGGCCGCATCAATGTGAAAGTCCTGCAATGCAGTAGGGAGCTTTGTAACTCGAGAAGACTTGGGTGGTCGTGCTGGAGATTGTTTTGGAGGCAAAGGTGATTGAATGTGATAAGAGGAGATTGTGTCAAAGTTAGAAAGGATGATATCAGATGATACGAATTCTGTAGATAGGAGAAATTTGGCAAGAGAATTACTAGGATGATGCTCAGCAGAAGATTGGGAATTTTGAGAGATTGTAGGTGGAGAGCTATGTATGGGACTCGAAGGAGGAATTATAGGAGTTGAAATAGAAGGGTTATCATAATGGGCCAAATGGGTAAGAGAAGAAAACAAATCAGTGTTTTGTGAAGGAAAATACTCTAAATTTTTCTTGAAAGGAAACATATTCTCAAAGAAAACCACATCCCTTGAAACTAGGGATTTCTTAGTTGTAAAGTTACAGACTTTATAACCCTTTTGGCCGTGTGGATAGCCAAGGATAATGCATTCCGTTGATTGAGGATCAAACTTACTAGGACGAGTTGGATGTGTGGATACAAAGCATTGATAACCAAAAACTCTTAAATGAGAATAACTAGGTTCCTTATGGAGAAGTTTTTCAAAATGTGTTTTTCCCTGAAGAATTGGAGTTGGTGTTCGATTAATCAAGTAAGTAGCTGTGAGTATGGCATCCCCCCAAAAAGGTTTTGGCAAATTGGTTGGAAAAGAAGGGCCCTGGCTACATTTACCAAGTGTCGATGTTTGCATTTAGCCACATCAGTTTGTTGTGGTGTGTTGACATAACTAGTTTGGTGGACAATGCCTTTAGAAGAATAAAACTAGGGAATTTTAAACTCTGGACCGTTGTCACTCCTAACAATCTTAACATTTTTATCAAACTGAGTTGCAACTAAATAAATAAAATGGATGAGAAGAGTGCGTGCTTCAGATTTGTGTCTCATTAAATACATCCAAGTGCTTCGTGAATGATCATCAATAATGGTTAGAAAATATTGTGCACCATAAAAAGTGGGAACGTGATAACCTCCCCAAATATCAATGTGAATTAAATCAAAGCATAATTCACTAATACTTAATGGAAACGGTTGTCTAGTAAGTTTGGTTAAAGGACAAATAGAACAAGAGCTTGAATCACAAGCTTTATTTGCAAGGAATGAAAATAATGAAGATGCTTTATTTGAAGGATGACCAAGTCATCGATGCCATAAACTATCCGAGTTGGTGTGTATCGCATTGCATGTTCCTTTATGTGGTAGATTGAGTTGGTAGAGTCCCTCCTTCTCAGTTCCCGTCCTAAACATCTTCCCCAATTGTAGGTCCTGTATGACACATATCTGTTTTAGAAATATGATAATAAAGAAAGAATCGAATGCTAGTTTGCTCACAGAAATCAAGTTGAGGTAAAACAAAGGGACACATAGGACGTTATGAAGAACAAAATGTGGAGAGAAAACTACGGTGCCAACATGAGTAACATGTGCTGTGGTACCGTCGGGAAGCTTGACCCAACGATTAGGGACTGACTTGAATGAGGTAAGCAAGATGGAATTACAAACAATATAATCGCTTGCACCACTATCTAATATCCATAGTGGCTCCTTACTATTTTATGCAAGGGAGAAAATTTTACCCTAAAAGCTCTTCATAAATTGAAATGTTAATAATAAAGTTGGCTGAAGCAGCCTTCATTTTGGTTAGGATTTGATTGAAAAGTTGGTGATACTCTTCTTATGGAAATGGGAAGTCAGTCACAACTTCCTTTTGAACATCTTGAGGGCCTACATGGTTTGCCTTTGATCTTGCTCGGTAACTTTCAGTAGCATTCTTCCTCCTTCGACAGTGGTCATAGGGCCTACATGGTTTGCCTTTAATATGTGCACTTGAGATGAGCTCTGTATTTCTTTGTGTTGTGGTTGGTCATGTTGCATTTTTCACAAAATTTGGCTTGTCCTTCTACAGACTTGAAATCACGACTCACTTTCTTTATTGAAAAAGTAGAGGATTTTGGTGGTGCTGTGGACTTGCCAACAGTAGTCTCTACCTGTATCTCTTCGCATAGTACCATTGCATAGGCTTTGTTTAGGTTCGAAAGTGGATCCAACCCTATTATGTTGCTTTGGGTCTGTGCAAAACTTTCATTAATTCCCATAAGAAATTTCATGGTCTTTTGTGTCTCCATGAACTTCTTAACTTCAGTGGCTGCTTCACAAGTACAAGTAGAAAAGGAACAGAGAGCTTCCTTTTCATCCTATAGACTTTTGAGCTTTGTGAATAAGGAAGTGACTAAGTTTTGTGCCTTGTTCACATCATGTATGGCGTTCTCTATATTGAACAATGAAACTGCATTAGTGTGAGAGAATCTCTCTTGCAACTCTAACCACATACCTCTAGATCCTTGCAATGGATGACACTGCTTGAGATGTCCTTTGACATGGCTCCTAGCAGGTAGGTTTTGACAAGGACGTTGTATCGGTCCCATTGCAGTTGTTCATTAGGATTGTGAGTCAGCCTTTTTAGGGTTCCATCAATAAAACCCTTCTTGTTTTTTATGGTGAGTGCCATGTTCATTGATTTCACCCACGTTGTATTATTGTTTTCCATTAGCGGTTGTCAAATGAAGGCAACGCTTGGTTGATCGAATGATGGAGGAAAAGAGGATGATTGGAATTCTCCCATTGTTCTGAGGTCTTGGAAGAGTTCGAGCTCTTTCCGGGTTCAATGAGTCCCTGCTCTTAATTACCACCTATGATGATGCAAACCCCACAACACAATTCCTACGACCCACTAGCAACAAGGACTAGAGAACCACAAGAAATTCGGTTCAAGACCCAACAACAAATTATCATGCGATTTCTAAGCACAACAATAGATTTTTGGCTGCAAGAATATCACCTCAACACATGGATATTACTCACCACGCACCAAGAAGAGAAGAAACACCACAAAGGGATGCAAGTCCTTTGATAAGTTTGGGTTGCAATGAAGCAAAGAGCTCTTGGGCTCTCAAATTTGTTTGTAAAAACAAAATTCTCATTAATGAACAAAGTTGCCTTTTAGGCTGCTACAAATTGTCTTTATATAGACCACAAACAAAACCTAAAAGAAAAGAAAGCATCTCAGCCATTGGATTTGATCCAATGGTCCAAATTACAAAAATTGCATCTGTGCCACGGCGAGCAAAACAATCATGCTGAGGCAAGGAGGCTCGGGATACACTTTTTTAAAATAGGCATGCCGCGGCGGAGTAAATTCCATCCTACGGCGAGGAACCTTGGCATCCAACCTGAGAGGCTTGTGCCGTGGGGCCCCAAAAACCATGCCGCGGCGCGCACACTCGCCCATCTCTACGCGCACATCTACCCACTCGCGCTTGTCCAGTCATCATGCCAAAACAGAACCCATTGGGCCGCGGGGCCCTAAATACTTACTGCGGCATGCATGCCTGGCCAAAATTCTTACCAAAACAGAGGACCACTCGCCGCAGCGGCTATAAATCCATGCCGCGGCGCAAAACTTCTTCTTCCAATTCTGCCTCTATCACATTGCTTGGCCTCTCACAAGCTTTGTGGTCATTCCTCATCATCCCTTGGCCTTGTATCAGCTCTTGGACAAGTCCGTTCAAAGCTTCCTTGAGTTGTCTCGCCTTCAACCTCGTGATTGGCCCATTCGGGATGAGAAGTGGTAGTAGCGCCAATTGATTCGTATCATTCCCCCCTCTTCAAAAGGATTCAACCTCAAATCTTCACTTGCATAATCAAAAGGAGAAAGATCATAAACATTAAAAGATGCGCTAATATTGTACTCACCTGGAAGGTCGACCTTTTAGGCATTGTCATTGATACGTTCAAGTACTTGAAACGGTCCATCTCCTCTAGGTTGTAGTTTGGACCTTCGTTTTTCAGGAAAACGTTCCTTCCTCATATGTACCCAAACCCAATCATCGGGTTTGAAAATGACCCTAAGTTGCCCTTTGTTAGCCTTGAATGCAAATTCTTCATTCTTTTTTCTCAATGCGCTCGTGAATGCTCTCATGTAATTTCTTTACCATTTCAGCCTTCTTGGCACCTGTTAAATCTGTTCTAACTGAAACAGGTAAAGGTAATAAATCCATAGGAGTGAGTGGGTTAAAACCATAAACAATTTCAAAAGGTGTATGGTTAGTAGTGGAATGCACACTCCTATTATAAGCAAATTCAACGAAAGGCAAACATTCCTCCCAATTTTTCAAATTTTTTTGAATGACCGTTCGTAACAGAGTAGACAAAGTTTGATTAACTACCTTTGTTTGGCCATCAGTTTGGGGATGACAAGTAGTAGAAAACAAAAGTTTCGTCCCCAACTTAGCCTATAGAGCTTTCCAAAAATAACTTAAGAATTTGACATCCCTATTAGAAATTATACTTTTTGGAACTCCATGTAGCCGTACAATCTCTTTAAAAAAAGGATTGACAATGTTAGTTGTGTCATCGGTTTTGTGACACGCAATAAAGTGTGCCATTTTTGAAAACCTATCAACAACTACAAAAATGGAGTCTCTTCCTCCTCTAGACCTAGGTAAACCCAAAATAAAGTCCATGGAAATATCCACCCAAGGTGAACTAGGCACCGGTAAGGGTGTATACAGTCCTTGAGGTAGGACTTTGGACTTTGCTTGCCTACATGTGATGCACCTAAAGCAAATTCTTTCTACGTCACGCCTCATTTTAGGCCAAAAGAAATGTTCACGTAGAACATCCATGGTCTTGGTCACACCGAAGTGTCCCATTAGACCTCCCCCATGGGCCTCTCTCACTAGTAGCTCTCTCATAGAGCAGTTGGGTATACATAAATGGTTTTCTCTAAACAAATACCCATCTAACAAATAAAATTTTTCAAAAATAGACTTATGACATGCATTATATATAGCAAAAAATCATTATCAGCAGCATACATTTCCTTAATATACTCAAACCCCAATAATTTAACATTTAAAGTAGAGAGTAAGGTATACCTCCTTGACAATGTGTCTACGATAATATTTTCCTTACCTCGCTTATATTGAATAATATAAGGAAAGATTTCAATGAACTTCATCCACCTTGCATGTCGCCAGTTCAATTTCCCTTGGCTCTTCAAATGCTTCAAGGATTCATGATCTGTGTGGATGACGAATTCTTTCAGCCAAAGGTAGTGCTGCCAAGTCTCCAAGGTTCTAACCAAAGCGTAGAGCTCCTTGTCATATGTTGGCTAGTTCAGGGAGGCTCCATCGAGCTTCTCACTGAAATTGGCAATTGGTCGCTTTTCCTGCATCAAAACAACTCCTATGCCTATACCTGAAGCATCACACTCAACTTCAAAGGTTTTAGTAAAATCAGGTAAAGATAAAATAGGCGCAGTACATAATTTATCCTTCAACAAATTAAAAGCCTTTTCTTGCTCTACTCCCCATCTAAAACCTACAGTTTTCTTAATCACCTCGGTTAGAGATGCGGCTATAGTGCTAAAGTCTCTAACAAATCTTCGAAAGAAACTAGCCAAGCCATGGAAACTACGAACCTCTGTAACAGATTTAGGCGAGGGCCAATCCCTAATCGCCTTTACTTTTTCCTCATCTACCTCTATTCCCTCAGCACTTACAACAAAACCAAGAAAAACTAGCTTTTTTTTTTATGCAAAAACGGCATTTCTTCAAATTAGCATACAGTTTTTCTTTTCTTAAAATTTCAAGAACAGCACGCAAGTGTCCAACATGCTCTTCTAAATTTTTGCTGTAAATGAGAATATCATCAAAATAGACAACCACAAATTTTTCAATTAAGGGACGTAAAACATGGTTCATTAGTCTCATAAAAGTACTGGGTGCGTTAGTTAACCCGAAAGGCATCACTAACCATTCATGCAACCCATGTTTTGTTTTAAAAGCGATTTTCCATTCATCCTCTTCTTTCATCCTTATTTGATGATACCCACTTTTGAGATCAATTTTTGAAAATATGCTAGAGCCATGCAATTCATCTAACATGTCATCTAACCTAGGAATTGGGTGACGATGCTTTACCGTAATGTTGTTGACGGCTCGAAAATCAACACACATACGACTTGCCCTGTCCTTCTTAAGCACAAGTAGCACTGGCATTGCACAAGGGCTCAAACTCTCCCTGACTTGCCCTTTAGTCAAAAATTCTTTGACCTACTTCTGGATCTCCTTGATATCATCCGGGTTGGTATGATAAGCGGCTCGGTTTGGAAGAGACGCCCCAGGAATGAAGTCAATCTGATGCTCAATCCCTCACAATGGTGGTACATTGTCCAGGATCTCTTCAGGAAACACATCTTCAAATTCCTGTAACAAAGAAACAAAAATACTTGGCAACGCATTGTCAAGTTCGTTAGTAGAAAAATAAGTCTCCTTATACAAAAGTACAAGCACAGACCTCTTTTCCAAGATGGCGTGTTTTACCTCACTCGCCTTCGCGTAAAAATTTTCAACTTTTTTTTTCTGTTTCTTTTTCTCTCTCTCCACTCTTCTCTCTTATTTCACTCTTTTCTCCTAATTTATCTTTTTTTTCCTTAACCATCCTCTTTTGGTCCTCAAAAACTTGCTTAGGAGATAAAGGTGCAAGTGTAACCTTCTTGCCTTCCAACTCAAATGAATACTTGTTCTTGTATCCATCATGTGTGACCCTCCTATCATATTGCCATGGTCTCCTAAGCAATATATGTCCGGCTTGCATAGGCACTACGTCACACATTATTTCATCCTTGTACTTCCCAATTGAAAAGGATACTAGTACTTGTTTGTTAACCTTTACTTCTCCACTATCATTTAACCATTGTAGCTTATAGGGTTTTGGGTGTTTGATGGTCAGCAACCCTAGCTTCTCAACTAAGATAGTACTAGCCACATTGGTGCAACTCCCACTGTCAATAACGACATTGCATACTTTAGAGTTCACATGACACCTTGTGTGAAATATGTTCTCTCGTTGTTGCTCCACATCCTCATCTTTATATTGGATACTCAAGGACCTCATTATCACTAGAGCCTCTCCTTCAACGGGCCCTATTTCCTCATTACTAGCTTCCTCTAGCAATGGCATCTCTTCATCATCACTATCCTCATCCGTCTCAATGTCACCATTAGCTTGAGCGATTATTGTCTTTTTATTCGGATATTGGGATGCAATGTGTTCGATTCCAAGACATTTAAAACAATTGACATCTCGGTATCGGATCAGGTTTTCAACCTTATCCTTATCCTTGCTAGACTCCACTTTCTTGCCCTTGTTCGGTTCAAACCTTGTCTTGGAGCTAGTTGCTTCATCCTTTTTCCAACGTTTACATGGTGTAGAAGGGGTGGGTTTTGATGTCATTGGGTTAACCTTAGGTAGGAATGTCCGGCTACTCTTCCTCCATAATTACCTCTCCACCTTGATTGCCATATGTACCATGTCCTCCAACTCTACATAGTGATGTAGCTCTACAACATTGGCAATATCTTGGTTCAAACCACTAACAAACCTAGCCATTGTGGCTTCCCTATCCTCCTTTATATTGGCTCTAACCATGGTCATCTCCATGTCTTTCTAATAGTCATTTACCGATCTAAATCCTTGAGTGAGCCTTTGCAACTTCTGATATAGCTCACGGTAGTAATGGCTCGGAATAAATCGCTTCCTCATGATAACTTTCATATCCTCCCAGCTATTAATTGGTCTTTCCCCATTCATTCTCCTAGCTATAACAAGTTGATCCCACCAATTTAAAGCATAATCAGTAAACTCTATCACAGCTAGTTTAACCTTTTTCTCATCTGAGTAGTTATGGCATGCAAATATGTGCTCCCCCTTCTTCTCCCACTCCAAATATAGTTCCGGGTCATTTTTTCCTTGGAATGCCGGCATCTTCATCTTAATACTCTCCAAGTTTCTATCAACCCCATCATAGGGTCGTTGTGTGGGTCTCCTAACTCCTCCCCGACCATGGCCACCTCTAGGCCTATGTCTTCCTCCGAAGGGCATCCTCCTTTCACCCTCATAATAATCTTCACCAAAACTATCCTCCTCCAACTCCTCCTCAATATGGGCCCTCCAATTAGGTCTTCCTACATTAGGAGCGTTTTGGGGTGCCTCTTGCCCCAAGTTGGTGATAGTGGCCTCTTATCTTTCCATCCGCTCGTTCATGTTAACCATGACGGCATTCATCCGTTCCATGGACTGTTGTAATGCCCTCATCATAAAAGCGGTGTCGGGCCTTTCCTCGGAATTGTTCCTATCAGACAAACTTAACAACAACCAACACAAACAAACGATTAGCAATTAACAAAATTGGAATTTTCACTCGTTATCTCACGTTTTTAACACTCGAATTTGATTGCCGAAGCGCTCGAAGCTCTTTGACAAACCAAACCGTCCAAGACTTCCAAACAATTGTAGAGTTCTCGTCCTCAACAATCCGTAGTTCGCATTATCCAATGATAAGCACAAAGGAAAACTAACTCAAAGTGTTTTGAAACTCTAACTCTGTGAATTTTAAAAACAAGTTCAATTTAGCAAATTCAAACTCGTAAAATGCAAACAAACAACGAAATGATTCGTTAAAGCGAGAATGATGCTAAAACGAAAGAAATTTTGTAAATTCTTGGAAAATTAAGAATTCACTCTTTTTTTTTATATATAATTCCGAAATATCCTCTTTTCTTTTCTATCTCTTTTTTTTAAATAAAAATATCTAGCGAGATATTTTCACGAAATATTTTTGTGAGATATTTTCACGAGATATTTTCACAAGATATTTTTCAGAAGATATATTTTTTTTTTAAATAAAGAGAATAAAGTTTTGTTCCAATTTTAATACGAACAAAACATGTGAGATTATCAATATACCATTTCTTTACGAAAATGATTTTTAGGAAAATTTTCAAAACGAAATCTTCTCCAAATCAATTCAGAATAAGAAGTAAACAACAACACCAATCAAATTAGTCCAGAAAATGCAATAAATAAGTAGAAACAAAGAAAAACACAGAATTATTTTTGAAGAAATTTTCTTGTTTGCTATTGAATCAAAAATGAAAAAAATTAAGATAGGAATCTAGAGTCACAACCTAGAGCTTTGATACCAAATGATGCAAACCCCGCAACTCGATTCCTACGACCCACTAGCAACAAGGACTAGAGAACCACAAGAAATTTGGTTCAAGACCTAACAACAAATTAGCATGCGATTTCTAAGCACAACAACAGATTTTTGGCTACAAGAATCTCACCTCAACACATGGATATTACTCACCACGCACCAAGAAGAGAAGAAACACCACAAAGGGATGCAAGTCCTTTAATAAGGTTGGGTTGGAATGAAGCAAGGAGCTCTTGGGCTCTTAAATTTGTTTATAGAAACAAAATTCTCATTAATGAATAAAGTTGCCTTTTGGGCTGCTACAAATTGTCTTTTATAGAGTACATACAAAACCTAAAAGAAAAGAAAGCATCTCAGCCATTAGATTTGATCCAATGGTCCCAATTACAAAAATTGCATCTGTGCCGTGGCGGGCAAAACAATCATGCCGTGGCAAGGAGGCTAGGGATACACTTTTTTAAAATAGGCGGGCCACGGCGAAGTAAATTCCATGCCATGGCTAGGAACCTTGGCATCCAACCCAAGAGACTTGTGCCGCGGCGCCCCAAAAACCATGTCGTGGCGGGCACACTAGCCCATCTTTGCGCGCACATCTGCCCACTTCGCACGCGCGCTTGTCCAGTCGTCGTGCCAAAACAGAACCCATTGGGCCGCGGCGCCCCAAATACTTGCGGCAGCGTGCCAAAATCCCTACCAAAATAGAGGACCACTCACTGCTGGTGGCTATAAATCCATGCCGCGGCGCAGAACTTCTTCTTCCAATTCTGCCTCTATCACATTGCTTAGCCTCTCACAAGCTTTGTGGTCATTCTTCATCATCCCTTGGCCTTGTATCAACTTTTGGACAAGTCCGTTCAAAGCTTCCTTGAGTTGTCTCGCCTTCGACCTCGTGATTGGCTCGTTCAGGATGAGAAGTGGTGGTAGCACCAGCTGATTCGTATCACATGAGGTATTTTGTTTGTATGAATTTCTAGTTTCTTCAGAGTGATCGCTTTGATACCATAAAGAATTTTGTGATGAGAATAACTTTTGTGTATATTTCATTGTGTCAAGCCTTACAGCATATATACACTTTACATATGATATGATCTACTATTATAGGAGCTATTTTAGGTAAATTCTTTCAATGACAATAATTATATGGTGTCATCTAATCAGCTGCGATTATTTTCTTATCAGTTGTGATACGACAACAATTACAGGATGTTATCTAATCAGCTGTAATTCTTTCCTTATTAGCTGTGATATAACAACTATTACAGGGTGTCATCTAATCAACTGTGATTTTTTCCGTATCAGCTATGATTTTTTCCTTCAACACATTCCTCACAACTATACAGTGTTTACAAGTTCACACTAAGTTGTATAGTGATTGGTCCACCTGCGCATTAATTTCACGTCATTCTTGGTGCCACATCAACATGTCTTTTGTTGTTCCTGTGCTAGAAATTGATAAATTCTCAATAGCTAGTGGTATGATGCGGTCAGTGAGGGTGCGTGTAATGCTTGACTATCTCGAGCTTAAGTCCCAAGGGCTTGGATTCCTTTCAATTGGGTTGAATTTAAGTATGAATGGCTGCCTGCGTTTTATTACTATTGTGGAGAATGCTGGTAAGGGGAATATACAATAATCGGTGAAGGCTGGTAAGAGGCCTAGGAAAGGCCTTGAGGATATCGCATTTTCTAACTCTTTTCTGGATGATACTAACCATGATATTATGAAGGCTGTGGATGCTGATTATCCTAAGGATGCTATGAAACAAACAAGAGGAGACATTGCTGAGTAGTTTTGGTCGGAGTTTACCAGGTGTTTACTGATGTTTTGTTTGTTTCTATGCTGCTGGTTTGTTAAGTGAGTCTTTTGTGATGTGTGTTCTAGTCCATTTTGGTTTTAATTGTGTTTGTTCTAATTTTCGGACTATTTTAGTTTTTTTGTCCTTAGTCTCTTTGTTAAGGATGTTGAAGGTCTGTGTGTTGTGGGTTATGCTAATCGATTGGTTTTTCCACCCTTTCTTTTGAGTTGGAGGGCTCTGTTGGGTTGATTGGATGGTTTGATCCTTTAGCTTTGATTCCAGTATGGTTTTACTAGTATTTGCCATTAGTTTCCTAGTCTCTGTGTAACATGCAGAGCTATGAGGAAGCTGTGCAGGTTGCGTTTTGCTTTGAGTGTTTTCATAGTTTTCCTTTTGGTATATTCTCGTTGTGGAGTCTGTATTGCTTGGGCTTTTCTAATGAAGTTTTATTTCTTATTGATTAGGAAAGGAAAAAAAAAAAATTTATACTACAAGAAAAAATCCTCTGTTTTTCTTACCTTTTCTATATTACTTATAAAGAAAGTTGTATGTTGCTTATATGTTTTATTTATATTATATAATATCATAGGCCTATGTTTTTCGTGAAGAAGAAGAAGCTGGAGGATGTGTAGCGTTGATTGTTAATAACGATCAGAGAAATAAAGCTACAGTTCAATTCCTAAATTTAACGTTGGATTTGTTACCCAAATCTATTAGTATTCTACAAGACTGCAAAAATGTCAGTTTCAATACTGCTAAGGTAATACTTTATTTATTTTTAAGTATTGAAAGTAAATTATGTTAATTTCTCTAAGTAGAAACATATATACATTGTCCACATAATGATATATAATAAAGGTAAACACACAACCCAACAAGAGAAATACAATACCAGCCATAGCTTTCGATTCAGTGGATGGATGGGAAGAATATAAAGATGTCATCCCAAACTTTGAAGATACTTCATTAAATTCGACAACGTTACTTGAACATATGAGTACAACCAAAGATGAATCGGATTATCTTTGGTATACTATTAGGTAAATCAATTAACACCTTCTTCTATATATTTATTTCCTTAATACAGTTTTATGAATTATTGTATAATTGGGACGTTATATCTCTTAATGAATTACTCTTTTTGGTTAATAATTAAATTGTTATGAACTTGACAGATTTCTACATAATACTACTTGTACTAAGCCAATGCTTCACGTTGAGTCTCTAGCACACGTTGCGCACGCATTCGTCAACAATTTATATACAGGTAAACTACTATGAATATATATGCTCAAGAAATTTTTTTTTTTTTTTGATAGAATATGCTCAAGAATTTATATCGAGTACAACTCAAAAAAGCAATTTAAATTTTTTTTTTTTTTTTTTTTATATTTTTTTCATTAGAAGCAGTTTTATGAAGGTAGTTTAAATGTTTGACAAAAAAACTTAAAAACACTTGTAATTACTAAATGAGGTCTAGTTAATGTTTTTGGTAATATTTTTTGTTTTTGTGGTGATAAAATGAGGTCTAAGATAATAAAAATGCATAGCTAACGTAGTTTTGTTAAGAGTAATTAGTGAAATGATTACTTCAGAAGTAATGGGTGTTCACTTTCTGAAAAAAAAAAGAACTTCAAAGTAATTAAATGTAGAATTCAAGACTCCTATAGCTTTTTTTTGTCAAAAACAATTTAAAACGCTTTTATTTCTGAAAGTAATTTCAAATAGTACATCCAAACACACACATTTAGTATCCCAATTAGAGTATCACAATCAAATTAACTGCATAAATTAAGTGTGTCTCATATTGGGTAACACATGTTTGACCATGAAAAAAAAATTAAAAAATTATAAAAAATAACAATCATAAAATTTATAATAATAAAAATATCATTCTTATAATATTGAACGATTTCCAATTAAACAACGTTAAATAGTCTAAATTATCATAATTCAATTTGAATGACTTTTAATCGAACGGCGTGCAAAGAAAAAAATGATGCAACTGTCATTTTTTTAATTGTAAAAATATATTATTTGAATATAAGAATGTTATTTTTATCATTGCAAGTTTAAACGGTATTATTTTGGTTTTTTTTTTTTTAAAAAAATATATAAATAAATATTGGGTAATAAGTACAACATGTACTTAGTACTTATTACGTGGTAGGTTATTTTTTGACAAATTTTTTTTTTTAGGGAATGCACACGGTAGTTATAATGTTAAAGGATTTGCGATGGATCTTCCTGTGGGTTTAAATGAGGGGATGATTAATAATATCTCTCTTCTGAGTGTTATGGTCGGACTTCCGGTAAATATTTCTCTATTCACTAATTATCTTGAACACAGATAATTATTACAATAATTTATCAATTTCTCTCAATTTCTTATGTGTGGTAATTAGGACTCTGGAGCCTTTCTTGAAAGAAGATATGTTGGCTTAACTAGGGTGGAAATTCATTGCAGTGAAAAAGAGTACTTTTATAACTTCACAAATAATGCACTATGGGGATATCGGGTATAAATTTATAAACATTTGCAGGTTTAATTTATTTGAAAGCATATTTATATGCAGGATATAAATTAACATTTTTTTATGAAAATATTTTCCAATAATAATCTCTAATTAATATAAAAGATGTTCAAGTGCATGCGTGTGTGATAATTTGAATATGGCGATTGCAGGTTGGACTACTTGGAGAGAAGTTAGAAATATACAAGGAAGAAAATTTAGACCATGTAGAATGGACTAAAATTAATATAACATCTACTAATCAACCTCTCAAGTGGTACAAGGTAACTAATTATCACAAAATCATCCTATCTCCTTTTTAAGTAAAGCAATTAATTTAGTTCATTTCTTCTTTAAGGTGGAGCATTAAGTCATAAAATATGTTTTGAGGAAGGAAAAAAAAAAAAAAAAAGTAATGTGTGAACCACATGATTCAATTTTAAGAAATAAAATGAAATTAATACAGTTGGTTTTATTTATTTATTATTATTTTTTTTAGATCAAACAACACTTTAATATGATTCAAAACATGTTACTTGTATGGGAAATTAATTAGTCTTAGCTTCAATCCACTAACCCAATCACAAATGTGATTAATACTAAATTCTTATTGTTAAGGGCATATTTTGTAATCAATTATGTTTTCAAGTTCTAGTTTTTGAACTAAATTTTTCAAAATAAGTATTGTTTGGTAATTAATTCCATTTTCAAGTTAAAAATTAGTTTGGAACCCATTTTCATTTTTATACACACTTTTTACTGTTTTTAAAACTAAAAAAAAAAGGTTTTAAAATCTACTTTTATTTTATTCAGTTACATTATTTACTTTTTTTTTTTTTTTTTTATTGTGACTTAAGTGGAAATTAAATAAGAAAACAAAACTTTTTTATCAAACGAATTTTTGTTTTTTTTTTTTTCAAAATGAATTAGAAAACATAAAAATAGTTTCAAACATAAAAAAAAAAAAAAAAAAAAAAAAAAAAAAAAAAAAAAAAAACCGAACTTGAAAACTAAATACGTACGTTATAAAACGAACCTAAGTGAGCCACATTAATATCATTTTTTCTATTAAAATTAAGTAATGTATTCCACACATGACTAACTTTTTCTGGTATTTTTGGTTTACTGTCAAAATATGACTTATTTGCTTCACATTAACCAGAGAAAAAAAAGTGATTAAAGTACTTAAAAACTAAGAAACTAAGGTGTTACACTAGTGTGTAAAAAAAAAAACAGAGAGTAGAATCTGGGTGAAAAAAAGCAATGGTACCCTTTACCTATTCTAACAACGAAAATCGCTTCATTTAAAGTCCATTTTCATCATATTTTGTAAAGAATGAAGTGTTAAGCAAATTTTTTAATGTAGAATTTGAGTGCGTAAAATTTCCACGTTTCCATGTGAAAAAAGAAGTCTAATGAGTATGTAAGATTTTTACATGCTTATGTGGAAACTTCACACATATATGTAACATGCATGTTAAACTTGTATGTAAAATTTTCACACATATATTTGTTTTCCTTCTAAGGGCTCTCAAACCAATTTATTCATAATGCTAGTTTTAAATTTTCATTCACAATTTTGATTATAATCTTTTGCATTGAATTAATTTTAATGTATTTTTTTTTTTTTTACCTTATTATTAAAATTAGAATTATTACAACTTTTAATAATGTAATATTTTATGGATTCATATTTCCTCTTGGAATCTCGGTTATGTTCTTGCAATCATTTTAAATGAAGATATGGCAAATACTTCTATTTGAGGACGCGACAATCTTATGTTTTAGTCAACTAATATAATTATTTATTAATTAAGAAAATGTTGACTGATTTTGCATGTCATAATATATAGTTTAGTAATTATTAAATTATTTTTTTTTTTCCGAACTAAATTTTTATAGCTTATATTACTTTAAAAGATAGAACGGCTCAAAATAATTAAATTTATCTTAAATTTTCAATAAATTAAAATGACCCTTATTAATTAATGAAAATTTAAGCTAAAAGAAATGGTTGTTTGGTGGGCTTTTCTAGACTGTATTTGATGCACCACCTCTGGGAAATGAGCCAGTTTGCTTAAACATGAGCACAATGGGGAAAGGTGAAGCTTGGATTAATGGACTAAGCATCGGTCGTTATTGGGTTTCCTTCCTCAATTCTTCTGGCCAACCTTCACAATCCTTGTGAGTAGATGTTTATACAACTTATATGAGATTTAATTATAAAAGATAAATTTTAAAAATAAAATAAAATAACTCTCTTAAATCTCAACCTTTAATATAATTTTGTAATCATTGATTATATATATATATATATTTTAATGTATTCTAATTACCCATTAAATATTTGATCTCTAAATAGGTACCACGTACCACGGTCATTTCTAAAAACTTCTGGAAACCATTTAATTATGATGGAAGAAGTTGGTGGGAATCCTCTTCACGTGACCTTGAACACCATTTCAGTCGATTCTTTATACAAACGTCACAAATATTATCACCTTCCCCTGTAACTTTTTATAGAATCACTTGTTTGTAATTCATCTTCGCCTATATATATTCTAGACGCGTCAACATTTTGTCAGATTTTACCAATTTATAAATTTTATAGACTATTTTACTGCAGTCATTTGACTTATATATGATTAAATTTTATGAACTTTTAGTGGATTTAGATTAATAATGGTTGAACTAATAATAAATAGATAGAGAAAGAGATACAAATGTTGGGAAAAAAAAAATAGTAACAATGATAATAGTTGTTAAAAATCCAATAGAAATGTTTGGGGTTGAGTAATAAGCAGAGATTTTACCATTATAATTAATCTTAAATATTTTATTAAAGTTCCTAAGTTTTTAACATTCTTTTAAAATTAATTACTATTTAAATATATTCTGAATTTTATAAACTTAAATAAATTTTAATTAAACACATCTAAATCTTTATAATTTTTAAAACTTATAATCAAATACCTTTAAATTTTAAAACTCTGTTTAAATCATTAAAATTCTAAATTAAATGAAACTTGAACAAAAGTATTACATAACCTCACCTTTTCGTTTTCGACTTATCTCTCACACACGTGTCAAACTAATTTCTCAACATCTGCCGTGGGCGCTCCTTCATATTTCTAGTGCAGCAAACCATTTTAACTTTTAAGCTAGTATATCGTACTCATCTTTTGCATCTAATACAATATAAGCATTTGATGTATAAAATTCAAAAAATAATTTTTATTTCAATGATATGATAAAATAGAAATATAGTTATTATTTATTTATATAGTAATTATAGTCCTCAAGTTACACATTTAGTTTTTTTCTATTTAATATCTCATCATCAGATAGAAGCTAAATAATTATTAAAAAAAAACGTGTAGATTTAAAAGACAAATCACTCAACTTTAAAAAAATTAATTAATTACTATAAATTTAGGTCGCTTATTATTTTTTATTCTTGATGATTTAACATAAATATTTCTAAATTTATTATTAATGATAGTTTTTACCAAAATGTTATTTTTCTAATAAGTAGTATCAAAACTTCTTTACGTTGAATCACTAATAATTGAATTTATTTTTTATTCATGAATATTTTAGTATTTTTAAATCTAATAATTTTGAGTTTAAAGATATAAAAACAATTATTACTTTCCAAAATTTCAGATTGAAGAATAATTTATAATTTTGATTAATTAATTAAATTCAGATTTAAAAATTTTAATTGCTATTTATTTATTTTATCATGAAGGGTGTTTTGTAAAGAAATAATATTGGTTACATAATTTTTGTGGCAGCATCCGCTGAAAATGGTCAAAGTATTATTTGCCTTGATTCGACCTGTTCATGGATCATGATTAAAAAGAATACAATAGCAAAAGGACTTTTGCAGGAACAATGAATTTGAATGCTTTTGTTTCTTTAAAATCTTTTCGGGATTTTTGGTGCATCTGAGTTAGATTTATAATTCTCTAAAAAACATACTATTGGCTTCAGATGGTCCTTTTGAGGTCGATAATAACTTGGGTATTATCACTAACATTTAATATAAATCCACAAATATTTTAAATACTCTCCAAACTTAATGAAAATTAAAAATAATAAAATAATAAAAAAATCAAACAAAAAATTAAGGCAAATTAAAACACAAGATATTTGAGAATATTTTTTTTAAAAGAAATGATAGTTAGTAAAAAGAAATTTTAAGAAATTTAAAACTTAAAATTAAATCTTAAAAAAAGTGATGGATTTAAAGAATCATCATTTTTAAAAATAAAAAAATATTTTTCAAAAAAAAACATAATTTATTATGGAATAAGTAATAAAAAAATGAGTATTACTATAAAAGATGTAAGAGAAAATTTTAACATATAACTAATTGAAAAAAAATAATTATAGATAAACTATTAAAAATCTCACAGAAAGTTAAGAAAAAATTTGATATATTCATCTAAAATGAATACAAATATTAATAAAAGCACATTTTAGAAAATAATAGAAACACCGATAAAACTAACATTACTAGATAATAGAATAACAAACAGAAGAGATGATTTTAATAGGAATTATCCATGAAAACTTATGATATCAAAAATTAAAATTTACAACATACCCTAAATTTGCTGTTAATATTCATGATAAAAATTTGAACCAAATATTAAGTTTAGCTTATGAATTTGAAAGAGAAAATTTAATGAAAGAAGAAAACCACTTATTTTTTATACATTATATAGTAGAACATTCATTAATTAATAGTCATAACAGTTCAATATACAGGCAAAATAAGTTCATAGAAATAAAAAAAACCTTTCAAACAATAAGACAAATAATAAAACCAGAAATAATAACAAACTTTGAAATACCGGAATAATGAAATTTGTGTATGAAAGAAAAACCTCTCATACAATAAAGAAGAAAGAATAAAGAAGAAATTAAAAAAACTAAAAATTTATTAATTCATGAAGTAATAGGAGACTAAAGGATGTTAAAATTTAAATTAAAATAAATAGAATTATAAGGAAATTGAAATATAAATAGTAGTAAAAAAATATAATGAAAGCCTTCATTCTTTTAGCTAAAGAGATAGATATAATATGTGAATCAAATACTAAATATCTATAAAATCTAAATAAAATACAAAAAGAAATTCTTAAAGAAATAAGAGAACACAGTTGTATTAAAAAACTGCAACTAGATATGCATAAGAAATTATCAGAATTAACAAGAGATATTGATAATATATCATTAGAAAATGGATTAAGATTTGAACGATTAAGAGGGTTAAAAAAGAATTCTCCATAAGATCTGATGCATTAATACTTAAAAATGATAAAAAAAGGAATGAAAAAAAATCCAAAAATAAAAGAAAAATATAATCCCAATTTGATAGAATATAGGAAAGAATTGGAAGAACAATTTATGAATCTTAAAAATAAGGACATAGAAAACTTAATTAATCTATTAACTTTAACAAATGAAGAATTAGAAAAATATTATGAAAAAACTTTCTACAAGTAAAGAAAAGGATATGACAATAATCAATGAAAGCGAACCTAAAGAAGAAAATATAGGACCAAGAATTCATATGGAACCTATATTATTAATCCTACAAAGACGAGAAACATCTGATCTGTATAAAGAAGAAAGAAATGGACAAAGACAAGGACCTGAATCTTTTAACAGAAAAAGACAACAACTTAAAATGAAATAATCATTATATTGGGGTATAAGAGGTAGTATTCTACTAGAATTTAGAACTAATGAAAGTTATAAAATAGGTATTTTAGATTTAGATAGCATAAGAGATTGAAAGAAAGCCTTAGATGAATGGGCTAGTAGAATAAGTGTAATCATATAAACTTCTACTACTACACAAACAAATCCGTCAACTTACTGGGTATTAGTAGCTCCTAAAGTGATAGAAAATATAAAAATTTGGTTTGCAAATTTAACATAACAATAATATTTAGAAATACAAAAAAATGCAACTACAGGAAGAGAATAATTAAATATTATAGTAAATGAGATAAATAAAGAATCTATTGGAGAAGACAAAGGTAGAAACACATTAATGAATTTAGTGAAAATGAAATAAATGAAGCTAAGTGGCATTTAGCAAACATGAAAATATGTGATATGTGTTACATATATTCTTTTATATGTGAATATGAAATTTACTATCATAAGCTACCACCTTTTATGCAAGAAACTTATAAAGAAATATTTTTTCTATCATTTTACCTACCTAGAACATTGCGTAAAACTATGATAAAATGATGAAATAATAGGAATAGAGAAATTATACATGATACAAAGAAATGAATATAAACAAGTAAGAGAAAATAATAAAATCTGTTGTGATTCAAGAGATTTTAGAATACCAAAAAAATATGGATGTAACATATGACCTTACAATAAATATAAAAGGCATAAAAAATTCAAAAAGTTTATAAGATATAAATTTAGAAAAAAAATTTCAAAAGTATATAATAAAATATAATAGAGAACCTTATAGACAAAAATATTTTAGAAGAAGAAAATATAATGCACCAAAAAAGAAAAATTAATGCCTATAGAAAAAAAAAAGAAAAAAAGAAATTTAGATGTTGGATATGTAATGAAGAAGGATATTATGCAAATTAATGCCCTAATAGACTTTAACATAAGAAATAATTTAAAAAGAAATTCCCCCAAAAGATTAAAAATCTTAGAAGAAACTTTTAATATGGAACTAGAATAAATAGAGAAATATGATATAGATGATACATGCATTATCTATCTATTAGAAGAAACTGAAGAAGAAATAACTAACTCAAAAACGTCTTATCAAATTCTGATTGATGGATGAATTATTAAGTATAATAAATTAAAATAGTACATATATACAAATAGAATTAAAATTTAAAGGATATAAAAATTAACATTTACATGCATATATGGACATAAATATAAGTATGTGTGTAGCTAATAAATATGTATTTTTAGAAAAATTTTGAAAACCAGTCCCAAAAGAATTAATAGTAAGAATAACAATCAATATAACTATAAATCTAAAAAAAGTCATAAAAGATATAAATATATTAATAGGAGGAGAAATCTTTCACACTCTTACAATATATTAACAAGAAACAGAAGTTGATATCTTATTAGGAAACAACTTCTTAAACTTATATCAATTATTTACTTAGTATCTGAATAAAATCAGCTTGATAACCTTAGATGGTGAAACCATTTATGTGTCAAAAATAAGAAAAGCTTTAACAATTTCATCACCAACTTTTATGTCACAATATAAAAAGCGAAAACGTGATGAGGATATAAAATCAAAAAAATCACAAATAGAAAATATTTCCTTAAAACCGAGGTCAATCAAAACCTCTTTCTAAATGAAATACAAGAAGATAAAGCTTTAACATGAATTATAAAATTATTAAGAAAAATATGGTTAGAAAATCCATTAGATCTAAATATTAATAAATTTAATGAAATAGCAAGCATAAAATTAAAAGATCCCTCAAATGTCATAAGAGTAAAACCAATAATTTATACTCCAAAAGATCGAAAATAATTTGAAAAATAAATTCAATAACTTTTGGAATTAAAAGTGAATATTCCTAGTAATTCACTTTATTCAAGTCCAACTTTTTTAGTAGAAAAAGAAGCTAAAAAAATGAAGATAAAAGAAAAGAATGATTATAAATTTTGAAGCTTTAAATAAAATAAAAATAGATTAGGGATACTTTATTCCCAAAAAAGAAGAATTATTGTCCTTAATAAAAGAAAAGAATTATTTTTCAAGCTTGATTGCAAAAGTTTGATGAAGAATCTCAAAACTTAACAGCATTTAATTGCCCATAAGAATAATTTCAATGGATAGTTGTTCCATTTGGATTAAGACAAGCCACTACAACAAATTTGCCTTTATAGGACGGCCAATGGGAGTCCTATAAAGCCCTGTCCTAAAAGAATCGAAAAAATAGGACGTTCACGGAGTGTCTTATAAAAAAAATTTATAAGACGGCCACTGGCCGTCCTATAAAATTCTTTTAAGACGGCCACTGACCGTCTTATAAAATTCTTTTAGGACGGCCATAAAATAAAAAAAAAAAATAAAAAAAAATTCTTTTAGGACGGCCAGTAAAAGAATTTTTTTTTTCTGTGTTCGTTCAGTACTGAAATCTATATATAACATGTACAAATTAATTTTATTCTAGAAACACGATTCCATAATAAATTTCATTCTAAAAATATTCATAATTTACATCACATATACATATATATGGTTCAAAAAAAAAATTGGCCCGGCTTTCAATTTTTCTTTTCCCGCTTTAGTTTTTCAATTCCCTCTTTCTTTTTAGGACTCAACCTGACAATCAAAATTCAACCCATAGATTCACAATAAGAAACTAACAAGCCAAATATCATTCATACTCAATATTAAGATTGATACTCATAACAGAAATGCAAAGAAAATGGCCAAAGATGGGCGAAAAAATGGCAAACGAAAATCAAGAAAGGAGAATGATCAGAGTGAGCAAAAGGAAACAAAGAAATCAAATGTCCAACTATTTAAAGAAAAAAATAATTATTAAAGTCGAGCAAAATACAAATATCAACACAAAGTGGAGAATATATATATATTTAAAAAAATTACCAAAGATTAGCGTAAAAATAAAATAAAAAATAAGTTCAGAATAAATAATCAAAGCCTTCACATGCTACCAGCTCTGCTAGCAAAAATCAATTATTGTTAGTGGTGATATTGAAGGGGATGGAGATAAAGATGAGTATCCTGGTGAGAAAGAGGAGGAGAGGAAGGAGGACGAGGGATTGAATTTTTTTAACTTAAAATGAGTTAGGTTCACTTGCGAGGAGGAAGTTATGTAAGTAAAAAAAATTACACTCGTTCTTATAAATTCGTTTAGGACAATGTAGGAAAAAAAAAATCTTTTAGGACGGCTAGTAATTCTTATAGGACGGCCACTAACCGTCTAAAAGAATTTTTTTTTTTCTGTGTTTGTCCAGTACTGAAACTATATAGGACGGCTAATAGCTGTCCTATATAGTAACATATTAGCATCCTAAAAGAATTTTTTTTAAGACGGCTATTAAAGTTCCACCTAATTTTTTCCGTAATAGCCGTGCTATATTTCTTATAGGACGGCCATATACTTGAGAACGTCCTATTTGTTTCTCACTCTAAATTATAAGCCGTCCTATATTGCCCAAATTGTAGTAATGAGCACAAGGTATTTTTCAAAGATACATGAATAATTTAAGAAATTTGATAATTTTTGTTGCATCTACATAGATGATATATTAGTATTTAGTAATAATTTACAAAAATGTAAAAAATAGGAATAATCTTATCAGAAAAGAAAACAGCAATTGCTCAAGACAAAATAAAATATTTAAGACTTGAGATAGAAAATGGCAAACATCATTTACAGCCTCATATCTTAAATAGCATACAAAAAATTTCTGGTAATATAAAAGATAAAATCAACTCCAAAGAATTTTAGAATTGTTATAAGTTGTTGGTCACCAACTCTCCTAAAAGCTTAAACTATTAGGAAGAGGGCCAACTATACTTTTATATATCTATCACTCCCCACAAGTGTTGGCTCTATGCATCATGCAGGCCAAACACTTGCAATTCAACAATTGAGGTTGCTAGGCTTTGAACACAGGACCTCTATCTCTGATACCATGTTAGAAGTTATTGGTTACCAACTCTCCTAAAAGCTTAAGCTGTTAGGAGGAGGGCCAACTATACTTTTATACATTTATCACTCCTCCACAAGTGTTAGCTCTATGCACCATGCAGGCCAAATACTTACAATTCAACAATTAAGGTTACTAGGCCTTGAATACAAGACCTATAGCTCTAATACCATGTTAGAAGTTATTGGTCACCAACTCTCCTAAAAGCTTAAGCTATTAGGAGGAGGCCCAACTATACTTTTATACATCTATCAAGAATGCTTGACATATGTCAAAGCCCACATAAAAAAATAAGTGAAAATGGGAAAACCATTGCAAACAAAGCTTAAAAAATACTATGTTTGGATTAGGACTAATGAAGATGATAAATATCTGGATAAGGTAAAATCACAAGTTAAAAACTTGTCAGCCATATACCAGGAAGAATTTAATATTACTCCCCCACAAGTGTTGGCTCTATGCATCATACAAGCCAAACACTTGCAATTCAACAATTGAGGTTGCTAGGCATTGAACACAGGACCTCTAGCTCTGATACCATGTTAGAAGTTCTTGGTTACCAACTCTCCTAACAGCTTAAGCTGTTAGGAGGAGGGCCAACTATACTTTTATACATTTATCAATCCTCCACAAGTGTTAGCTCTATGCACCATGTAGGCCAAATACTTACAATTCAACAATTAAGGTTACTAGGCCTTGAACACAAGACCTATAGCTCTAATACCATGTTAGAAGTTATTGGTCACCAACTCTCCTAAAAGCTTAAGCTGTTAGGAGGAGGCCCAACTATACTTTTATACATCTATCAAGAATGCTTGACATATGTCAAAGCCCACATAAAAAAATAAGTGAAAATGGGAAAACCATTGCAAACAAAGCTTAAAAAATACTATGTTTGGAATAGGACTAATGAAGATGATAGATATATGGATAAGGTAAAATCACAAGTTAAAAACTTGTCAGCCATATACCAGGAAGAATTTAATATCACTCCCCCACAAGTGTTGGCTCTATGCATCATGCAAGTCAAACACTTGCAATTGAACAATTGAGGTTGCTAGGCATTGAATACAGGACCTCTAGCTCTGATACCATGTTAGAAGTTGTTAGTTACCTACTCTCCTAAAAGCTTAAGCTATTAGGAGGAGGGCCAACTATACTTTTATAAATTTATCACTCCTCCACAAGTGTTAGCTCTATGCACCATGCAGGCTAAATACTTACAATTCAACAATTAAGGTTGCTAGGCCTTGAACACAAGACCTATAGCTCTGATACCATGTTAGAAGTTGTTGGTCACCAACTCTCCTAAAAGCTTAAGCTGTTAGGAGGAGGCCCAACTATACTTTTATACATCTATCAAGAATGCTTGACATATGTCAAAGCCCACATAAAAAAATAAGTGAAAATGGGAAACCCATTGCAAACAAAGCTTAAAAAATACTATGTTTGGAATAGGACTAATGAAGATGATAAATATATGGATAAGGTAAAATCATAAGTTAAAAACTTGTCAGCCATATACCAGGAAGAATTTAATATCACTCCCCCACAAGTGTTGGCTCTATGCATCATGCAAGTTAAACACTTGCAATTCAACAATTGAGGTTGCTAGGCATTGAACACAGGACCTCTAGCTCTGATACCATGTTAGAAGTTGTTGGTTACCTACTCTCCTAAAAGCTTAAGCTATTAGGAGGAGGACCAACTATACTTTTATACATTTATCACTCCTCCACAAGTGTTAGCTCTATGCAACATGCAGGCCAAATACTTACAATTCAACAATTAAGGTTGCTAGGCCTTGAACACAAGACCTATAGCTCTGATACCATGTTAGAAGTTGTTGGTCACCAACTCTCCTAAAAGCTTAAGCTGTTAGGAGGAGGCCCAACTATACTTTTATACATCTATCAAGAATGCTTGACATATGTCAAAGCACACATAAAAAAATAAGTTAAAATGGGAAAACCATTGCAGACAAAGCTTAAAAAATACTATGTTTGGAATAGGCCTAATGAAGATGATAAATATATGGATAAGATAAAATCACAAGTTAAAAACTTGTCAGCCATATACTAGGAAGAATTTAATTATTCAAAACAACTCTTAGAATTCAACAATTTTAAAGAAGAATCCTCATCAAAGGTTTAAATATAGAAGGTAAAAATTATGAAGAAAAAATTCAAAACAAAATGGAAAAACCTAAAGTTCAAAAATGAGTAAACCTCTGAAATAAAAAAAGGAAAGCTCAGTTGGGTTAATGAAAAAGAGAAAGAAGAACACAAAAAGACTTATGTGGTCTACAACGACCCAAAACCAGAAATCTATAACAATTGGATAGAAACAAGTAAATCTATTCTTGGGTTTAGTGGAGTAACTCCCATAACATTCACCAACAAAATATAAGCAGAAGATAGTTATGCCAATTATAAAATACCAAAATTAATAACTCCAGAAGAATTTATAAAAAATTACTCTTCAGTACTACAATAGCAACCAACATCAACAAGCAGGTTAAGAACCTTAGGAAAGATAGTAAGATCACCAGTTTTATTCAGAGAGGCATCCTTCATAAATATATCTGAAACTAAAGAAGAAAAAGACCAATACAAAAATCTCAGTAAATACAATGGTTAGGTCTTTACAACTTGGCGAGAAAATCTACCCAGGAACATATAGAAGATTTGAAATTCTACACCACAGAAAAAGAATATATCGCAGGAAGTAAATTTATTATTCTTGAAGGAGCAAATCCAATTTTTGTATACAAAGCGTACCATACAGGTTTAATTGAAAACCTTTATCCATGAATTAATTTAAGTGAATTAAATTATTTTCCTGAAGATTTCAAGAAAGTGATGAGAGTTTGAAAAGTACTAATATTTTATGATTTATTGTGCTTAATTGTGACAAATAGATTTGATTATAACCCTTTTATTTAATTATTCACATAAATATATTATTTCAGAATCATGAGTATATTTTAGTATATTTCAGGTATTTTTAGCTTTAAAAGAGATAATGTAAGCAATGAAGATGGGATACTTGAAACACTCAAATAGCAACCTATGAGCAAAAAGGACTAAGACATGTAAGCCTTACATCAAAAATCAACCAGTATGTAAGGGTTACGTATATAGACAAGAAAATCAACTTGTGTCGCTGTAGAGATTTTGTGTGCTGTAGTGCACTTCTCTTTGATTTTTGTATGGGGCAATTTTTAGGCTTGTGCTACCACGAATAAAAAAATGTGTCGCAACGCGCATGTATTTTTTGGAGAGTCCTAATTATGTACAACCATTACATCTATAAAAAATCTATTACGTTTACAGCATTACATACAACTCAATTTACAATTTATTACAAAACTTATTAAGATTTTTGAAGTTTTTTCACCCTCCAAGAGGCAAGAGAACCAATCCTAAGGTTACAAGAAGCCATTGAAGATTAAAGATCAAGCTTTTGGGGAAGGAAATGCCATCCAAACTATTTGTGGTATTTAGATCTAGGTTTCTTATTGTTAATAGAATCTTGCTTTTTATTCTTTCCTCTATAGAATGTATGTTGAATTGAATTTTTCTATAAATATTAATTCAAACATGATGGGCTAAATTTATCATGGGTGTTTAGCTTATGTTTCTATGTTTGCTAGATTTGTTATGGTGAATAATTTTATTGCATAAAACAAATAAAGTTGCCTTTTGATTAAGAGTTTGTTTAAATGTTTATTTGTGCATTTTTATGGGCCAATTTGAGATTCATAAATAGATTAAAAAATTGTAGAATTTAGTTTTAGGAACATCACCTCTACTATACTTTGAAAAATTTAATCAAAACTTCAAATTGATGACCTAGTTATGACATTAGTATAATTGACATATTTTTCCTTATGCATAATTTGTTTGCTATTTAATATATTCGATCTATAGAATTTTAATTAGTCAATCACCATATAAAATTACCATATCTATAGAATTTTTTGTAAACAAAAGGAAAGCCAGTAATCTTTATCTATTAGTTTGTTCATATTCATTCACCATATTATTTCGATGAAAGTATGGTCAGTTAAGCTAGACGTTCATGTATCCTCCATTGATTGTTATTAACCTTTTTGAGCTAGTTTAGATTTGAAATATTATTTTCTCTTGTTTGTTTGCCATCATTGATCGTGCTCTCGTGTCCAACTTTATTTACAAATTCTAAATTATTAACAGTTTTAATAACTTTAGTGTTTCAATATTTCTAAAATTCTAATTAGTTAGTATTTTAGTTGCTTTAAGACTCTAAAGAAGTTAAGAAAAAAGATTATTTAGAACAACTGCAATTCCTTGAGAAATCGACCTCGAAGTTTGCTTCTCACTTACTCCAAGTGATTCGTACACTTGCAAGTATTAAAATTTACATATCAAAAAGCCATCAGAAATTTTTGGAAGAAGATTAGAGTAGGAGATATGCCTGTTTATCTTAAATTTTTTAGTTCATTAATAGACTGGAATGAGGATGATTGTATTAGTCCCTATCATTTTATCAAGTTAGGGATTTCCAACACTAATAGAGAAGTTTCCAAGACAAGGGCGATTCAAGAAAAAGAATTTAACACAAGGAACTCTATGTATTAAGAGGACAAATACTAGGTCAAATTTACTATGAAATCAAGAAGATTGATAATTCTATTAAAATCAAAGTAAATTATTCAACCAATAAAGTCATAATTATTTCCCATAGTAATATAGTTCTCACCGAAGAAGATGGAGAAAAAATTAGCAAATTTGAAGCAAACTTCAATAGTAACGACCTGAAAATTTGTCAAGAAACGAGTAAGGTTTTTTGCTTCTATGCTAGAAAAATCATTAAGGACCACAAATGCAAAAATGCATTTTTTGCATTAGGAAGATGAAGATACATCATCATCTGCGTCATCAAAATTGTTGATAGAAAACAAAAATGAAAAATGAAAAATGTAGGACGTTGTAGAAAACAACAAAGAAAAATAAAGATATAGAACCCACGTATTTAGTCGACTGCACAAGCCAAGGAAAAAGAATGGTTGAAATTAAAAGCCAAAAACTGTAAAAGTAGATGAATAGTGGCTCTTTATTTTGTAAAAAGGAACTCTTATTCCCACTTGAAGAGAACACGGAGCACACGAAGAGGGTAGAGAGCTTTGGAATAGAAAAATCTATCTCTACTTTATAAATAATTTAGGAATTATGTATTTCAAGAAACGAGCAACTAAGGATCTCTTCCAGGTTATTAGTTGGCTTTAGGGTTGTAACAATTATTATATTATGAATAAAATGGAATGAACTCACTATTTTCTTATTTATTTATAAGTCCAATTTTAGGTATCATAATATGTATGGATGCAAGGGCTTCTCTATTACTAGGTGGGTATCAAGGATTGAAGCAAGCTAAGGTATACCAGATGTAATAAGAGAAGACGAACAAAGGAAGGAAAGATTGTGGTGGACCCATTAAATTCAAGTATAATAATTATAATCCTAAGCTAATTAAGGATCTTGAATGATTTAATATTTGTTTATTTCATTTACAAACTAATAAACAGTATGATGGACATGAAAATTTGTATAAACCAAAGCAAAAGGAAAATAAAATAAAATTATAATTAAAATCAAAGATTTCGAAAAGAAATATTTGGAATTTTTAGAACAATATTTTGATAATAAAAGTTATGAAACTTGTTTAGAAAATTTTAAAAGATTTGACACTCTTTCAGATTTTTATACATATTATATTTTTAGTATTTTATACCTAATAGATCATCTCATAGGAAAAATTTTAAGGAATTATTTTAAACAAAAATTTATCAAGGTAAATGAAGAAGAATTTAATAAACTTAATTTTTGGGTATTATTTGTTTAACATATAGGAAGATAAGTTAACTGAAGATTAAAATTCTTAAAATTCAATAGGAAAATTGGTATCAGAGCTGTATTTGACAAGACGGATATAAAAACTCGTATCTATGATCAAGGGTTCTCACAGTGTGATATGTGGTGAAGTATTGTCTCTTACTTGACATAGTCGGAAGGCTAGACATGGTGTATGTTGCACAATCGAGAGGCTATTGCGTAAAATAAGTTCTGAGGTTATATTTATGGCCACCATTGTGCAAAAGGTGTAACCCCACTGAGTAGTATTTAACATAAATGGTATCAGAGCCAGTTTAAAAAATTAAAAAAAAATGTTTAAAATAAAGGTTATTCAACCTAATGTAGCTAGAGAAATAAAATTCTTAGAGGAGTTTAAAACATTTATAGAAATTATTTTAGAAAAATTAAAATATTGTTTTTTATGGACAAAAAACTTAACACCGTTAGTAATTAAGAGCATTTTTGACATTAAATATAAATCTCGGGGGCATTCTTGAATATATGCCAAAGGTTTGGGGCATAAGAGAAAATATCTCATAATAACTTTGACAAATTGGTTTCTGGCAACATTAACCTAGCCGACAGCAAGAACCTAAAATTTTAGTTCCTACATAATTTTTTTTAAGCTCACAATCATTGTTTATTAAAAAAATAAAAAAAATAAAGTATTCCACTACAGGAGAATCTAATACAATTAGGTTATTTTTTGTTTCCTTTATTTTGATGTTTCTTGCACAATTTTTCTTTAAAGCCTAAAAATAATTTTTAAAAATATAAAGAAATTTTATGGGGTTAAGGAGATTTTGGGTTAATGGGTCAAATATATGGATATGAATTTTATGACCTAATTAGTTTTGGCCCAACTAATTTTGGAGTTGACTAGTATTGACTTTGACAAAATATTTTTTTAAGGTCAATTTCAAATTCAAATATTGATATATTTGTATATATTGTAAGATGAATTAATTGAAGCGACATGTTGCTAAAGTGATCTCTCTCATAAAAATTGATTTATTTTAGAATATAAATGGTTATGTGCATGTAACTTTTGTGAATATTAATTTCCCAAAGGAAGGTTGATATTTGATAGAATTGCATGAACACCTGTGGTAATAAATGCGTGATAATTATTCTATTTTACTTGTGAACAATAAATTGGCCTAAAGGAAGATTTTTTATTTGACATGTACTTATTGTCAGTATTTGATTACTACCCCAATATATCATTAACATGTTAATATTTTGTCCAAAGATAAAATATTAATGGAGTGCCCAGTATCTTGAGATGTGGTTTACCTTGTTTGAATTTGTTATTTTTGGTTATGAGACTTATGTGATTTTATTTTGTTTATTTGTTTGTTTGTTGCTTTTGAATTCAACTATGAATAATCTTGTAAATATTACCAACAACATCAACTCTATTTTTATGCTAAATGGAACTCACTTCAAGTCATCGCAAGAGAACCTCTTAATAGTTCTCAAATTCATGGATCTCGACCTTTCATGAAGGGTTGATTTTCCTCCACCTCTTACAAATAAAAGCACTTTTGATGAAAATAAGGAAAATGAGAAGTGGGAGAAATCAAATCGCATGTGTATGATGATCATGAAAAAGGTCATTCTGAAAGCATTAAGAGACAATTTTTGAAAAAATACCACTGCTAAGGAGTTCATTGTGGACATTGAAAACAGATTTGTCAAGAATGAAGAGGCTGAAATAGGTAAGCTCTTGAAAAGTCTAATTTTAATGAGGTATAGGGGCAAATGCAATATTAGGGAGTACATCATGAAGATGTCTTATCTTGCTTCCAAGTTGAAATCACTTAAGTTGGAACTCTCTAAGGACTTTCTAGTGCATCTAATTTTGATATCCCTTCCTGTATAGTTTAGCTAGTTTAAGGTGAACTACAACTATTAGAAAGAGACATGGTCTCTTAATGAGTTTATCTGATATTGTATTCATGAAGAGAAAAGGCTGAAGCAAAATAAGGCAAAGAATGTTCACCTTACCTCAACATCTATAAATTACAAGGTAAAGAAAATGAATAAGGATAAGGAAATTACAAATACAACACCTAAAAAAAAAAACAACAAAAGAAACAAGATGAATCAAAAGGTACTAGTTGTTGAAAAGAAGGAAAAAGACAGCTGGGAGAGATCAAATTATATGTGTATGATGATCATGAAGAAGACCATTTTGGAAGCATTCTGGGGCACAATGTCCGAAAAGATCACCACGGCTAAGGAGTTACTTGCAAACATTGAAAAGAGGTTTGTCAAGAACACAAAGGGTGAAATAGGTATGCTCTTATCAAGTCTAATTTCAATGAAGTATAAAGGCAAATGCAATATTAGGGAGTATCATGAAGATGTCTCACATTGCTTCCAAGTTGAAAGTACTTAAGCTAGAAATCTCTGAAGACTTGATGATGCATCCAGTTTTGATATCTCTTTCGGTACATTTAGCTAGTTTAAGGTGAGCTATAAATGTCAGAAAGAGACTTAGTCTCTTAATAAGCTCATCTCATACTGTGTTCAGGAAGAGGAAAGCCTAAAACAAGGTAAGCTTGAGAGTGTTCACCTGGCCTTAACCTCTAGGAATAACGATAAGGTAAATAAAAGTAAAAAGGATAAGGAAGTTATAGATATGACACCTCAAAAGAAACAACGAAAGAAATCAGATGAATTGGAAAGTACTAGTTTTTTGTGTGTGGAGTTGAAGCAAATAAAAAGAAGCGTTGCGCCAACTATCATGTACAGCGTGCTAAGAAAGGTGTGCATAATTTGGTTTGTTATGAGGTTAAATTAACTTATGTACGTTGATACACGTGGTGGATAGCTTTTGGTGCAACAACTCACATCAATGTGTCTATGCAGAGTTGCTTCCGTTGTCAAGAGCCAAGTGATGGTGAAAGATACATCTATTTGTGCGATGGAACACAAGGTATAAAAGGAAAATTAACTAGTGAGAATTCAGTTGTATTATGGCACATAAGATTAGGTCATATCTCCAGACAGAGAATAGAAGAACTTGTATCAGACAAAATTCTAGATCGCTTATATTTTATAGATTTTTTGATATTTGTGTTACTTGTATAATGGGGAAACAAACATAAAAAAAGAGATTTGAAGCCAACAAGACTATAGAAGTCTTAGAA
Organism: Elaeagnus macrophylla; assembly: GCA_029378325.1. NCBI lineage: Eukaryota > Viridiplantae > Streptophyta > Magnoliopsida > Rosales > Elaeagnaceae > Elaeagnus > Elaeagnus macrophylla. The sequence continues at coordinate 56,204,025 of CM055641.1, read as the reverse complement.
TTTATACATACGAATATTTGTGGACCATTCCCTATGATCACTCGAAATGGTCAACAATATTTGACAACATTCATAGACGATTTTTCTATATATGGCTACATTTTTCTCATTCATGAAATGTCATAGTCGTTGGATATGTTCAAAAGTTATATGGCTAAAATTGAGAACCAACTCAACAAAAGGATCAAACGCATCAGATCGGCCATGATGGTGAATACTAGGTAGATATGATGATTTAGGTGAACAATGTCCGTGACTGTTTGGTAAGTTCCTAGAGGAATGCGATATCGTTCCACAGTACACTATGTCAAGTTCGTCCACTATGAATGGTGTTGATGAAAGACAAAACATGATGCTTAAGGACATGGTGAGAAGTATGATTTTTCATGCCACCTTACCATAATCATTCTGGGGAGAAGCATTTTAAGTCTACAGCATATATCCTTAATAAGGTTTCAACTTAAGCAACAACCAAAACTTCTTATGAGCTTTGGACGAGCAAGAAGCCTAGATTAAAACACTTGCATTTTTTAGTATGTCTAACTCAGGCAAAGCCTTGTAGACCTAATGAAAAGAAACTGGACTCAAGGACAGTGAGTTGTTATTTTATTGGATACTTTGAAAGATTCAGTGGGTACAAGGTTTATGATCCCGCATCTAAGTCAATTTTTGAGTCGAAAAATTCCCAGTTCTTTGAGGATGACATGTTTGCAGGGGGAGATACAGTTAGGGACATGTCTATGAAGAGGAATACGTTGATGTTCATATAGGTTCTATTGTCATTGATCAAGACCTTTTTTCTAACTTTATTCAAGACACAATAGATCAAGACAATGTAGAAAAACCTCTCATTCAAGAAATTATTCCAGAAGAACAAACTCTACCACCACAATACCTATTCCATTAAGGAGATCCATTAGAGAAAGGAGAAGTATAGAGCTAGATGACTTTATTGTATTTCTCCAAGAATATGAAGTTGACATTAGAGTGTTGAAAGAAGATCTAATCAACTTCCATCAAACCATGGAAAATTATAACTATTAGAAGTGGATTGATGCCATGAATGAGAAAACTAAGTCCATGAAGGACAATGAAGTGTGGGATCTTGTCCCATTGCCAGAAGGTACGAAACTCATTAGTTAGAAATGGATATTTAAGACCAAAGGGATTCGAAAGGTGATGAGAGAGGTACAAGGCTCATCTTTTCACAAAGGGATTTGCACAGAAAGAAGACATGGGCTATAAAGGAACTTTCTCTTCAGTTTTTTAGAAAGACTCTTTAAGAATTATAATGGCATTGGTAGTGCATTTTGATCTTGAGTTACATCAAATGGATGTAAAGACGACGTTTCTCAATGGTGACATTGATGAGACAATCTATATGGTAGAACCAGAAAACATTGTGTCGAGAGACCCAAAGAATATATTTTACAAAAGTAATCCATCTATAAGCTCAAGCATGCATCTCGACAATGGTATTTTAAGTTTCATCAAGTGATCATCTCATTTGGTTTTGAGATGAATATGGTCGATGATGTCATATACCGTAAGTTCTGTAAGAGTAAGTATATTTTTTTGGTTTTATATGTTGATGAAAATTTTCTTGTCAACAACGATATAGGCTTATTGCACAAAACCAAAATATTTCTAGCTGAATTTTGAGATGAAGGTTCTTGGTGATGCCTCTATTGTATTAGGCATACAGATACACCGAGATTGCTCTTGAGGTATTCTGGGATTATCACAAAAGAGATATATTGAAAAAGTTCTTAAGAGATATGATATGCAAAATTACAAACCAGGTGATACCTCTATGGCTAAGGGAGACAAGTGTAGTCTTAATCAATGCCCTAAGAATGATTTTGAGGAAAATGAAATGCAAAAGATATGTGTCAGTAGTAGGATGTTTGATGTATACTTAAGTATGTTGATATTGTGTACATTATTGATATGTTGGGCGTTTATTTTAGCAATCCAAAAATAGACCATTGGAAGGTAGACAAACTAGACTTGCAAGTACTTATAGAGAACAAAATAATACATGCTCACGTATCAGAGGTCAGATCAGTATGAAATTTTTTTCGGGTTATGTCTATCTACTAGTAGGGGTGTTATCTCTGGGAAGAGTGCTAAGCAGTCTCCTATTGCCACTTCTACCATGGCAACAAAATTTGCAGCATGTTATGAGGCATCAAATCATGAAATATGGCTATAAAATTTTATCACGGGACTACGCGTAATGGATGGTATTAAAAGACCACTCAAGTTATTTTGTAACAATAAGGTAGCAGTGTTATATTCCACTAACAGTAGGAATTCAACAAAGTCAAAGTACATTGACATAAAGTTCCTAGTTATCAAGGAAAGAGTTCAAAATAGAAAAGTGTCTATAGAGTACATCGGTACAAACTCCACAATTGTGGATCTACTTACTAAGGGATTGCCACTCAAAATTTTTCTTGAGCACCCTGCTTGTATAGATGTCATGTCTTTTGAGAATATTCAATTTTAGTGGGAGTTTGTAATTTAAAGTATTTCTTTCATATAAACACATTTTGGTTATTTCAATTTATGGATATTTTGAGGTTATTTATGCAGAAATAAAGTTTTGGTCTATTTATACTTTGATTCTAGTATGGTTTGATCTTACTAAGGTTTAAGGGTGGACTAGTTGAAAATGTGCATGTTAAGATCACATTACATAAAATTTTCATACTACACATCTACATCATGATCCATGCCATCCAGTTGTATCAACATACGTGACCATTAATGAGTCAAGTTACGACAAATGTAACAAAGGCCGCTTTGATCCTATATTAGTATGATTGATGGACCGGATTGGTCAGAGGTATATTTCATAATGACAGCAAAATTGAGTCCATACAGTTATTTTTACATTGCATAATTATAAGGTTACACATATAGCCCAAGTGAAAAATTGTTGGATCCTTAATCCAACATTGAATTATATGTGAATAATTATATTTTGTGTGCTATCATATAAGGTTAAGTCTATTTTAAAAGTGATCTACAAAAAATTTAGTAATTTGGGCTCTAATGTATCTAATAGAATGTGAGCCTTTAATGTATAGAGACCTAATAATAATTTCTATTTTAATGATGTGCTAAAATAGAAATATAGTTATTATCTATATGTATAGTGGTTATGGTCTCAGATCCCACTTTCAGTTATTATCTATCTGATATCCCATTATCAGAGAGAAAGTAGAGAGAAAGCTAAAGGGTTCTCAAAGAAAAACTTGTAGATAAGAAAAACAAACCACTTAGCTCTAAAAAATTAATTGATTGCAATGGATTTAGGTACACTTCTGCTTTTTTATCTTTGATTCTTAATGATCTTAAATGAATGTTCTTAAATCTTTTATTGGTGATGATTTTTACCAAAATATTATTTTTCTAACAGTATGTATATCAAGGGTTGGGGCAATTAATTTTTAACAACACATATCATCGTTAACTAAAGCTTAATTTATAACATGTAAACATTAAAATTTCCTTTTATTTTAACTTCACTTTTGAGCTACAAACCTAACAAGACATTGATGAAAAAAATTAGTGGAGCTGAGATGATATTTATTATTTCTAGTATATCCTGAATAATTAGATCACTTGTTTTCTTTATTTATTATTGAATATTTGTATTTACAGTTGCACTAATATATTGTATTTTATTGGCTTGGGGTATAATATTATTACATACTCTAACAATAATGAAAGGTAGTAGTGCATCAGGAAATGGCAAGGCCATTTACGTTTGAAATTGAAGAAAGTTGTTCCACTCAAGGCTGGGAAGATTGATATTTCTTTACTAAGCTTTACTTAATGGTAGTTGGTCTCCTCTAAGCATGGATAGAGGCATGTGTCTCTCTGCAGGAGCATGTATTTGCTCTCAATTTTAAAAATGTATCTTTTGTTTGTAATATTTGTGTATTCTTAGCATTTTTTGGTATGAAATTTGACTAGTGCCCCCTTTGAAATTTAATTTTTTTCAGACTAATTTTGAGAAATTTTATGAACCTTAATATCAAAATATTATTCAATATTATATCATACTTTTATACATAAGAACTAATAAAATTGATAAATTTTCTTTTCAATTTTATTCTTGTAAAAAAATGTTATATTTTTTAATATATTTTGAAATTCTTCGATATTTAAAAGAATAACCACTATCTATAGATATAGAGTGCAAAACTACTTAGTTTCTTATCAATAAATCCTAGGATAATATCTCTCATGCCCTTGAGCTTTAGCATATCTTCAGTAATGCTCTTAATATTTGTAAAAAGTCTCTGATGCTTTTGAGATTTATACTTTATATCAAGGATGTCCTTGATAAATAACAGTGTTAACTTTTTCATCCATAAATTTTTCTCTTAATTTTCAAAAATGATTTCTAAAAATATTTAAAATTCTTCTAAGAATTTTATTTAAGTTGAATAATCTTTATTTTATTCATTATTTAATTTCTTAACTTGGCTTTGATACCAAATATGTAAGCGCTGAATTTTTTAGAGTTTCAGTTAACTTATCTTCCTATATGTTCTTTAAATAAATAAAATCTAAAAATTAAGTTGTCAAATTATGCTTCATTTACATTGAAAAATTTGTGTAAAATAATTTCTTAAAATTTTCTCTAATGGTCTATTAGGTATAAAATACTATAAATATAATCAGTATAAAAATTTAAAAGAGTATAAAATCTTTCAAAGTTTTCTAGACAAGGTTCATAACATTCAATATCAAAATATTGTTTTGAAAGCTCCATATATTTTCTTTCAAAATCTTCTATTTTGGTCATGATTTCTTTATTTTTATTTATGAATATGCTAAATAAATATTTAAACATTCAAGATTCTTAATTAACTTAAGGCTATACCTGAATTTAATGGGTCTACCACGATCTTTCCTTCCTCTGTTCTTCTTCTTTCATAACACCTGGTATGCATCAGCTTGCTTCAATCCTTGGTACCCACCTGTTAATGGAAAAGCTCTTACATCCGTACATATTATGGTGTTTAAAATTTGACTTATAAAGAGATAAGAAAAGAGTGACTTCACTTCATTTTATTCATAACATGATAATTATTACAACCTAAAGCCAACTATGAACCTTGAAGAGATCCTTAACTACTCATTTCTTGAGAATACATAATTTCTAGATAATACATAAGGTGAGAATAACTTAAGCTTTTGGTTCCTAAGTTCTCTCTCTTGTGCTCTATCTGTGTCCTTCAGAATGGAAATAAGGGTTCCTTTTATAACATAAGGAATCCCTTTTACAAAATATTTTTTCTACTTTTACTGCTTCTTGGCATGTGCTGCCTGTTAAAGATGTGGGTTCTACATCTTTACTTTTCTTTGTTGCTTTCCTATCGATAGTCCTTCTTTACCTTTCTTTGTCATTTTTTGTTGATAGTCTTGATGATGTAGATGATGACATTTATTTATTTTCCCAATCTCTGACGCAGAAAATGCATTTGTGATCTTGAGTAACTTTCCAGGCATAAAAACAAAAAATCTTTCTTGTTTCTTAACCAACTTCTAAATTTTTGCTGTTGAAATTTGCTTCAAATTTGCTGATTTTTTCTCCATCTTTTTCAGTGAGAGCTATATTACTATGAGAAATAATGATTACTTTACTAGTTTAATAATTTACTTTAATCTTAGTAGAATTATCAATTTTTTTGATTTCATAGTAGATTTGTCCTAGCATGTCCCCTTGATACAAAGTTCTTTTGTATTGAATTGCTTTTCTAGTAGTGCCTTTGGTTTGGAAACTTCTCTGTTGGTGTTGGCAATACCTAATTTGACAAAATGATAATGATTGATACAACCTTCATCATTCTATCATTTCAATCCATTAATGAACTAAATAATCTAACATAAATAGGCATGTCTCATGTTTTAATCTTTTTCCTAAAAAATTTTATAGCTTTCTTGAAATTTTTAGAAAAATAATTTAATTCACTTAAATTAATCCCTCGATAAATATTTTCTATTAACCTGCATGACTCTATGCACAAAAATTGGATTTGCTCCTTCAAAAATATTGAATTTGCTTCCAATTGGATAATCATTTTCTATAGTATAGAACTTCATATCCTCTATGTGTTCCAGAGTAGATTTTTTAGCCAAGATATACAAACTTAACCATTCTGTCTTAGTGAGATTTCTGTATTGATCTTTTTCTTCTTTAATTAATTTAATATATTTTTGGAGGATGCTTCTCTGAATAAGACTAGCGGTCTTATTAACTTTCCTAAAGTTCTTAACCTACTTGTTAATGCTAGTTGTTGTTGTAGTGCTGTAGAGTAATTTTTTTTTAACTTCTTATGAATTTATTAACTTTGGTGTTTTGTAATTGGCATAATTTCCTTCAACTTCTATTCTATTGGTGAAGGCTCTATGAGTTACTCCACTAAATCTAATAATAGATTTGCTTGCATCTGCCCAATTGTTGTAGACTCCTGGTTTTGGGCCATTATAAACTACATAAGTCTTTTTTTGTTCTTCTTTTTCTGCTTTATCAGCCCAATTAAGTTTTCATTTTCCTTTGTAAGAAGTTTTATCTTCTTTTGAACTGCTTGGTTGTTCCATCTTGATTTGAAATTTTCTCAGAAGTTTTTTTTTCATAATTTTTGGATTCTGGGAATTGTTTTGAACAATTAAGTTCTTCCTTTATATTGTTTCTCTTTGTTAGAGATTTCTCAAGGTATAAAAGTTCGCGTTGTTCCTCAAGGATTTTTATTTCCTTTTCTTTTATCTTAACCTTTATGTCAATCTGCTCCATTCTTGATAGCATAAAAATAGTTAAAGGTGCTAATTCTCTAGTTAATACTTCTGCTAGAATATTTTTAGTTCCTTATAAATATTTTACATCAAACTTATAATAGTTGAACCATTGTTGCCATTTGATATGTCTTCCTTGCTTGTAGTCTCTTATAATATTAGTTCTTAAAAAATATCCAAAATTTTTATTGTGAGTTCAAATAATAAATCTTGAGTTTATAGCATATATTACAAATTTTTTTAATAACTTTCTTTATAGCTAGATGTTCTTTTTTATGACTGTGATAATTTAATTCAAAGCCATCAAAAGATCCTAAAGTAAATTTGCAAAGATATTCATCTTTGTCATCAACTCTTGTATTTAGTACTGCTCTCCAATATTCATGTGAAATATCTATTTTTATTATCATTTTATTATTTGGTCTTGGATAATATAAATCTGGTAAATCTTTTACTTGTGCTTTTACTTTTTTCACATATTTAGTGTCTTGATCAGTTCATTGCCTGACATAATCTTTTTTAAGTTTCGTTTGTAATTATTTTCTCATTTATGCTAATTTCTTTATATAAGCTTCTACATATATGTTAAACATCCTAAAAACCTTTGTAATTAATTTTTATCTTTAATTATGTTGAGAAAACTTTGTATATTGTTTAAAATATAGGATTGTAGGTGATGTTTTTCATCTTCAATTTCCAATCCTAAATATTTTATTTTTTGTTAAGCTATTACTGCTTTCTTTTCAGATAGTACTATTCCTGATTTCCTACATTCTTGTAAAATATTAACAGTATCTAAGTAATGCTTTTAAAAATTGTCACTGAATACTAGTATATCATCTATATAAATACAACTAAAATTATGGAATTTCTTAAATACATTATCCATATATCTTTGAAAAATTCACGACGCTTGTTTTAATCCAAATGGAACAACTGTTCATTAAAATTGTCCTTGTGGGTAACTGAAAACTGTTAATTTATGGAAAGCTGAGTCAAAGGGCTACATATGTTATGAAGAACATATTTTCCAATTTTGAAGTTTACCATACGAAATATGGCTTACAAACTACATCCAAAATTTTACCAAATTATTTCCTTTTTAGTTTAGTAGTTTATTTGGTAGGATTTTATATTTACTTTTATTTTATAGGATTAGTATTTAATTTTTGGCAATTATATTTATGATTTTTATAATTATTTTATTAGCTAAGTTTTTTATTTCAGCTTATAAATGCCTATTGTAAGGTTTATATTTATTGGCAATTTTCGTGAACAAAATATCAAATGTAATCTAGCATAGGGGTCACCGTTCGATCAATTGATACACGACTAATGAACTCTTCGAACGTGTAATATTCATCAGGTAAAACATTTCATCATGCATACACACTCACACAATTGAACACTACACTTAGTTTGGATTGTATCGAAAGAATATATTGTGCACACCATGTTCGATCGATCGAGGGTATGGTTAGATCGATCGAGACATGTTCGATCGATCGAGCCTGGATCAACTTCGATCTAGGTTCTCTCTGTTTGGATTAGATTGATCGAGAAATTTGATCGATCGATCGCACTGTGTTCGATCGATCGAGACTGGATCAACTTCGATCTAAGTCCTCTCTGTTTGGACTGGATCGATCGAGCAATTGGATAGATCGATCAAACCCTGTTCGATCGATCGAGTATAGAACAACTTCGATCCAGGTTCTCTCTGTTTGAGTTAGATCGATCGAGATCTGTGGATCGATCGAGATCTGTGGATCGATCGATCGAGTAGGTCTCGATCGATCGAGACAGCTATCGATCGATCAAGCCGGTATTATAATCCTACTCAAACTCTTTTTGTATGTTCGTTCCATATGCTATTTTTACCTAAATAGACCCCATTTATTGTCAATAACTGAATCTTTGGTTGAGGTTAATTGTGGTAATTGTAAATCCTGATTAGTGTAGAGTTATGACTTGTTACAAATCCTGTTTGAGCTTGAATTGGACTCTATATATATGAGAGGTGCTTGTGCTTAATTTTCACCACACAGAAATAAGTTTTTATAACTCTAATTGCGCTTTAAAAACTTCTTCTCTTCATCTTTCAATTTTAAGCGCTTTGATCCTTTTAATTGTTCAAACATACAGTGTGGTTATGTTTGAATAATTCATGCGCTTAATTGTTTCTTCGTGATATTTGTTTTGCATGTTCTAGAGTTTGCCTGCTGATCTGTTTTTGCATCTTTTGCTATTGACTCTGCTCTAGGACACGTTTTGCATTTGTGCTACTTGTGCTAATCTTTCAGGTACTGTTGGTGACATGTTCGGTGTTTCGTGTGACTCGAAACTACCAAACTTGACAGGTTCGATTGTTCTTGTGTGACTCAAGAAGATCGGAACGTTGGTTCGGATCCAGACATCTAGCTATTGGAGGCTGTGAAAGGAGCGACGGCTCGTAAGTAAATTACAAAGGGGGGCTTTATCTGTGACGGGTAGTTTAAGACCTAGCCTTGTAATTGAACATTATTTTCATAGTGGATAGTTAGGTGGTCCGGTGGACCGGTGGTTTTCCTCTTAGGTCATTGTTGTGGCCTAGGTTGTTTTCACCTAAAAATCTCGTGTGTCGTTTATTAATTTCGCATTTTAATTTCATACGTGATTGCATGTGAAGCCGTTGTGTTTAGGTAAAATAATCTAAAAAGTTATTAAATCTGAAAATAACCTATTCACCCCCCCTCTAGGCTTATTTGGTCCGTAACTTAAACTTTCACCTATGAGATCAAATATTGTAAGAAGAATACTTAAGAGGGCCACCAATAGCTTAAACAAATATGCAACTCAATCATCCTTCGTAAAAAAGTCAATCTCCACTATTACAACAAAGATTCGAGGACAAATTTTCTTAAGGAAAGGAAGAATGATGAGAATCAAAGCGCATAACTGAAGGATCCACTACATCAAATTGGACCTATTATTCAAAGAAACTCATCGGGCTTATTTTCAATATGTTGGACACATTCTACAAGACTTAGGGATGCTTGGGCGTGGATCTAATGCAATAGATAAGTAAACTCCTGATTTAGAAAGTTTCACTGAATAGGTGTTCTATTTTTTTTTCATAAGTTAGTCATACAAAATCCAGTTCAAGTGATTCAAAATGCATTAAAATATGACTCAATGAACTATTTTACTTCCAGAAATATCATTTTTTCAATTTGGAGTATTACTAGGTCAAAACGAGATCACAAGATTTGTCCAAAAATTTGCACTTTCCTTTTTGAAGAGAATCTTGCAGACATAATATATTTTCCTTCTTGACTAGTCTTGGGCAGCACTCTTATTCATTTTTAGGAATATATTTTTCAGCTAATACTATTTTAATTATTCTATGCTTTTATTTAATTTTTAGAAATATTGTTTAGGATTTTATAAATATTTTATTAACTAGGATTTTTATTTCAGCCTATAAATACCTATGAGATCAAATAATGTAAAAAGAAGAAGAAATGATGAATACAGTTTGTGAGAGTTTTTCTCTTTAGTTCTTTTGAGAACTTTTATTCGAACTTATCAAGATTTATTCTTGTGGTGCTCAAAACGTAGACTTATCACTTACATCTATCTCATATTCTTGAGTGTGGCGTCTAACCCTTTATTCTTGATACCAAGATTCTTATCTCTTTATAGATAGTAGGTTGCAGTCCTCTCTTTTTTTCTTTCAATTTACAATCTGATTTAGAACGGTCTTAGTGAAGATCTCAATATTGATCTTCGGACCTCACTTCTTTAGGTGAGATTCCCATCATTAGGTATCAGAGCAAGGCTCTAAATCAAGTTAATCTATCCCTTTATTTTCGTTTCTTGCTATTAATTTTTTTTCCTTGCTATTATGCTAAAAGAAAAAAGGGAAAAAAGAAATATTAAAAAAAAATAGAGAGAGAGAGAGAGGCAAAAAAGAAATTCTATTGTTGAAGATTCAAAAAAAATCTAGTTATATTTTTGAAATTTTAAACATGTTAAACTAGATGTTATGTCAATGGTACAACATGTAGCATGAAAATTAATAGGTGTCAAAGAGCTAATCTTGCTAGCACTCTCATGGTTGAAGAATTAAATTTGATAACTTTGCCACATCTAAGGCCAAATAAGCTACCATGGGTGAATGAATTTGGTGAAATAGAGGTAAACCAACGAGTGATGGTGCCATTCTCAATGAGAAAGTACAAAGATGCAATTTGGTGTGATGTTGTTCCAATGGAAACAACTCATATTCTTTTAGGAAGACCATGGCAACGACATTGGCAAGCAACTCATAATGAATATACCAATAAGTATTCATTTGTAATTAATGGCAAAACTCTTACTCTTGCACCTTTAAGTCCAAAACAAGTGCATGAATATCAATTATTTTGTAGAGCTGAATATGTATTGAAAAAAAGGAGAGATAAAAAAATGAAATAGAGCAAAAAAGAGAGATTGAGTTAAAAAGAGAGAGAGTGAAAAAAAGAGATTAAATTAAAAAGAGAGAGGGAGAAAAAATGAGACATTGAGCTAAAAAAATAAATTAAGTTACAAAAAAAGAGTGCTAAAAAAAGAGAGAATGAGTCAAGAAAGGAGAGTGAATGGAATAAAGAGTGTGATCTACAAGAAGAGAAAAGTGAGAAAGAGTTTGAAGAAAAGGAAAAAGAAGATGAAAGTGAAGAAAATAGTTTTATTTCTACTGAAAGTTTTATTTCATTGCCTAGTGTTGCTAATCCTATTTTGCAATGTTTAAATGTTATAACAAAAGTTGATTGGAGTTGAACAGTACATTGATACATAGGGGACAAACAACAACTTTATGCCATACTTAGACAAACAATTTCAAGGCATCCATTTAAAAGATTAATTCATTATGTTTGTGAATCATCCTTCGTAACGTAGGCAATCCCCAAAGTTATAAGCAAGATTCGAGGACGAATCTTTTTGAGGAAAGGGGGAATTATGAGAATTAAGGAGCACCACCGAAAGATCCATGACATTCAAATGGGCTTAATATTCAAAGAATCACATAATGGACTGATTTCCTTTGTTTAGATGTGTGCTATAAGGTTTGGACAGCTTGGGCGTGGTGTACAAGATTTACCAAATTAAATCCTGCATTTGGAAAGAAATGTTGAGTAGCTGTCCTTTTCCATCAAATCTCCAATTGAGATAATCCTAAAATGTGTTGGAAAGCTGACTCAAAGGGTTATATATGTTATGAAGAACATATTTTCCAATTCCAAATTTTACCATACGAAAATGGCTTACAAACTACATCTAAAATTCTGCCAAATCATTTCCTTATAGTTTAGTAGTTTATTTGGTAGGATTTGATATTTACTTTATTTTATATGATTTATTATTTAATTTTTAGCAATTATATTTATAAATTTTATAATTATTTTATTTGCTAGGGTTTTTATTTCAACTTATAAATACCTATGAAATCAAATATTGTAAGAAGAAGACATAATGAATATAATTTATGAGAGTCTTCTCTTTAGTTCTTTTAAGAACTTTTATCTGAACTTATCAAGATTTATTCTTGTGGTGTTCAAAACTTAGACTTATCACTCACATCTCTCTCATATTCTTGAGTGTGGCGTCTAACCCTTTATTCTTGACACCAAGGTTCCTATTTCGTTATAGATAATGGGTCACAGTCCTTGTTTTCTTTACCATTATAATCTGATTTAGAATGGTCCTAGTGAAGATCTTAACATTGATCTTCAGGTCTCACTTCTTTTGGTGAGGTTCGTATCACTGTTAATACCCTACAAGTTGAGGAATTTGATTGTGTGACAGTAGAAGTTTGTATTATTACACTTATTTCAATATCCCATTCATCTAAAACTTTCTTTCTATATTTTATACAGTCTAAATCTAGAATATCAAATTTATAATTTTTATGAGGTCTAAATTTTGGTATAATACTACCTCTAATACCCCAATATAATCCTTCTTCCATTTTAGGTTGTTGTCTTCTTCTATTAAAACTTCAGGTTCTTTTGATCTTTGTCTATTTCTTTCTTCTCTATAGGGATCAAATGTTTTTCCTCTTTTTGGATTTGGGCTTTGTGGGGTTGCTAATATTGGTTCCATATGAATTCTTGGACTTATATTTTCTTTTTCAGACTCACATTCACTAATTATTGTCTTATCATCTTCTTCTTTATTTGTACAAAGTTTTTCTTAATAACATTTTTCTAATTCTTCATTTGTTAGGGTTAAAAGACTAATTAGTTTTCCTATATCCTTACTTTCAGGGTTCATGAACTATTCTTCTAATTCTTTTCTATATTCCATTAGACTAGGATTATATCTTTTTCTTTATCTTTGGATCTTTCTTCATCCTTTTTTATATCATTTTTAGGTATTAAAGCATTAGATCTCCTAAGGGTTCTCCTTTTAGTCCTCTTAACGAGTCAAATTTTAATCCATTAGTTCTTGTTATATTATTAATATCTCTCCTTAATTCTATAATTTTCTTATGTATATCTACTTGTAATTTCTTAATCCAGTTGTGTTCCCTTATTTTTTGAAGGATTTCTTTTTAAATATCATTTATATTATGTAAATATTTAATGTTTGATTTATATGTTGCAATTACTTCTTCAACTAAAAGATTAAAGCTTTTATTATGGTTTTTATGCTTCCATTTTATATTTCTATTTCCTTTTAACTCTATTTTTTGTAGTTTAGCTTTTAACATTATTTAGTCTCTTATTACTTCATGGATCAATAAGTTTTTTATTTCTTTGATTTCTTGTTTGAAATCCTTAATTTTTCTTGTTGTTCACATTTAGGATTACTAACTCTTGCTTCATCTTCAGTAAATTTAATTCTTAAAACACTACTTTTTCTTCCTGGTATCAAAAGTTTTTCTTTAATATTTAAATTTCATTCTTCTAATATTTCAAAGTTTGACATTATTTCTGATTTTATTACTTATCCTATTTTTTGAATTTTTTTCTTTTTATAGAAATTCATTTTGTTCGTATATTGAGCTACTATGATTATTAGTTAATGAATAACCTATTATGTAATGAATTAAAAATGGGTAATTTTCTTCTTTCATTAAGTTTTATCTTTCAAATTCATATGCTAGACTTGACACTTTATTCAAGTTTTTTAATTAATATTAACAACAAATCTAGGGTATGTTGTGAATTTTAATTTATAATATCCTAAATTTCTATGAATCATTCCTAATAAAGCATTTCTTCTGTTTATTATCCTCTTGCCTAATAATGATAATTTTATAGGTGTATCGATTCTTTTTCTAAAATATATTTAATTAAAATTTGTATTCTTTCGAGATGAATATTTCCATTTTTTTCTTTATTTTTCTGTGAAAATTTTGATAGTTTAATTTATAATCATTTTTTATCAATTAATAGTATGTTAAATCTTTCATTTGCATCTGTTATGGTGATACTCATTTCTTTATTAATTATTAATTCCATAATAAATTATGTATTTTCTATGGAATATTTTTCTTATTTTTGAAAAAAATGATTCTTTAAATCCATCGCCTTCTTTAAGGTTTAATTTTGATTTTTAAATTTCTTCAAATTTCTTTTTACTATATATCATTTATTGTGAAAAACATTCTAAAATATCTTGTGTCTCTATATCCATTACGTCTTGATATTTTATTTGATTTTCTACAATTTTCGTCGTTTTACTATTCAATTCCATTATCTTAAACTTCCGTTAAGCTTAGAGGATATTTGTGATATTTTTAAAACTTTAGGAGTATTTGTGAATTTATATCAAACCTTAGGAGTATTATTGATATATATTCAGAAAATCCTAATTAAAATCATTTTTACAAACTATAACTTGGATAAAAATAAAGATTAAAACAACAATTTTAACAATATCATTACGTTTTATATTTCAAAAAATGAAAGGAAAAATAATATTTTTTTTAATTTATTCTTCATTCCTTATTTTCTTTGAATTTATTGGCTTCTTTGATACTAAATTTAATTATCAAAAATTTAATTTAACTTCCTTATTATTTTCTAGTTTAATATAATTACTATTTTATATATATATATATATTTTTTTATTTGTTCATAAATTTTATCCCTAAATGTTTCTTCTATTACTCTTAAAAAAAAAAAATTGAGCTTGTTTTATAGGCTTAACTACTCCATTAGTACTTCAACTTTAACTAAATTTATATTTAGGTAGCAACTTTTAAATTTTACAATTTATTTTCCAAATTTTTAAAATTTTACAAATAGTTCCCTAAATTTTTAAATTTTACAATTTATGTCCCAAAACTTTTAAAATCGGTATTAAAATACATATTTTTTAATTAAAATTTTAAGACTTATGTATAAATTTTTAAAAGTTTGAAAAAATGTATCGTAAAATTTAAAACTTTAGGGACAATGTGTGAAATTTTAAAAGTTTGAAACTAATTGTACAATTTAAAAGTTTGAGACTTTAGTGTAAATTTAGTTAAAATTTAGGGAGCAATGATATAGTTTAAAAATATTGTTAAATTTCTTCTTAATTTTTTTTTAAATAATATTACACAAATAACAACACCTTCTAACATGCTCATAAGGAAGGCTATAACTGCTTGAACTATGAATAAAAAAATTTACTCGCAATTTTCGTGGTACTCCTTTGAACAAATTTTCTGATAAGTTTCTCTCTGGCTGTATCATTCACAGCACGCATGCCACTTTTGTATAACACAAACAAGTGCTGAATTCTTCTTATTAATATAGAAAACTTAATAGAAACTTGACCTCAAAGTCTGTAAAAATCATTCTTCAGTGTCTATTTTTGAAATTTTTTACGAATTAAATGCCTTCTATATCCTTCCTTTGCTTTTATTATGACTAATATCCCGGAGGATACCTAATGTAAGAGTGAAGTAGGACGACTTAAGCACTTAAGCAAGTTTACTAGCAAAAAAAAAAAACTCTTGAGCAAGTTTTTTTCCTTCTCGTTTTTGAAAATATAACACTTAAGGAAGTTGATTTCATCAATTTAAACTTTCAGAAAAAAAGACTCTAAAGTTTCTTAGATTAAGTTATATATTTATGTTGTTTAGTCTCTTATATTATAAATAGTACTATTTAATTTTTCAACTTTGTAAAAAGAGCCAATTAAAGACAAATTCTATTATTTTAATGATTTTTCTGTTAAGTGAATAAATGCTATTAAAACACGTGTCTTTAACAATAGTAAAGTCACAATTAATATAAAAAAAAATTCACAAAATATTCATTTTAAATATTTGTTAATTACCATTGTGTTATTGATTTTTTAATTTTTATTAAAAATTAAAAAATTATATTTAAATAACTTTATATTGGAATATTATTATTATTGATTTTTTTCTTAAATAATTTCATATTAAATTTTACTTTTATTAATCACGCTTTTAATTCACTTGATAAAAAATAATAAAATTTTAATAGAAAAATCATTAAAATATGATATTTTGTCATTAATTTGCCTTTTTTTTTGCAACGCTAAGGGACTAAATGATATTATTTTTAATCTATATGATACAAATGATCTAATATAAGGGACTTTTGTGACACCTCACGCTACTTATACTAGAGGTTTTTTTTAACTTACCAAAAAGTGTTTAGTTTTACCAATATTCACAAATCACAATCTAATTTGAGTTAAACTTATTTTATAATATGTTTTGGTAAATGTTAAAGTTTTTTTTTTTTTTTTAATTTGCCCAATCTTCACTTCCACATCTTGAAATGTCATACACGTATATAAATTTTACACACGTATAACCATTACAAATGTGTGTGGAAATTCTACACACCCTTATAACTTGTATTACTTTCTCCTTTTCCACCAGCTACACCCAAACATGTATGCATGCATCCAATGATTTTAACACACCCTTTGGCCTTCACTCTTTTTCTAAGATTGAATTGCAAGGAGAGCATCTAGGAATACACAAAGCAGATGGTGTCAATAACCAAATTTGGGTTTGTTCAGGAGAAGCACAAAAGAAACAGCCTCTGACAGGGTACAAGGTATAGAATTTGCTAGCTTTGGTACTCCTGGAAAATGCCATGATCTCAACTCCAGACCTGTAGTTGAAAAGGTAAGGACCAATAAACCCTCACGTTATATTTGAGCGAGAAGTACGTTTTTAAGATGCTGTTTTGTAATTTAACCCATAATACTATGTCAATTTCCTAACATCCATTTTGACAAAATTGCAGGTCTGTCAAAACAAGAACAACGTGCCATAGAATTGACGGAAGAGAAGTTTAGTACAAGTTTGTGTGGCATTGAACTGAGAAAACTAGCAGTTGAAGCAGAGTGCAAATAAAGATATCAACTAAATGGAGAAAATGTTTACATTTGATTTTACGAAAAAAGCAGAGTGCGAGGTTCAAACCCACTAGACCATACGTCTTTCCCTATTCGTTGCAAATGTACTACTAGTTGATAATCTGTCTCCGGATCATTAGCAGTAGAGTATTTTTTTTTTTTTTGCTAAGAACATTGCTGCAAAGTACTTAGTGTTATTAAATAAAATTGTCCTACCCCAAATTGCCTTACAAAATTTTAATGGTCCAATCACCGTCAATTGGGATATTAGGTTTCCGGATTGTGGCAATGGTTGATTGAAGCTTCGGTCTAAGCAGAAGAGGCCCCAATTCCACATCCACTTTTTGATTTGCTGGTTCAACGACGGCCCTTTTCGGTGTAACAGATTGTCCAAGCAGTATAATCCTCTCAACTACACATTCCGAAGAATATCGGAGTTTGCCAGCAGAAGTAGGTCTGAGATTAATAGAAGTAAGCTTGCCTTTTGAAAAGAGAAAGCGGCGATGGATGTAGGCACCTTGCTTGAAGTCAAAGCTTTTGCCATCATCAACATAGAGCTCACCTTCAGCCTCTTGTAAACTATTAAGAGCTATTACCTGCAAGCAAATGCCACACAACACAGACATTACACTCATATTTATTCATCTTCCCCGTAATTCCAATGCTTGACAAACAATTATGGTGTATGTTGGTGCCCATAATTTTCAATTGTTTTCTACCATAAGGAATGCTATTAAACTAGTTATGAACTACATACCAGTGTAAATGGATCATTCACCATCTGTGTTGAGCTTCGACGAAACCTGTCTTTCCTTGGTACAATGGTTCCAGCCCTTTGGAAAGCAGGGACATCCTCTTCAGAAACTGCTAACTTGTGAGTAACACCTCCCTCGTATACAACTCCAGTTTTCAACTCATACCAAGATTCTTTCCCAGGCAAATAAATGGATGCATGCTTTTCTCGCTGAGCGTAACAGCACAAGGAATGAGAAAACAAAGTGAAAAGGAATAAAAATCAAAGGAACCAAGTTCTGGAAATAATACCTCAGTGTAAATTCCTTGTACCAAGAGACTGCTCCCAACCATAAAAGCCTCATCATTGCTGAAAGTAGCTTCATCGTTAGGGAACTCCATCCATAATGGACGAGCAACAGGAACCCCACTTGTGTTTGCTTCTCTAAATAATGTATAGAAATATGGGAGCAGTGTGTAACGCAAATGTATGGCTTCCCTTATGAGTTTTGTATTTCTATCTCTGAAATGAATGTGAAAAAATTTGGTCACACAGTTGCAGTGGTAATATCATAAATAACCGAAGTGGTATTCTTATACCACCTTCTATAAATTTTATTCGAAGCAGGTAACATGGCAACATATTAATAGAAATCATCTTCACATGTTCACAAATGATACAGCTATAAAATTTATAATTGCAATGCTTCTTTCTCTTATGCAATTGCGTAGCAAAACTGAATTATATGAATACTAAATGTCCTATTCGGGCTGCAAAAAGTTTTCCCTCATTTTCTTTTTGAATAAACTTTCCAAACAAGGAAAAAAGCAACCAACAAGTGCATGCAGAACAGTTAGAAGAACTTTCTTTGTCACATTGTTGGGCAACTCAACTAGATACTAGTGAGCATCACTGCAACTTAAAAAGTAAATGCAAGCTGCCAAAACATCCATTCACTGTCGAAAACAAAATTCTAACTACCACACGATGGAAACAATTATACTATAAGCAGTAGCATAACAATATACAATTTTCCTATGATTTTCACGAATTATACTACTTGAGGTAGCACAAGGTAAATTTTGAAGTCAAAATAAACTAAAGAACAGATCCAATCAGTTCTGAATTAGAGAATTACAATGTGAGGGGGAGGCAGGAAAGGAAAATAAAGTCCCTACCCAAACAACCAAGGTTCTCGTCTTTTGGTGTCATGATGGGCATGGCCTCTAAAGAAAGGATAATATGCACCTATTTGATACCAACGTACTAAAAGTTCGGGCTCAGGATTGCCAAAGAAACCGCCAACATCAGCACCTGTCGAAACATCATAAATTTTATGTCTTTCTTTTTGAAAGAGACATGTTTTAACTATTTCAATGAAATTATCTTTCTAACCTGTAAATGACATTCCAGTAAGACCAAGGGTCAAAACCATAGGAACTGAAACCCTGAGATGATCCCAATCAGCTGTGTTATCTCCTGTCCAAACAGCTCCATACCTCTGACTTCCAGAAAACAATGCTCTGGACAACACAAAAGGCCGGTCCTTTCCTTCACCTCTCTTCACAAGACCATCTGAAGTAGCCATGTGAAAATAGTAGCCATAAGCATTATGTAGCTCCCTGTGTTCTACGTGTCCTTTATGTAAAGCATCTCTAGGCATTGTTAACTGTAAAAATCAATAACTTCATAAATTTAATTTGCTATACATTTTAAAATAGTACTTGCCAAAAGGATAAAACTTTAAACCACAGGCAGAAAGCAGAGACCTTTGACATGCATACAAATGAGTGAAACTTTTTTATTCTAATGTTTTGGATCTTCCACAAATATAATTAGCTCATAAAAAAAAGAAAAGACGAGAACAAGTATTGACTCACCTCTGCACCATTAAAAACAGAAGGCTCATTCATATCATTCCAGATGTACAACGATGGAGTAGAACCAACATAACTTGAATAAGAAAACTTCTCAGCCCACCATGATCTTATCTTTGGACTCAACATATCCAAGTAAGAAGATGAACCAGGCCAACACCATCCATCAAAGTCTTTGCCTGTGGCATCTTTGACATAATAACCTTTTTGAGTGGCCTCATTGTGCACATAAAATGAGTCATCCCGCTTAATATGAGGATCCACGATGGTAACCATATGCCGACCCTTGGCAGCCAATTTCTGCTGCATCTCTTCTGGATGGGGGAAAAGCACCCGATCCCATGTGAAATATTTCTTTCCATCAGTATGCTCAATATCAAGCCACAAAACATCATAAGGAATGTCATGTTCATCAAACTTCGAATCAACATTCTCGACATCTTCCTCATCCCTATAATTCCATCTACACTGATGATATCCAGTGGCAAACAACTGCGGCATTGCAGAAGTGCCAGTGATACTCGTATATTGCCGAACAACATCTTTAGGCCCTGGACCAACAAAGAAGAAGGCATCCACTATACCTGCCTCACTCATCCAAAATGTATCAATCCTACTTTGTGATGAAGGAAGAGCAATTCCAGACTCTGCATCCCATCCTTTTCCAAGGACATCAATCTGCATTTCTGCAGCATTCAACCAAAAGAACCCCGAAGTCCCCTGTGATTTCCCATGTGAAATCATCAAGGGTATGGACCCATAAAGCCCAAATGGGGAATCGTGCATATACTCAAACACATCCAAATTAAACAATCTATAAGGTTCAGATTCCTCGACGTCAGGTCCTCTAGTAGGCTTAAGAGCAAGACTTGAAGCATGCTCCGGTATCCCATAGACAAAATCAGCACCATGAAAAGACACATCGAAACTAATAGACTGTGGACCATAAGGTCTCGTATCAGTATTCGATCTGAACCTTTCCTCCCAATCCTCACCTTCTTTCTTCACTCTCAATTGCTCAAAATCAAACAAGCCATGAGAATTCAAAGAGATTACACGGTTACCTCCTTTCCCGCGGACGTAAACCTCAAATGGGTCATGCCGAAGAACTGCTTCATACCCATCCGACAAGTATACAATTGAAGATGGAATAGTGTCTTCTCCAATCTTCTCAGTGGAATGCCTCTGCAACCATAGTTTCTTATCAAGGAACTCCGGTAAAACCACATCGGGGACCTCAAATCGCTTCTTGGGTGGGTCCAGTTTCGGGTCCTCGTCGATCTTGAGCCGCAAGATACCATCTTGATAAACTGAAAGACTGAGAATCAACGGCTTGATCAGTTCTTGATCTGCATCAGAATTTTCTGGATATTTCTTGGGCAACAGGTTGGCGGTAAGCTCGCCATCAGAGATGGCAACATTTTGGGCTACGAGGGTACAAGATCCAGGCTTACGAGCTCGGGCTTGTTTGCAGAATGGTGTCTGATTGCAATTTCTGAACTCTTCCTTTTTCCAAGAGATAACAAGACCCAAATGCAAAAAAAAAAGGAGGAGAAGAAGAAGAGTGAGATTGCTCATCTGGTTGTTCATTATCAGTGGGCGATCATTGCGAGGAGATGGAAATGTTGTAAGGTAGTTTCTTGTTCTCACGCTCTCAGTCTAGTCAGTCACAGTCTCAGAGGTTAATTAGCAACACTGGGTTTGTTAAAAACAATGGGCCAATTCCAAGCACGAAAGTAGCCCCAATGGGTTTTTAGAGTACTAAATTTAACCCATATTTCTTATAAATTAGCCCCCCCATTTTTTTTAAATTACATATACTCAATTTACATACAATGATATTTAAAACGACATCATTACAGTGCAGCAAATGCAACTTCACTTCATGGCAATGGGATATCCCACACCATTTAAATGTCTATTTATTTATGAACTTGCGAAAATTACTTTAAAAGTACAACTCTTTAGTCAAATTTTCTTTGCCCTATTGTGTAAAAGTGTTTATTTCTTATGAGCTTACCCATATATACAGTAATTATGTGAAAAAAGTGGCTGAAAAGTAAATATTTGTTGCATAACAAAATAATTCTTATAACTATGTATTTTTCAATTATTAATAACGGGTAAAATATTTCACTAAGGTATTATGTTTCTTACATGTAAGTCATTAAAAAACAGGAGCAAATTAGAAATTGGGGAGAAAAAAGAACGGGGTTAACAACTGACATTTTCTCTTTCTCCCCTTCAATCCACCCAATAACAAATTGTTTAGAGACCAAGAAAACATAAGTAATGTTATAAAATTAAATAAAATAATAGCAAAAACTAAAAATAAAAATGTCATAAAACTAAAAAAAATAAGAGAAGAAAAATAAAGAGAAAGCAAACAACAGAAGTAATTCTTATTTATTATTGTGTATGTAATACACTTCTAAATGCTCTATTTATAAGATTTACAAGATACAACAAGAATTTTGAATCTAAGATATGATATATATTAAATATTTAATTATTTTTAATTAAATACAAATCTATGATATAATAGAGATAAATCTTCATTTGAAATAAATTTAATAATAAGATAGATATATCATATTTAAGATTTGACATCCAAATTATAACACTCCCCTTATATGTCAAATGCATTGAGAATATACCTCGTTAAAAACCTTGCTAGAAAAACCCAATGAGACAAAAACTAGCAAAAAAAAAAAAAAGTACATTATTTTCATATAATATGCTTAAGTTATCTTATTAAAATCTTTCTAGGAAAATCCAATGGGACAAAACCTTAAAAAGGAAAAAGAGTACAATGAGTATACAAATGTGCTTCCCCTGATGATGACAATCATTCAACATAAGATGTCCTTTTAATTGGCACATTTTAACATCACTATGGTAATTTCTCAAATGTTGAAGTAAATGTAATAATTCATATAATAAATCATATCGAGTGAGCTTACTTGGTCGTCACTTGACTTCATATATTATACAATTTCATAATTGTAGGCTAAATATATTTATTTCAATAACAATAGTACATTTAAACACTAATTTATTAGTTACATGTTATTTTACAAAATAACTTATTTTATCAGTCATTACAAAATTAATTAAAAACATTACACTTATAAAACATACTACTGTAATAATAGTAATTCATATATCTAATTTATAATAAAATTTATCATTTTGTTCTTTTGTAAGATTTAACATTTGTATATGCTCTGATAACATTCATCAATGTCAATAAATATACTGAACATTAATTATCTTACTAAATAGTGCCAACTGATTATAAATGAAGAATAATATGAGATGATTTTTATATCAAACAACCAAATAGTAACTAGATATATAATGTGCATATATTTTATTCATAAAAAATAAATCAATATAAGTTTATCTCTCTTTAACACAATTACTTATTTTTGCCACATTTTTAGGAGCAAATAAAATAAATCAACATGTTTTCTATCCATAACAAAGTCATGTAACTTATGAAAATATTAAATTTTAATGCTAATGTGAATGCAAAAGATATATATTAAAACTCATGTAGTCATTCACATTGCTTTAATAGTACATACTTATGAATAATCATAACAATATATGACATTTGAAGTTAGTGCTTTTACAAGCAATAAGTACTATTAATTTATTCAAATCAGTAACTATATATAAACAATGTTATGTGAGTACTAATCATATTTTAAAGTCATCTTATACATACGGGAGTAAAATTTTGTATCTCACAATCTCATCATATTTTATATAAATTCATGTGTTTTCAATACATTTTACATTTCTAAGCACTTGGACAATTAGTCATTATAAATATCTAACGATCATCTTAGGTGTTCATATTATATCTATTTCACTTTGCGCATAAGTAAATGAATATGTGCCTAAAATAATATTTTATATTTGGTCAATACTTTTCTTTATCGACATTTAATAACTTTTAATATTATTGAAAATCTTTATCATCTCTTGCTTATTAAAAAGAGAATGAAAAAAATATGTTGTATAACATTAATATATTAATATTTTATTCCTCCCGTCATCAAAATGATATTATTTTATATCAGGTACCAAAAGACTCTATAAAAGTCAATAATTATTATAATCTTTTTCAATATCATTTCTTAGAGTATTAACTCATTTATTCCAACAATAATAATATTTTTTTTGCACCAATATAATTGGTAAGCTTTAAATAAATTCTGAATGTTTACTGCTATTTTATTTCATTGTCCTATAAGGACTTCAATAATTGCTAGAGCATTTTGCAGCTAAACTTTTTACTATCTAAATGCATTGAAAATATATAGTACTCTATTGTCGAGTAATTTTCTGAACCTCATGTTCCATAAAATGAATGCATTTTAAGTAATTTTATGCAGTTATCTTTTTTCTCTCCTCTTAATGGCAAAAATTATTTTTATTTATCAAAATTATATAATAAGCTTAAAGGATTCAATATAAATAAAACTCAAAACATATATTTTTAAATCTATTAATGGGCCCATCTCAATGTGTTCAGTTTGTGCAATTAAAGCAACTTTATTTTGCCATTAATGTAAGCTGCAATTAAAAAATTAATAATAAATTTGTGGGTTAAAATGAACCCAAAATATATCATGTTTCATAATGAGGCTGACAATATTATTTTCATAATATACGATTTTTCAGAGGCATAAAATTTACTATCAACTTTTGTTACCGAATAAAGAAAAGTTTGGACTTTGGTCCACAACCATTGTATATTGAACCAATTTTAATTATTCATTATAATTATTCAAATTGTTAAGAAACCAATTTTAAATGAATTATATATATAATTATTGTTAAGAAACTTTATGTGGCAGCTGCTTAAAATTGGTGTATGTTTAAGAGCTCCTTGTGGCAGCACCTAAGCTGCCTGAGTTGGAGTTAGAAACCACGAATAGTGGTTTTGAAACTTTGTGAATAAAAAGTGATGTTTTTTTTTTTTATTTAATGTGCTAAAATCCATTACTTCTTTTAACAAGAGAAAACAAAAGAAAACAAAGCTTTTTAGCCAGAGAAGACAAAAGAAAACAAAGGGGAGAAGAAAGAAGGTACAAGCAATTAAAAAAAAAAAAAAAGAAGAAGAAGAAAAAAAGAGGAGATGGTTGTTAAAGCATAGGTATTAGTTTTGTTTTCCTTCTTATACTCTTCAATCCACATGGTTCATTATTTAAAGTTTTCTACCTAAGCTATACTAATATCTACTAAACTAATGCAAATTCTATGAAAATTTTGCTAGAAATCCTATTACAATATGAACTATATTTTGTGATGTTGTAAACTTTTCATGAACTATTTTTTCAAAAATTGAAATAAAAACTAAGAAACTTCCACAACAAATTAAGGTGTGTAAATTATATTTCTAAAAATCTATGGATGTCTATTTTATCACAAATTTTACGGTTTATAATTCGGAGTTTTCTACACAAAGTTATACCTAATTAAATGAAGGTTGGTTTATGAAACATGAACTGCAAGAGCTCTCGGTATTTTTGATATTTGAAATGGTTATACAATTTGGATTTGAGAAAATTATATCTTGTTTTAAATCTTAACATGTTTATTGTTTGAAAACTTTTACGATTTTTCATTTTGATATTTCTAGACAAAGTTATGCTTGTTTAACCAAGGATATGTCAACTGAAAGAGGTGTTAGGAAAACTATTTGAAAAACCAATCGGATTTATGTAATTTGAAAGAATTTTACTGATTGGAATGGGATGATTTATATGTTGTTTTAAAGCTTAAGATGTCTAGTTTAATTTGGATTTTATGGTGTGTTATTTTGAGTTTTCTAAACAAATTTTTAGTCATTTAACTAAAGGTATGTCCTGCTAAAATTGTGCCGTTAAATCAGTTTTGAAATAATTGGTTTTCTAAGGATTTGAAAGGGTTTTACATTTGATATTTAAGTGCATGATATCTAATTTTAAAGATTGAAATGCTTAGTTTATGTATGTTTTTACAAAAATGAATTTAGACATTTTTACCAAAATTTTTATGTGATATACAAGGATAGGTTTAGGAGTACCCTAAAACTTCTAGTCATGTATATGTGGCATTATACTTTAGACCAACATATGCATCATCCGTGCAATTTTAATCATAAGGTTGATCTTTTTGAAAACTTTTCAAGTTAAGCTTTTATTTGTGACTTTATATATTATATTTTGATTGTAGTCTCGAATGTCACTATTGCCAAGTATATTCAAATATTAAGTTTTTTCTCAACTTTGAGGAATTTAAGCACAATTATATATAATATAATTCATTATACTTTAGCTCTTCAAAGTCATTTATGAAATTGTGCTAACTCATATCTTATTTGCATTGTCTTTGAGACACATACGTGTTAACCATTTAAATTGGTAGGCAATATTTATAAGCCCATTTTCTATTTCTTCATCTATCATTATCCATCAAGATTAAAAGGGAGATATATACTGGATAATATTGATAAAATATTACACCTAATTAATATTCTCTTGTTATGCTTATTGTAAATTTGGAGCTCAAATACGTCATGATATAACAACTCTAAAATAAAATTTATTTATCTATATGGGCTTTCAATAATATAATGAAAGTGTATCTATCACATTGACAATATTAACATAATAGCTTAAACCAAGTACATGATCAACATATAATATTCACTTCTAGTAATGATATGATCAAAATGTCTTCATTTCTTAATAATTTATACAAGCACATTAAATTTAAATATATATGTATTTCTCTATTGCTATTTTATGAGCAAATTTTACTTACAAAAATAGCATATGAATGATTCATAACTGTTACTAATTTCATTCTCAATGTTGCTATGTAAGCGTATACGAGATCTATGTATATATTTCTTTTAGCTCTCAATAAAATATATGATTGAATAATTTTTTTTCTCCAAAGTTTTTCAAATAAAAGGTTAACAATATTGAGCATTTAAAAATCTTGAATGATCAAGATTGGATAGTGATTATCAAATTAATCACGTGCAATCATTCAAGATATATTTTTCTTCTTTGATTATATTCGATTCAATGTCAACATCAAATGACATTAATTTCAAAGATCATATAATCAAAATGCCCTTATATCCATAGTCATATTTAGGATATACACTTTTATATAGATGATATTATCTTGCTATTTGAATAATATATTTTACTCATAAAATAACATATAAATATTTTTATGATGTCAATTTTATCTCCAATGTTGCTACTTAATATCATACATGAAGTAATGAATATATTTTATCATATATTATGTTAGTATTGTAGCCTGTGAGCTCTCAATCAATGACATAGATGTAATTTTAAAATATTTCATTTTATACTTTTAAATATATATTTCTATTAACATCATAGTTTGTGGGCTCTCAATAAATAACATAGATGTAATTCTAAAATATTAAATTTTTTACTTCAAGGGAATAATTAAATCCCCTATTTTCTTATATACTTTAGTGTAGCAACACAATTAATATTTAATAAGAGTGCTCTCAGGAAAGAATGGTGGGGCAAAGTCTCTTTAAAAACCATCATTCTAGACAGAGCAAAGTTCCTAGGAAAGACTAGTTGTACAAAGGCTTTCAAAAACTAGCATTCTAGATAAAACTACCTTAGATCCTATTATTCATGCAACTACACACTTAAAAAATTTATTTGGGTTACCAAAGCATAAGATTTTAGTCTATTTATTTACTATTTAAAATCTCACAAATAATAATAATATCAATTTAGTATAAAAAGCAACCCAAAATTTATATGTATTTATTAATAAATATAAATAAATAGATACATATAAAAAAATTATAATTATGCCGTAAAAATTTATTTAGGTGATTGCAAATTATATCAATACTGAAAAAAAATATTATCAATAAATGAAAAAATATGAGTATGAATTTATGTGGTAATTATATTTAAATAACTTTCATGTAATTTACAATTAATGCCAAATGAATATTATTTAAGTAAGATGCTAAGGGCATTACATTCTAAAAGTTATTTTCAACCTTTTTTTATAATTAATATAGTTATCATATATGCATGCTACATATATCATTTATTAATAATAAATTATTAACTTAAAATAAAGGCAAATACTAATAGATAATCATGGGACATTTCTATTTATCCATTTAGTAGGAAATATTCAAGATTTGTAATTTTTTAAAATAATAATAATAAATATTTACATTCATAAACTTAAATATATATTTATTATTATATTCATAAATATATTTGTAAAATATTTATATATAATATTATTAAATGATTGTAATATATTTAGTAAAAGAATAACAAATAAAAATAAGATTTTCTAATAACAAACTATATATTTTGTGTCTTACAATAAATTAATTTCAAATTTTATTGGTGACCACAACATTGAGTTTAACTAAAAAATTTATTATTAGATAATATTTATCTTCATACCAATATTAAATTTTAATCTTAAATAATTTATAGTATATGATAAAATAAGAAAGTTTACTTTGAGACATTTTCAGAGTATATTGGCTTCCTAACTTTGTTGACTTTTTAACGTGATATGATATCTAAAATTATTAAAAACAAAGTACAATATATATATATATATATCAAACAACTTAACAAATTTTAAAAGTCAATTATAATATGAATATATATAGATATTGATATATAAATTAAACAATTTAACAAATTTTAAAAGGCAAACTTATAATTTGAGTCAAATTTATAATTTCAAAACTTTTATGATTTTATAAAACGGAATTTATGAACTT
Organism: Elaeagnus macrophylla; assembly: GCA_029378325.1. NCBI lineage: Eukaryota > Viridiplantae > Streptophyta > Magnoliopsida > Rosales > Elaeagnaceae > Elaeagnus > Elaeagnus macrophylla. Next base: position 56,175,416 of record CM055641.1, on the reverse strand, counting down.
AAATTCAGAAGTGAAGATGTTTTAATAATCAAAATTATTTAAATTAAATTTTGTAAATTTGAATAAAATTACCAAAATGCCCCTAACTCTTAAAAAATTGTTCAAACTAGGAGACAAAGATATTTTAATCATTTAATGAAATATGTCTTATAAATATAAATATATATATGGTAATAATAATAAGAAAAGAAAAGAAAATTGAAGGACACATGTCTAATTATTTGTTTGACACTGCGTAAACACTAGGGGATATATATGTATTGATTAAATGAATTATATATATAATTATTGTTAAGAAACTTTATGTGGCAGCTGCTTAAAATTGGTGTATGTTTAAGAGCTCCTTGTGGCAGCACCTAAGCTGCCTGAGTTGGAGTTAGAAACCACGAATAGTGGTTTTGAAACTTTGTGAATAAAAAGTGATGTTTTTTTTTTATTTAATGTGCTAAAATCCATTACTTCTTTTAACAAGAGAAAACAAAAGAAAACAAAGCCTTTTAGCCAGAGAAGACAAAAGAAAACAAAGGGGGGAAGAAGGAGAAGAAAGAAGGTACAAGCAATTAAAAAAAAAAGAAGAAGAAAAAAAGAGGAGATGGTTGTTAAAGCATAGGTATTAGTTTTGTTTTCCTTCTTATACTCTTCAATCCACATGGTTCATTATTTAAAGTTTTCTACCTAAGCTATACTAATATCTACTAAACTAATGCAAATTCTATGAAAATTTTGCTAGAAATCCTATTACAATATGAACTATATTTTGTGATGTTGTAAACTTTTCATGAACTATTTTTTCAAAAATTGAAATAAAAACTAAGAAACTTTCACAATAAATTAAGGTGTGTAAATTATATTTCTAAAAATCTATGGATGTCTATTTTATCACAAATTTTACGGTTTATAATTCGGAGTTTTCTACACAAAGTTATACCTAATTAAATGAAGGTTGGTTTATGAAACATGAACTGCAAGAGCTCTCGGTATTTTTGATATTTGAAATGGTTATACAATTTGGATTTGAGAAAATTATATCTTGTTTTAAATCTTAACATGTTTATTGTTTGAAAACTTTTACGGTTTTTCATTTTGATATTTCTAGACAAAGTTATGCTTGTTTAACCAAGGATATGTCAACTAAAAGAGGTGTTAGGAAAACTATTTGAAAAACCAATCGAATTTATGTAATTTGAAAGAATTTTACTGATTGGAATGGGATGATTTATATGTTGTTTTAAAGCTTAAGATGTCTAGTTTAATTTGGATTTTATGGTGTGTTATTTTGAGTTTTCTAAACAAATTTTTAGTCATTTAACTAAAGGTATGTCCTGCTAAAATTGTGCCGTTAAATCAGTTTTGAAATAATTGGTTTTCTAAGGATTTGAAAGGGTTTTACATTTGATATTTAAGTGCATGATATCTAATTTTAAAGATTGAAATGCTTAGTTTATGTATGTTTTTACAAAAATGAATTTAGACATTTTTACCAAAATTTTTATGTGATATACAAGGATAGGTTTAGGAGTACCCTAAAACTATTTAAAAATGCAATGACCAAAGTCAAGTAACTATCAACATCCCCTGTTGTATAAATGTTAGTGTATCTTTCAATTTGAATTAAATAAACAAGCTATGACATTATTCTTATTCTGATACAAGTGTAGTTATTTAGGAAGAGTTGACCATGCAGAACCTACAGAACACGTAAAGGAGCAATAGAGACATATTACTGTGAGTGGATATCTAATTATTTGCAAAGCATGAATAACATTGTTTTGAAAAACATTAATGTTCAAGTAAATCCAATTTGTATAAGTTGCATATTTATGAAAATTGCATTCATATTAACTTGTGTTAGAAAAACATATGTCAATTTCAATGCACTTCAAGAACTTTTACAACATGAGAATATATTTCCTTTTTATTAATATAATCAGTCAAGTAAATGAAAGATAATTTGCAAGCAAACTATGATTAAATTAATTTTATTAATTATACTAATTTTTGTACAAGCTTGCAAGTTTCACAAATATTTTACAGTTGTCAGAGTACTTTCCCTCATGTATTCATGATAGTTGGCTATGCTTAGCATTCAGATATGTTGTGACTTTGTAAGACATCATGATCAACAGATTTGGTCCAGTTTAGCTTACTAAATATGATATTACAAGTTAGTTAAGTCAGTGTGCACATGACTCATATATCAGCAAAGCTAACTGAGCCATTTTATGGCCGTATCAAGTAAGTTTACCACATGAGTAGTTGAGAGCTAGCAGTAGTGCTAAATGTCTCCTCCGTGTGTGATTAATACTACACATGTGTAGTTGAGAGCTAGTGCAAGTGTTAAATGTCTCCTCCGTATGCGATCAGATCCCCAAGTTCTCTTGGCAATAAAAATACATTTTTCATGGTTATACACTTTATTCATATACTGATCATAACATTATTATACTATAAAGATCATGGACATATGTTTTTATCAGAATATTATTTCATTATGTCATAGTATATCATTCATAGTTTTCACATGTATCAAATTACAGTTATTTGATAAAACTCAGGTTATGTATGTATGAGTACATTAATTATCATAAAAACTATGTACATAATATTGTCGTCAACATATATATATCATGATAATTCATAAACATTTCATATGAAGTTGACATGATTATTACATTATTTTATAAAACTTATCCACTCACTGAGTTTTCAAGCTTACTCTTTTATATTATTTTTCTCCCCCAAGTAACAAGTTTTGAGGCTACATCACGTGAGTCCGAAGGCTTAGGATCCATCTATTGTTGTTCAGTCTATGTTATTTTTATCTCCTTTCTAGTTTGTATAGTGTATCTTTGTGCTGTTATGTTTTGGACTAGTGATCAAAAGTCTTATGTGGTATATAGTGTGTATCTGACATAGTATAGTTATGTTTAGCCATGAGCCACTTACTAGATATGTAAAAATTAAATGAAGTTTGTTGGATTATGAAATTTTATATTTTCGAACTATGGTCATTTATTGCAGGGAAGATAGTTCAATAATTAGGAAAAACTCTGCCCAAATTTTTACAAATTTCTTACACAAAATTTTTAAGTTAAGCCAAGGTCGATTTAGAATGTTAGTTATTATGTTCCCTCAGGACACGTCACATGCTCTAGTGTTGAGCTGGGGCGAGTCCTGATACCTAATTTAAACAATCAAGAAATAAAAAAAAAATTTGATAGATTTTTAATAAAAATAAAATTCAAGTTTAATCATAAAGAATAAAAAGATTTAAAAACTTGTAAATTTTGTGATCTGACATTATACTACAAAAATTTTATGGTATATTATGGCCAAGTTTATTTTACATATATAAAACCAAACGTCTTAAATAAATAATCGTGCTGATAACATGTTATAAAACTAAAGAAAATAAGAGAAGAAAAGTAAAGAGAAAGCAAACAACAAAAGTAATTCTCATTTATTGTTGTGTGTATAATACACTGCTAAATGCCTTATTTATAGGATTTACAAGATACAACATAAATTTTGAATTTAGGATATGATAGATATTAAATATCTAATTATCTCTAATTAAATACAAATCTATGATACAAGAGAAATAAATCTTATTTGAAATAAATCTAACCATAAGATTGATATATAATATTTAAGATTTAACATTCAAATTATAACAAAAAAGTAATTTTTATTATTGTTGTATTTTTAATATATTGCTAAAGGTCTTATTTATAGAGTTGACAATTTGAAATATGAATTTTGAATTTAAGATATAATGGAAATTAAATCTCTATTTAAATATAAATTTATGATATAATAAAGATTAAATCTTTATTTTAAATTTTATATAAAAGTTTATGTAAATCTAATAATAAAAGAGATAATATCATATTTAAGATTTGACATTTAAATTATAACACTTTCCTTGGATGTCAAATGCATTGAGAATATTTCTCGTTAAAAATCTTGCTAGAAAAATCCAATGGGACAAAAAACAAAAAATAAATTATTCTCATGTAATACGCTTAAGTTGCCTCATTAAAATATTTCCAAGAAAATCCAATGAGACAAAACTATAGAAAGGAAAAATAGTGCAACGTGTATACAAATGTGCTCTCCCTGATGAGGACAATCGTTCAATATATATAAGATGTCCTTTTAACTAGCACACTTTCACATCACTACGACAATCTCTCAAATATGTAAATAAATGTAATATTTCATAACGAGTGGGCCTTCTTGGTCGTAACTTGACTTCATATATAGTAAAATATCATAATTGTAGGCCAAATGTATTTACTTCGACAATATGTTACATTTAAATACTAATTTATAAGGTACTTGTTATTCTACAAAGTAGCTTGTTTTCTTAGTCATTACAAATTTAAGTAGAAACATTGCACGTATAAAATATACTACCGTAATGATTATAATTCAGATATCTAATTTATAATAAAAATTATCCTTTTTTTCTTCTGTAAGATTCAACATTTATATATTATCAAATTATATTCATCAATGTCAACAAATACACTAACCATTAATTATTTTACTAAATGGTGCCATATGATTATAAAATAAAGAAAAATATGAATTTTTTTTCATATCATGCAACCAAATAATAATTAAATATATAATAAGCATATATTTTATCCATAAAAGATACTTCAATACAAGTTTATCTCTTTTTAAAATAATTACTTATTTTTGCCATTTTTAAGAGCACATAAAATAAAATAACATGCTTTATATCCATAACGAAGTTATGAAATATGTAAAAATATTCTAATGTGAATGCACTAAATATCTTTTAAAATTCATGCAGTACTTCACATTATTTTAATAGTATATGTCTATGAATTATCATAACAATAAATGACATTTGAATTTAATGCTTTTATAATCAACAATGTACTATTAATTTATTCATATTAGTAACTATATAAATTAGTATTATATGAATACTAGTCATATAAAGTCATCTTAGACGTATGAAAGTAAAAATTTTATATAACACATTCTCATCATTTTTATATAAATTCAAAAAAATTTAACATATTTTACATTTTTAGGCACTTGAACAACTAGTTATTATATATATCTAATGAAAATCTCATGTGTTCATACTATATCTTTTTCACTTTGCCCATAAGTGAATGAATATGTGTCTAAAATAATATTTTGTATTTGACCAAAATTTTTCTTTATCGATATTTAATAACTTTTATCACTTTTAAAGTTCATTATCATCACTTCCTTATTAAAGAGATATATGAAAAAAAATATGTTGTACAATATTAATATATTAATATTTTCTTCTTCTCATAATCTAAATGATATTATTTTATATTAGGTATCTGAAACTCTATAAGAATCAATAATTATTATAATCTTTTTCAATTTCATTTATTGGAGTGTTAACTCCTTTTATTCTAATGATAATTGTATTATTTTTGCATTAATATAATTAACAAACTTTAGATAAATTATGGATATTTGCTGCTATTTCATTTCATTGTCCTATAGAGGCTTTAATAATTACTCGATCATTTTGTAACTAAATTTTTCATTAGCTAAATGTATCGATAATATATAGTACTCTTTCATTGAGTAATTTTTTGAATTTCATGTTCCATAAAATGGATGTATTTTAAGTAAATTTACGTTATTATTTTTTTTCTCTCTCCCCATAATGACAAAAATTATTTTTATTATCAAAACTATTTAATAAGCCTGTTTATCCTTCAAAAGGTAAAATATATTCAATGCAAATGAAACTCAAAACATATATTTTTAAATTTATTAATGAGCACGTCTCAATATGTTGAGTAGGTGAAATAAAAATAATGCAACTTTATTTTGCTACTAATGTAAGCTGTAATTAAGAAATTTTAATAATAAATTTTTGGGTTAAATTGAACTCAAAATATATTATATTCCTACAATAAGGCTGACAATATTATTTTTATAATAGATGATTTTTCAGAGACGCGAGATTCACTATCAACTTTTGTAAATATAGTGAGTTTATTTTGCCTTAAAAACATGTAACATGATGAGCAAATTATAGTGCTCGCAAGTATAAGAATCACTCGTATCAAGTGATAAGCAAACTCCGAGGTCGATCTCTTAAGGAATTGCGGTTGTTTTAAAATATTAAATATTTTCTAAATTGATTATAAATAAAAATTAAATCCTAAACATTCTAATAAAAGTTTGTTGATGGAACGATTGTTAAAATTGTAAAATTTCAAGAGATTTGAAATAGATGAATGAAAGTTGGTCGAAGTGATATGATGGAATAGTGTGGGAAAATAGCTAGCGAACCAATCGTATATATAATATTTTACGTGAGTTTCATAATTAAGCATGAAAAGTTAGATTTATTGACTTTTCTTAATAAACCTAAAAAATTCCAAATTAATGGAGAATTTCTCTTAATTCATTAATTAACTTCCTTGATCCGAACCGTTAATTAATCAATTAGCATAAATCCTTAGGAAATCAAATTAGCCACCTAATCTAAGACAAGTAAATGTACTTAGATTAAGTTCTTGTTCAAGATTACTAAATTAAGCAAAGATGATATCTGTAATACTCAATTCTAATTTATTCTCTAATGCTCATAAACTAAAATGATCAAGATTAATCATGAACAAAGATATTAAGAACAATGAATAAGACATAAATCACTTTAATCTAAATTAAATCACAACAATATTCATCGACTCACGGAATCATCACTAAATCTCACACAATGAGTTTAGCTATTCATAATAAAATTTAAATTAATGGTTTCTATTACAATAAGCATTCTTAAAATTCAAGAGAGAAAGAAAGTTACAAACAATGGAGATACCCCTATTTTCACTCTTGCAATGCCCTTATTAGAGTTGGATGGTCACATCTTCTAATTGGTTCTTGAAGGAGCTTCAATGGAGGATTTTTCTCTCTAGGTTGTGGAGGAAGAGGGTTGTGGGTGGTGCATTTTGGCTACTGTTCACGCACTATAGATGGAAAGATTTTTGTGTTGTATTTATAGGTTAGGTTAAGAGTGTGGAAGAGTGTGTAAAAATCTGGGCGTGTAAGTGTCATTTGGTCCTTCTGCCGCCGCGCGAGGCTAAAAATGGAGGTAGGTCGCGACACACATAATTACCTACCTCTGTACAAGGTTGATATTTGGCTCCCATAGTAAAACCAGAGAATGAACCACTACGGCACACATATTTTCCTACCGCAACACAACTTGTTGTACATGTCTTGTAAGTGTCCCTTACACATTTGTTGATTCCTAACGTAAGGCTAACGTTCTTTTGCTCTTATTTATCCCCCTTTATATAGCAAATGGAATACAATTAAGGCTTTCATCTCACAATTGCTTGAACCTACAAAACATGAAAATAACCTCTAAATCAAAGTAATACTGAAATAAATTATGAAATAAATACTTAAAACTAACAAATAATAGGTTCAAAATAGTGTTCATCAAATACTCCCAAACCTACATTTTGCTAGTCCTCAACCAAAACTAGAATTAAAAAGACAATTAACAAAACTAAAAAGTTAAATCAACAAAACTTGTCATGCTTCAGTTTCTTTCCAATTTATAATCAAGAGTTATGCATAAGCTTATCCAACATTTTAACACATTAAGATTCACCATATAGATTAGTTTCACTTCACAAATCTAAGCTCCATTACTAAAAACATATCAACATTGGTTCCCCAAACCTAATGTTAAGAATCCGAATTCGCTTCAACTTTGTTCCTCACAAGTTTCACTCTTTAAATCACATTGATCCTATGGGTTCAAACACTCAACAAATTATATACGAATAGAATTTATGTAAAGAAATGATCTAATAGGTTTGTATATGATTAAACAAGAAAGGCTCAAAAAGTGTTTAAGATGGATCGCATGAAAGGAATTAAATGATAAGATTGACGAAGAACCCACATTACTATTCTCATGCCTCAATTAAAATCATTAAGTAAAATTTTCAAGTATATGCCCTAAAATAGGGACATAGGATAATTAATTAGTCTTTTAATCCTAACAAATGAAGAATTAAAAAAATATTATGAAAAAAACTTTGTACAAATAAAGAAGATAATGATATGACAATAATTAGTAAAAGTGAATTTGAACAAGGAAACATAAATCCAAGAATCCATATGGAACCTGTATTATCAACCCTACAAAGATCAACCCCACAACATAGACAATTACCAGAAGAACTTGAACCTTTTAATAGGAGGAGACAACAATTGAAGATAAAAGAAAATTTATATTGAGGTACTAGAGGTAGTATTCTACTAGTATTTGGACCTCATAAAAGTTATAAATTTGATATTTTAGATTTAGATTTCATAAGAAATAGAAAAAAAAAAAAAGTCTTAGATGAATGAGTTAGTAGAATGAGTGTAATTATACAGACTTCTACAACCACACAAACAAATTCCTCAACTTGTAGGATATTAGTAGCTCATAAGATAACAGAAAATCTAAAAATTTGGTTTACAAATTTAACAAAACAACAACATTTGCTAATGCAAGGAAATGCAACTACAAGAAGAGAATACTTAGATACTGTATTAAATGAAATATATAAGAAATTTATTGGAGAAGACAAAGGTAGATATATTCCTAAATATAGTAAAAATGAAATAAATGAAGCTAAATGGCATTTAACAAAAATAAAAATATGCAATATGTGTTACATAATTCTTTTATATGTGAATATGAAATATATTACGATAAGTTACCACATTTTATGCAAGAAACTTATAAGGAAATGTTTATTTAAAAATTTTCTAGAACATTGTATAAAACTATAACAGAATGATGAAATAAAAGAATAGAGAAACTATATCTGATATATTAGAAGGTAGAATAAGAAGTTTTAAAAATTGGATAGTTATAAAATGCTAAGAAAATAAAGCATATAAATAAGAGGTAATGATAAAATCTGTTGTGATACAAAAAATTTTAGAATGCCAAAAAAATATGGATGTAACGTAAAATCTTATAATAAATATAAAAAACATAAAAAGTTTAGAAAGTTTAGAATATATAAATTTAGAAAAAAAAATTTAAAAGTATAAAAGAATATATAATAGAGAATTTTACAGATAAAGATATTTTAGAAGAAGAAAATATAGTATATCATAAAGGAAAAATCATTGTCAATAAGGAAAAAATATAGATGTTGGATATGTAATGAAGAAGGACATTATGCAAAAAAATGTCCTAATAGACTTCAACAAAGAAAAAATTTAAAAAGAAATTTCCTCAAAAAGCAAAAATTTTACACAAAACTTTGAAAACGGAACTAGAACTAATAAAATAATCTTATATAGATAACAAATTAAGTATTTATCTATTATAATGAAGAAATTGAAGAAGAAATAAAAGACTCAGAAATATCTAATTCTTATTAATAGATGAAAATAATAAACATCTGATTCTTATTTAGTATAACAAATCCAAATAGTACATATATAAAAATATGATTACAAATTAAAGGATATAATAATTACTATTTACATGCATATATTAACACAAGTGCAAATATGTGTTTAACTAGTAAATATGTGTTTTTAGAATAATTTTGAAAACTAGCCCCAAAATATTTAATAGTAATAATAGTTAATAATACTACCATAAATTCAAACAAAATCTTAAAAGATATAAATATATTAATAGGAGGAAAAAATTTTCACATTCTTACGATATTTCAACAAGAAACAGGAATTGATATTTTATTAGAAAATAGCTTTCAAACTTATATCAACCATTTACTCAGTATCTAAATAAAAATAAGTTTAACAACTTTAGATGGTGAAACCATTTATGTATTAAAAATAAGAAAAATATTAACAGTTTTATCAATAACTTTTATGTTATAACATAAAAAATATGGGAGAATATAAAATAAAAGAAGGCATAAATAGAAAATATTTATTTAGAAATAGAGGTTAATCAAAATCTATTTCTAAATGAAATATATGAAGACAAAACTTTAACAAGAATTAAAAAATTATTAAGATAATTATGTTCAAAAAATTTACGACCAAAAATAAATATTACAAAAGTCTTTTGTTTTTGCGACAAATATTTAGTTTAGTGACAAATAAATATTTGTTATCAATTTATATAATAATTCATAAATAATTTATTTTGACATATATTTAATAACAAATTATTAATAATATTAATTAATAAAAATATGTATATATTACTAATATTTTAATAAATATATTTTCAGTATACTATTAGTATTAGTATATTTATAACAAAAATATATTAATAAATAATTATATAAATTTATAACAAAGATTTACTTGTTAATAAATATGTGTTACAAAAGTAAAATATTTTTGTAGTGATAATGTAGTATTATGTAGAAAGTGTATACAGGTGTAAGATATGTACTCTATTTGTAATATCAAATATGTATATCATAAATATGTACTTCAAAAATATTTTACTTTTGTGATAAATATTTAATGACAAATAAACATTTATTACAAATTTATATAATTATTTGTAATTAATTTTTTTTGACAATATTTAATAATAAATTACTAATAGTATTAACTAATAAATATATGCATATATTACTAATATTTTAATAAATATATTTTCAGTATACTATTAGTATTAGTATATTTATAACAAAAGTATATTAACAAATAATTATATAAATTTATAACAAATATTTACTTGTTACTAAATATGTGTTGAAAAAGTCTCTTTCCACGATTTTTGAAGCCAAACAACTTCTGCAGTAGCATGAGAAAGTGCTCTAAATGCAGTTTCAATTGAAATTATGGACACAACTTTATATTTCTCAAATGACCAACAAACAAGTGAGTGGGCTAAGAACACACAAAACCCCCCAATCTGGATCACAATATGCATGTAAATTGAGGGAGGAACTCTTGTGAAAATACAAGGCATGAGTAGTAGTGTCACCCAGGTATCGAAGGACCTTTTGTTCGAGGTCCAATGCAAATCAGTAGGACAAAGCAAGAATTGACACAGTTTATTAATTGAATATGCAATCTATGTTCTAGTGAGGGTACAATATTTAAGAGTAACAACTATAGTTCTAAGAGAGGGGTATGCGTTTTAAAATATGTGAAATCTGTCAGATAAGTAACTGAAATTGCAAACTCAAATTGTTAATATTTTTACTTTTACAATACATGTTTAGTGGCAAGTAAATCTTGTTATAAATTTATATAATTATTTGTCAATATATTTTTGTTATAAATATAATAATACTAATAGTATACTGAAAAATATATTTATTAAAATATTAATAATATATACATATTTTTATTAATAGTACTTTGTTATTAAATATTTGTTAAAAAACTTATTTAGAAATAATTATATAAATTTATAACAAATATTTATTTATCATTAAAATGTATCATAATAAGCTTTGATAGTATGAATGTAATTTGGAACATACAAATTTAAAGCAACAACTATAAAATAAATAAATAATAATAATTGAGATATTTTTTGATTTTGAAATAGGCTACGTGTACATAAAACCATTTTTCTTTGCTAGCTAGAATTGGTTTGAGTTGCTACGTTGAGGTAAGTAAATTAATTATACTTGAAATATTAAGTGGTCTGGTTATCATATATGTATGCTTGTATGTCTTTATTATGTGCTAAGTTTGTTATATTGTGGTAGACAGAATTCATATTGATGATTCATGTGTGTAAGGTCAATTTCATAAACATGTGTTTATCATGTGCATGTTTGCATACATGAAGTTTAAAGTTCTGATATCAAAAAGACTTTAGTTCTTTTAAAGCAAACACGTTTTTGTGAAAAATGTTTTAGTAGAATGCCTTTGACAATCATTTTGATTTGACTTTGAATGGGAGCATATTGTATTTGCTTGGGCCGTATGAGGGATGTGTCCCTAGCCTACTTGGATATCCGAGGTTATTTAGTTCCTTACCATTAGGTATGGACGTATTTGTGCCTGTGAGAAATTTGTTATGAAATTTCAGTTATGTCCCTTCGATGTTTGGCTCACTTATAATTACACTTCATGCGTGCCAATCACCGATGGGTGACATATTCTTTTGGTTCCACAATTGTTACGAGAAGTCAAGGCATTCTATAAAAAGAAAATGATAAAGATAAATTGTATTGATAAAAATAAAGTCTTGATTAGGTCATGACCAGGTTTTACATATTTATTTTCATGATCATGTATAACTAGAGTATGGCATGATGTTAAATGGTTGTTGCTGTGAATGCTTATTATTTCATGTATGATGAAGTTTGCTTACTGATTGGTATCACTTACCCCAATATTTATTCACCATCTTTCAAGTAACACATGAGAAGGATTTGGCACATTCCCTAGTCCTTAAGGGTCCCCTTAGGAAGTTGAACTTTTCTTATTAGGTTTCTACTTAAATAAATTATGAGTAACTACGACTCTTAGTTTTAATATTCAAACAGGTGACTTTTTAGATGCTTGGTGAATAATTTTTTTATGGACTACATTGTTTCCATTTATTATAAATGATAAATATGATTTTTGGGTTAATTTAATAATCAAATTATCTGGGTATTACAGTTGGTATCAGAGCGAGATTTAAGATTCTGTAGACTTAAGATTTGAATAGATGGGGACTTATATGTGTTAAATCCCAATCACTCATGACTTGCCTTAGCACATGCTTAACAAATTTAATGCATGTATGAAGTAATATTATTTGTGTGTACTTATAATTTTCGTACCTTTAAGACTTTCTCTTTGCTAATAGAAATATATCGTTATGATCTAATTACCTCAATGATATAAAATGGCACGAGGTGGAAAAGGAGGAAGACCAATTACTCTAGCCCAGGCTGCTGCTTGTGCTGCTAATCCTATTGCAGGTGCTAAAGGTCAACCCCTATTGAATGATCAAGAAACTCTTTTAGGCACCATGCAACAGATTATGCAAATGATGACACAAATGATGTAGCAACAACTTGCCCAACCTCTCCCATGTGCTGAAGAAATCAGAAGGGAACAAAATGTAGTGAGTGAATTCAAGAAACATACTCCTCAGACATTTGATGATTCCCAAGACCTCTCATTGGCTGAGGAGTGGATAAGAGATATGGAACGCATCTTTAAATTCCTAAGGCCTTATAATGAGGAAAAGGTGATTTGTGCTACTTGTATGCTAAGATGGTGGAACTTGGAAAAGAGGCAGAGAACATAGGGCAAAACCTGATTGGATGGGAACGATTTAAGGAGTTATTCTATAAGAAATACTTCCCACAAACTCTTCGTGATCAAAAGGAGGTCGAGTTCTTGCAGCTGACATAGGGCTCTAGGACACTAATTGAATATGAAAGAAAGTTTGAAGAGTTGTCCCAATTTTCCCTCCACCTAGTGGACACTGAAGAAAAGAAAGCTCATAGGTCCGAGAAATGGCTTAAACCTGAAATTAGAAGACATGTGAAAGTCCTAAGACACGCCACTTATGGAGAGGTTGTTCAAGCAGCTCAAATACTTGAGCAGGATGTTGTGCAAATAGTTGACAAGGAGCTACTAAGGGACCCAACTCATGGGAGACTTTTGAAATTGTTAATTGTTTTCTTTTGTTTACTTACTTAATTTTTAGTCTTTGTCATTGTCTTCGTTTTTTTTTTTTTTTTTGTGTTTTTGTTACTCGTTGGAGTCGTATAGTGTCTGGTGCTCTGATTTGTTATTGTTTTTGATTGTGCATGCACGGTAGGAGATCTCTTGGAAATCCACTCGTGCCGTTCATAGATAACATCAACAGGAAGCGCGCTCATTTGAGACCATTCGACGCTAACATTCTGGAGGAAGAGCATCCACCAATTATGGGAGAACATCTACCTCCACAAACAGAGATGACGATGAAGGAGTACGCAAGGCCAATCATTGGCACTGCAACTTCTTGCATCCAATTAGGGAAAGCAGCTCGAAATTATGAGATTAAGAATATACATTTTAATATGTTACCATCTTTTTATGGGATTCCTAACGAAGATCCTCTAACTTTTATTCGTGATTTCTATGCCACTGTGCGGACTTTTCCACTACAGGGGCTAAATGAGGATCAGTTGAGGATGAGGTGTTTCCCGTACACGCTTAAAGACAAGGCCAAGTCATGGCTTATGACTCTTCCGCCTGGATCTCTTTCAACCTGGGACGCAATGTTCAACAAGTTCATGGGAAAATTCTATTCCCACCAAAAGACTGCGGACCTAAGGACCAAAATTGCAACGTTCTCTCAAATGGACGGAGAACCATTTCATGAGGCATGGGATCGCTTCAAATTGCTTCTGATACAATGCCCACACCATCACTTTCCTTTGCAACTCCAGAATCAATTTTTCTATGACGGGTTGACACAACAATGTCAATTCACTATGGATAATGCTGCGGGAGGAGCAATGGGAGAAAAGACCGCTAATGAGACGTATGATCTATATGAGATGTTGGGTGCTAATTCCCAACAAAAGAGCTCTAGAGGACGGCGGATGGGAGTTAACGAGGTAGCTCCGGGAAATGACATGGCAATGCAAATTGCGAAACTTACAAAACAAATCGCGCTCCTCACTTCTAAGAACACACCGACTCAAGAGGTATGCGGTATTTGCAGTACTTACGAACACGTTGCTAATATTTGTCCTTTTGTTTGTGATCAAAATGTAGGTACAAGTTACGAGCAAGCTAATACTATGAAGGGATACCAACCGAGGCCAAGGAATGATCCTTATTCGAACACATATAATCCCGGTTGGAGAAATCATCCCAACTTCTCTTGGAAGGGGAATAACAATCAAGGCTATGCTCAGAATAACTTCCAACACCATCCAAACAACAACAACAACCTTCCAAACAACAACAACAATCCACATCTTACTCTTTCCAACAAACCAAGCTTGGAGGACAACTTGAACGCATTCATTCAAGTTAGTCGGGAAAATCAAATGAAGAGTACTCAGAGATTGGACTCGTTGGAGGCTTCGATGAAAGGGTTGAAGGCCAAGTGGGTCAATTGGCGGAGCACCTCTAACGTCAAGAAAAAGGAAAACTACCGAGCCAACCCGAGCAAGCGAAGGCGGTCACGGTCCTTCGCAGTGGTAAGATCGTAACTAAAAATTTACCTGAAATATCTGACGATCTACCTTTTAATGCAGGAAACATGGAAGAAGGTAGTGCAACACCCGAAGAGAGTAATGCACCCAAGGCTAAAGAAGATGAGCTTTTCAAGGAACCAAATGGAGAGTCATCCGCACCTCCCCAATTGCACAAATCATCTGAGCCTTACCGACCACCGGTACCGTTTCCAACCGTCTCAAGGACGATAAACAGGATAAGCAATTTTCTGATCTTTTTAACATGCTTTCTAAAGTTCAAATAAATCTGCCCTTATTAGATGTTATTAGAAATGTGCCTTCCTATGCAAAATTTTTTAAAGATCTAAATACTAGGAAGAGAAAGTATGGTTTAAATGAGAAGATAGTTGTTTCTGAAATTTCTAGTTCCATTCTTCAACAACGTTTTCCACCTAAACTTAAGGATCCCAGGAGTTTTAACATTAACATTACCTTGGGGAATAAGAAAGTGGTAAGAGCCATGCTAGATTTAGGTGCAAGCATAAACTTAATGTCATATTCGATTTATTTGCAACTAGGTCTAGGGGAATTGAAACATACTACCATGTCCCTACAATTAGCTGATAGATCTGTGAAATATCCTAAGGGAATGGTAGAGGATCTGCTAGTACAGGTTGATAAATTGATTATACCTGTAGATTTTGTTGTGTTGGATATGCAGGAGAATCCATCTATGGACAAAGAACACACTATTCTTCTTGGTAGACTATTTATGGCCACTACTAAGACAATTATAGATGTTCATAGTGGAAATCTAACTATGACAGTTTTGGGGGAAACTGTCAATTTTAGAGTATTTGATTCCTCCCCTTTACCTTCTATATCCTCAATTGATGAATGTTCCTCTATTGACCATATTGATACTCTTGTTTATGATGCCTTTTTACAGGATGAAGTTAAAGACGGACTTGAATATGTTTTAACAGTTGATAGGATAGAGAAGGAATTGGATGATGAAACTGAGGGATACATAGAGTTGTTAGATAATGCTGAACCATTAGTAGAACCAAGTATGCCCTTAGAGTTACCCAAAACCCCATCTAGGGAAGACAATACTCCACCTAAGCTTGAGTTGAAAGAATTGCCAAAACATCTTAAGTATGTGTTTTTGGGTGAGGGGGATACCTATCCAGTCATAATTTCATCTACCTTGACCCGAACCCAAGAACGAGCACTAGTGAACATACTTAAGAAATATAAAAAAGCCATAGGATGGAGCATTGATGACATTAGAGGTATTAGTCCCACCATGTGTATGTATAAGATAAATCTTGAGGACAATACCAAACCTGTGAGAGAAGCCCAAAGGAGACTTAACCCTATTATGCAAGAGGTAGTGAAAACAAAAATTTTAAAACTCTTGGAAGTTGGGGTTATTTATTCTATTGCGGATAGCAAATGGGTTAGCCCGGTACATGTGGTACCGAAGAAATCTAGGATCACTGTGATAAAGAACAATAAAAATGAGTTAGTGCCCACAAGATTGATCACAGGATGGAGAATGTGCATTGATTTTCGTAAATTAAATTTGTACACAAAGAAAGATCATTTTCCTCTTCCTTTTATTGATCAAATGCTTGAACGTTTAGCAGGGCATGATTTTTACTGTTTTCTTGATGGTCTTTCAGGTTATTACCAAGTGCCCATTGCTCCGAAAGATCAGGAGAAGACCACATTCACATGCCCATTCGGGACATTTGCCTTCAGGAGGATGCCATTCGGCCTTTGCAATGCCCCCGCCACATTCCAACGATGCATGATTTCAATATTCTCATATATGGTGGAGAAATGTATAGAGGTTTTTATGGATGATTTCTCAGTTTTTGGAAATTCATTTGATGATTGCCTAAATAATCTGACTCGTGTGCTTGAGCGTTGCATTGATAGTAACTTGACCCTTAGTTGGGAAAAGAGTCATTTTATGGTTAAACATGGCATTGTATTAGGCCATGTTATTTCAAGTAGAGGCATTGAGGTGGATAGAGCAAAAATTGATCTAATAGCTAAACTTCCACCCCTATAAATGTTAAGGGAATTAGGAGTTTTCTTGGCCATGCTGGTTTTTATAGGAGATTTATTAAGGATTTTTCTAAGATAAGTCGTCCCCTATGCAATCTGTTAGCTAAGAATGTTTCTTTTGTCTTTGATAATGATTGCTTGAATGCCTTTAATGTTTTGAAAGAAAAGCTAACTTCTGCGCCCATTATCATGGCACCTGATTAGTCACTTCCCTTTGAAATTATGTGTGATGCGTCTGATTTTGCCATAGGGGCTGTTTTAGGACAATGAGTAGATAAGCGTTTGCATGTAATTTACTATGCTAGTAAAACTCTTAATGACGCCCAACTTAACTACTCGACCACTGAAAAAGAATTTTTGGCTATTGTGTTTTCTCTTGATAAATTTAGGTCTTATTTGGTAGGATTTAAAGTAATTGTGCATTCGGATCATGCAGCTTTGCGATATTTGTTAAGTAAACCGAATGCTAAGCCTAGACTAATTCGGTGGGTTTTGCTGTTACAAGAATTCGACTTAGAGATTAGAGATAAAAAGGGAATGAAAAATGTGGTAGCTGATCATTTATCTAGGTTGATTTCTGACTTTGACACTACTGAGAGTGACAAAGATATTGCTATTGTTGAGACTTTTCCTGATGAGCAGTTATTTTCTGTGGGTCCAAACCCTTGGTATGCTGATATTGTAAATTACCTTGCTAGCGGTTTGTTGAGGCCTAACATTTCTTTTCAAGAAAAGAAAAGGTTTTTTCATGTATGCAGGCAATACTTTTGGGATGACCCGTACCTATTCAAAATTTGTCAAAACCAAGTCATCCGGAGGTGTGTGCCGAAAGAGGAACATGCAAGCATCTTAACTTTCTGTCATGAACTTCATTGCGGAGGACATTTTGGTGGTAAGAAAAGGGCCATTAAGGTACTTCAATCTGGTTTCTATTGGCCTACTCTGTTTAAAGATGCCTATGATTTTTGCATGCGCTGTGATAGGTGTCAGAGGACTAGTAACTTAGGTAGACGTAATGAAATGCCTCTGACGTATAATCTTATTGTTGAATTGTTTGATGTATGGAGGATTGACTTTATGGGTCCTTTTTCCCCTTCTTTTGGATTTGAGTATATCTTGGTTGCGGTTGATTATGTGTCAAAGTGGGTAGAAGCTATACTCACTAAATCTAATGATGCTAACTGTGTTGTGAAGTTCTTGAAAGAAACAATATTTAACAGGTTTGGCACACCAAGGGCAATAATCAGTGATGGAGGGAGCCATTTCTGCAACAAACTTTTTGATGGATTGTTGAAAAAGTACAACATCACACATAAAGTGTCCACTCCATATCACCCATAGACATCGGGACAAGTTGTAGTGAGTAACCGGCAAATTAGGGGTATTTTGGAACGTACAGTGCGACCTTCAAGGAAGGATTGGGCTTCAAAGCTCAATGACGCATTATGGACTTACCGTACAGCATACAAAACACCTATTGGGATGAGCCCATATCGGTTAATTTATGGCAAGGCATGCCATTTGCCCGTTGAGCTTGAGCATAAGGCCTATTGGGCAATCAAGTAGCTGAACATGGATTGTCAACAAGCGGGTGAAAAACGCTTACTTCAACTTGATGAGCTTGAAGAGATTCGGAACGAAGCCTATGAGAATGCTAAGATTTACAAAGAACGCACAAAGCGTAACCATGACAAAGGGCTAGTTGGTAAGTCTCTCTATCCTGGAATGAAAGTACTTTTATTTAACTCTCGTCTTAAACTTTTTCCAGGAAAGCTTCGATCAAGATCGAGTGGACCATACAAGATTGTGGAGATCTTTCCACATGGAGCTATTAAGCTACTCAATCCCAACACACAAGCAACTTTCAAAGT
Organism: Elaeagnus macrophylla; assembly: GCA_029378325.1. Taxonomy (NCBI): domain Eukaryota; kingdom Viridiplantae; phylum Streptophyta; class Magnoliopsida; order Rosales; family Elaeagnaceae; genus Elaeagnus; species Elaeagnus macrophylla. Next base: position 56,156,338 of record CM055641.1, on the reverse strand, counting down.
GAATGGACATCGTGTAAAGCCTTACTTGGAGGGAGTCGTTCACCATGGAGATGTGGAGTGCATTGAACTGCATGCACCTTAGCTATAAACGCCGTCTTGCTAAGATGTTAAACTAGGCGCTTGGTGGGACTGCAACTCACCGTTTTAGGTATTATCTATCGTTTCTTTTAATTTAGTTTTCTGTTTGCCATTGCTAAATTCTTTTCTGAACTATTGTGTAGTTGAAAACCTTGAGGACAATGTTTAGTTTAGGTTTGGGGGTGCATTTTGCATTTTTGGTTGGTAACAACATTTTCATGCTTTGCTCAATTTTTTATGAATAACTAGTCTTTGTGCATTGTTTATCTGATTTTTAAAATGTTTAAGGTTTGTTGTAAGGATCGGTTTTAATTTGCAATCTGTGTTTCATGCTTTTGATGTTGAAACTGAGATGAACCCGCATCCTGTGTTTAGGAATTGAATAGTGGAGACTACCTTGTGAGAATATTATTGAGCCCTTAACGTTTTATTTTGAGAGATAATTATTCTTCTACTCTTTTAAACACCTTTCATATCATTTCAAATTGTTAGATGATCTCTATAGGTTTTTGCATTGAATGTTAGGATTTTAAACATGTAATGAAGGATCATGTGCTTAATCGAATTGCTTAGATTAAATGATTTGAGTAAAATTTGAAGTATCTGCCTATTTCATTCATGCTTGCTTTAAAAAATACGAGTGAATTCCTATATCCAATACAAAAAGAGCTAAGAAGTAGCCATTCACAAATTACATATGTATATGGGTCTAAAGAAAAAAAAAGAGAGATAATAAGTTTATTATGACCCTAAGTTCTTCAAGTATGAATGGTTAATATAAAAAAAAAAAAAAGAGAAATAGGAAATAAGTTCCCTTAAAGTCAAAGCATTTTTATTCTAGGGCACACTTGAAGTTTTTGCTTGAGGATTTTAATTGATGCATGAGATTAGTAATGTGATTTCTTCGTAAATCCTATCATTTGATTCCTTTCATGAGATCAATGTTATGCACTTTTGAGCCTTTCTTGTTTAATCATATGCGAACCTATTAGCTCATTTCATTACATAATTTCTATTCGCATATACATTGATGAGTGCTTGAACCCATAGGATCGGTGTGATTTAGAGAGTAATTCTTGTGAGGATTAGAGTTGAAACGAATTCATATTCTTGACACTAGGTTTGGGGGAGTCAATGTTGATACACTTTTAGTAATGGAGTTTAGATTTGTGAAACGAAATTGATCTAAATGGTGAACCTTGATGTGTTAGAGTGTTGGATAAATTTGTGTATGAATTTGTGGTTATGAATTGGAAAGAAACTAAAGCATGACAAGTTTTGTTACCTTCAATTTTAGTTTTGTTATTTGTCTTTTCAAATTTAGTTTTGCTTGAGGACTAGCAAAATGTAGGTTTGGGGGTATTTGATGAATACTATTTTGACCTACTATTTGTTATGTTTTTAAGTGTTTATTTTGCATTTAATCTCGATATAATCTTGTTTTGGAGGGTACTCTATTGTTTTGCAGGTCAAAGTTGGTTTGGGAAGAATGTGGAAAAAGAGAGCAAAAATGAAGCAAAAGTGTTAAAGAATGTAAGCCTTACATTGGGTGCAAATCACTATGTAAGGGGGACCAACAATAGCTTAAGAACGTAAGCCCTTACATCGAGAATCAGCAAACTATGTAAGGGCACTTACATAGCATTACAAAAACTCGCGCCCCGGCGAAGAAACCATATGCCGCAGCGAGGGGCTCTCGGGTTGCATCCTGGAAAATCATGAAAACATTGCGTGCCATGGCATGATTATTGTACGCCGCGGCAGGGAGGTTTCTGTTTTTGTTTGTAGTTCAGAATGACATGCTGCGCCGCGGCATGGAAAAATGCGCGCCGCGGCCCGCGCGAGCGGATTGCAATTTTCCCTCAGCCACACACGCACATATTCTTTGGAAACCCTTACATAAAAGAGACCTAATTTGACACAACCCCATCTATCAGAACATATTCAGCCTCCTACGAACACACCAGAGACCAAGGGTGAATAGTGCGTGAACAGTGCCAAATTCAGGTTTTTCTTACAATTTTGAGAGAGAAGTTACATCATCAAAGGCTATTCAATTGGAGCTTCATCTAGAGACTTGAAATAGGTGATCATCCAACATCAAGGATCTTGTTGCAAGAGTGAAAATTGGTAGATTCTTATTTGTAATCCTTCTCTTTCTCATTAGAATTCTTTTAATGTCATTTATAATGAAGAATCTGGATTTGAGTTTGATTATGTGTAGCTAAACCCTTGTGTGTGGGAATTTAGGGATGTGGTTTGATTATTACTTGAGTGATTTGTTTCATGCTCATTGTTTGTTGACATATATATTCATTAATTATTTTTGGCCAATTTAGTTATGAATGTTTGAGACTATTTTAGGATTGAATTTTAGAAACGCCATCTAAGTTTAATTGGGCACTCTTGAGCATGAACTTAAATTGAGTGCATTGACTTGTCTTAATTTAGGTGATTAAATTACCTTTTCTAAGATTAATGCTAATTAACTAATTAACGGTCCGGATCAAAGAAGCTAATTAGTTAATTAAGGGAAAATCACCATTGATTTGGAATTTTCTAGGATTAGTGAAAAGAATCAATAAATTCACTTTATACGCTTGATTGAGGAGACCACGTAAACCAATTTATCCATACTTAGTTCACTAACTAACTTCCCACACTAGTTCATCATATAGTTTCGACATCGTTCTTTACTCGTTTATTTATTTATTTTAAGTAATTACATTTTTAGCAACCGTTTTCCAAACCAATCTTTGATTAGAGTGTTTAGGATTTATTTTATCGTTACGTTTTAGATTACGTTTAACTCTTTTAAAAACCACCGTAATTCCTTTGAGAGATTATCTTGGGAGTATACTTGTCGCATACTACAAGTGACTCGTGCACTTGCGAGCTTTTACAAATACAAAATTTGGTTATCAAGAAATCAGAAGGGAACAAAATGTAGTGAGCGAATTCAAGAAACATACTCCTCAGACATTTGATGATTCCCAAGACCTCTCATTGGCTGAGGAGTGGATAAGAGATATGGAACACATCTTTAAATTCCTAAGGCCTTATAATGAGGAAAAGGTGATTTGTGCTACTTGTATGCTAAGATGGTGGAACTTGGAAAAGAGGGCAAAGAACATAGGGCAAAACCTGATTGGATGGGAACGATTTAAGGAGTTATTCTATAAGAAATACTTCCCACAAACTCTTCGTGATCAAAAGGAGGTCGAGTTCTTGCAACTGACATAGGGCTCTAGGACACTAATTGAATATGAAAGAAAGTTTGAAGAGTTGTCCTAATTTTCCCTCCACCTAGTGGACACTGAAGAAAAGAAAGCTCATAGGTTCGAGAAATGGCTTAAACCTGAAATTAGAAGACATGTGAAAGTCCTAAGACACGCCACTAATGGAGAGGTTGTTCAAGCAGCTCAAATAGTTGAGCGGGATGTTGTGCAAATAGTTGATAAGGAGCTACTAAGGGACCCAACTCATGGGAGGCGTTGGGAAAAGAAGGACAAGAGAAAATTTAATACAAACTGAGACTTTAGAAAGAAGCAGAAGACCGAAGCCCTAACCAACCAAGATCAACCAATTTGTGATAGTTGTGGTAGGACACACCCTGGTGTTTTTTTCAAAAAGATGGAGCTTGTTTCAATTATAGGAAGACTGGTCATTGCGTACAGAACTACCCAGACAATAAAAAGGATGCTAAGGATGGACAAAAAACTCAAGGAAGGGTTTATATGCTCACTAGGTAAGAAGCTGAAACAAACTCAAATGCAATAGCAGGTAATAGTTGTTTATGTAATAACAATTCTTTTTGGTATAGCTTTATTAAAGCTTGTTAATGTGGTTGCCTTGAATATTAATTTGATTATTATAGTGTATGATTATGAATGTATGCTTCAAGGTAATGTTTCTGTGTGTGGATATGATGCTTATGCTTTGTTTGATTATGGTGTCACACACACACACTCTTTTGTATCGCGCGCATCCCTTGATAAATTTGGCACTTGTCATGATGTGCTTGAATGTGAATTTTGTGTCTTAACTCCTTTTAGGAAGTTCCTCCGTGCAAGAGAAACTATAAGATCTTGTAGGGTTAAAAAAAAGGGATTGAGATTTGGATGCCAATTTTATTGTGCTCGATATGTTTGACTTTGATATTATTTTTGGCATGGATTGGCTTTCTTCTCATCATGCTAACGTCAAATGTTTTGAAAAAGAAGTAATCTTTAAACCTCCAAATGACATTGAGTTTTGCTTCATCGCTTCTAAGATTCATCAATCGCCTTGGCTAATATTAGTAATGCAAGCTCAAAAGTGCCTTAAGAAAGGGTGTATGGGCTACCTAGCTAGTGTTGTGGACAATGGTAATAGACAATTGAAAGTTGAGGATATCCATGTCGTAAAGGAGTATATCGATGTGTTTTCGGAAGACTTAACTGGGCTTCCTCTTGATCATGATCTTGAATTTGAGATCAAGCTACTTCCTAGTACTGCACTGATATCTAAGACACCTTACAAAATAGCACTGGCTGAATTATAGGAACTTAAGGAGTAATTAAAGGACTTAATGACTAAGGGTTTCATTTATCCCAGTGTCTCTCCTTGGGGAATGCCAGTCCTCTTTGTGAAAAAGAAGGATGGAACGATGAGGCTTTGCATCGACAATAGAGAAATGAACATGGTAACTATGAAGAATAAGTACCCCCTCCCAAGGATAGAAGATTTGTTCGACCAACTTCAAGGTACAAGTGTGTTTTCTAAGATTGACCTACGTTCAGGGTATCATCAATTGAAGGTCAAGAAGGAAGATGTGTCAAAAACTGCTTTTAGAACAAGGTACGAGCACTACGAATTTCTAGTCATGCATTTTGGATTAACTAATGCCCCTGCAGCCTTTATGGATCTCATGAATAGAGTTTTCAAGGAATATTTGGATACGTTTGTAATTGTGTTCATTATTGATGTTCTCGTTTATTCAAAGAGTCAAAAGGAGCATGAGGAACACTTAGGAAAGGTGCTCCAAGTGCTAAAGGAGAAGCAATTGTATGCAAAGTTTAAGAAATGAAAATTTTGGTTGGATAGGGTGGTATTTCTTAGAGATGTTATCTCTTGAGAAGGAATAATGGTGGATCCAAGTAAGATTGAGACAATGACCAATTGACCTAGACTTACTAATATTAGAGACGTAAGAAGTTTTTTGGGATTAGCAAGATACTACAGGAGATTTGTGGAAAGCTTTTTCAAGATATCAACTCCCTTGACTAAGTTGACGAGAAAGAATGTCAAGTTTGAATGGAATGAAGATTGTGAGAAAAGGTTCAAGGAACTAAAACAGAGGTTGGTAACAGCTCCAGTATTAACAATCCCATTGGGATTGAATGGGTACGTAATCTATAGTGATGCATCTCATAAGGGATTAGGGTGTGTCCTAATGTAAAATGGAAAAATTGTGGCTTATGCTTCTCAACAATTAAAAAACTACCAACAAAACTACCCTACACATGATTTGGAGTTAGTAGCTGTGGTTTTTGCTCTAAAGATCTGGAGACATTACTTCTATGGTGCAAGATGTGAAATATTCACTAACCATAAGAGTTTTAAGTACATCTTCACTTAGAAGGAGTTGAATATGAGGCAAAGAAGATGGTTGGAGTTGTAAAGGACTATGACTATAGCATTAACTACCACATTGGCAAGGCTAATGTCATTGTAGATGCATTGTGTAGAAATTCTGGGAGAAGTCTGGCAATGTTATTGACTGTTCAGAGAAATATTTTAAGGGATTTTGAGTTACTAGAAATTGAAGTTGTTAGGAGAGGTGACGCTACTTACTTAACCAACTTGATTATTCGACCAACACTAGTTGACATGATCAAGGATAAGCAGGGTAGTGAATACTTTTTAAAGAAGGTCATGGATGGTATTGACAATGAGAAATATTTTGGCCTCTAGCGATCATCCGATGAGGGCTTAAGGTTTAAGAACAGACTATATGTGCCTAAAGATAGAGATTTGAAGAGAGAAATTATGATGGAGGCTCACAGCTCTCCGTATTCAATTCACCTAGGGAGTATGAAAATGTATTTGGACTTGAAATTGATATACTGGTGGCCCAAAATGAAGAAAGAGATAGCACGATTTATAGAACAGTGTTTAACGTGCCAACAATTAAAAGTCAAACATTAGAGGCCCTCTAGACTATTGAAACCTTTATTAGTGAATGGAAATGGAGCACATTGCTATGGACTTTGTAGTGGGTTTGCCTATAAAAGGCTATGACTTAATCTGGGTGATTGTTGATCCTCTTACCAAGTCTGCTCACTTCCTACTTGTCAAAAGAACTTTCACCTCTAACAAGTATGCATAGATGTATGTTAATGAGGTTGTGAGACTACACTGTGTACCTGTGTCCAATGTATCTAATAGGGACCCTAAATTTGTGAATCCATTTTGGGTAAGCTTACATAAGGCAATGGGTACTCGATTAAACTTTAGTACAGCTATTCATCCTCAAACCGATGGACAATAAAAAAGGACTATACAAGTCTTAGAAGACATGTTGTGTGCTTGCGTTCTAGATTTTGTGGAGAGCTGGGATGAATATGTAGCATTTATAGAGTTTGCCTACAATAATAGCTACTAGTCAACGATTAAGATGGTCCTCTACAAAGCTCTGTATGGAAGGAAGTGTTGATCCCCTATGCATTGGGATGAAGTAGGTGAAAGGACAGTGTTAGGGCCCTCGTTAGTTCAAGAAACTTGTAATACAATCAAGAAAATAAGGCAAAACATGATAACGGCTCAAAGCATACAAAAGAGCTATGCAGACAAAAATAAAAGAAAATTGGAATTTGCTATTGGAGACAGTGAAGGGAGTCATGAGGTTTGGTAAAAAGGGGAAGTTAAGTGCAAGATCCATTGGACCTTTTGAAATTTTGGAAAGAGTTGGTGATGTAGCTTATAGATTAGCATTACCTCAAGCACTGTCGAGAGTACACAACGTATTCCACGTGTCTATGTTGTGCAAGTCTGCCCGTGACCCTTCTCATGTGATTAGTTATGAGCCACTAGAAATTAAAAAAGACCTAACCTATGAAGAAAAGCCTTTACGCATCTTAGACCACAAGGAACAAGAATTACACTTCAAGAAAATAAGGCTTGTGAAAGTTTCGTGGAATAATCATACAATGGAGGAATGCACGTGGGAACGTGAGGCTGAGATGTGAGTCAAACATCCCAATCTTTTTGCTAATCAAGGTATGTTAAATTTCGAGGACGAAATTCTTTAAAGGGAGGAGAATTGTAATATATATATATATATATATATATGCATTTAAGATTTGGTAGATCATGTAAGGATAAGCTCCACAAAAATAATGCATTTAAAGTTTTATTATTTAATAATAATAATAGAGATAATAATAATAATAATAATAATAAGATAATAGGTGATATTTAATAAGAGTATTATGTCTAGGTTATGAAACCTAACAATTCTTACGTTCTTCTTCTTCTTAACAACAACAAAATTAAATCCTCTCAATTAATTTAAGATCAAATCTTTGGAAAAATTATTGTTAGCTTCTCATTAATCAAGAAAGGTATCATAGGTAATTTATCTCCACCACTATTCTTTAATTTTCTCTTAATATTTTTATTAAATAGTTAAGATAAGAACTTGATAAAAATGTAATCTTTGGGGATTGTAGGCTTAAAGTTATGATTGATAATAATTTTTGGGATGTTTTATAAGAAAATTTTATAATACTATTTACTGAATTTTCAACAACAGTGGAGAAAATGAACATTTTCTGTAATTTTTTAGAATTTTTAAAGCCAAATTTATTTGTACACTAAACTAGACATCTCAACAATTCTAATGAATATTCTTTTGTCAAATATTTCTACATATTTATTTTTCTATGAATTTGTGAAGTTCCAACTATAACTTTGTCATATTCTGAACAACTAGGGTTCCTAGATTATTTTCATATACTATGATTCAAATTGGAACCTGAAAATTTTATTTAAATAATTAGACATGATCATAAAAATTTTGGCTTTTTAATAATTGATTAATATTTTATATTTAATTTTTTATGGTTTACAAAATTTAAACTTTTATGCTGAAAATGAAATTCGTGACAATTCTGTTCGGAAATACTAGTTTTGTTAATGGTGTTTGGGACTTCATAATCAAGTAAGATTTTTATGAAACGATTATATATGTGTTAAGATTAATATGATAAACTTTCATGATTTTTGGATAATTATTTAAATTTAAATTAATTTTCTAATTTAATGTGTTCAGTTTTAAAAATTTAAAAGACAGATTATTATAGTTCAATTTAAATTCAATTTTACCTATGAAATTGAACTCCAAATTATTTAAAACTTTTTATGTGTCATATCATATATGTTTATTGTATTTATTAAATTTTTTAAATATTAACTTCGGTGTTTTTGATAAAAAAATGTTAAGCACAACGTGTACGATTTTGTGCACTAGTTTTAAAAAAAAAATATTGAAATCATATTTTTAAAGAATATAAAAATATTATTTGAAATCATAAGTTATAGGTTATTATAACTTTGTAAATATTTTATGCATAAGTATTAGTGCAAAAAAAAATGAAAGGAAGAAAAGAGAGACATATTAATAAGCTTTTAATAGTATGACGGTAATTTGGAACTTACAAATTGAAAACAACTACTATAAAATAAATAAATAAAAAAATAATAATTGAGATATTCTTTGATTTTAAAATAGGCTAGGAGCACATAAAAGTATTTTTCTTTGCTAGTCTAGACTTGGCTTGAGTTGCTACGTTGAGGTAAGTAAATTAATAATACTTGAAACATTAAGTGGTCTGGTTATCATGTATGTATGCTTGTATGTCTTTATTATGTATTAAATTTGTTATCTTGTGGTAGACAGAATTTATATTGATGATTCATATGTGTAAGATCAATTTCATAAACATGTTTTCGTCATGTACATGTTTGCACACATGAAGTTTAAAGTTTTGATATCGAAAAGGATTTATTTCTTTTAATGCAAACAAGTTTTTGTGAAAAATGTTTTGGTAGAATGCATTTGACAATCGTTTTGATTTAACTTTGAATAGGAGCATATTATATTTATTTGGGCTGTATGGGGGACATGTCCCTAACCTACTTGGATATTCGGGGGCATTTAGCTCCTTACCATTAAGTATGGACGTTGTACATGTGAGAATTTGTTATGAAATTTTAGTTATGTCCCTCCGATATTTGGCTCACTTGTACTTACCCTTCATGCGTGCCAATCATCGACAGGTGATTTATTTGGATTGGGTCATCGACGGATGACATATAGCTTTAACTCCACAATTATTACGAGAAGTCAGGGCATTTTATAAAAAAAAATGATAAAGATAAATTGCATTAAGAAAAATAAAGTTTTGATTGGGTGATGACCACATTTTACATATTCATTTTCATGATCATGTATAACTAGAGTATGACATGATGTTAAATGGTTGTTACTGTGAATGCTTATTAATTCTTGTATGATGAAGTTTGCTTACTGAGTAGTATCACTCATCCCAATATTTATTTATCATCTTTCAGGTAACACATGAGGAAGATTTGATACATTCTCTAGTCCTTCAGGGTCCCCTTAGGAGGTTGAACTTTTCTTATTAGGTTTCTACTTAAATAAATTATGAGTAACTATGACTCTTAGTTTTAAGATCAAATAGGTGACTTTTTAGATGTTTGGTGAATAATTTTTTTTATGGACCACATTGTTTCCATTTATTATAAATGATAAATATGATTTTTGGATTTATTTAATAATCGAATTATCGTGGTGTTACACTAACTTTGAGAAAAAATGGTCAATTAAGAACCAATAGTATTAATTTAATGATTTTTTATTTAATTATAAATTTTCTATCATGTGATTAAAACATGAGTATTCGATCATTTAACAATGATAAAGTCACAATTAATATAAAAAGTATTATTTACAAAATCTTTGTTCTAATATTTGATAATTGTCACTTATTTTTATTTTAATAAATTATTCGTTTTTATTTTTTTTGAATACAAAAATATGAATTTGAATAATTTTCTATAAGAATATTATTTTTTTTTTTTTTTTTAAATAATTTTATATTAACTTTCACTTTTAACCTTGTTTATGACTTGTATTTTATCTCATTTTTTTTAATAAAAGAATTATTAAAATGATAAAAAAGTTTCTTAATTGTCCCTTTTCTCAAAGCTAGGGAACTAACAATCTACAAGACTATCTAAAACTTTTATGGCCTGTCTCTATAAAATAAACTCAATAAAGTGGTTTATATATGTATATATATATTTTTGAGTTTAAATTTAAATTATTTAAAGAAAAATATGATGATAAAATACAGAAGTTTTGAACCTTATAACAAATCTTCTACAAATTCAAAACTTAGGCAAATGAGGCAGATTTCTTAGATCTGGGCCGGAAAAGGGCCCTATTTTTTTTTTTTTTACACCTAATTTACATTTTTTGAAATGAATAATTTTTTAAATTAAAATTTAGGATATATTATTTTTTAAAAAATATGTTGATTTACTTCATATTATTAGGGCTCAACACAATTGTTTTGCTACAAATATTTTGCATCATTTTTTTTATTTTTATTTATAGATAATTACACTTTAATGTTATTATAGTTGGATGATTTTTTAATTAATGAATATTAGATGTGAAAATAAAAATTTATATGTTATTAACTAATAAGAAAAATGTACAATTGTTCTCTTAGTTTTATTATACAAGGAAAAAAATCTCTTCTATTTCCTAAATGACTATACACATTTGAGTTCTTTAATAAGGTTCAATTTCTTCTTAATTAATTAGATTATGCAAGATAATAACAAATAAATGTGACAAAATTGTGTCTTTTAACATTTTTGAATGGTCATATCTTTTTTTCGATCACTGTCATATTTGATAGATATTTAAAAATAATGTTGGTTCTTTTTCCAATAGCTTAAGTTTTTGGGAGAGTTAATTTTCTAACTTCTAACATGATTTTAGAACTGGAGATTCAGTATTCAAGGCTCAGAAACCCTAATTGTTTAATTACAAATTTTTGGCCTATATGGTTCATAGAGTTAAAACTTATGATAGAATGATAGACGTATAAAACACTTATTTATTGAAAATTATTTTATGTAATGTTCATATTTTTTTTAATCTAAATACTAGGTTTGAACATGCACAATGTGCGTGTTGTCGTTTTTATATTTGTGACAAAATTTTATCATTTAAATAATAGATTATTTGAAAATTTTACATCATAATTATCATATAGCTAAAACTAAAATAAAACACTTATTTATTGAAAAAATGAAAACATATAGTCCTCATGCTTATAAATAATTCATTTAAAAAAAATTATAACAAGATGGTTATATAAGTTTTTTTTTAATATCCAATAATTGGAAGAAAAAAATCATATACTCAAAATGAATATAAAAGTGCAAACAACTAATGTCACTCATATTTAATTAGTATTCAAGTGTAGTAGCCTTTTGATAATAAAAAAAATGTAGTGACGTGGGACAAGAATGTTGTTAACATTTTATATTAATTTTATCAACTTAATTTTTGAGTTATTAAATATTTTTAAAAAAATTATTAATCATGTTAGCTGTGTCATATAATAATTGTGTTATGTTAGAAAAAAAAAAAACTTAATAATTGTGTTACGATGAGCGATTAAAATTAAAATGAAATAATATTTTATTTGATTTATTTTTGTTATCAAGTTGTATTATTTTTTATTTATTTAATAAACAATTATGTGTTATTTAATATCGTTGTAAATAATATAGATCATATTGTATATGTATCATATAATCATGGATCAAACATTATGACATTTACTTGTACAAAATTTTAAATGCACATGACAAATTTGCACCAAATCAATTATTGTGTGGCACATTGCAAATTTTTTTTAAAAATTGATTTTTTTTTTAATTTTTAAAATTATTTGTTTCCGTTACATATCATAAATAGCGTTGAGTACATGTACTTAGCATTTTTTTTAAAAGTAAATATAAAATAAAGTGTAAAATCTAATAAATAAATATTGTTAAAAAATTGTAAAAGAAAATGAAATTGTTGTTATAAATTTGAGGCTCCATGCCTCTTTTCATATTAGTAATAAAAATATATATTATTTCAAACTATAAATACAAAATTAATTACAAAAATAGAAATTACGCACTTGCTTTTCATGTGCTAACAAAATCCAGTACTTTTCATGCATAAGAAATTATAACTCCTATTGTACCATTTCATTTTCTAATTTCTAAATCCTTGATTTTGGAATTGAATTTTTAATTTTTAATTTTTTTAGTTAAAATAAGATAAAAGTTGTTTGATAACTAATTTATAGTTTCAATTTTAAAAAGTAGAAATTAAAAATTGGATATACTTGTTTGATAACCAATTCCTATTTTTCAATGTCCAACTTCCTAAACTCTAAAATTCAATTTCTAACTTTCTATGCTCTAAATTCAATTTCAAACTTTTTAAAAAATTTCATTAAAGTTTAACTCTATAATTATTTTGAGTAATATTGACTATAATTTAATATGGTTAGGTTATTAATTTTTAGTATCAAGAAATGAAAAAAAAAATTCAATTTTAAAATGTACCTTCTTGAATTTCAAAATTTAGTAATTAGAAATTGAAAATGAGTTATCAAATATTAGTAATTTCAAAATTTATAAAATTTGAAAATTAAACTTAGAAATTAAAAATTGAAATGATTATCAATGAAGCAAAAAAAAAAAAAAGCCTATCTCTTTTGTATTGGAACATTTTCTAAAATGAAAAGATATAGCCTTCAACTAAAAGGTTGCAATGATTTGGTAAGTGCCTTTTAGCAAAAAATACATTAAATAGTTGCAACTTTTGGAAGTGAAATGCTATGTTGAAAGGTTGTGACTTAAATAAAAGAACGAAACTTTTTGATAGATTATAATTGTTATGAACAAGAACATACGTTCTAAAAGACACGACTTTTGAAAAAGTCACAACTCATCAAAGAGTTATAACCCAATTGAGAGGTGCATGAAATTATATAAATAGACTATTTGTTTAGGTCATTTGAAGAATGTAGAGAGAATAAAAAAAGAAAGTTCAAGATTAATAGTAAATGTTTTATAATATTTTCCATCACAATTTATGTACAAATAAAGATAATGCTCTAAATATTGCAAATTTAGAATATTAACTTTCTTGAGTGCTCTTCAAAGTCAAAAGTGCTATTGGGTTGTCTTCGTAACTACACACAGCAGACAACAAGATGCTTCATTGTATCTCGGAGGCGTATTTGCTGAACCTTAGTTCATCACCGAATTAGTAAGGGCAAATTGTATCTTAAGGATGACAATTTAAAGTCGTGCTTTGAAGCCAAGTTTAAATGTTGTATTATTTATAATGATTTTGTAGTATCGTAATTGAAGATTATAGAGACTTAACTTGAAGATTATGAAGACTTGACTTGAATATCGTGGAGATCAACATTTAACAAGAAGTTGAAATTTTTTTTTCAACAATCTTAAGACGCTATTTATGCTAAGTAAACTTGTTGTTAGCTTCACGAATAGTAAGAAATTTTATTTTATCATGAAGCATGATTAGAAGTCTTCATGAAGTATCTTGAATTTAATATCATTTTAAAGGCATGCATGTTAAAATTAAAATAATAAATATATGTATAGTTATATGCATAGATCAAATTTCATAAAAATTGATTAGAATATAAAAATAAATATTATATATTTTAATTGGTGCTTATTATACATATAACATGCATGTGTTAAATAGTCATGACTCTTGGTAGTGTTGTGATCATTGGTGAAAAATCATAAACCTGAAAAAAAGTAATGACTTGGTGAAATGTTGTGATCATTGATAAAAAGTCATAATTGACAAAAATGTTGCAACCCTTAGTGAGGAATCATGACTTTCTGACAAGGGTAGTGACTTTTGGTGAAATGTGATGACCTTTGGTGAAAAAGTCATGATATTTGATAAAGGGTCGTAACATTTAGTAAAAGAAGAAGACCTTTGGTTCAAGGTCGTGACTTTTTGTGCAAGGTTGTGACCTTTTATGATGGGTCGTAACTTTTGGTAAAAAATTGTAACCTAGGTAAAAATTTGTGACTCTTGGTGAAGGATTGTGACTCTTGGTAAAAAGACACGACTTTTGGTGAAAAGTCATGACTCTTGATAAAAAGTCGTGACTCTTAGAAAAGGTCATAACTCTTGGTGAAAAATTGTAACTCTTGAAAAAAGATCATGACTCTAAGTAAAGGGTCAAACTATTGGTGAAGAGTCATAACTATTGGTAAACGATTGTAACTCTTAGTTAGAAGTCATGACACTTGGTGAAGGATTGCGACATTTGGGAAAGCGTTGTGACTATTAGTAAAAGCACTCATTTAAGAGTGAAAATAAATTTTAATATCTTAGAAATAATATAGAGAAAGAATATGGATTCCTTAATTTTGATTGATTATTAAGGGAGTAATCAAGTTAATATGGTGGGTAAGCTATGTTGTGGGATCCCAAAAACAACAAGCTTGCTGCACCTAGGTAATTAATATGATTATCCTAGCTTTATGTAACATAGAAGTTAGATGATTAGGAATCATGGTTGTAAGTACAAGCTAGATGATTAGGAATCATAGTTGTAAGTATTCCTCTATGATCTAAGTTAGTATATCTTGTATAGTTGTATGTGTACACTAATAAGATAAGTCCTTCCTTTTGATGCACGTAACCAGATGTAATGTGAGTAATTGATACATGAATTTCATATACAATTATGTATGATTGATGTTCATAATAAGAGCATTGTTTTATGAAAAGTAATAGAAGAACTTGAAAAGCCCTTGATGACAAAAAGTTTTACAAGAGAAATAGTTACATATTCATGAAAAAGGGATGGGACGGAAGCCAACCTTAAATAAATTACTAATGATGGAAACTCAATCCAATACTTGAAACATCAAGATCTTAGGTTCAATGAACTAAAGTACATCATATGTTTGTGATTGCAAGCACAATAATAAATAAAAAGGTGTCTCAAAAGAAGATGTGGTTGATACACGTAATGGAACGAGAAAGATAAGCTATTTAGCTTTTAATGAACTTATAACAAAATTTTTTGTAGGATACTTTAGTTATGTAAGTATCCTTAGTGAGTTCACCTATGTGAGTGTCAAAAATGGTGCCATCTCCTATGTAGCTTGGCTGGCTACTAAAGCACTCATGAAAAGCCAAGGTATAAGACACAAGGCCAATCCACATGTCAATGAATAAAAGAACATTGGAGATGAAGAGGGCTTATGTGTGAAACATATCTAGTTAACCAAATAAGGTCGATGGTTCAAAGGCTTGCCCACCATGCTACCTTGGTTAATTTTGATGTGTTTTCACTAAGTAAAAGTTCAAGTCCAAAAGACACATTTATTTATGCATAAGTCTTTAGAGCACACTCAAGATAAAAGTTTTCAAAATTATATTTCATTTTTGAAAATAGTGGGGGATTGTTAGAACATTTTGTAAAATGAAAAGATATAGCATTTGGCTAAAAATTTGCAATGATTGGGCAAGGCAAAAGATACATTGAAAAGTTGCAACTTTTGGAAATGAAATGCTATGTTGAAAGATTGTGACTTAAGTAAAAGGACGTGACATTATAACACGTTGTAATTATTATAAACAATTACATATTTTTTAAAAGACACAACTTTTGAAAAAGTCACAACTTATCAAAACAATTACATATTTTCTAAAAGATACGACTTTTGAAAAAGCCACAACTTATCAAAAGAGTTTAACTTAATTGAGAGGTGCAATTTAAAAAGGTCATTTGAAGAATATAGAGAGAATAAGAAAAGAAAGTTTAAGATTAATAGTAAATGTTTTATAATATTTTTCATCACAATTGGTCCTCTACAAAGCTCTGTATGGAAGGAAGTGTTGATCCCCTATGCATTGGGATGAAGTAGGTGAAAGGACAGTGTTAGGGCCCTCGTTAGTTCAAGAAACTTGTAATACAATCAAGAAAATAAGGCAGAACATGATAACGGCTCAAAGCATACAAAAGAGCTATGCAGACAAAAATAGAAGAAAATTGGAATTTGCTATTGGAGACAGTGAAGGGAGTCATGAGGTTTGGTAAAAAGGGGAAGTTAAGTGCAAGATCCATTGGACCTTTTGAAATTTTGGAAAGAGTTGGTGATGTAGCTTATAGATTAGCATTACCTCAAGCACTGTCGAGAGTACACAACGTATTCCACGTGTCTATGTTGTGCAAGTCTGCCCGTGACCCTTCTCATGTGATTAGTTATGAGCCACTAGAAATTAAAAAAGACCTAACCTATGAAGAAAAGCCTTTACGCATCTTAGACCACAAGGAACAAGAATTACACTTCAAGAAAATAAGGCTTGTGAAAGTTTCGTGGAATAATCATACAATGGAGGAATGCACGTGGGAACGTGAGGCTGAGATGTGAGTCAAACATCCCAATCTTTTTGCTAATCAAGGTATGTTAAATTTCGAGGACGAAATTCTTTAAAGGGAGGAGAATTGTAATATATATATATATATATATATATGCATTTAAGATTTGGTAGATCATGTAAGGATAAGCTCCACAAAAATAATGCATTTAAAGTTTTATTATTTAATAATAATAATAGAGATAATAATAATAATAATAATAATAAGATAATAGGTGATATTTAATAAGAGTATTATGTCTAGGTTATGAAACCTAACAATTTTCACGTTCTTCTTCTTCTTAACAACAACAAAATTAAATCCTCTCAATTAATTTAAGATCAAATCTTTGGAAAAATTATTGTTAGCTTCTCATTAATCAAGAAAGGTATCATAGGTAATTTATCTCCACCACTATTCTTTAATTTTCTCTTAATATTTTTATTAAATAGTTAAGATAAGAACTTGATAAAAATGTAATCTTTGGGGATTGTAGGCTTAAAGTTATGATTGATAATAATTTTTGGGATGTTTTATAAGAAAATTTTATAATACTATTTACTGAATTTTCAACAACAGTGGAGAAAATGAACATTTTCTGTAATTTTTTAGAATTTTTAAAGCCAAATTTATTTGTACACTAAACTAGACATCTCAACAATTCTAATGAATATTCTTTTGTCAAATATTTCTACATATTTATTTTTCTATGAATTTGTGAAGTTCCAACTATAACTTTGTCATATTCTGAACAACTAGGGTTCCTAGATTATTTTCTATATACTATGATTCAAATTGGAACCTGAAAATTTTATTTAAATAATTAGACATGATCATAAAAATTTTGGCTTTTTAATAATTGATTAATATTTTATATTTAATTTTTTATGGTTTACAAAATTTAAACTTGTATGCTGAAAATGAAATTCGTGACAATGCTGTTCGGAAATACTAGTTTTGTTAATGGTGTTTGGGACTTCATAATCAAGTAAGATTTTTATGAAACGATTATATATGTGTTAAGATTAATATGATAAACTTTCATGATTTTTGGATAATTATTTAAATTTAAATTAATTTTCTAATTTAATGTGTTCAGTTTTAAAAATTTAAAAGACAGATTATTATAGTTCAATTTAAATTCAATTTTACCTATGAAATTGAACTCCAAATTATTTGAAACTTTTTATGTGTCATATCATATATGTTTATTCTATTTATTAAATTTTTTAAATATTAACTTCGGTGTTTTTGATAAAAAAAATGTTAAGCACAACGTGTACGATTTTGTGCACTAGTTTTAAAAAAAAATATTGAAATCATATTTTTAAAGAATATAAAAATATTATTTGAAATCATAAGTTATAGGTTATTATAACTTTGTAAATATTTTATGCATAAGTATTAGTGCAAAAAAAAAATGAAAGGAAGAAAAGAGAGACATATTAATAAGCTTTTAATAGTATGACGGTAATTTGGAACTTACAAATTGAAAACAACTACTATAAAATAAATAAATAAAAAATAATAATTGAGATATTCTTTGATTTTAAAATAGGCTAGGAGCACATAAAAGTATTTTTCTTTGCTAGTCTAGACTTGGCTTGAGTTGCTACGTTGAGGTAAGTAAACTAATAATACTTGAAACATTAAGTGGTCTGGTTATCATGTATGTATGCTTGTATGTCTTTATTATGTATTAAGTTTGTTATCTTGTGGTAGACAGAATTTATATTGATGATTCATATGTGTAAGATCAATTTCATAAACATGTTTTCGTCATGTACATGTTTGCATACATGAAGTTTAAAGTTTTGATATCGAAAAGGATTTATTTCTTTTAATGCAAACAAGTTTTTGTGAAAAATGTTTTGGTAGAATGCATTTGACAATCGTTTTAATTTGACTTTGAATAGGAGCATATTATATTTATTTGGGCTGTATGGGGGACGTGTCCCTAACCTACTTGGATATTCGGGGGCATTTAGCTCCTTACCATTAAGTATGGACGTTGTACATGTGAGAATTTGTTATGAAATTTTAGTTATGTCCCTCCGATATTTGGCTCACTTGTACTTACCCTTCATGCGTGCCAATCATCGACAGGTGATTTATTTGGATTGGGTCACCGACGGATGACATATAGCTTTAACTCCACAATTATTACGAGAAGTCAGGGCATTCTATAAAAAAAATGATAAAGATAAATTGCATTAAGAAAAATAAAGTTTTGATTGGGTGATGACCACATTTTACATATTCATTTTCATGATCATGTATAACTAGAGTATGACATGATGTTAAATGGTTGTTACTGTGAATGCTTATTAATTCTTGTATGATGAAGTTTGCTTACTGAGTAGTATCACTCATCCCAATATTTATTTATCATCTTTCAGGTAACACATGATGAAGATTTGATACATTCTCTAGTCCTTAAGGGTCCCCTTAGGAGGTTGAACTTTTCTTATTAGGTTTCTACTTAAATAAATTATGAGTAACTATGACTCTTAGTTTTAAGATCAAATAGGTGACTTTTTAGATGTTTGGTGAATAATTTTTTTTATGGACCACATTGTTTCCATTTATTATAAATGATAAATATGATTTTTGGGTTTATTTAATAATCGAATTATCGTGGTGTTACACTAACTTTGAGAAAAAATGGTCAATTAAGAACCAATAGTATTAATTTAATAATTTTTTATTTAATTATAAATTTTCTATCATGTGATTAAAACATGAGTATTCGATCATTTAACAATGATAAAGTCACAATTAATATAAAAAGTATTATTTACAAAATCTTTGTTCTAATATTTGATAATTGTCACTATTTTTATTTTAATAAATTATTCGTTTTTATTTTTTTTGAATACAAAAATATGAATTTGAATAATTTTCTATAAGAATATTATTTTTTTTTTATTTTTTTTAAATAATTTTATATTAACTTTCACTTTTAACCTTGTTTATGACTTGTATTTTATCTCATTTTTTTTAATAAAAGAATTATTAAAATGATAAAAAAGTTTCTTAATTGTCCCTTTTCTCAAAGCTAGGGAACTAACAATCTACAAGACTATCTAAAACTTTTATGGCCTGTCTCTATAAAATAAACTCAATAAAGTGGTTTATATATGTATATATATATTTTTGAGTTTAAATTTAAATTATTTAAAGAAAAATATGATGATAAATATTACAGAAGTTTTGAACCTTATAACAAATCTTCTACAAATTCAAAACTTAGGCAAATGAGGCAGATTTCTTAGATCTGGGCCGGAAAAGGGCCCTATTTTTTTTTTTTTTACACCTAATTTACATTTTTTGAAATGAATAATTTTTTAAATTAAAATTTAGGATATATTATTTTTTAAAAAATATGTTGATTTACTTCATATTACTAGGGCTCAACACAATTGTTTTGCTACAAATATTTTGCATCATTTTTTTTATTTTTATTTATAGATAATTACACTTTAATGTTATTATAGTTGGATGATTTTTTAATTAATGAATATTAGATGTGAAAATAAAAATTTATATGTTATTAACTAATAAGAAAAATGTACAATTGTTCTCTTAGTTTTATTATACAAGGAAAAAAATCTCTTCTATTTCCTAAATGACTATACACATTTGAGTTCTTTAATAAGGTTCAATTTCTTCTTAATTAATTAGATTATGCAAGATAATAACAAATAAATGTGACAAAATTGTGTCTTTTAACATTTTTGAATGGTCATATCTTTTTTTCGATCACTGTCATATTTGATAGATATTTAAAAATAATGTTGGTTCTTTTTCCAATAGCTTAAGTTTTTGGGAGAGTTAATTTTCTAACTTCTAACATGATTTTAGAACTGGAGATTCAGTATTCAAGGCTCAGAAACCCTAATTGTTTAATTACAAATTTTTGGCCTATATGGTTCATAGAGTTAAAACTTATGATAGAATGATAGACGTATAAAACACTTATTTATTGAAAATTATTTTATGTAATGTTCATATTTTTTTTAATCTAAATACTAGGTTTGAACATGCACAATGTGCGTGTTGTCGTTTTTATATTTGTGACAAAATTTTATCATTTAAATAATAGATTATTTGAAAATTTTACATCATAATTATCATATAGCTAAAACTAAAATAAAACACTTATTTATTGAAAAAATGAAAACATATAGTCCTCATGCTTATAAATAATTCATTTAAAAAAAAGTATAACAAGATGGTTATATAAGTTTTTTTTTAATATCCAATAATTGGAAGAAAAAAATCATTTACTCAAAATGAATATAAAAGTGCAAACAACTAATGTCACTCATATTTAATTAGTATTCAAGTGTAGTAGCCTTTTGATAATAAAAAAAATGTAGTGACGTGGGACAAGAATGTTGTTAACATTTTATATTAATTTTATCAACTTAATTTTTGAGTTATTAAATATTTTTAAAAAAATTATTAATCATGTTAGCTGTGTCATATAATAATTGTGTTATGTTAGAAAAAAAAAATTTAATAATTGTGTTACGATGAGCGATTAAAATTAAAATGAAATAATATTTTATTTGGTTTATTTTTGTTATCAAGTTGTATTATTTTTTATTTATTTAATAAACAATTATGTGTTATTTAATATCGTTGTAAATAATATAGATCATATTGTATATGTATCATATAATCATGGATCAAACATTATGACATTTACTTGTACAAAATTTTAAATGCACATGACAAATTTGCACCAAATCAATTATTGTGTGGCACATTGCAAATTTTTTTTTAAAATTGATTTTTTTTTTTAATTTTTAAAATTATTTGTTTCCGTTACATATCATAAGCGTTGAGTACATGTACTTAGCATTTTTTTTAAAAGTAAATATAAAATAAAGTGTAAAATCTAATAAATAAATATTGTTAAAAAATTGTAAAAGAAAATGAAATTGTTGTTATAAATTTGAGGCTCCATGCCTCTTTTCATATTAGTAATAAAAATATATATTATTTCAAACTATAAATACAAAATTAATTACAAAAATAGAAATTACGCACTTGCTTTTCATGTGCTAACAAAATCCAGTACTTTTCATGCATAAGAAATTATAACTCCTATTATACCATTTCATTTTCTAATTTTTAAATCTTTAATTTTGGAATTGAATTTTTAATTTTTAATTTTTTTAGTTAAAATAAGATAAAAGTTGTTTGATAACTAATTTATAGTTTTAATTTTAAAAAATAGAAATTGAAAATTGGATATACTTGTTTGATAACCAATTCCTATTTTTCAATGTCCAACTTCCTAAACTCTAAAATTCAATTTCTAACTTTCTATGCTCTAAATTCAATTTCAAACTTTTTAAAAAATTTCATTAAAGTTTAACTCTATAATTATTTTGAGTAATATTGACTATAATTTAATATGGTTAGGTTATTAATTTTTAGTATCAAGAAATGAAAAAAAAAATTCAATTTTAAAATGTACCTTCTTAAATTTCAAAATTTAGTAATTAGAAATTGAAAATGAGTTATCAAATATTAGTAATTTCAAAATTTATAAAATTTGAAAATTAAACTTAGAAATTAAAAATTGAAATGATTATCAATGAAGCAAAAAAAAAAAAAAGCCTATCTCTTTTGTATTGGAACATTTTCTAAAATGAAAAGATATAGCCTTCAACTAAAAGGTTGCAATGATTTAGTAAGTGCCTTTTAGCAAAAAATACATTAAATAGTTGCAACTTTTGGAAGTGAAATGCTATGTTGAAAGGTTGTGACTTAAATAAAAGAACGAAACTTTTTGATAGATTATAATTGTTATGAATAAGAACATACGTTCTAAAAGACACGACTTTTGAAAAAGTCACAACTCATCAAAGAGTTATAACCCAATTGAGAGGTGCATGAAATTATATAAATAGACTATTTGTTTAGGTCATTTGAAGAATGTAGAGAGAATAAAAAAAGAAAGTTCAAGATTAATAGTAAATGTTTTATAATATTTTCCATCACAATTTATGTACAAATAAAGATAATGCTCTAAATATTGCAAATTTAGAATATTAACTTTCTTGAGTGCTCTTCAAAGTCAAAAGTGCTATTGGGTTGTCTTCGTAACTACACACAGCAGACAACAAGATGCTTCATTGTATCTCGGAGGCGTATTTGCTAAACCTTAGTTCATCACCGAATTAGTAAGGGCAAATTGCATCTTAAGGATGACAATTTAAAGTCGTGCTTTGAAGCCAAGTTTAAATGTTGTATTATTTATAATGATTTTGTAGTATCGTAATTGAAGATTATAGAGACTTAACTTGAAGATTATGAAGACTTGACTTGAATATCGTGGAGATCAACATTTAACAAGAAGTTGAAATTTTTTTTTCAACAATCTTAAGACGCTATTTATGCTAAGTAAACTTGTTGTTAGCTTCACGAATAGTAAGAAATTTTATTTTATTATGAAGCATGATTAGAAGTCTTCATGAAGTATCTTGAATTTAATATCATTTTAAAGGCATGCATGTTAAAATTAAAATAATAAATATATGTATAGTTATATGCATAGATCAAATTTCATAAAAATTGATTAGAATATAAAAATAAATATTATATATTTTAATTGGTGCTTATTATACATATAACATGCATGTGTTAAATAGTCATGACTCTTGGTAGTGTTGTGATCATTGGTGAAAAATCATAAACCTGAAAAAAAGTAATGACTTAGTGAAATGTTGTGATCATTGATAAAAAGTCATAATTGACAAAAATGTTGCAACCCTTAGTGAGGAATCATGACTTTCTGACAAGGGTAGTGACTTTTGGTGAAATGTGATGACCTTTGGTGAAAAAGTCATGATATTTGATAAAGGGTCGTAACATTTAGTAAAAGAAGAAGACCTTTGGTTCAAGGTCGTGACTTTTTGTGAAAGGTTGTGACCTTTTATGATGGGTCGTAACTTTTGGTAAAAAATTGTAACCTAGGTAAAAATTTGTGACTCTTGGTGAAGGATTGTGACTCTTGGTGAAAAGACACGACTTTTGGTGAAAAGTCATGACTCTTGATAAAAAGTCGTGACTCTTAGAAAAGGTCATAACTTTTGGTGAAAAATTGTAACTCTTGAAAAAAGATCATGACTCTAAGTAAAGGGTCAAACTATTGGTGAAGAGTCATAACTATTGGTAAACGGTTGTAACTCTTAGTTAGAAGTCATAACACTTGGTGAAGGATTGCGACATTTGGGAAAGCGTTGTGACTATTGGTAAAAGCACTCATTTAAGAGTGAAAATAAATTTTAATATCTTAGAAATAATATAGAGAAAGAATATGGATTCCTTAATTTTGATTGATTATTAAGGGAGTAATCAAGTTAATATGGTGGGTAAGCTATGTTGTGGGATCCCAAAAACAACAAGCTTGCATATGCATATGCTGCACCTAGGTAATTAATATGATTATCCTAGCTTTATGTAACATAGAAGTTAGATGATTAGGAATCATGGTTGTAAGTAGAAGCTAGATGATTAGGAATTATAGTTGTAAGTATTCCTCTATGATCTAAGTTAGTATATCTTGTATAGTTGTATGTGTACACTAATAAGATAAGTCCTTCCTTTTGATGCACGTAACCAGATGTAATGTGAGTAATTGATACATGAATTTCATATACAATTATGTATGATTGATGTTCATAGTAAGAGCATTGTTTTATGAAAAGTAATAGAAGAACTTGAAAAGCCCTTGATGACAAAAAGTTTTACAAGAGAAATAGTTACATATTCATGAAAAAGGGATGGGACGGAAGCCAACCTTAAATAAATTACTAATGATGGAAACTCAATCCAATACTTGAAACATCAAGATCTTAAGTTCAATGAACTAAAGTACATCATATGTTTGTGATTGCAAGCACAATAATAAATAAAAAGGTGTCTCAAAAGAAGATGTGGTTGATACACGTAATGGAACGAGAAAGATAAGCTATTTAGCTTTTAATGAACTTATAACAAAATTTTTTGTAGGATACTTTAGTTATGTGAGTATCCTTAGTGAGTTCACCTATGTGAGTGTCAAAAATGGTGTCATCTCCTATGTAGCTTGGCTAGCTACTAAAGCACTCATGAAAAGCCAAGGTATAAGACACAAGGCCAATCCACATGTCAATGAATAAAAGAACATTGGAGATGAAGAGGGCTTATGTGTGAAACATATCTAGTTAACCAAATAAGGTCGATGGTTCAAAGGCTTGCCCACCATGCTACCTTGGTTAACTTTGATGTGTTTTCACTAAGTAAAAGTTCAAGTCCAAAAGACACATTTATTTATGCATAAGTCTTTAGAGCACACTCAAGATAAAAGTTTTCAAAATTATATTTCATTTTTGAAAATAGTGGGGGATTGTTAGAACATTTTGTAAAATGAAAAGATATAGCATTTGGCTAAAAATTTGCAATGATTGGGCAAGGCAAAAGATACATTGAAAAGTTGCAACTTTTGGAAATGAAATGCTATGTTGAAATATTGTGACTTAAGTAAAAGGACGTGACATTATAATACGTCGTAATTATTATAAACAATTACATATTTTTTAAAAGACACAACTTTTGAAAAAGTCACAACTTATCAAAATAATTACATATTTTCTAAAAGATACGACTTTTGAAAAAGCCACAACTTATCAAAGAGTTGTAACTTAATTGAGAGGGTGCATGAAATTCTATAAATAGGTCATTTGAAGAATATAGAGAGAATAAGAAAAGAAAGTTTAAGATTAATAGTAAATGTTTTATAATATTTTTCATCACAATTTATGTACAAATAAAGATAATGTTCTAAATACTACAGATTTAGAATATTAACTATCTTGAGTGCTCTTCAAAGTCAAAAGTATTCTCGGGTTATCTTCGTGACTACACACAACAGATAACAAGATGCTTCATTATATCCTGGAGGCGTATTTATTAAATTCTAGTGCATCACCGAATTGGTGAGGGCAAATTATATCTTAAGGATAGCGACTTAAAGTTGCTAAACCTTAGTGCATCACTGAATTGGTAAAGGCAAATTGCATCTTAAGGACAGCGATTTAAAGTCGTGCTTTGAAATAAAGTTCAAATATTGTATTATTTATAATGATTTTGCAGTATTATAATTGAAGATTATGGAGATTTGACTTGAATATCGTGGAGATCAACATTCAACAATAAGTTGATAAAATTTTCCCAACATTTTGTACCCTAAAAATGAGAGTATTGAGTATTTTTTTTTTTTTGGGAGAATATGAGTATGAGTTAACCGCTTAGAATTGGATATGAAATATAAAGAAAAAAAACCTTCTCGATAAAAGAAGTATATTTTTAAAAAGATTTGTTCATTTATAATGGAGATCACATTAGTAAGAATATAGGCATATATATCCTGCATGTGTTTCAATGATGGATAAATGTTTCAATTAACCTTAACTATGACTTGATAAAGGAAAATATATAAAACCAACAAAGTTTTAAAGTTCTAAAGATAAATGAAAAATTCTAATTAATAAAATTTTCTTTGCTTTAAAAAAAAAAAACAACAACAAAGAAAGATAACACGAAAATATTCGATTGATTATTATATTTAAAGATAACAGTTTACAACTAATTTTCATTCCTTTGAAGTAATAGAAATATGTTTCTTATATTATTTTTTGACAATTTTTTAAAAGTGTGATGATTCAATGAATCACAAATACATTTAATAAATAAATAAAATTGAAATAAAGAGAAAAGAATTTAAATCCTACCAAGGAATAAGTAACTGTTTAAAAAAAAATTGAATCATACTAATTTTTTTTGGACTTAGTTACCGTCGTTAACTTCTCTTCTCTAATTGTTTTTGCCACTACTCTGATTTGTTAGCAAATGTGAGTATGTTAGTTTTTAGCTTTAGGTATTTAGTGATTGTTATTCCAAGTAGTTTTTTCATAACTGAAAACATTATGTATGTTATGTTGGATTAAATTTTTGTCCGACCTTCATTTCATTTCGACTTATATGTTATTAGCAAATCTCGTCAAGAGGTCTAATGCCATGAGGTGTCGTTTCTTTTTCAATGCTTAAATTAAATTTAGATAAGAATTATTAGTTTAGAGAATTTGAATATTTATACATATACATACGTATGTATACATATGTATGTTTAGATATGTATGTATACATATATGTATACATACATATATATACATATATACATACGTATATATACATATATATATATATATGTAAAATGTATATATATATACATATGTAAAATGTAAAATGTAACAAACTTCACTTGTACTAAAATAATAATATATACGTATGCAGGGGCGGAGGCAAGATTTTCTATTAGGGGGGGCTGATTTTTTTTTATAACACTGACCTCCAACCAAACATTATTAGTTACTGTCTTCCCTCATTTGAATAACAATCAAAGCAAATTCCGTGTCTCTAGCAACCCACCCAGCAAAAATTTCAGGTTCTAAAAACACTAGCAAAACTAGTTTCAATATTGTCAACAAGCATTATAGTGAATTCAACAAGCAGTCCAACTAATTTATAGGGAGTACAGTCTAAAATCTCAAATTACAAGCCCCAAAAAATAAAATCATTTCAAGTATATTCAAAAGCCAAACGAACCTGAACTTTTCATTACTATCTCAATAAACCTAGCCAAAAGACAAAAACAATACAAAAGGACTCTAAAGTTGCATATAAACTAAATCAAAGATAGAATTAAACATAAAGCAGAGGTAAAGGAAAAAAGTTACTGGCCAATTGCGACCGAGAACCTCCCCAGCACGATAGCCAGTGACCATCTCAAACACAGTATTAACATAAATAATAGGATGGTCAAGCTCAAGATCATCCGTAACAACAAAGCCACACGGCGCCGTTTGGAGCAAGTCCTCAACAGGGAAGGGAATCGGACCAGGACCTCTGTCGTCGTTGAGCAAGAACGACTCATCTTCAACATCGCTCAGATCGGAATTGCTATCCCACTCCATTCTCCTTATTCCTTATCGCCTCAAAGGCCTACTTTTTTAACCCATGAATCCCAAATTTTCCAAGAAGCCAAAACAGACTAAACAAACCCTAGAAACAGAGCTCATGGAATATCAAAGCACAGAGAAACCGTCGAGGCTGGCGGCTGGAGGCTGGGCAAGAGCCAAGTGACTCACGCATGCGACGAGGGGAGGCTTGGCAGGCGGCGTTTTACAAAAAATTGCAAAATCGCCGCCGGGGCTGAAGCCCCCCCAGCCCCCGAGTAAGTCCGCCCTTGTACGTATGTGAGACCATCCACGTGTCATATTTGGTTTTTGTTTGTATTATTCAGAGACCAGTAAAGTTCCTTTAGTTAAGTATATTCCACAATGTCGCTAAAGATCATCATAATTGAAATTAACCAAGAATGAAATAATAATATCAAATTAATTACATGTAATCTCTTTTACTCTCACAAACACCAAAATAATGGCAACAAAGGTGTCAAAGATTTTTTTTTTTTACCAGCACTGGATAGCCCACTGGGCTATATGCACTAGATCATAGATTTGATGGGTGAAACAGTCATAATTGTGCATGAAGACTCCTTTGACGACAGCTTGAGGTGCTAGCTATTGTTAGTACTCTCAAAACAAGGCGTTGATTCGAGTGAATAGAGCATAGCTGTCGTTATCCCATCTCCTCCGAGAAACTTTTTTTCTGTTCAAAAAAAAAAAAAAAAAAGGGTGTCAAAGAAATTGAATGAGTGATGACCGTATTTAACAAAGTAACCACTTCTTACACAACCTTTGAAATCTTTATGCGAAAGATTGAAATTGTCCCTGTATATCTCATGCTATGTTATTGCCATAAAAGGTTAACATAATAATTACTCACGTGAGGTACTCTTTTAACCTGATTTTTTCCCACGTAATTTTTCAATGAATCATTTAACAAGGTACGCAAATATATATGAAAATGATGTACTATTATTTTTCGTTGCTAGATTATCCCCATTACATTTTTTAGCAATGTTTTACCAAAACATATTCTTCACATAATTAACATTCAATAGCAAGTGTTGTAAAATGGATGTCAAATTTTCCATATAAATTATAACATATGATTAAGTAGTTAGTTGACCATGGAAGAATTATGCAAGTTAGTAGCGTGATTTGTGCAACATTGAATATGAGAGAATTAACTTGTGCTACCTTATTGTAGGTATGGGCTCAAATAAATTAAGGATCCAAAGACAAGTACGACACATGGATACTTTATTATATCAATATTTGTTGATCAATTTTCATATAATAATTTTTTATAGTTAAAAAAAAAAAATTCGTGAGAAAGAAGCGGTTACGTTATCGACTTTTAACTTGGTCTACCTACCATAGTTGCACGCAAAGTGCTATCACCTAATATCTATACACAGAAATTAAATCTAAATTATTGTCTAAGACAGCACTAGAACTTGCATTCTCACGATCAGTTAAATTGACCCATGATGGTTACATTAAGAAATACTGCACTATTAAATTTTGCAAAATTCAATGTTACCTACATGCAATGCGAGATGCAATATTCCCATATTCATCATTTTCTTTACTTCTCAATTGACCGAAAACATACATCATCTTTGCTTTCATATTTTTATTATTATATTCCAAAGCATCAAAGCAAACTAGCAAAGAACCATATTCGATTGAAAGATAAATGAAACAAAATATATATTAAAATTTAACTTTGCAAAAATTCATGAGTTCTCCAAAAGAAAACTATTTCAAATCAAATAGTTTTAAGTTGGCTTGAAAATGATATTAAACCCTACCTTTGATGATTCAAAGGCAAATTGACTGGTGGTTTGAACAAACCCCAAATTTATAATTAATGTCATGCTACCAACCCGATTCGC
Organism: Elaeagnus macrophylla; assembly: GCA_029378325.1. Classification (NCBI taxonomy): domain Eukaryota; kingdom Viridiplantae; phylum Streptophyta; class Magnoliopsida; order Rosales; family Elaeagnaceae; genus Elaeagnus; species Elaeagnus macrophylla. The sequence continues at coordinate 56,126,764 of CM055641.1, read as the reverse complement.
CCACTGCTTTAGGAAAAGAGTTATTGGTTAATTAATTAAATGTACACACCAATTATATAAAATAATTTATTTTCGAACAATAAAATAAAACAAAAAGTTAAATTAAAAAGAAAGTGGTATAAAATATTTTTTTTGTTCGTGCTTCATAATTCACGTGCATTTGTTCATAGTTCAGTCAATGGTGGGTTTTATTATTTATTTACGGAAAAATTTTATAAAGGTCACGTTATTTTTATAAAATATAATATTTAATATTTTAAGTTATAAAAAGTATATTTAAATTATTTTATGTTTGAAAAATATATTTTTAAGCCTCTCTATTTTTAAAAAATGTGTCAAGTAAGGATAAAGTTAATTTCTCATCCATTTTTTCTTTAAATCTAACGAAATATCAGATGTATGTTTATATTTTTTAATATATATGTACATAAAAAATTAATATTTAATTAAAAAATAACTCAATTTTTTTAATTTAAAAAAATTAAATAAAATTTTCAATGTAATTTAAATATAATTTTCAATAAAATTTAAATAAAATTTTTATTATCTAACATTTAAATTCACAATTTAAATAATAAAAATTTTATTTAAGTTTGATCGAATTCAATTAAATGTAAATATAATTCATCGTTTAATATCCAAAATCACAAATTAGACAAAATTTATTAAATTTAATAGAAAAAAATTGTAAAAAATTAGGAACAATAGTTATCGTGTTCGGTGTTTCGTATGACTCGAAATAACTGAAGTTTACAAGTTCGATTGATCTTATGTGACTCAAGTATATTGGAACGTTTGTCTGGATCCAAATACCTTATTTATGGAGACTATGAAAGGAGCGACGACTCGTAAGTAAATTATATATGGGGCATTATCTGTAAATGGTAGTTTAAGACCTAGTCTTATAATTAAACATTAATTATTATAGTAGATAATTAGGTGGACCGGTGATTTTTCTCTAAGGTCATTATTGTGACAAATTGTTTCCACCTAAAAATCTCATACCTTATTTCTTAATTTTGCATTTTATTTTTATACTTAGTTACATGTCTAGTCATTGTATTTAGATTACATAATTAAAATCAATTAAAATTTAAAACTAATATTCACCCTTCAAATTATATTTGGTACATAATCAAAAACTTTCAACCTTTTTTTTATTTAATGATAAAGTTTAGTTACGTTGAATTTTTAAATAGTTGAATATTCACTAGAGGAATTGCTACTTTCCAACAGCAAGAGAGAGAGTGAACGTGTTATATTAGATCATAATCCTCTACTTATTTATTTTTAAATCTTAACTATTTATTTTATATTTAATATATAGAATAAATTTAAAATTATTAATAAAAAATAATATTTAATTTTTAAATTAAAAATATATGATAAAAATTTAACAAATAAATAGTTAAACTGATAAGGTCAACTGGTCAATCATGGTTACCACCGGCTATAGGAAAACTTCTATCATTGAACACGATCACATATGAGGAACGATCGACTTCTTTTTTCCTATCCGATACAATCAACTCTGTCGAACCTTAATCAAATGGCATGAAAATTTTATTATAATAATCCAGTAATGCAAATTGAACTCATTTAATATATTATTTATATGAATTTTAATATAATTTTTATGTATACAATAATTTACAAAATACATTGTAATTGGTACAAGTTAATAGTATAATAATTACTTTATCATGTTAAATTCACACTTTGCAATCAAATTAATAATTAACACTTTAATTAACACATATGTCAAAACACTTTTACAATTAAAATATTGTAATTTTCCAATTTTTTAGAAGAAGAATAATGTATTTTTACAGTTCGGGAGAATCCTGATGCGATCCTAACGACGCTCATTGGTACCCTCGACTTGTGGGGTGAATGGCGGTCCCATCTATCACTAGTGAGGAGCGAATGCTGGGTGTACGATGAACGATCTAGATAAAGGGATTGTGTTGCTTCCTACTGACAGCTTAAGCTTTTGGTAAGAATTGTTAGCTATTGTTCCTAAGTTAAATGATACGAATCACATGGCGCTACCACCATTATGTAACTCGAGCGGACTAATCAAGAGATCGAAGGCCAAACAATTCAAGGAAGTGCTGAACGGACTTGTCCAAAAATTGATCCAAGGCCAAGGGATGGAGAGGATTGATCACAAAGCTTGTGAGAGGCCAAGCAATCTGTTGAAGGCAAAATTTGGAGAAGAAGCTCTATGTCGCGACATGAATTTATAGCCACTGCGGCGAGCAACACTTTGTTTTGGTGGGAAATTTTGCCAAGGATGCGCGTTGCGGCATAAATTTAGGGAACCACGGCATGAATTTGGGGCACCGCGGCCCAAGGGTTCTTGTTTTTGGCAAGAATGCTGGGCAGACGTACTCGCAAAGAAGGAAGGATGTGCGCGCCGCCGCATGGCTTTGGTGCGCCGCGGCACAAGCTTCTCGAATTGAATTTGTGTGTTCTATGTTGCGGTATGAATTTTCATCCGCCTTCTTTAAAATTGTATCACGAGCTTCCTCGCCACGGCACAAATGTTTTATCCACCACGACACAGTTTAATTTTGTATAATTTGGACCATTAGATCAAATCCAATGGCTGGGATCCTTTCCCACTTTAGATTTTTGTTTGTACTCTATATAAAGACAAATTGTAGCAGCTGAACACAACTTTTGTCATAAATGATATATTTGTTTCCGCAAAACAAATTTGAGAGCCAAAGAGCTCCTTACTTATTGCAACCCAAATTTATCAAAGGATTTGCATCCCTTTGTAGCGTTTCTTCTCTTCTTAGTGCGTGGTGAGTAATATCTATGTGTTGAGAAGAGTTTCTTGCAACCAAAAATCTAGTTTTATGCTTAGAAAATGCATGCTAATTTGTATTGGGTCTAGAACCGAACTCTTTTGTGGTTCTCAAGTCTTTGTTGCTTGTGGATCGCAGGAATCGTGTTGCTAGATTCACATTAAATCCGTAACATGCAAGTGCCATCCATAAATGATCATGAGTTGTATTTATTTATTGATATAAAAAATAATAACAAAACGCATATGTGCATATTATGTCGGTGGGTACGGTTCATAAAAAATAGTGTTCCTTACATATATAGAATTGTGGATACTTAAGACACTACAACAAATACCTACGGGTACAGTTGTTAACCGTACCTAAAACTCTACGAGTACGGTTAACAACCGTACCCGTAGGTCAACCTATAGCGACACGGGCTACGGGTACGGTTACGCTCTAAAAGACAACCGTACCTAAAAGCCTATAGATACGGTTAATAACTGTACCTAAAAGTCATTTTCCTTATAGTGAGACAATAAAAAATAATAGGATATTATATGTATCCAAATAAGAAATAAATTTAAAGATATTATTAAATCCTATTTAAAAATATACCGTTGGATTACATATGTCCGTGTAGTACAAAACTGATATTTTTGTAAAGAAAAGTTTGATAGACCAAATTTGACCGTGTTGTGTTGTTTTTGACTTTTAGAATGGCTGGGAAGAAGGCAAAACAATGTTTTCTCCCTTTAGTATTGAAAGAATAAAACCAGTTTTAATTTTTTGGGTAAGGGCGGTCAATATCTATAAGAGAAGAGGAAAAAAAATAATCTCAAAATATATAATAATAAAAATAATATTTTTATAATTAAAAAATAATATTTATATTATTTTTTAACTCTTATTTAATTAAACACTGTTCAAATTAAGTTATAGCAATTTAAATCAATTCTATATTATACGTTTAAGTTAAATATTTAATATTACACATTTAATATTAAATTTTTAATATTATTAAAATGTTAGTTTTATCATTATAAATTTTAAAATATTATTTTTAATTATTAAAAAAAAAAATGATGTAACCTTAAATCTGAATGTTAGAATTTAGTAGCGGTCAAACATGGGTAACTGTAGGGTCCATATTTTCTTTTTTGAGTGCTCGAAGACGATAATTACCCACTTTATGCCAAATTTGCTTAACGTGTGAGTGTGAATTTATATTAGATCTTGGCTTTGTAATATACTTGCCTATGTATTTTCTCCTTGAACTTTTATTGTATTAATAAAATTCTCTCTATACTTTAGTTTGTTTAAGGACTGTCCAATAGTTTTTCAAAAATGTTATGATTTGTTTGGACATTGACCTAACGTTCAGTTAAGGTCTTTGATTACCGACCTTACTCATATATTATGAGAGACTCCTCTGTCCACATATTTTATCGATCATTTTAATACTCGAGGATGATGCTGCCTTCTACAAAGATACAAAAATCAACCACATACTTGGCTTCAGCTTTTACTGATATTATTTCATGTGTAGATTATAAATGTACCACCATTAGAAATGTAACACTTATAAATACTTAATAAAAAGTTATTGAACTATCAGCATTAAACACATCATTTATTACTTTCTTTATTATCACTCTATTCTCTCTTTAGAACTTGATATATCTCCCAATATTTTAGCCTCCACTGTGGGGCTCAAAACAAAAAAGCACAACAATTTGATTTGTTCCCCTCAAGTATTAAGATCAGGTTGTAGTTCTAGAATAGTCTTGTTAAGAGAGATATCCTAGGTGGTACTTACCAAAATCACGTCACTTAGATGGTTGGAGTTAGAGCTATAGAAAGAAAAAGAACCTAAAGGTTAGGATGAACGGATTGCTTCGAGTTTATCAGGAGTAAATGTAGGAACGGAGGAGGGAACATTAGGTGTAGTGACCCAAAAATAAATAAATAAATAAATAGTGAGTATTTATCTTAGAATATGATTGTAATTAAGTGATTAGAGTTTATATTTAACAAGGAAACAAAACAAAATAAAAAGTCTAAAATAAAATAAGAGCGTGCAATATTTTCACGTTAAATCTTTTTCTCTTTCTCCCTCCTTTCTTTGGTTTCTAGCATTATAGGTCTTCAAGCAACCATAAAAGCAATTTCAAGGTAAGAATTTAGTCCTAAGACTCACAATTTTTGACAATTTTTATATGTTTTTATTAGGGGTTTTAAAGGAAAATAAAAATTCTAAATTCTTATGAAATAATTAAGTTCTAAATTAGGACTTGAAAATTTTATTTCAAAATATAGACATGTTTTCGAGTCTAATGGTTTTTGAATCACTCAAAAGTGATTTGTTTTCTAATTTTCGTAAATTTTCGAAGTTAGATCTAAAAATTTGAAATTCTGCAATTTTTGTATTAACATCCGAAATAAAAATGGTTTTAGATTTTTTAACCTAATTATTTTAATCTAAAATTTTAATAACAGCTTTGAACATATGTTATTTATTGTTTATGAAAATTTCGAAGCCACATAAGTTTTCTAGAATATACAAATTTCGTAAACTGATTTTCAAGTATATTTTGAATATGATTTCTTTATCATTTGAATCTAAAATTTTTAATACAAATAGATACATATGTTTGGTTTGACTCCAAGAAATTTTACGAAGAAACTAATTTTTAATGTTTAGTAATAAATCATGAATTAAGACATGTTCAGGTTAGCTTAGATTTTTCGGTTATAATAAATGTCTTATATTTTACTTGGGATAATCTTCTATAAGTGTAAAGGTAATTTTAGAACATAAATTATTTATCAAAAATTTCATAATTTATGGAAACATACGAAAAATAGGATTTAAGAACGAATAAAAGAAAAATAAATAGTTATACCCTTATACTTAAGATTATAAGTTGATTATTTTACTTTTGAAAATTATAGGATAATATTGGTTGTGCCTAGATCATATAATATTTTGAAATATTGTAGCATTTTGAGGTAAGTAAACTGACCATACTTGAAATATTAAGTATATGTTTATTTGCTTGTCTAATTATATGTTTGTTGTTGTTATAAAATATGCTTGTGTTATGTTATTTTTTGTAGTAAAATAATGTTTTATGAATGTATATGATCTATTTCTCAAGTTTTTCTATGTACAATTAAGCATTGTTTAACATATGCATTATTTATGTGCAATTGAGCATTATTTGACATATGCATTATTTCATGCATGTCATCATAAGCATAAATTTTGTAAAAGCTTTTAATTATACGAAGCCTTTCAAAAGAAATGAGATCTTTCTTAGCAAAGTTTTTTTAAGCAAGCATATGTTTTGATAGAATGCATGAATCTTCCAAATATAAGTTAAGTGTCTTGGAGCGACACTATATGATAAGTTATGATAAGTTTAAGGACCGTGTGCGAGAAGTGTCTCTCGTGTAAGTTAGGGTACTTGAGGACGAAAGAGTCCTTACAGTTGGTTTGGACGTATGTGTGCATATGAGAATTATGTATGAAATTCCAATTTTGCTAAGTTATAAGCTAAGTCTCACTTGCATATGCTTTTCACATGTGCCAGTCGCCAACGAGTGACTTATGTAAGGCTCTATTATGAAAAGTTTAAGGGACTATTCATGGTACTCCTAAAGAAAGAAATAAGTGCTTCAAAAAGCGTTTCTAAGAAAAAATAATGTTTTGCAAAAGCTTTATCATATAAGCATAAGCATAAGCATGTTATATAAGAAATAGAAATGCATTGCAAGCTTTACTATATAAGCATAAGTACGTTTTTGAAAAGATATAAATGCATTACAAGCATTACTATATATGCATAAGCATGTGATAAGAAAATATTTTTGTTAAGTATGGTTTTTATGTTGTGTTGCTTAATGTTTCAATTATGGTGAGTTTGTTTACTGAGTGGTATCACTCATTCAAGTTTCATTCATCACTTTTCAAGAACCCATGAGGAAGATTTGACAACATCCTTAAAAATTGTTGGTCCTCTAGATTGGTTTTGGTCTAGCATGCTAGGTTTAAGAAATTTTGTTGCTAAATTATATTATTATTGGGTTTTGTGAATATTAAGTTTGAGGATATTAATGTTTTAAATTGAGGATATTTACATTGGTAGACTGTTCGAGAACTTTATTCGCATTGATGACTCTCTTTTGGCATATTTAAGTATTTCGGGACGTTAAAGTTGGTATCAGAGCACTGTTTAGGATTCTGTAGACTTAAGTTCGTATAGATAAGGATCAAGATGGTTGCCAAATCCAAAATACTCATGGCTTGTTTTATGTCTTATGTTATATGAAAGTTTGTTTTGTTGTCATTTCAATTTTAGAAAATTATTCTGTTTGATGAATGTGCAAGTTGTTTATGTGGTCCTATCATAATAATGAGATTTACAGTTATCTTAAAAGAGGAGAACATTTTTTTTATTTGGATAAGAAGTTTTCTTCCTTCCTTATTTGTAAATTTTAATAGGAGTTTATAAAATCAGAGTGATTGTCATATCACAGTATTTTACCTTAGATCACTCTATTGATTACCTACATTTTTAAACATGAGTTTTTGAGTTGAAAACCACTAATATAAGAATAAGTATGTAAGTTGTGGCATAGTGATAAGTTGTGCCTTTATTTTGGGTGACCTAAGGATATAACTGTCACTTTTCTTTATCGAATGGAATTCCTTGTCATTTGATTTCATGGTTTATAGGAGTATGATTTGAAAAAAATGACTAAGTAATTATTTGATGTGATACATGTGATTATTAGGCTTGGTTAATACAAAGAAATTGAATTAGACAACATTTCTGCATGTTTGTAGTTTTAGAAGAATTGATGGTTTTGATTTTGTTAAGAAAATATCAAGATATAATTATAACATATAGTAAGATGATAAATATCTTATTGAAAGTTATTATCGAGAGGAAATATTATAGGCAAATGAAGTAATAAGATATGACTTATAAGGAGCATGAGTTTAGGCCTAACTGTAGATGGATATAAAAATTTATTTATAGTGATATAAGTATGAATGATATTTCGTTGGTATCCAACCACTAAATATGGATATAGAAACATTATTAGATTTTGAGATTTTTGGCAGAATATTAAGTATTAGAAATATTAACTTGATATGAAGAAAGATTGATAAATGTTCTGATTACTATAGGTCACTTATGTGAGTATATATGATAGTAAATTCTTAAGATGGAATAAGATAGTGTCATACTTAACTTGCCCTTTGTCATTGTTAAATACATTGATTCTAGTGCTATTAGTTAAATATATTATTTAATTTCTTTAGTAATTTAAGTAATGACAGCCAAGAGCAAATTAAGAAAAATGAATATTTTTCAATATAGGCTAAAGTTTTAATAACTAGTAATAAAAATATTTTGGCTATATAATTAGGACAATGATCCAAGGTGATCATAAATATTGTATAGATAAGGAGAACGTATAGGGTGATTTAAGTTGGTTAGGTATAAAGAATTGAAATTTAACAACACAAATTAGAAGTAGAAGATTGACTCGAATTTTGTAACTGATGGTATTGAGTCATTTAACAAGTTATTGATATCAAATTAAAGATACTGATATATGACCATTATATTTATTTATGTGGAACCAATTTATGTGAAGGTTAATCTTAATTGTTTAAAGAAATAGAATGAGGTAAACTCTTCAAGTTTGGACAAGATTGATGATTATTTTTTGAAGTATGAATTCAGAAATAATATTTTGTGATTGGGAGCATAGATGATTAAATTTTGAATTTGACGGGGTGAACCTAAGACATCTTATTTGGATAAGTAGTTATTTAAATAATACATATTAATTTTGCTTGTTGGTTGATAAGAAAATTAATGTTATGATAAAGCATCTCAGAGTGTTGGTGAAAAAGTGTGTTTATAATTTTGATACTGTCAGTGATAAGGAGAATACATTTGAATGCAATTAATATAATTGATTTATTGAAAAAATAATATTACTTTATGTAATACTAATACCTCGTTTATTTATATTGAAAGAGATGAAAATTACAGTAATAAAAGAAAAATATTGGACAAGGGGAAAATAATATGAGTAATTGATTTTGTTATTGTGTCTTAGATAGAGTATTCATATTTTGATATTGGATTGTATTTCATGGTTATTGAGGAGATGAAAAGAATATTATTGGAGTATTTATAAGAAAGTTTTTGATGTGTTAAGTTAAGATGATTGTAACTAGTAAAACTTATTATAAGGATTATTGTTTTGAGGTATCTCCTGATATATAAGTTATCATGAACTTTTAGATACGAGAAAGAAGGAAAAAAAAATGTCATGATCCTTCTCATATTTAAAAGTCTTATATGATTTAGTTTGTTTGGAGTTTAGACTTACTAAGGGGTCATAACTAGAAATTTAAATTTATCTAACTTATAAAGGTTATATATAGTTGCCTTTAGCTTAAAGAAGAAAATATATTTATACAACCTTCTACAATCATTTGTTTGTTCTAGTATTGTACAAGATAGCATGAAATAATTCATTGTATAAACAAAAAATAAATAAATTTTGGATTATTTTTGAAGAGTATAATAGTTTTGGCGATATGAGTTGCTTTTGACAAGTATACGAGTTCATTTGGAGCCTATTTAAGCAAATGACATCTTAAAAGTTTAGAAATTTCAATTAATTTTTGGGAGATAGATACAATAAATAAGAGTAATGATAAATGTACAATTATATATATATATATATATATATATATATATATATATATATATATATATATATATATAAAAGAGAGATTATTGAAAGTTTATGAGATATATCTTTACTTTTTAGTTATATGAAATGATTATATTGCATGAGTGATTATTTATTTATGAAAGCAAGTAAGCCACAATAATTTACCTATGAGGTAAGAATAATAAAGTTAAATTGGAGTATTGTTAAGTATATGAATTTTAGTACGGTAAGCTTGTAAGTAGTTTGTATGGCTTGTATAGTGAAACTTCTTTAGAGATTGTCAATTTATGCTCTCTATTTATAGTAAGAATGATTAGTTAGAAGCAAGCATTATTAATCATTACTATCACAATTGTTTTTCCCTTAGGATATTCCATCCAAGTTATGTAGTTCTATGCAGTTTAAGACTATAAATGTTGAGTGAAAATGACAATTTTGATATTGTATGAAATGCCCAATATATTGTACAAAAGTATGCATTTTGTATGTGTGTTTATTGAAATGTACATTAGGTGGCATGAATAATATGAACTCATAAAAAAAATACAGTACTTATATTTCAGTATGAATTAAATAAGACAATGTTCTTTCTTAATTGATTACAGCATTATAGCATGTAAAACGACATTAAATTTTTAAAGCAATATATTGTTTACTGAAACTATGTTTCTATTTTATTATCCTAATTAACAAATTATAAGCTAAGTGATAAATGCTTAAAAGAAAAAGAGTTTAAATGTACATCAGGTTATTCGTAAATTTATGTTCCTTGCTATCAAAGCCCTACAACAAATTAACGAGATAATTTTGTATATAATTTTGTATCAGTTGAGTTATTAATAGTAGATATAGCGCTCAATTGCTCATCATGGTGAACTAAAATCTTTGTGCTCTATTAGTAAGAGTTTAAAAGATAATAAATTGAAGTGCATAAGACTTATGTATTGAATATTTGGTGTATAGTGTAAATGTTTTTTTTAAAGATGTTAGGCACTTGTTTATAATCAAGTTTTAATAAAGTTATTGAATACGTATTTACTAAAATTTAGAATTTTGATAGATATTACTATAAGAACATAAAAACTTTATTGAAATTAGAAGAAATTAAAACATTTAATAGTTTTTATGTAATGATACGAGTTTAGTATTGTATCTTATTTGGAATAAAAGGATCAAAATATATATATATATATATTAGTTTAGCATAGAATACATACAATATTAATTTAGAAATAGTTATATGATTATCTAAGTATTGAGATAGAGTTTGAAAACTTGATATATAATATGTTAAGGAATATGAATTTTGGGGACAAAATTCCTTTTAAGGGAGGAGAATTGTAGTTACCCAAAAATAAATAAATAATATTAAAAAGAGAGTATTTGTGTTATAATCTAATTGTGATTAAGTTACTTAAAAGATTAGAGTTTGTATTCAACAAAGAAACAACACAAAATAAAAAGTCTAAAATAAAATAAAAGCGTATAATATTTTCACATTAAATCTTTTTTTTTCTCTCTCCTTTCTTTGGTTTCTAGCATTCTAGGTCTTTAAGCAACCACAAAAGCAATTTTAAAGTAAGAATTTAGTCCTAAAACTCACAATTTTTGATAGTTTTTATATGTTTTTATTAGGAGTTTTAAAGGGAAATAAAAATTCTAAATTATTATTATGCAACTCTACATAATCTGAGTTTTTTATAAATTTTCGTGACTTTTTATGCACTAAAATTAAGAGATAAAAAAGAGGCTAGAATAAAATCTCAAAACCCTAAAATTCTGAGTCAAGTATATGTTCTAATAATTTTGAAATATTTAAGTTCTAAATTAGGACTTGAAATTTTTATTTCAAAATATAGACATGTTTTCGAGTTTAATGGTTTTTGAATCACTCAAAATTTATTTGTTTTCTAATTTTCGTGAATTTTAAAAGTTAGATATAAAAATTTCAAATTCTGCAGTTTTTGTATTAACATCCGAAATAAAAATAGTTTAGATTCTTTAACCTAGTTATTTTAATCAAAAATTTTAATAGAACATATGTTATTTATTGTTTATGAAAATTTCGAAGCCAAATAAGTTTTCTAGAATATTTGAGATATTTTTCAATAAGGGGTACTTTGACTAGGAAATTTTCTCACACATTTCGTAAACTGATTTTCAAGTATATTTTGAATATGATTCCTTTGTCATTTGAATCTGACAATTTTAATACAAATAGATACATATGTCTGTTTGGCTCCAAGAAATTTTACGAAGAAACTAATTTTTAATGTTCGGTAATAAATCATGAATTGAGACATGTTGAGGTTAGCTTAGATTTTTCGGTTATAATAAATGTCCTATATTTTAGTTGGGATAACCTTCTATAAGTGTAAAAGGAATTTTAGAACATAAATTATTTATCAAAAATGCCATAATTTATGGAAACACACGAGGAATATAATTTAAGAACGAATAAACGAAAAATAAATAATTATACCCTTATACTTAAGATTATAAGTTGATTATTTTACTCTTGAAAATTATAGGATAATATTAGTTGTGCCTAGATCATATGAAATTTTGAAATATTGCAACATTTTGAGGTAAGTAAACTGACCGTACTTGAAATATTAAGTATATGTTTATTGCTTGTGTGATTATATGTTTGTTGTTGTTATAAAAAGATGCTTGTGTTATGTAATTTTTTGGAGTGAAATAATGTTTTATGAATGTGTGATGTATTTCTCAAGTTTTTGTATGTACAATTGAGTATTGTTTGACATATGCATTATTTATGTGCAATTGAACATTATTTGACATATGCATTATTTCATACATGTCATCATAAACATAAGTTTTGTAAAAGTTTTTATTTATATGAAGCCTTTCAAAAGAAGTAGGATCTTTCTAAGCAAAGTTTTTTTAAGCAAGCATATATTTTGATAGGATGCCTGAATCTTCCAAATATAAGTTAAGTGTCTTAGAGCGGCATGATATGATAATAAGTTACGAAAAGTTTAAGGGCCATGTGTGGGAAGTGTCTCTCGTGTAAGTTAGGGTACCTGGGGACTAAAGAGTCCTTACTGTTGGTTTACACGTATATGTGCATGTGAGAATTATGTATGGAATTTTAATTTTGCCAAGTTATAAGTTAAGTCTGACTTGCATATGCTTTTCACATGTGCCAGTTGCCGACGGGTGACTTATGTAAGGCTTTACTATGATAAGTTTAAGGGATGATTTATGGTACTCCTAAATAAAGAAATAAGCGCTTCGAAAAGTGTTTATAAGAAAAAACAATGTTTTGCAAGCTTTACCATATAAGCATGAGCATGTTATATAAGAAATAGAAATTCATTGCAAGCTTTACTACATAAGCATAAGCAAGTTTTCAAAAAGATATAAATGTGAAAGTTTTTAGTTACGGATCAAATATACCTAGAGGGGGGTGAATAGGTTATTTTCAATTTTAACAGATATTAATCATATAACCTAAACACAACGGCCAGACATGCAATCGCGTGTAAAAATAAAATGCAGAATTAAAGAATAACACACGAGATTTTTAGGTGGAAACAACCTAGGCCACACCAATGACCTAAGAGGAAAACCACCGGTCCACCGGACCACCTAACTATCCACTATGAAAATCAATGTTCAATTACAACCACAGGTCCTAGACTACCCTTCACAGATAGATCCCCCTCATGTAATTTACTTACGAGTCGTCGCTCCTTTCATAGCCTCCACAAGCTAGGTGTTTGGATCTGGACCAATAGTCTGATCTACTTGAGTCCCACAAGATCAATCGAACCCGTCAACTTCGGTAATTTTGAGTCACACGAAATACCGAACACGTCACCTCAGTACCTAAAACGTTAGCACAAATAACACAAGTGCAAAGTGTGTCCTAGAGCAGATTCAACAATGAAAAATCTTAACTAGCAAATTCAATAGCATATAACGTAAAAATCAAATCAGCTAGCAAACTCTAGAACAATCATATAAAGCTCAATATCATGAAAAGCAATTAGGCATATGAATTATTCAAAAACATAACCACATAATATGTTTGAACAATTAAAACAAGAAAGTGCCTAAAATTGATAGATGAAGAGAAGAAGATTTTTCTTTAAAATAAAACTCAATCAGATGTAGAAAATAATATTTCGGTGTGGTGAATATTTTGCACAAACAAGTGTTGCTTAGATAGAGTCCAGTTTGACTTGAAAAAGGATTAATAATAGAGTACAACTCTACTCATATCAGGATTTAGCTTTCACAACAATTCTACCCATGTTAGGATTTTGCTTTCACAACAATTCTACTCAAACAATGACTCTACTTTCACAACAATTCTACTCATATAAGGATTCTACTTTCACAACAATTCTATTCATACTAGGATTTTGCTTTTACAACAATTCTACTCATACAAGGATTTTGCTTTCACAAGAATTCTACTCATACAAGGATTCTACTTTCACAACAATTCTACTCATACTAGGATTTTGCATTCAACATTAAATGAATCAAATTGGTAAAAGTAACATATGGGCCGAATTAAAAATAGAGTTGTAGTAGAACTGAAAAATAGGCTCGATCGATCTAGCCAAAGCTCGATCGATCTAGCCAAAGCTCGATCTATCTAGCCAATGCTCGATCGATCGATCCAAACCTCGATCGATTTAACTATGCAATTTCAAACCTGAGAGCAGCTAGATTGAAGTCGGTCTATACTCGATCGATCTAACTGTCCTCTCGATCGATCCACCAACATGTGCACAGTTTCTTTTCGTTTCGATTCATACTAAGTGTAGTGCTCAATTGTGTGAGGATGTATGCATGAGAGAATATTTTACCTGTCATATGGGCATTGCAAGCTTGGTAACTCCATCATCATGTATCATCTGATTAAACGGTAGATGCTTATGCTAGATTACAATCAAACATTTTGTCCACAAAAATATTATTTCACTCCAAACAAGAACATAACAAAAGCACTTTTTTATAACAACAAACAAATATATAATCAGACAAGCAAATATATATATACTTAATATTTCAAGTATAATCAGTTTACTTACCTCAAAATGCTGCAATATTTCAAAATATCATATGATCTAGGCATAACCAATATTATCCTATAATTTTCAAGAGTAAAATAATTAACTTATAATCTTAACTATAAGGATACAACTATATTTTTTTTATTTATTCTTAAATTCTATTCCTTGTGTGTTTCCATAAATTATGACATTTTGATAAACAATTTATGTTCTAAAATTCCCTTTACACTTGTAGAAGATTATCCTAAGAAAAATATAGGACACTTATTGTAACCTAAAAATCTAAGCTAACCTAAATATGTCTTAATACATGATTTATTAGCAAACATGCATATAAGAATTAATTTCTTCGTAAAATGTCTTGGAGTCAAAGTAGACACATGTATCTATTTGTATTAAAAAATTTAGATTCAAATGATATAGGAATCATATTCAAAACATACCTGAAAATCAGTTTATAAAATCAGTTAGGAAATTCCCTAGTCAAAGTACCCTTTATTGAAAAATATCTCGAATATTCTATAAAAATAATTTAACTTCGAAATTTTCATAAACAATCAATAACATATATGTAAGGTTTTACTTAAAATTTTAGAATAAAATAATTATTTTAAATAATTTAAAATTATTTTTATTTTGGATGTTAATATAAAAACTGCAGAATTTTAGATTTTCATATCTAACTTCAAAAATTCATGAAAATTAGAAAACAAAACATTTTTGAGTGATTTAAAAACCATTAGATTTGAAAACATGTCTTATTTTATCAGTAAAACTTTTAAGTCCTAATTCAAAACTTAACTATTTCAAAACCATCAAAACATACATTTGACTTAGAATTTTAGGGTTATGAGATTTTATTCTAACCCACTCCTTTTTGTTTTGTTTTTTTTTTTTTAATTTTAATACATAAAAGCTACAAAATTTTTTAAAAAACTTAGATTATGTAGAGTTGCATCATAAAAATTTAGAATTTTTATTTTTCCTTAAAACCTTTAATAAAAATATATGAAAACTATCAAAAATTATGAGTTTTGGAACTAAATTCTTACCTTTAAATTGCTTCTATGGTTGCTTGAAGTCTTAGAGTGCTAGAAAGAGAAGAGGAAATTAAAGAAAAAAAAAGATTTAATGTGAAAATATTTTACCCTTTTATTTTATTTTGGACTTTTTATTTTGTTTTGTTTTCTTGTTGAATACAAACTGTAATATTTTAAGTAACATAATTTCAATCATATTCTAAATAAATACCCTTTTTTTTAAATTAACATTATTATTATTATTATTATTATTATCATTATCATCGTTACAATCAGGGTGGTTTAAACTTTTGACATAATAATAATAATAATAATAATAAATCTTTATCACTAGATTAATCACTATAACATTAACTTAAAAGAATATCTCATGGCAACTTCATTACAGTTTTAACTTCTTATTCTTTTTTTCATAAATAAAGTTGCATGAATAAAAGATTAAAAATGCTGTTTAAGTAAAGATCATCCGGGTTAAAAAACGAAAAGGAAAGAAAAAAAGAAAGAAAAAAAAAAGAGATAATCCATATATACCATC
Source organism: Elaeagnus macrophylla (assembly GCA_029378325.1). Classification (NCBI taxonomy): domain Eukaryota; kingdom Viridiplantae; phylum Streptophyta; class Magnoliopsida; order Rosales; family Elaeagnaceae; genus Elaeagnus; species Elaeagnus macrophylla. Next base: position 56,110,566 of record CM055641.1, on the reverse strand, counting down.
AACAATTAAATACATTAACCAAATCTAAAAATTTTCTTGAGCATATGGACAAAAACTTAGATTTCATAATTTTGTTTTTCAAGAGTTCAAGGTCATATTCTGCGTTGCTGTAAAGTTATCTATTTAAACAACTCGTTTTTTTTGTTTGTTTGTTTGTTTGTTGATATAACTTAAACTACACGTTTGCAAGAAAGGTTTTTCAACTGATCAATAATGTCTAAACCATTGTTTTAGTTGTTAGCACAATTAGGACATGACCTCGTCATCTTTTAACATTACACATTTAAATCACTATGAGGGTAAGATGCTACTCTCTCCATTTAACATTACACATTTAAATCATACTAAGTTTAACACTTAGAATTTGAATTACCTGACTAAAAAAATTAAAATTAAAAATAAGAATTATAATTCTCATTCTCATCTCATTCCCATTCTCATTCTCATTTTTTGCTTAGTTATATCATGAAAGAAGAAAAATGAATTAATTGATTTTTTTTTTCCTTCCTAATATCCTTCATATATAACTCTCTTTCTCTTTTATTATATATATATATATATATATATATATATATATATATAAAACTAACGTTGCCTATTACATATTAGACAATAATCGTATATTATTTTATAAACCTAAATATTAAATTATAAAATTTAAATCTTAAATACTTGAAATCTAAGCCTTAAGCTAAAACAATTTGTAATTTTTGTTCGATACGTAATAAATGACATTGCTTAATATATCATTTATATATATATATTATTAGTATGTGAGAGATATTTTTAAAGATAAGTAATAAATACTATTTTCATTCAATAAAAAATACATACATTTTAGACGTAAAAGAAAATATGTATTCTAAATGAATTGTAATTTTTGCATTCAAAATTTAAAGCAATAAATGAATAAAATAATGATTTTATATTAAGTCAATTGAATATTTTTTAAATATTATTTAATATTAAAAAATAGTGTTAGAAAGTTACTAAAATAATATATTTTTTAAATAATTTAAATAGAAAAATAATTTAAGAGAAAACGAAATATGGATATAAGCAAGTTGACGGCCGTAATGCGATCACCGGTCAAAATTAAAGCGTGGCCTACCTTTCTTAATTTTCTTTTACCTCTTTTTTAAACCCACCTATTAAATCAAAGAAAATGCAAAAAAGAAATACAAGAATTTTAATTATGTTCTTCGTTTTCTTACTAATTAATTGATCAAAAGATCTGTATAAAAGATTGACCAGGCTAAAATATGAATAAAGAAGCAGAGTGGATACTAAGGAATTATTTGTTTAATCTCAATAATAGGATATGATAAAACGTGTTTTTTTCCAATTGGTAGTGAGTCTTAGTGACTTGCTTGTTGCTTTGATTGCTTCTAGCCTTCTACAGTAACTACTCTCTTACAGCTTCCAGATTCATAATTCAGATTAAGTCTTTTATTTAACACACAATAAATACCCTTCATCTGTCTCTTTCCGTAGAAAACAATTTTCTTCCCATTCCAACTTCAACCCAAGTAAAAAACGAGTGAAACTTTAGTCTTCTTTATCCTTATTCTCTCTATCAATGAAGCTCAAAATGTTGTCTTTCTTATCTCTAAGCCAGTGGTTACTTTTCTTCACATCGACTGCTATGGCAGCTACTGAAAATGGGTCCCAATCAAGAGAACTTGATCAAACACCCACCTGGGCTGTTTCTAGTGTATGTGCTGTTATCATCATCATCTCCTTCGTTTTGGAAAAGGTTCTTCATAAACTTGGAACGGTATGTCTCGGTTAGTCCCTTCAGTTATTTAGAGAATTTAATATAATAAAACTCCTATTTTCTTAACTTTTAGTCAGTTTTGTTTTTTTCCTTTTTTAATTGTTTACCTGGATATGGCCATATGGGTAATGGGTTACTGACGGTTCTTCAATTCAGTGAGGAATATTTATATTATTCTGAATTTGCTGGAAATTTTGTCTTCTTTACCAAATTTGTAGTTCTTTTCCGTTTCTGATGATTTTACTGGCAGGGATTTTATGTAATGCTTCTAATTGACCCGTTGATTTCTTGTTCCTTACTTTTGCTGACTGTGTTTCCTTTTCTTCCTGAAAGACAAATTGCTTCTTCACCTGTCTTGTACGATAACAACAAATACTGGGTCACTCACTAACTGACTGTTGTGTTAGAATTTATAAATGAATTGTTGTTCCATCTCTCAATATAGCTTAACTTTTTGGAATAATTGGTGACCCAACACACTTAATATGTTGAATTGTGGAAGGAAAAGACAAAAAGAAGGGGGGAGAGAGTGAGGAGAGCTTGACTATGAAATTGGGTTGATTTTAAGCTATTGTCAAATTGGGTTGCTTTTAAACTATTTTTTATTGTCATTTATTTTCTTGAATTCCTATATAACTGTTTGAATTTTAGGGCTTCAAATTTCAAGTTTAGCAGTAATTGATAAAGAGGAAAAGAAAGAGGTGAAAGAATCTTTAGCTTTCATATTTGGTAGAAACATCGGTTTCTCTATTTGAAAAAAATTGTTTGTTCTATATTATACTCTTGTACACTCTGTCTCACAATATAAACCTGCAATTCAGTGGCTATCAGATAAGCACAAGAATGCACTATTTGAAGCTCTCGAGAAGGTTAAAGCTGGTAAGCACATTGTGAAATTCAATTTACATGATCATGTATTCTGGACGTTCAATTTGAACAGAAAAATAAGGCTGCGTATTTGATTATAAGTGAATTTATTGCAGAGCTGATGGTTCTAGGTTTCATCTCATTGCTCTTGACATTTAGTCAGAGTTATATTTCTCGAATATGTATACCCATAAAGGTTGCAGAAACTATGTTGCCATGTAAGAACAAAGAAGAGTCAACAAGTACTGATGAGGAACATCGTCGTAGACTTTTATGGTTTGAACACCGATCTCTGGCTGCTGCTGATAGCTATGCTACTAAATGCAAGGCTGTAAGTTTATCTAGAGTTGCTAAGATCATGTATTTACTAATTTTCTAAAATGATCTTTGTTGTAAGCTATATTACTAAGCAGATATGGTGGTTTGCAGAGATTTAAAAGAAAAAAAACATTATGAAATTTTGATCTTCTTTGCTTCTGTTCAACTCTGCATGAACTAATAACATGCATTTGTGCTTTATCTGACAGGGTCATGAACCACTTATTTCTATTAATGGATTGCATCAATTGCACATACTCATATTCTTCCTGGCAGTTTTTCATGTCCTCTACAGTTTTGTCACAATGATGCTTGGGAGACTCAAGGTATGGATGTTTAATATGTAGTTCACTTCTCTTGTATATATCATGCACATAACTGTATAAGTCATCTAGCGGCTAATAAAAAGATTCATTAGGCATATGTTGATACTTAAATTTTGATGCCTCTCTTAAAACCTAGAGACAGTAGCTCCACAGTAGGAAACTAGCTAGATGTTCTCTTTCTTAAATGGTAACAAAAAAGACGTTAATCATATGTCTTGGTAAGCAGTCAGAAAACGTGTTTTTTTTAGATTAAACAGTAATTTGCGTGCTTCTAACTTGTGAAAAGAAAAGGTTATTAATAGCAAATTGGATTTTTACATTCTGCAATGTTTGCAAGTCTCGACTGAATGTTACTCTGTGCAGATTCGTGGCTGGAAGGAATGGGAGAAGGAAACCTTGTCCCCTGATTATGAATTTTCAAATGGTATAGATCATCCTGCTCTGTTGTTACTCACAAGATGATATTCTCTGCTTTTCTGTAAGAAATTTTGAAAATTAATTTTTTAAAGGCTGAGTGTATATACAAGCTAAATTCATGTTACTTTCACGGCAGATCCTTCGAGATTCAGGCTTACTCATGAAACTTCGTTTGTTAGACAACATACGAGTTTCTGGACAAAGATTCCATTCTTCTTTTATGTCGTAAGATTCTTACTTTCACACCTGTAAGCCATAACCACAATAAAATTAGGCGATCAAAGAATAACATAATATGATTTCCCCACTGAGGGGAAAAAAAAAATTAAAATAGAATAATAGAAACGATGCAGCTGGGGCTCAGAAACTTGGTTATGAACATCATAGAATGTATTTTTACCTAAGTTGAGTTAAACTTGTAGCTAAAACTATGTATTTTAAGAAAAGCTCTGTACTAGCTGACTAGAGTTGAGTAATTATATGTTTTTTTGGTGCACTATTGTTTTATACTTACACTGAATATCTAAAAATTTGAACTTTTCAGGGATGCTTCTTGCGACAATTTTTCAGGTCTGTTACTAGGGCTGACTATATGACACTTCGAAATGGATTCATCTCTGTGAGTATTTGTTTGCAGAATTTTCATAATTTCATGCTGCATATCACATCATCTAATGACAATACTACTTTTACAGGTGCACATGGCTCCTGGAAGTAAATTTAACTTCCAAAAGTATATCAAGAGATCTTTAGAAGATGACTTTAAGGTGGTTGTTGGAGTGAGGTAATATCTGGTTGTTTCAGATTAAATAACAACAGCAACTTTATTTTAAACTAATTGTACTCCACTAATATCATACCCTCATTTTTTTGTTTTTGGCAGTCCTGTACTTTGGGCATCCTTTGTGATATTTTTGTTACTGAATGTTAATGGTAAGCCACTTCTTTCTAAAAAAATATTTTGTATTTAGGTCCCAAAGTCGCAGATGTTTTTAATATGGGCAAAAATTGGCTCAAAATTGAGCTTTGTTGCTATGTATGGGCCATGTACAGGTTATATAATGCTGGATACATGACTCATGTACAAGCTATTTGCAACTATGTACACAAATTTGTGAGCCATTTTCGTTCAAATCTCGAAAAATGCCTTATTTAGGGAACAACCTGAAATCCTTTCAAGTAAGTATGAAGGCCATTTCAGATTGGACTGAGTTGACAGAAATATTCTTCTTGTTGCAGGATGGCAGGCATTGTTTTGGGCATCATTGATCCCCTGCATTGTAAGAATTTTTTTTTTTTTAGAAATCTCTACGAGCTTGTTTGTGACAAAGAAATTCATATCTGCTACTTGACTGCAGATAATTTTAGCTGTTGGAACAAAACTTCAAGCCATCTTGACAAAGATGGCATTAGAACTCACTGAAAAGCATGCAGTAGTCCAAGGGATTCCTCTTGTGCAAGGGTCAGACAAATACTTTTGGTTTGGTTGGCCGCAATTGGTTCTTCATCTTATCCACTTTGCTTTATTTCAGGTATTTGATTTTTTTTCCCCTACTGTAGAGTCGTTACATGAGACTAGTTGAACAGAATGTAATGATATATAAATTCTGCATTATATTTAAGCTCACGCATGATCTTGGCTGTATAAATAAGGTAAAGTAGTGATGAATAAATTATAGTAGCAATTATCTATGTTGTTTTTAGGATACAGTTAAGAATATTTAACTTTAATGATATACCAATATTTAATCTTCTGATCCTCAGTATTTTTCCTTAATACTTGTTTTTTTTTTTTTTTCCTTTCTGTTTATGCAGAATGCGTTCCAGATAACATATTTTTTGTGGATATGGGTAAAGGAATTAACCCACTCAAAAATAGCTATCAAATATATATTGCTGTTTTTTTCGATAAATCTCTTTAAAATTAATATGCATATGTTTTAAATGATTCCCTATTCATGTTTTAAATGAACCATTCATCTTTTTTTAGTATTCATTCAAATTGAAGTCCTGCTTTCATTCAAATTTCAAGCTTGCAATTGCAAAAGTAGCATTGGGGTAAGATCTTTGTTCTTGCTCTTCACAATGGCATAGTTAATTAAATAGTAAAATATTTTCTTGTGTAGTACACAACTATCTTTATTGTTCTTTTCTTCATTAAGAAGTGTGATCTAAAAATAAAAGTAGAGAGATTTATGAATTTTCTAGCCACTAAATAGTGAAAACAATTTGATAAAACAAAGTTGGTGAATCTAAAGTCATAATATGAGATAATGGGATTGTGATCTTAATGTTAACATGAATTGATTGGTTAGATTTCTGTCGGAATTCTTGCAGAGTTGGCGTTCTTTTCCTGTGCAGCTATATTACACTTCCTCTATATGCCCTTGTAACTCAGGTAATGTTGTAATTAAATATTGTTCAGTTTCTTCATGTACTTAGAACCACTCATTCACATTACTATTGAGACTGAACTGATTTGAATTGGCCTAAAATGGCAAGAATTCGCTATGAATTAGCTGTATATGAGTTATGTATACATAGGTTGTACAGAGCCGTGATTTTGGGGCATTTTCGGCCTAAATTCCAAAATGCGCGATTAAGGACCTAAACTTGGACAAATTGCTTCTCAAGATTCATTTTGTAATGTTTCTTTGGTTTATGAGTCATTTGTATGATTGCTGCAGATGGGTTCGTGTATGAAGAAATCAATATTTGATGAACAAACATCAGAAGCCCTTAAGAAATGGCGCATGGCTGTGAAAAAGAAAAGGGGGCGTGGAGCTAAACCGTCATCTATAACTCTAGGTGGAAGCTCAGCTGTCTCCACGGTGCATTCTTCTGGACAAACACTGCATCGTTTCAAAACCACAGGTCATTCGACGCGCTCCAACACCTATGAAGATGAAGAGATGTCTGATATGGAGACTATGCCATTGACACCCACACCAGCAACTACAGATTTGATTGTAAGAGTGGATCCTAATGGAGAAGAAATTGAAAGAAATGAAACTCTCTACGTAGAAGAAACAAGCAATGAAGACGACTTCTCATTTAGTAAACACGTACCACAAACATAACCATGAAAATACCTTGCCCATAAATGTGAGATTCCTTTTTGCTCCCTATTTTGAAGACAATAAGTAGGGTAGTCTCTTGTGTACATTAAGGTTGTAGTTTGAAAGATGCAAGTGACAATTAAATTTTTTTTTTTAATTTAGATGAATTATTGGAAGATGTAACTAATAAAAGAGTAAAATGAAACATTTTTATTATTATAATAATAAAAATAATAGTGAAAATATCATAGCTTTATAGTAAATAGAAAATATACTAAATCCCTAAGACTATTAGTCTAGCATATACATGCAGTGATACTAACAAAAGGAATAAGGAGTCCAAGAAATTTTTCTTTAGTCCAGTGTTATTAGGAATTTTGTCTAAAATAGACAAATTTTATAGTTTAGTTTAAAAAAGGGCTCATTTGTGTTAAACTTTACAAATGAACTTTTTTTAACTGCCCACTTATTTGTCGTTTTTTAGTCAATTTTTTATTAAAAAAAAAAAAAAAAAAAAAAAGTGCTTGAAAACATTTGAAATAAATCGAACAGTTCCCAATTTTTAACAAAACTCTCCCACTCTCCTACTAACATGAGGAAGACGACGCACACTAGCTCGAGGAAGATGACGCACCATACCATTTAGGAAGACGAGGCACATGACCTTGACGAAGACGACCAGGAAACACTGTAGACGAAACTTCTCCTCCATTTTTGAGCTCTGTAACATTTGGTAAGTTTTTTCAATGAATGTCTTCTCCGTCCCTCCCTTCATTTCGTACAGTATTTGGTTTTGGTGAACCTCATAGCTGAGTGTATGCTCCAGTTGAAACTAAACGAAAACTCCATCGTTTTTTTTATGGGTTTTTGTGAAATATTGGTATATTTGTATTCGACTTTTATAAAATATTGCTTTTTTATATTGGGCTTTTGTAATTATGGATAATCTGATTTCTGGTATATCGTTTGTTAATCTGATTTCTGGTATTTCTGGGGTATGTGGTATATCTGTTATATCTGTGGTATATCTGGTATATCTCTGATATATCTGTGGTATATCTCGATATATCTAGGTATATCTGTGGTATATCTAGGTATATCTTGTTATATCTGGTATATCTCTAATATATTTGTGGTATATCTCGGTATATCTGGTATATCTCTTGTAATCTGTGGTATATCTCGATATATCTCGGTATATCTTAGATATATCTTGGTATATTTGTGGTATATCTCTGGTATATCTGTGGTATATCTGGATATATCTAGGTATATCTTGGTATATCTGGTATATCTCTAGTGTATCTGTGGTATATCTCGGTATATCTGGTATATCTCGATATATCTCGGTATATCTTAGATATATCTTGGTATATCTGTGGTATATCTTGATATATCTAGGTATATCTCTAGTATATCTGTGGTATATCTCTGTATATTTGGTATATCTCTAGTAATCTGTGGTATATCTTGATATATCTCAGTATATCTTAGATATATCTTGGTATATCTGTGGTATATCTCGATATATTTAGGTATATCTTGGTATATCTGTGGTATATCTCGGTATATCTCTGGTAATCTGTGGTATATCTCTGGTATATCTCAATATATCTCGGTATATCTTGGTATATCTGGTATATCTCTGGTAATCTGTGGTATATCTCGGTATATCTTAGATATATCTTTGTATATCTGTATATCTATGGTATATCTTTGACATATCTCGATATATCTCGGTATATCTCGGTATATGTGGGTATATCTTAGTATATCTGGTATATCTGTGGTATATCTCCGATATATCTCGATATATCTTGGTATATCTTTGTATATTTCGGTATATTTGGGTATATCTGAGTATATTGACTTGTATTCATGTTATTTTGAACAACTTGTTCATAAGTATTAATTATTTTTGTTTTCTTACATTGGTATTTTTGCAGGAAATGGCAGGTGAATCAAGCTATAGTCCTTCAGTCTCCCCCTTTGGATATTATGTTGGTAAAATTACCAACATATCACGCCTTCAAAATTTTAGCACATTAAAGACGACCCTAGAACGATTTGGGTTACTTGAGACGTTTGACGATTTATGTTTTGGTTTCATCACAAGGATGAACCATATAGAGTTCACAGGGGAATTGTTGCATCACATCTTACGGATGCAAGACAAAGATCAATCGGGGAAAGAGCTACGAATAATTGTGAATGGCACACCCCACATTTTTGGATATATTGAATTTATTTTAATTACCGGTTTGATGTTTACCGGTTCGAAAGAATGCCCACCTCGAATTGTTCGGTTACGGAAGACATACTTCAAGACTGACAAAGTAATAAAGAAAGGCGACCTGGAGAAGGTTTTCATAAACCTTCCTATGTCCACTGAGTCTAATGATGTTTTGAGGTTGGCCCTAATTTATATCTTGGAAATAATTCTTTTGGCCGATCATAGTTTAAGGGCCATTAATGATGACTACTTGGAACTGGTTGAAGACTTCTAGAAATTTAATATCTACTCATGGGGTAAGATAGTTTATGACTTCACGATAAGAAGATTGAAGAGTGTTATTATACATAAGGTTGATAGAAAACCTAAAGGTCCCATGGAGGGTTATGTTGACTATGTTGGGGGGGTTGCATTTGAAGAAGCAAAAAAACACGCGATCACTTACAGTGTCTACGGTTTTTGTTGGGCACTACAAGTTTGGGCTTATGAGGCCTTACAAGTGGGTGTATCTGATTTAGCCACCCATCTATTCCCCGATGAAATCCCCAGGATACTACGTTGGGAGAACCTAATAAGGGGACAAAATTTGAAGTTCTAGGACTTGAACCAGAATATCTTCCAACGATCGGATGTAAGTTTTTTGCATTTATATGTTGTCTTTAATTATTCTGGTATATCTGAATTGGTTAAAAATAATTTATATGTTTTATGGGATATTGTACAGTTTTATATGTTGAAGAGACTCACTCCAAATGAAAAGGAGAGACAGAGGCCTTACTACATTTCGGCATAAAGATGTGCGAGGGAAGCAAGCATCGGTGTGCCGAATGTGTCCAACGTCGGTAGAATTGATGAATCATTGCCTTCGAAAGGCGATGATATGCACCATCCTTCTGGTCAAATGGATGATATCAGTGACCCTAACCTGGAAGTCCAAACTCATCATGGTCCAGCTCATTCATCAAGTTCCATTATGGAGGTAATGGAACTATAGCATATAAATTTCCGCCATTCAATTCTACTTACGATTGTATATCTATCGTATATAATTTTATTGTATTTCAGGTGTTGCAAGAGCTGAGGGATTTGAAAAAAGAGGTAACAACAATAAAGGAAAACCAAATGTGGATTAAGGATGCTTTGAAGAAGTTGTTAAGATCACAAAAAAATTCTTCAACAGGGGACCAATCAAGGAAAGCTTCAGTGAAACCGTCCAGGGTTAAATCTGTCCCAATTTTTGACCGACATAAGGTTCAAGATGAACAATTATCTGGGGACGAAGAAATTGTGATGCCCATGGATGAAGAGCCATTAGTGGCAAGTTATGTAGGCAAAGAAATAATTGTGTTTCCAGAACAAGTTGCTGAGGAAACTACCTTTGCTACTATAGATAAGGACGAAACATTCGTGGGTGTCAGCGAAGATTGTCCCACTGAAGTTAACCTTGAGAAACAGCCATCTGATGTCTTCCACGAGGAAGAAACTTGTCCAATGTGAATTTATCTACTCTGGAAGAGATTTTGGAGGCTGCCCCCATTATAAGTGGTCCATCGTCAATGCGATTAGGATCGCTAGCATCCAAGGGCGTACGATCAATGAAACGTCCGCATCATTTGGTACCACATACAGTCAGAGGAAGCGAAAGCTTGGTCCCTCCCTCAAATCTCCATATGTTCATCCAAAGAAGAAATCTGGTATATCAATTAGGTTTGAACAATCAATGAAGGACATGTGCCAACCCTTTATGACCCGATGAGAATGTTCAGTGAAGATAGATACAGATTCTTCTTGGAGTGGCTATATACTAATTTCTCAAACAACGTGCGTATATCCTCAATATATATATATACATGTATCTATCTATGTTTATTTCTTCTCAATATTAATAGGTTTACTATATTCATTAAATTTTTATTGTTTACATTTTAGGGAAAACATTAATGTTGGTTGCCCAAGTAAGGGTATGGCAAATTCTTCCTGTTTTCATCTATATTCAAACCTCATTCATCCTTACTCAACGAGGTATATTTTTTTTTCATTTTTTACCATTGGTTGTATACAAATGATGTGAATATATGGTATAATTACGTGGAGTCATTATTTCACATTGTTACAAACTAATAACTAAATCCTAAATGTTTGTACCTATTTGAATCTGAACTAAAATTATGCAGCACATAGATTGTGGACTATGGTTGTTGAGAAAAAAGGAGGAAATTCACCCGCAATTGTTCCCTAAGAACAATTGGACAACAGTAGACTCAACGTTCTTGGTAAGGACCAACATTATTAAGAGTTATGAAATTCTTACCTAATTCAAACTTATGGAGCATTATGGAATATGAAAATGTAAGCTTACGTGGAGTCAACTACCGGTGAATGGAAGAAACTTAAGAAGAACGAGCAAATCCAATTTTGGTCGCTCAACAAGAAGTGGTTGGATTATGTCACAAGTAAATTCTTGGTGTATAATCACTCATAGGATATTTTATGTTATATTAATCACGGTATATGCATTATAAATCTTTTCAAACAGGTGCACGTCCTGAACATGCTAAGCCATGGAATTTTGTGCACAACATTTATGGAGTTATATCGGAGAAGGGCCATTGGATCGCTATCGGAATTGACATAAGACAGCAACAGATTGATGTCTACGATTCACTTCCGAAACACATAAGGGATGGAACTCTTAAGAAAAGGTTACATAACTTATGTGTAATGATCCCAATCTTAATTAAAAGCTTGGGATTATTTGAATATGAAATCAAAGATCGGTGGCCCTTTTATCGTAATGCCATACCTGTTCCTGAACAGGTTGAAGCGTAAGTATTTTTAAATCTTTTGGTAACCCATTCTATCTTATTATTAGAATATAGTCAACCCTGGATTATTGTAATTAAGCTTAATATATTTTTTAATTTTTTTGATTACACAGGGGAGACTGTGGCATTTACGCTCTGAAGTTCATCAAGTATATAGTTAATGACAAGGCCCTGATTGACATTAAAGACGAGGCAGTTAGTTTTTTTAGGAAGAAACTATGTTTAGAACTTTTCTTTGCCGACGATGATTACATTATTGTATAAGTTCAGTGGCATGACTTTTTGTTGTTTTTGTATAACTTCCCAAACTATGGTTTGTTTTGTTGTTTGTATTGCAAAATTTCTGTTATTTAAGGGATAAATATGGTTTATCTGTGGTATATTTAGTTATTTTTTTAGTTGAATATGGTATATCTGTGGTATATCTGGGTGAAATTTGGTATATCTGTGTTGAATATGGTATATCTGTGCTCAATATGGTATATCTAGGTTGAATATGGTATATCTGGGTTGAATATGGTATATCTGGGTTGCATATGGTATATCTGTGTTGAATATGGTATATCTGTGGTCAAATATGGTATATCTGTGCTCAATATGGTATATCTGTGTTGAATATGGTATATCTATGCTCAATATGGTATATCTGTGGTCAAATATGGTATATCTGTGTTGAATATGGTATATCTGTGCTCAATATGGTATATATGTGATCAAATATGGTATATCTGTGTTGAATATGGTATATCTATGCTTAATATGGTATATCTGTGCTCAATATGGTATATCTGGGTTGAATATGGTATATCTGTGTTCAATATGGTATATCTAGGGTTAAATTAAAATAAAATACAAAAATATTAAATATTGTCACATAAAGTTCCAAAATAATAACACAACCCAAAAGATTGAAAGAAAAATAAAATACTGCTAGAAAAATATTCAAAAAAAAAATTACTAATTAAAGAAAATAGAAAATACAATGTGGAGGCTTAGTCATCCATATCATCATTTTGGTCGTTCTCATCCTAGGGTTGGTTCGTCGTTGGTCGATAAACGAAGTCTTCACCCGGATACTACGGAATTGGGCCAAACTAGTTCAAGTCTATTCCTTGTTATGTCAATTGAAAGCTCATCATTCGATGGAGTAGAACTTGGTACTCTTGTATTTTATTTACCTTCGATTCCAAGTTCACCAATCTTTCTTTGGTTGTAGCGTTACTGGAAGAGGACCCTTCACCCTTCCTACTATCTTGTCCCGCTTTGGTGCCACTAGTTAGGTGTTGCATGTATGGGAACGTCAATGTTTCACCAGGTTGTAGTAGTACCTCACCCTTGTCATACTGGACTCCATGTTTCACACAAAGGGCAGTGATCAATTGGGGAAAGAAGTAGCTTACGTTGTGATGCTCAGCTGAGTACACAACCCGTTGATGGATAACCATCCCAACGTCAATTGTTTGCTAGGTCTCTATGGCATACTGTAGGATAGCGCGCTCCTTATCAACAGTACTATAATGCCGGGTTGGCATTAATCTAGAACATACAAAATACTGCCAGATACGGGAGTGGGTTCTAAGGTGTTTAGCTTGAAAGATGTTGACCATGTCTCCCTTATATTCCCATTCCGCATAACCGTCGGTGAAGGTATTTATAATCTCATCGTAATCTACCTATTTTATATAGGCTTCATACCTGCTATCCTCAATATCTCTCAACCCATAGTATGCATTTATAACCGTCCTATTAAAGGGGACTTAAACACCCCTTACCCATACCATTCCGTGCCGAGCTTCTGGGACATTTACGTAGAATTCCTGGACCAATGAACTCACACCAGCTTCCGGGCTTGTACAAATTTTCTCCACCCTAACGACTCAATTTTATCTAAAATTCCCATTACTCCAACTTGTCCAAAGTCTAACCCCCTTTCATTAACAAAAGCTTTATTCCTTTTAGCGGCACATTCGTACCGCTCTTCTGCCTCTCGACTAACAAAACGAGAGGCATTAAAATTTCGTTCCTCAACAACTTTACCTTTTCCTTTCGAATGACTACTATCACCCTTCTTTCTTTTAGGAGCCATTATATTATTAAAATAATCTCACAATAATATTGCAGAAATTTATGAAAAAACCCCAAAAAATTTCCTCTTATCCAAATAAATTAACCTAAATCCAATAACCCTTATATACAATTGGCAGATTCCAGATAATAATTACCAAATGAATCACATAAATTGTGAATAATTTTACTCTTTAGAGTTCAATTCAATCCTTGAAGAGAAAGCCCCGACGGATGTAAACCCAAGTTTTTGTTGAAGAAGATGAAGAGGTTCTTAATTTTTTTGAGCAAATTTGTAAAAATTGATAGAGGATTACTTCATACCAATGTTATTTGTGGAAGAATATGGGGTAAATTTTAGATTTTGATGAGAAAATGAGCAGAAATTGGAGAGAAAAATGAGAGCTTTCTTTCAGAGAAAGTGAGGGAAAATGTGAGATAATATTTTTGAATTGTGTTGGTGTTGATGGATAAACTCGTGAAACAGATTAATATTCGCCGCGGCACAACTTTATCATTGTCGCGGCGCGCATAAAACCCTAAAAAAAATTTAGTTCAGACAGAACCAATCTCGCCGCGGCACAATATTATACCCGCTGCGGCGCGCATAAAAATAGAAAAATTTTAATTTCAAACAGAACCAATCTCGCCGCGGCATAAACTTATACCCGCCACGGTGCATTAAATGAGGAAAATTTTACCTCTAAAACAGAACCAACCTCACCGCGGCACAATATTATACCTGCGACGCACATAAAAATAGGAAAATTTTGAGTTCAAACAGAACCAATCCACCGCGGCACAAACTTATACCCACCGCGGCGCGAATTAAATTAGGAAATTTTTAATTTCAAACAAAACCAATCTCGCCGCGGCACAAACTTATACCCGCCGCGGCGCGAATTAAATCCTAAAAAATTTTGAGTTCAAACAGAACCAACCTCGGTATATATGGTATATCTCGACATATCTCGGTATATGTGGGTATATCTTGGTATATTTGGTATATCTCTGGTATATGTAGTATATCTAAGGTATATCTATGGTATATCTCGATATATCTTGGTATATATGGTATATCTATGGTATATCTCTGGTATATCTCGACATATCTCAGTATATGTGGGTATATCTTGGTATATCTCTAGTATATTTAGTATATATAAGGTATATTTGTGGTATATCTCGGTATATCTCAATATATCTTGGTATATATGGTATATCTCTGGTATATGTAGTATATCTAAGGTATATATGTGGTATATCTCGGTATATATCGATATATCTTGGTATATCTCTGGTATATCTTGACATATCTCGGTATATGTGGGTATATCTGTGGTATATCTCGATATATCTTGGTATATATGGTATATCTCTAGTATATCTCGGTATATGTGGGTATATCTTGATATATCTGTTATATCTATGGTATATCTCTAGTATATGTAGTATATCTAAGGTATATCTGTGGTATATCTCGGTATATCTCGATATATCTTGGTATATTTGGTATATCTCTGGTATATCTATGGTATATCTCGGTATATGTGGTATATCTTGATATATCTGGTATATCTATGGTATATCTGTGATATATCTCGATATATCTTGGAATATATGGTATATCTTGGGAATATATGGTATATCTCTGGTATATCTCGATATATCTTGGTATATATGGTATATCTCTGGTATATCTCGATATATCTTGGTATATATGGTATATCTCTGGTATATCTCGGTATATGTGGGTATATCTATGGTATATCTCGGGATATGTGAGTATATCTTGATATATCTCAGGTATATCTGTGATATTTCTGGTATATCTGCGATACCTATTTGGTATATGTCAAGCTTATTTTTGGATTTTGATTTTTGGTGGTATATCTGAATATATATATATATGGTGTATCTGTGGTTATATAAGTCCATATATCTTGGTATAGCTATCGTTCATCTCGATATGTATGGTATATCTCGGTTATATAAGTCCATATATATTGGTATAAATGGTAAAAATGGTAGAATAGAACGAATAGTACAAGACATAAAAATACATGTTGATACACAAGACTATAAGTACATAAGATTCTTTTGGTATTCAATTAATTAATACAAATTTATGATAAATAGAACATGACACTTTTACTGACATGAAATTAAGCGTTAATAGCATAAAATGTTTATGGGTGAGAAGATAGGGAAGGTTCTACAATCATCTGACGAAACACATTACAAGTCCTCATGTTATGACCACTATTTCCACACCTACTGCATAATATGACCTTTTTTATTACTTCCCCACGTGAATGTATGCGTCGCTTTCGTGGTCTCCCACATTTTTTCTTTGTGTTGGGAGGAAGTTCAACTAGCTCTATGATCTCTGGTAGAATGTCCCACTCACCATTATCAGTAGCCGGATAAATGGACTCTACATATGCGATAATATAACAATTTACTGTATATAATTGGTGATCAAATGAATGGACATCAACATCTTGAAAACGGGCAGCTGCAATGGCATGACAACAGGGGATTTTGT
Organism: Elaeagnus macrophylla; assembly: GCA_029378325.1. Lineage (NCBI taxonomy): Eukaryota > Viridiplantae > Streptophyta > Magnoliopsida > Rosales > Elaeagnaceae > Elaeagnus > Elaeagnus macrophylla. The sequence continues at coordinate 56,094,132 of CM055641.1, read as the reverse complement.
GAACATCAAACTCCCTGTAACTACAACTTCTATTTAGTAGATCGACATCGTCACTAGTGTCACCATGTACAACCTAATTTCGTAAGATTCAACTTGTTAAATTATCTATAATGTACGATAAAATATATTTCACATTAGACAACAAATTTAAATAGATAAACATATAATAACAACTAGATTGTTGTATGAATCCCATACCTGGAAGACATGTGCATTAATTCTGAAAACCCTGTACCTTAAGGACTTATTGTGATTTGAACACATAATTGATTCAACCTCATTGGTTAAATGACGACTTCCCCATCTCATCCCAACCTCCCTACGTTCCACAAACCAAGCTTGTATTTTGCTACGGTAGTACTCAGCAAGCATGGTTATGGGTAACTCACGAGCAGATTTCATGACATTATTAAATAATTTTGAACCATTTGTAGTCATTATACCGTATTTCATTCCTGGGAAATGATATCTTCAACACTTCTCAATACCTGCTTCCAATAAGTACTTTTCTATCTCAGGATCTATCTGTCGCAAATCCCCCATGCACTTGTCAAATTCACGCTTTGTATATGTCCTTGAGAAACATCTAAACAAAGATGTAATATCTGGATTCTTAAATTTGTGGTTTAAATTCATCTCCATATGAAATGCACAATAACCATGGAAAGCATTGGGGAATGCTTTCGGAACAACTTGAATAATACTTTGGTGTCTATCTGAAACAATAACAAGGCCGTCAATGTGCCCAAATAAGTGTGCTAGTTTTAGCAAAAACCATTCCCAAGCTTCATTATTCTCATAATCTCCAACCCCAATGGCCAATGGATATATGTTGTTATTTCCATCAGAAGCATTTGCTACGAATGATGTCCTAGCATACCTACCTGATAAGAATGCACCATCAACTGTAATTACATGTCTTATACAAGATAAGAATCCTCTAATACATGGACCTAATGCCATGAAGAAATACTTAAATCTTCCAGATTGGTCCACTTCAATATGTGTGACGCTACTGGGATTCCTTTCCTTCAAGACGTGACAGTAGGAAGGAAGCTTTAGGAAAGATTCCTCTTCACTTCCACGTAGCAACCTCAGAGCCTTCTTTTTAGACCTGTATGCTGTGGTGTAACCAATCTCAATTCCAAACTCATTCTGACAATCATCAATAATATCTTTCGGCTTATAAATTCTTCCGGGTTGCACCAACTTTATTTTTATGGATTTCCTATCACTCTTGAGGTCGCAGTCCTATTCTTCCTCATGTAATGGTTAGGATCACAAGTATGTACTGATTGAAAATGTTTTACCCTGAACCTATTTGAGCCAGTGATCCGATTACATCTAATCAACCAAGTACAACTAGATTGAATGCAACGTATCATGACACGGTCTTTCTTACTTGTCAGTGTCCTCGTCTCAAATCTATTTCTTATGGCATGAAGCCCGACATGTGTGGTGAAATCTATCTTACTGTCAAACACTTGATCAACTTTCAAATCAAGCTCAGCATGTGCCACAGATGAGGAAACGTCACCATTTGAAATAATAACTGTGGGTGTACTTGATGGACCAAAACGTAATTCATTATTGCCCCCAACTACAGTTCGTCCTTCAGACTGAGATAAACCATTTAACGATTGATCTCTTACAATCAGCCTTTCTGGTTCAACTAGTGTCCTTTCATTATCATTTACATGTAAAGCACCCATTGCGGTCATGTCATTATTAATGTTTTCGTTGACAGTACTACCTTCTAATTCATACTCTCTAATCATATCAACATGAACATCATCACCCATCTGCGGTATATCTAAATAGTTATCTAAATCATCACCAATACTATCAAGTATATTATCGCAATTTCTATTGGAATTTTGAGATCCTTCGTGCCGATGCGTATCGCTCAAGTAATTTACATGACGCCCTCCGGTATTAACAAGTTGTTCATGGCAGATAGAATGACTTGTACCTACTAATCTTATCTCATTTTTTGTTACATATAGAACAACCTTCCTTTGATTATCTTGAACATGAAGGTCAAAAAACTCATCCAAATCTTCATCATCACCAATTAAAACAGTAGGTAATGTCAAATCATTCTTATAGAAGTATCTCACTGAAATTTCATGCTTTAATTTATCCATATTTAACTTCATAAACAACTTTTCTTTAAGTTCATTATACTTAAATCCCTTTTTTATCTTCATCACCGAACCTTCACCTCCTCGATATACTTCTTTATCATCTTTCAATAACCACTTACCATTATGAATTATTAGAATACTAAGGCAATCCATCTGTAAAATGTTTTAAAATAATTAAGCAGTATTAATTCGAAAATACATATAATTTAATTGATATATGAAATTATATACAAAATATTGAATAACTATATCAACATATAACATATATACCAAATTAAATGCTGAATATATGGAAATATACCAAGATATACCAAGATATACCGCAAATATACCGAGATATACCCATATATACCAAAATTTTCCACAGATATACCCAGATATATCAAGATATACCACAGATATACCTCAAATCGAGATATACTCATATATACTGAAATATACCCCATATATACCTAGATATATCGAGATATATCAGAGATATAACACACATATACAAGAGCTCAAGATGGAGCTCTGTAGAAAACAAGAATGAAGAGAGAAGTATCTGGAAATTATGAAGAATGCTTGAGCAAGCGACTGAGCTCAGCAAGTTCAATATATATATATACACACGCACTCTAACAATATCACATGCATGTGATGCAATAGGTCCTATACAGTTTGTTATAACAAACTAACTCACCCACGTGTTGATAACTTAATCAACAACTCTCTAATCATCACATTATACACGCTTGTACACCCCCTCAAACTGATGGTTTACTTAACACCATTAGTTTGCTTCTAGAGGAAATAAAACCAGGACCAGGCAACGGTTTGGTAAAGACATCTGCCAGCTGCTCACTCGAACAACAAAATTCTATATCAAGCCTTTTCTGCAGCACCAAATCTCTAACAAAATGACAGTCTATTTCTATGTGTTTTGTGCGTGAGTGTTGTATTGGATTTCTTGCTAAGTGTTGAGCACTTTGATTGTCACATAATAGCTTTGAAATTCCAGATAAACAAAATCCTATTTCACCAAGTAAGGACTGTATCCAAACAATCTCTGCAGAACCATTGGCCAATGATCTATACTCAGCTTCGGCTGAGGATCTTGCAACAATTTTCTGCTTTGTAGAAGACCAGCTTATCACATTTCCTCCAAAAAACATGCAATAACCACTTGTGCTTCTTCTATCATCAGGATTGCTAGCCCAGTCTGAGTCTGTATAACCAAACAAATCCAACACCCTTGGCTTCATTAACATCAGTCCATAGTCTATTGTCCCTTTAAGATAGCGTAGTATCCTTTTAGCAGCCTTCAAATGTACATCAGTTGGAGCACTCAAAAATTGACAAAGTTTGTTAACAGAAAATGCAATCTCTGGTCTGGTGACTACACAATATTGCAAAGAACCAACAAGACTTCGATAATGAGAAGGATCATCAAGCAACAAACCATCTTTAATGCTCAATACACCCCCTGAAGCCATGGGAGTTGAAGAAGGCTTAGAATCAGCCAAGCCAGCTTTAAGGAGTAAGTCATGAACATACTTGGACTGACTGAGATGAAGACCTTGAGAAGAACGAGTAACTTCAATGCCCAAGAAGAACTGGAGAGAGCCCATATCCTTAAGAGCAAACTTCTCATGGAGAGCAGTCATAAAAGACTGAAGAGAAGAAGAATTGGAGCCGGTGAACACAATATCATCCACATAGACAAGGACAAACATAACCTCATGAGAAGAGCGTTTGACAAACAAACTGGTATCACTCTTAGTGCCAACAAATCCCCAAGAAAGCAGCCACTGCTGGAGTTTAGAAAACCAGGCCCGAGGAGCCTGTTTAAGACCGTAAAGAGCTTTGTGAAGATGACACACCTTGGTAGGAGAAAGAGGATCTTCAAAGCCTGGAGGTTGACGCATGAAGACTGCTTCCTCAAGATCACCATTGAGAAAGGCATTATTAATATCAAGTTGTCTGATATCCCAGTTAAAATGGAGAGCAATGGACAAAACAATTCGAACAGTGGTGAGCTTGATGACAGGACTAAAAGTCTCAGTAAAATCCAAACCAGGAGTTTGCAAATAACCCTTAGCAACTAAACGTGCCTTATATTTATCAAGAGTACCATCAGCTTTCTGTTTTGTTCTAAACACCCACAAATTTCCAATAACCTTCGCACCAATAGGAGGATCAACTAAAGACCACGTGTTATTAGCTACTAAAGCCTGATATTCAGTAGACATAGCTGCATGCCAGGCAGGGACTTTAATGGCCTCTTTAAAAGAAGTGGGAGGAGACAACAAAGAAGAGTTAGAGAAGAGACAGGTTTTGGGTTTAGAGTGCCCAGTTTTAGACCTGGTGAGCATAGGATGTTGTGAAGACACATTAGGGCAAGGCAAAACAACTTCAAGCTGAATACCAGGAAAGGAACTCATAGGCTGAGAATTAGTTGAAGACGAACTAGTGGGCTGAGATCTAGAAACAGAAGGCTGACTAGTGAGAGACTGATCACGTGGAAATAAGAGCTCATGAGATGAATCAGAATGAGCAGAAGGCTGAAAAGGTGTGACAGTAGAAGCAGACTGTGAAGATGCAGACTGAGTAGGAGCAGACTGAGTAGGTGCAGACTGAGTAGGTGCAGGGACTGAGAAGTCAGCCATACCAGGCATAAGCCAGGCTGGAATATGAACAGAAGAAGACTGAGTAGTCAATTCTGAATGAGACAAAACAGTAGAAGAAAAGGGAAACTCAGTTTCAGAAAAGAGCACATGTCGACTGGTTATAACTTTCTTAGTATGCATGTCAAGACAAAGATAACCCTTTTGATGAGGAGCATAACCAAGAAAAGTGCAAATGCTGGAACGTGCCTGCAACTTATGGTGATTAAATGGTCGTAAACATGGAAAACTTAAACAACCAAATACTTTCAGAAAATCAACAGCAGGTTGAATACCATAAAGCTTTGTATAAGGAGAAGTGAAAGCTAAAACTTTACTAGGAACTCTGTTAAGTGTATAAACTGCAGTTCGAAAGGCAAAAGACCAATAAGCCAAAGGCACATGCGATCTAAACAGAAGAGCCAAACCAGCATCAACAATCCTCCGAATGCGAGACTCAACCATTCCATTCTGTGAAGAAGTATGGGGACAAGTGAGACGATAAACAATACCAGAATTCTCAAGAGTTCTAGCCAGTGGCTTAAACTCACCAGCACCATCACTTTGCACCTTTTTAATTCGAGTGTTATACTGACATTCAACCATTGCCTTGAATTTTAAAAAGACAGAAACAGACTGATCTCGAGTTTGTAAAAAATAAATCCAGCAAAACCGTGTACAATCATCTACTATGAGCAAAAAATATCGTTCACCATTAACACTGGTTTGAGGAGCAGGTCCCCATATGTCAATATACACCAAATCAAAAGGACTAACTGCATTTACATGAGAAGAAACAAAAGGAAGCCTATGAGTTTTGGCCATAGCACAAGCTGTGCATGAAACATCCTTATTTACATTGTTTACAACTTTTATTCGATTGCTACTAAGAAATTTAGCAAGAACAGATTCTGAGATGTGAGCTAAACGATCATGCCAAAGAGAACTTTTAGCGAGCATTGCCTGACAACCAATAGCAGCATTATGTCCATAAGCTGTTTTATTCCAAAATCGGTAAAGTCCTTTATCAGCAACTCCTTGATGAAGAACCCTCTTCGAAAGGGAGTCCTTAACAAGAAAATATCCATCATGAATTTCAACAAAAACTGAGTTATCTTTGCAAAGTTTACTAACTGAAACAAGTTGTGAAGACATGGAAGGAACATGTAAAACATTCTTCAAATGTAAATTAGAGTGATCAGTATGAAGCAAAGTGGTACCAATATTAGAAATAGGAATCTTACCTCCATTTCCTATTAATACACCATCTGAACCAGCATATGTAGTTACACCAGACAAGTTACCTGCGTCGTTAGTTATGTGGTGACTAGCACCACTGTCAAGTATCCAATTACTATTATCTGGAGTAGAAGAAGGATGAGAAGCATTCGAAGAAGCAACAAAAGCTGAATGACCTTCTCGATTTGTATTGGAAGCATTTGAATTGTGATTACTATTACCAGACAACAAATTCCTCAAAGTATAACAAACTGAAGCAACATGACCTTGTTTAGAGCAGAACTGACATTGAACAGCATTCTGATTGCTACCACGACCACTTCTTCCATTTGTTCGACCTCCACGACCTCTATTTACTTGAGTGGAATGAGATCTATTATTGGTATTATTGAAGAAACCTTGCTGAGAAGAATTAGTGGATTTAGATTTATTGAAATGTAAACTTGCGTGACTGTAATTAGCTTGATAAACTTGATTATCTTCGTTCTTATCCTGTTGAATAAGCAGATTCTCATATGATAGAAGCTGACTCTTAGCTTCATCAAGACTTACATCACCACGATTAATGGAGCAAACACATGGATTAAATCTAGGGCTCAGACCTCCAAGAATCAAGATTATCAAATCTTGATCATCCACGGCTCTTCCAATTGCAGCTAATTCATCAGCAAGTGATTTCATTTTATCAAAATAATCCAAAATAGAAAGATTATCCTTCCTAGTAGTTTGCAACTGTAACTTCAATTCCATCACTCTTGTCTTAGATGAAAAAATGTAATTTCGTTCGAGAGATTTCCACATTTCATAAGCTGTTGTCTTTCCTGTCACAACTCCAGACAGATTTCCAGAAATAGAGCTATATATCCAACTCTTAATAACTCCATTTATGCGAGTCCAAAGAGTATATTCAGGATTAGTTTTAGAGGTACCTTCAAGTAGTTGAAGTGGTTCTGATTTAGTTCCATCAACAAAACCTTCCACGCCATAAGCTGAAAGTAAACTGAGCATTTGTTCTTTCCAGATGAGAAAGTTGCTCCGATCAAGCTTAACACCAATTGAAACATTAGTTGGCGGAATTGTAATAGCAAGTTGTGCTAACTGTCGAGTCAGAAGATCATCATCTCTAACAATCTTTTCAGTTGTTGTTATAGTTTCAGCCATGGATAAGCAATTCACAAGAATCTCCAAGAATCAATAGGCTCTGATACCATACAAGAGCTCAAGATGGAGCTCTGTAGAAAACAAGAATGAAGAGAGAAGTATCTGGAAATTATGAAGAATGCTTGAGCAAGCGACTGAGCTCAGCAAGTTCAATATATATATATACACACGCACTCTAACAATATCACATGCATGTGATGCAATAGGTCCTATACAGTTTGTTATAACAAACTAACTCACCCACGTGTTGATAACTTAATCAACAACTCTCTAATCATCACATTATACACGCTTGTAACATATACCACATATATCAAGATATACCCACATATACCGAGATATACTAAGATATATCGAGATATACCACAGATATACTAGAAATACCAAGATATACCCACATATACCGAGATATATTAGAGATATACCAAAGATATACCAAGATATACCGACATATATCGAGATATATCACAGATATACTACAGATATACCAGAAATACCAAGATATACCCACATATACCAAGATATATCGAGATATACCATAGATATACCATAGATATACCAGATATACCCACATATATCGAGATATACCACAGATATACCGGAGATATACCACAAATATACCAGATATACCCACATATACCGAGATATTTCGAGATATACTACAGATATACCACAGATGTACCGGATAAACCCCATATATACTAGATATACCAAGATATACCCCAAATATACCTCAGATATACTAAGACAAAAATATAACAATCATATACCGATTAAAAATGATAACATGCGAAATACAAAAGTTCAAATTAAACACTGAAAATAGCAGATTCATACAACAAATTAAACACTGAATATAGCAGAGTTTATATACCAAATTAAACACTGAAAATGGCAGAGTTCATTACACGCGAACACTGGTACAGTTCGATTAAAAATGATTCATTTGGGGGTAACAGTTTAATACGGTTTGTCAACCAAAAATCTGTTTAAATAACACCCAAATCACTTTTCCACCAAAGAATCACCCAAATGGTTGGCAATTTTTCAAAAAAAAAATTTGCCCAAAACGAAAAACTGCGAAAATTGTTGGTACAAATCTTGGTACAAATTTCACCATTTACATGCTAATTAAAACTGCGAAATTTCTACCCAACTAAAATATTTAATATCACTAACCTCAAATTTGAAAGTTTGGCGTTATGAGATGCAAAAATGGAGAGAAAATCTCACAAGAGAAAAGAGAGAGTGCGTAGAGAAGGAGAGAGAAGAAGAAAGAAATAGACTTTGGTGGGAAATAAGGGGAGAGAATCGGCAACTGGGAGAGTCAATTGAAATTTGCCCATTTGTAAAGTTTAACACAAATGAGTCTTTTTCTAAACTAAACTATGGGATTTGCCCATTTTAGACAAAATCTCGAGTTATTACTTATATGATGTTTTAAGTTAAATGTAAAATAGAAGCAATAATTTTTATTAAAAAAACGCAACTGCTCACTATTTTATTTGATAAATTAATGGGAGCATCAAATGACTTGTTTATGGACTAATAAAAGAATTTTTCAAGGAGTTGAAACCTCAAGTAAAGAAAAAGTAGGCATCTTTTATCATGCACACTTGCCTACCTCTTCATCTCTTCTCCCTCTTTCTTCCTAGAATCTTGTCTTGCCTACCTTTTTCTTATCCTATCCTCTTATATATATTTATTTAAAAGTTAATACTCATAACAATTTTTACTAGCCTATTTATTCTAGAATCATTAATATTTATCTTTTTCATATTAAAATAAATCCAAAATATGTAATTTTTTATTTTGTAATACAGAATTATATGAGTCTATTTATAATTGTTTTTCCTTTGTATGAAAATTGATTTTAAATAAATCAAAATATTTTAATATGTCTCCCAAAATACTTTTAAAATTTAAGTTATCCTTAAAAATAAAAAGTTATTTACTTTTAAAATATATAATTTTAAATATATGTTTCCTTATTAAGATGATTACTAAAATAATGTTACCTAAAAAAATCTGATACTTCTAGTAAAATCATTTTTTAATCAATTTAAATTTTCAATCAAAATTATAATTGATTTAATATAGGATTTAATAACAAAACAAAAGAATTGCCGATACCAGTAACCATATTAAAAATAAAAATTACATTTTTTATTTTTATATGATCTAGTTATATTTTTACTGGTTGTGTCCATCTCAATGAATAATTTCTTATGTATAAGGAGTTAATTATATGTTAACTGTTTGCCTGTTTCTCATTTCCATTTCTTAGAAAAATCCAGTTGTCTATTGTTTTTGCTTCTTATTGATTGAAGAATTTTCTATTGTAAGAGCTCTCTTTTTTTGTAGGACATCCGTTTTATATCGTCTGTTTCAATAAAGATAGATTATATTTTGTGCTAGAGTTCGATCTAGTGTGATTTTTCTTTCACACATATGTCAATCTAGTAGTAATTTTATAATGTTATGTTATATTTTGTCTTATTTTATTTCTACTTTCACATAGGGGTGTTAAATGGGTTGGCCCGGTACATCATGGCCGGTTAAACACTTGATCTGTTGGCTCACTGGGCCAACACGGCATGGCCTTCCAAATATTCAACACGGCACGGCACGGTCCGTTAGTAAAAAAAAAAGTACCACGGCATGGCCCATGGCCCTAAGCCCATAACGGGTCGGGCTGGGCTAGCATGTAGCATGTAAAGCCTTATTGTTTTAAATATTAATTTAAAAAAATTAATAACTAAATAATTCTTTTTTTACATTTAATGAAAATTAGACATAATCTAATAGATTCCTAACAATCTATCAAATGAGATGTTAAAAGTTTGACTTTTATTTTTAGCTTTTTAAACATTATTAATAATTTTTAACTAAGTAATTAAATAAAAATAAAATAAATGGGTCATAGGCCGTACCGGCCCGTTAAGCATAGCTCAAAGGGCCAAGAATGGAGGCACGGTACGGCCCATCCCATATACGGGCCACTGCACTCTAGTTAATGGGCCACGGGTCGACATTGGCACGCTAATTTGCATGACACAACCTCTTTGACGACTATACTTTCACATATAGATCTTATAATTTTTGTTTAAGCATATTCTCAATTTAAAATGTGAAAATTTGAAGGCATGAATTATCAAATTAGATTGAAGATCTATTATCTTACTAAAAAAAGAATCATACATGTTTTATTAATTTAATTATTCATATATTTTTTGTTTTAATAAATAAAATATATTTTTTTATTAAAAAAAAGGTTAATTATACTTTTTTCTTTCAAAAGAAAAGGTTATATTTATTTTTTATCTAATTTTTATATAACTCAATCATTTATATGGTTTAGTTTTTAATCTTAATTTTGTTTTTTAATATTATAAGAAAAAGATATATGTGCCTTGTAGTTGTGAATATGTGAAAAACATTTTTTAACAAAAAAATATATTTTATTGAAAACCATACTGCCAATGTCTTATATTTATTTTTTTTAACAGTTTAATTTTATTGTTATTAACATATGACAGCATAAAGATAAATTTATTATTTTTTTTTTGATTTTTTTTTTTGCAAATATTAATATAGATTTTGTTTTAATTTTAATAAAAAAGAATTAAAAAATAAATAAATAACTAAAAACATAAATAAGAAAAATCAATTATCTTTGCTTTTATTATTTTTTATAATAATAAAACTAAATTATCTTAAAAATAAATATAAAATTTAAATATTATTTTTAAAAAATATAAGACATTAACAATCACACTCCCTATTTTATTTCATATTACGTAAGAAAAGATTTACCACATATTAAAAACCAAACATCATCCTGAAATTGTGCGATGCATATATACCTTATCGTTTGGACACGTAAATTAAATTGATATTATTATTCAATTTTTTTTTTTTTGTCAGAGCATTATAGATAATATTTCTACCAAACAAATGAATTATATGTGTGGTTTCCTTGAAAGATTCCTTTCATCAAAATTGTAAATTTAAGTCATATAATTTAATTAATTTTTATTAAAAGAAAATTTGTAATCAATTTTTTTAATCTTAAATTTTAAATTTAATTAAAAACTAATATATTATTTAATATATATAATAATTTAATACATGTACAATAATACTAAAACAGTAAAACATGTATATGTCAAACTATATCCACTTTTGACTAGAACAAAAACCCGTTGTACTCTTCTTCTCTTCTTAGTACTTGTGTTCTCTCTCTTCTTTCTTCCTCTCAGTAGTCACATCACATGGTCCAAAAATGAGATTCTTGAGCGAAACTAAGACCAACTCGTCGTCTGTAGTGGTGGTTTCGGCGGCTCCACCTCAAGAGTCGGTGGCTCTCGAGTCGGACTTTGTAGTAATACTAGCCTCTTTCCTTTGCGCGCTCATATGCGTAGTCGGTCTAATCGCCGTAGCTCGCTGCGCTTGGCTCCGCCGCGGCTCTAACGGCGGTTCATATTTTCACTCATCTGCCAATAAAGGATAGCACCAGCGCCGACTCCAAGCTATCGTCGGAAGAGTGTGCCATTTGCTTGGTAGACTTCGCCGACGGAGATCAGATCCGAGTCTTGCCACCGTGTGGTCATAACTTCCATTTGGCTTGTATTGATACGTGGCTTGGGTCTCACTCTTCTTGTCCTTCTTGCCGGCAGATCTTAAATGCCGGAAGGTGTCAGAAATGCGGTCAATTTCCGGCCATTCCTCTGGCGCCTAATCTTTAGCTGTAATTACCAACTCCAGTATTGGTTTTTTGCCTTAATTATTATTATTATTTTCAATGTTTGTACTTTGTTGTTTCTAAATTAGGCTCTTCCGCTCTTGAGGCTGTGGGAGTGAGGTTCATTCTGTGCGTGTATGTATAGAGTTTAGAAATGTTGTGATAATGTTCATTGTCGTCCATTTGAGCTTTTTTTTTTTTTTTTAATGATCCGTAGATTTATTGGGTTTAATTTAAGCAAATATTAAAAGAATAAAAATATTAATTTTGATATTATTATAAGATTATATAATTTTAGATTTAATTATATGAAATATTTTTATTTATTCATAAAATTCTATTTTTAATACTTAAATAAAAAAATATACTTTTATTTTTCTTTATAACATAAATAAAAATATATTCTAAATGTTTTTTTTAAACAGAAGAAAATTAATATATATATATAAATATATATATATATAATTAATTAAATAATTAAATTATTTATACTAGAATCAAGATGCCTTCTACCGGAATTCAATATAATATTTGTCTAAAAAAAAAAAAAAGTACCAGATTTGTACTGATACACCATGCAAGAAAAGGATTATGTGAAGTGTAAAATTGTTTAATTAATTCAATACTGATAAAATAAATGAAAAGAGTGTGAAAATGATCAAAGAAATCAATGATTATTATTATTAATAAGGCATATATCAATATATCATTATACTATTAAGAAATTGGATTAAATTTTGCCGGAGCTTGATGAAAATATAAAATTTACTATGGGATAAAAATTAAGTATATATAATATATATAAAAAAAAAAAAGTTGGATTGAACTTGCACCCTCTCAATATTTACTTAAAATATATATAATTACATCATAAAATAATAATCATTAATAAAATAATTTGATTTTAAGGATAAGCTTTATGTTTTTTTTAGTGCAGGGTAGACGTTTGGATAAAGTCGCTGCAAATTACCATGACCTGCAACCATGTGAGCACTAATAAAATAATTAATTACTCGTAAGTGTTGCTTTCCTTATTACTTTAATTGCCATAAAATGTTAAAGAAATATCGAAACAATGCAATTTTTTTTTTTTTTTTTTTGCAAAATTCAAATTAATAATTTAAACAAATATTAAAATTATTGAAGAAAATACCATGGGACAGAGCTATAATTTAATTTTGAGTCGTTTTAATTTTTGACATTTTTTGTACACTACTTTCTATTTTGACCTTCTAGCCAAATATATGTTTAATCAAAACGAAAGCTTCTCTTTAAGAGGTCATTTTATATAATAATATATTTAATTTTTGGGAGCCCAAGTTAGATATTTCAAAGTTTAAATATAGTATTTTATCAAAAAAAAAAAAAATGTTAGCTGTCCTAGCGTTTACTACTTGAAAATACTCAAACAACATAAATTCAAACTTGCCAATCTCAAGCATGTACATAAACTATATTTAAGCATATGTTAATTCACTTGATTTTATTTTTTTAATAAATTATTTTATTGATTTATTTTATGATATATCTATATTTATTATAAAGATAAAATTAAGATAAGATTTTTAATATAAGCCAAAATATTATATATGTTATTTTGATTTTTTAATCATATTTTCACTTTCAATTCTTTATATATCAATTTATAAAATTCTAAATAATAATTATTATATGATATTAATAAAAATATAAATATAAAAATAATAACCGGTTGAATGATAAGCTCGTATGAGTAATTAGAAGAATTCAGATTTTATAAAAAAAATTGGAACAAAAAAATAAATTTTTATTAATAATAGTTATAATAATAGGTGAAAAAATATGAGTTAGTTTGAATGATTACCAGAAAATATGAGATATTAGTATAATAATAATAATAATAATAATAATGAGTAGTAATGGTAATAATAATAATAATAATAATAATAAATATCTATTTACAATATTTTAAAATTAAGATAGTGTTCGTAAATTTTTTTGATTTTGAAATTAGATATACATCAAAGTTTGTTCATATTTTTTTATATTATATTTCTATCGAACTAAGTCTACAACTTGAATATTTCTATTGTAATTTTTTTAAAATCAAGTATAGTTTGAATATTTATATTGTAATTTTGTAGTATAACAAAAAATAAATAGTGCATGCTTCTTTCATCAAAAGTTTTTTTGTGAAAGAAATTATTTCTCTTTAAAAAAATCACAATATCTTATTAGGAAAAAATAATCTTCTTTTAAGAAAATCATATTTTTATCTTATTTAAAATTTTATAAAATTAAGATAAAGGTTAAACATTTTAATAAACTACTATTGATGTTAAACTAAAAATACATAATAAAATTATTTATTTGGTGGGTTTTTTTAATTCACAAAATAAAATCATTATATATTAAATTTATTATTATTAGAATAATTAGAATTAATATTGTCATTCATATTTTATTAATCCATTTTAAGATTAATAAAATAAAATAAAATATTTATTTTATAAACTACCTCATAGAAAGTAAATTTAATAAATTTATTAGTAGTAAAAAAAGTTAAAAAATATAGTAAAGTAAGTGAAATAATCATTTTGTATGTGAAAAATTAAAAATAAATATACCCTTAATTAAATACTTTATGTTCTTGAAAATGTATTTCATGTCCAAAAGATATGTAATTATTAAGGACAACTATTTTTTTAATGCAAATGAGTTTAAATTATAATCTTCATATTAAAAAATTTCACAAATTAAATTAAGTTTTTAATTTTATTTAGCTATATAAAACAGATAAACCTATCATTAATTACTAAATTAATACTTAGATCAATAATTATCTCACAATAATTCACAATTATTATTAATTCATGTAACTTATTAATTTTTTTTTTACTTTTTACTCCGTATGACTCTTTGACTTTTGTAAGTAAAAATTTTTTTTTATAACCATAGAAAACAAAATATTAACCTAAAATAAATATATAAAAATATAGAATTAATAAATGATAGGTTTGGTGGGAGTTTTTTTTAATACAAATGGAAATAAAAAAAATAAATAAAGAGAGAGAGAGAGTAAATAATATTGATAAAATTAAGTAACAATTCAATATCACAACAAATTAGTAATGGTTAGTAAATTTATTTAATTTAATGTTATTATTTATGTCATTATAATTCATAATCATTATAACTTATCATTTTTTTTTTGTTATAATATTATAAAATACCGCATAAATCTATTAAAAAAATCACTTTAAGACAAACAATTATCAATAATATTATAATAAATAGACAACAATTAATAAATAATATTTTTTATAAAATTTAATGCCACAATAAATTAGTAATGTCTAATAAATTTAGTTATTTAATATTATTATTAATATCATAATAATTCACAATAATTATTAGTAATGTCTAGTTATTTTAATAATTAATCATGTTATTTAACTCATATAAAATACAATTATTTAATTCTTTTATTAAAATATTTTTTTTTTGAAATTATTTATTTTCTATTAATTTTTTTTTTTATAGATTATAGCTCATCTATTTATTCTCAATTAACTCATCTACTTATATTTTCATTTTTTCCTTGCTATTTAAACACATAGAATAATAATTCATAAAATGTTTTTATATTTTATGGACATTAATGATGAACTTATCAAAATAATAACGTCAACAACAATTACCAAAGTTAAATTATAATTAACTCATATTTAAAAAAAGTTATATATTTGTTTCATTTTACATAATCCAATTAACAAGATAAATTCATTAATATCTAGGATTCGTTAGGTGAATCTAGGATTATATAATGAGAAATATTAATATCATTAACTTTTACACCTAGTTTTTCATTCATATATCTTATCTCATATTAAATGTCAAAATTATTTTAAAAATTAAAAAAATTATTTATTTTTCTATATAATATTAACATAAATGTTATTTATAGAGTATGAAGGTATAAACTTTTAATTAACATTTTTATTCATTTTTTCTTTTTACAATTTTCTTTAGATTGTGACTCCTTTATTTATTATCAATTAATTTATAAATATTAATAAATTATATTTAACTCGGCAACAACCAAAAGTCAAAATCCTCTCTATTTTTAAATCTAATTATACAATTTTGTTTTAGATTATAACTCATATTCTTATTTTCATTTAATCCCTAAGTATTAATAAACAATATTCAATTTATAACGGTAAAGGCTAAAAATTTCTCTGTGTTAAATTTCAGCTCATTATATAAGGAAATAAAACCTTATATAGAAGCAAGCATGAAAGTAAAACTGCATCTAATTATGTTTTCCTTTTCTCTTTACTATTTTTTTAAAAGAAAAGTACGATTTATTATTGTAAGAAACGCATAGAATAATAATTCATGCAAATAATGCTTCTATGTACACAGAGACGGGCCGTAATATAGGGCTGTACCGGGCTTCAGTCCGGACAGTTTTTATAAAAAAAAAATTTTAATAATATAAATATAATCTATTAAATATTAATTCAAAACTTAATTATTACTTAACTTTTCAAATACATTACTTTCATTCTCGGTTCTCCTGTCTGCCGCTACTTTTATTCTCCTGCCTGCTGCTGTTCAATTGTTTTATTTGCAGCTTTACAACTTTGCGACGCTCTGCAACTCTGGTATTTTTTTTTATTTAAATAAAATTATTATAATTACGTATCATTCTTTAAAAATATTAAATACTTAAAATATTTATATTTTAATTTATACTCATATCAATAATTATATATTATATATTCTTAAAAATTATAACTTTTAAACTTTTAATCTATAAATATTATATAATTATTAATTTAAATACTTATTTAAGTATAAATTTATATGTATTTGGTACTCATTTTTTTTAATAATAATTCACCATTATTTCATTAAATATGTTATTTTTTCATTCTTTAAATTATTAATTAGAGTTCTTTATTTCAAAATATATATTATCTCATTGTTATATTAGAATATAGAATTTATTTTAAATTTTTATACTTATCAATTACTATTAATAGGTAAAAAAAATGATTAAACATATAACTTATTTATTGATTCTTTAATTCTTTAGTTATTTTAATTTTTCGTTTGTTTGTTGTTAGGTGTTTGTAATTTTTAATTTTATATTTTAATTTGCATTAAATACTTTTATCGTAGGTTATAATGGATAAACCTCACCAAAGTTCTAAATCATTTAAAACTCTTCATTTATTCTTTAAGAAAATAGATAATCAACAATCAACTAAAAATACTTCTAATGAGGCTACCAATCAAAAAAGTAAGCGATCTCAAGAACCACTTGTTGATGATAATGCACATATTTCAAAGTTTCAAAGAATTGATTTTCAAAAAATTGGTGTTCAATCTTTGGAACGTGATCCAGGTTTACGTAATCCAATATGGTCATATGATGTTAATATACAAGATGATATAAATTTTGATATTATAATTCAATATGGTCATATGATGTTAGCTATAAATTTTGATATTATAAATAAAAAAAATTAGAGATATTTTTTAATATGTATTAGCCCTCCTAAAAAATTATTTCTGGGTACGTCCCTGTATGTACATTAATGATGCACTTATCAAATAATAACAGTCAATAACAATTAATAAAATTAAATTGTAATTAACTCATATTTTAAAAAAATTAATAAATTTGCTTCATTTTAAATAATCCAATTAACATGCTGCATGCATTATTTAATGTTAGTTCGTTTCAATAAAAAAAAAATATATTCTTTGTTGGTGAATCCTGCATTATATAATGAGAAATTTTAATGTCACAAAAAGAATGATAATTTTATTTCTATAAAAAGAATGATAATTTTATAACAAATAAAAGTAACTACAATTTAGTCCTTAAATATTAAATTTTGTTCATAATTTAGTCTCAATTTTTAAATATTTTTTTAAATTAGTTGAATTTGTTAATTTTATTACTCACTTTACATATTAAAGTTGAAAATATTCAGTCATATTTATTAAAATTATATTCTAAACTATTTTTAGGAATTAAAAAATGAAATTAATTACTTTATTACTTGTGATTTAGCCTAAATACTAAAATATAATTAACTATAATTTAGCCTTTAAATATTAAATTTTGTTCAGAATTTAGTCTCAATTTTAATTTTTTTTATAAGTTAATTGAATTTGTTAATTTAATTACTCACTTTAATTGTTAAAGTTGAAAATATTTAGTCACTTTTATTTAAAATTATACTCTAAATTATTTTTAGAAATTAAAAAAATGAAATTATAAGTAAATGATATCTTTTATGTCATATTTAAATGTTAATTAAATAATTAATATATGTCATATATTAATAATTGCAAAGAAAAATTGAAATAAGTGTTTATAACAATTGATAATTTTATTTCTATAAAAAAATGATAATTTTATAACAAATAAAAGTAAATAATTTAGTCCTTAAATATTAAATTTTGTTTATAATTTAGTCTCAATTTTTACAGATTTTTATAAATTAGTTGAATTTGTTAATTTTATTACTCACTTTACATGTTAAAATTAAAAATATTCTTTCACTTTTATTAAAATTATACTCTAAACTATTTTTATGAATTAAAAAATGAAAGTAATCACTTTACTATTTGTGATTTCGCCTAAATACTAAAATATATGTAACTATAATTTAGTCTTTAAATATTAAATTTTGTTCACAATTTAGTCTCAATTTTTAAAGATTTTTATAAATTAGTTGATTTGTTAATTTTATTACTCACTTTACATGTCAACGTTGAAAATATTTAGCTACTTTTATTAAAATTATACTCTAAACTATTTTTAGGAATTAAAAAATGAAATTAATAACTTACTACTTGTAATTTGGCCTAAATACTAAAATATTCATTCATTGTATGTATTTTAATGTAATTTATATTTTATTTTTATGTGAATTTATTTATTTAATTTTATAAGTTTTATGCCTTGATATTATTAGAAGAAGATAAATGGTTCACTATCATTGCTATAATATTAATACAGAATAAATGAATTAAACAAAATTATATAAAATACCAAAAATTAAAAAAAAGAGCAAATTTAACAAGTATATAAAATTGGAGTTAGAATTTTTACATCACAAATGTAGTTTGTGCCTCTAGACTCTTTTTCATTGTGATATATTTCTATTTTTCTTCAGATGAATACTTGAAGCTAAAGATAAAAAAATGATAAGAAAGAAATGATAGAATGAGGGAAAAAAAGACTTTAAGAAAAGAACATGAAACATTTTGAAATGAAAAAAGTACATATATGATTTACTATCATCGCTAGCATAACAATAATAATAACTGTAATAACCATTACAAAGTTAATTATAATTGTAATAATTTAAAAAACCGTCCTTATTATATTAATTTAATAAATTATTGATTTTTAATTTTAATAGATGATTATTTTAGAGTTACAAGAGTTATTTTAGAGTTATAGCAGTTACAAAAATAATTATTAGATAATAAAAACTAACTTTATTAATACAAATGTTACCCATTAATATTAATTTTATTAATAATAATAGATTTTTAAAATGAAATTAATTATATGAATTACAACTTACTATTATAATTTAAAGAATTATAATCATTAGTTTATATATAAAAACTAATTATGATTATTGTTTTAATAAACATAATAATACAACATAATTATATCATTACTATAATAATCCGTTACAAACTTATTTGTAATTAAAGTATTTAAAACAAATATTTATAATAAATATTCATGCATTTTGTTTTAATAAATATTTTTAATAACATTACAAAGTTAATTGCAATTGCAATCGTAATAATTTAAAAAATTGTCATTATTATATTAATTTAATAAATTATCTTTATTAATATAAAGATTGCCCATTAATACTAACTTTATTAATAATAATAGATTTTTAAAATGAAATTAACTATATGAGCTACAACTTACAATTATAATTTAAAGAATTATAATCATTAATTTATATATAAAAACTAATTACGATTATTGTTTTAATAAACATAATAATACAACGTAATTAAAACGTTAAAACATAATAATACTACGTAATTAAACCGTTATTATAATAATTCGTTACAATCTTTAAACATTTACAAAATTAATTGTAATTAAAGTATTTAAATCAAATGTTTATAATAAATATTCATGCATTTTGTTTTAATAAATATTTTTAATAACATTACAAAGATAATTGTAATTATAATTATAATTGTAATAACTTAAAAAAATGTCATTATTATATTAATTTAATAAATTATCTTTATTAATACAAAGGTTGCCCATTAATACTAACTTTATTAATAATAATAGATTTTTAAAATGAAATTAACTATATGAGTTACAACTTACAATTGTAATTTAAATAATTATAATCATTAGTTTATACATAAAAACTAATTATAATTATTGTTTTAATAAACATAATAATACAACGTAATTAAACCGTTACTATAATAATCCGTTACAAACATTAAACCGTTACAAGCTTAAAAAATATTTATGTATTTTGTTTTAATAAATATTTTTAATAACATTGTGGGGTTTTAGTGATTGTTTATAGTAGTTAGGTAAGATATTAAGGGTATTATTGTCTAAGTATTAATACGAAGGGCATTTTAGACTTTTTTCTATTAAAAGCCAAAATTTCTTATTTAGAGTAGATATAGATATACGAGTATACAAACTTTTTTAAAAAAATGGAACACACATGAATTATGTATTAAAGATTCATAATTTTATGAATATAATACTCAATACTCACTAATTATCAACATAATTTGATTTGATGTGACATAATAGAAAAATAAATTTAATGTTATACAGATCTAATTATAATAATAATTAAAATTTTGTGTATAGTATAAACTTCATGGTAGTAAATGGAGTAATATATTATATGTGGAATAGGTGGAGGGATTTATTGGTCTTTAAATTATGTTTTTATTAATTGAAAGACTTTTAAACTAAAATTGGTTTCCATTTTATTATATTTTAACAAATTAATCATGAATTAGAAGTTTGGGACTAAAGTGTGACATATTATATTAGTCACACTTACGTTCCAAAATTGTTAATTTTTGGGATCTAAATGTAGTGAACAATAACGAGTTTGAGACTTATGTATAATAAATAATAACAAAATTTTGACCTAAGAGTAATAGAAAGAACTTAAGTGTAACATTCGATAATTTTGGAATTAAAGTGTTGATTTTTTTTGTTTGGGGGTCTTTTAGTTAATAAGACATAATTCGGGGATCAACGTAGTCCTTCCCCCTTAATCATTTAATCTCTATAAACTTTAATAATTTATAACTACTAATAAAAATCAAAATCTAGTTAGGGGGTTTTGGCCCATCCAATCCCCTCGGCTATGCTCTTAAAGATACCATTCAAAACCTAGAAATATTATAGATACATAAAGAATATCATGAATATTTTAATATATGATTTCATGTTCCTAGTCTTGCTACTTAGATTAGTTGTCCTGCTATTGTGAGTGCGTTGTCCTTTCTCGATAGTGTTGGTTGGTTTAGACAATTGGTGCACCTGATGGTCATTTTGTTAGCCTCTTTCGTTCCATTCCTTGTATGTTTTTATATTTTGGTTAGTGCAGTGTTTTGCTTTTGATTTCAATCATAGAAGATTTGTGCAAACAGGTTGAAAGGTTGGGGATTTTAGACTTTGATAAACCTGATGTGAAAGAAGGTGATGAACTTCACCATTTTGATCGATAAATATTTTTTTTGCTAGATCTATGTGAGTTGATATGATGATGAAGGTGTTTAACTCCATTTAGAAGTGTACTGAGGAACCTAAGGATCAAATAAAAAGCAATATAATGCACTTACAACAATGAGTGGACCTATAGTAGAAGTAAAGCCTACACTCTAAGCATTCCTTTCCCTCAACAACTTAATAAAAACAGTTTGAATGCTTAAGTGCTCAATAGTTTGGATATCTTTGAAGAATTAAACATTCGTGATCTAATTGTCAAAGCAGTGAAGGAAACCCCCTCTTACATGAAGTTTTTGGAGGAAGTAATAGAAAAGAATAAGCATTTCAAAAAATTCAGCAAAGCTTGTGCAATTAAAGAGAGTCAAATGCCACATAAACAAAAGGATCTCGAAAGCTTCATCGTCGTATGCACAATTGGAGGCTTACAATTCAAGAATGCACTTTGTGATCTAGAAGCTAGAGTAAACTTTATGCCATTGACCATATTCGAGAAACTTGAGATAGGGGAACCAATGGCTACATCAATGATCTTGCCAATGGTTGATGGAATTGTCAAGAAACCAGTAGGGATGACAGAGAATATCATGGTAAAAGTGAAAAAGTTTACATTTCTTACTGATTTTGTTATCCTTGACATTGAAAACAAATAAATTTTACTATTTCTTAGGAGACCTTTTCTAGCAACCGGATGAACATTAGTAGATGTAGAAAAATGTAAGCTAGTTATGAGGTTCCAAAACGAAGAAGTCACGTTCAAGGAATTTAATTCACCAAAAAATTCATATGCCTCTAAGGCGAAGTGAATGTCATCACAACCCAAGCAAAGAAGCTAGCAAAGGTTGAGGAAACAAAGAAAAATGGTGGAAAGCACAAAAAAGAATTCAAACAAGTGTGGGTATCCAAACACCCCCCACTTAAGTAGCAGAGGAAATACAATTATAAGTGAAATCAAGCTCAAGCAAGTGTGGATGCCAAAACAACCTTACTTAGGAACCAAGGAAACGACTATGGTAGTCAAAGAAAATATCAAGTTGGTCAACAAACATGCAAATGGGACCAAGCACAACAAAGACAAAAAGAGTGTCTCCTTTTGGAAGAAAATTAAAAATAACATTCCAACCCCCAAATAATTTATTTGTAGATTTGTCTAGCCAAAAACGTAAAACGTGACACATATAAGTTTCAGATGCGACTCAATGGTCTCGGGTTGTTCAACAAAATTCAACAACTAAGTTGAGCCGCGATGGTAAATTGGTTGGGCCGTAGTGCAAGGCTCTTGAATGAAAATTAAATTTTTTTTTAAATTGAGTTGAGCAGCGTCATTATAAAGTATTTCACAATAATCTATGGATATTTTATCAAATAACTTGTTAATAATTTTGTGGAATATAAAAATTGAATATTTTTTAGATAACACACTAAGCCATCATTTAGTTGTTTAGATAAAATATTAATATAATTATAATTTAATAATAATAAAAATTACAATATATAAATATATTAATAAAAACTACTTAAAAGATTTAGTGTGTTAAAAATATAAGTTCGGTTCGATTTAGTTGTGTCACTTTTATTATTTTTAAAACCTACAATCAAATCTATTAAATTGATTTACATAATTTTTAGATCTACTTAAATTAACAAATTTTTAAAAACAAAAATATAAGTTTGATTTAGTGTTAGACTTGAACTGCTTGGTCGATTTTTTGAAAATACAATGCCCACCCCATTATATACGTACGACTGTATGGGAGAATATGTTAGCTACATTGTGAAACTCATAAGTAGACAAAATCCTCATCAATCAGGAAGAGTCAGCTGACTTGAGTCAATCTATTTCGAACCAAAAGGTGTATTTTTTTCTTCATGTAACGGGGATGCAACTGGTAGTTGAAAATTCAACTGATCAACTATTCTTTTTTGTCCAAAAAAAAAAAAAAGCCATGAAAAACCAGTTAAATGCCAGCATCCTAGACCCATATACTAATATTCTATTTTCTTTTTTTATTAATTTATATTTATATTATTATTTAATTTAAAACATAAACGATATCAATTTTACCCATTTATAAATTATAAATAATCACACACATTATACAACTGCCCACCTTTAACTACTCATAATTGTTCTAATGAATATAACTAAAGAAAATTAGGAATAAAAAAAATATATAATTGTTATTTTAAATTAGGATTAATTGAAATGGGTAACGATATTATCATAATCAAAATTATTATTGTCACAATTACTTTCATTAATGATAATCTTACTAACAAAAATGAACTAATGTATAATTAATTATGGGATAATAATAATAATTTTATATATTATTGTTGTGGTGATAATAAAGAAATGGATGTGGCCCATTAAAAAATTTATGATTATTATTATCATCATCTAAAATATTTGTATTTATATTTATATTTATCATTACCTTATTAGATGGGTTATTTAATATTTATCTTAGTTGTCATCGATAATCAGACTTGATTTATTGAATACAACATAACTTCTCCTCTCTCTCTCTCTCTCTCTCTCTAGTTTCTCTCACCCATTTTATTTTTCTCTCCTACCGCATTTTCTTCCTATATCAATAACATTTTATTATTTATTAATTTATTTCAAAAAATGATATTTAATTGTCACCCATTTGTTCCATCCATCAAGTAATAATATGGTTAATTTTAGAAATTTTTTATGATTCAGGTGATAAGTCTTCCAATTCTCTCACCAGAAACCCAAGTTCGAATATCACCCGTGTATGAGTATGTTTTCTCTTATTAATAAAAAAGAAGGAAATTTTAGTATCATTTAAAAAAAATGATTAATTTTCATTTTTTTAATTAAATTAAAGGTTAATTTTCATTTTTTTTAAATCAAATTAAAATAGAGTCCTTTGTTTTTGTTGACTAATCAAAGAACAACTTGTAATTTGATTTATGCAAAGCATTAATGCATGCCTCATTGTAGGAATATTTATGGTCCCATTCGAACTAATTTTTAAAAAAATTTATGAAATTAATCTAAAATTATTAAATTTATAGAAGTTGGATTGGACTGAACCGGTTAAATTGTACAGTTTAATTCGATTAATAATTTTGGACCATTTATATAATAAATTTATAAAATATATATTAAACTAGATATAATTGTTCATATATCACTATAAGGAAAAAGGCTTTTAGGTACAGTTGTTAACCGTATCTATAGGCTTTTAGGTACGGTTGTCTTTTAGCGCGTAACCGTACCCGTAGCCCGTGTCGCTATAGGTTGACCTACGGGTACGGTTGTTAACCGTACCCGTAGAGTTTTAGGTACGGTTAACAACTGTACCCGTAGGTATTTGTAACCGTACCTAAAACCCTACGGGTACGGTTGTTAACCGTATCTTTAGAGTTTTAGGTACAGTTAACAACCGTACCCGTAGGATTTTAGGTACGGTTACAGTTTTAGGTACAGTTAACAACCGTACCTAAAACCCTACGGGTACGGTTGTCTAATATATTCCATGATTTTAGGTACGGTTAACAACCGTACCTATAGGTTTAATTTTTTTTTTAATAATTATTTTCTGTAATTATATTTTTTACCTGTTTTTATCCCTGCTCAGATATTTATCATACTTTAATCAGACATTTATATACATATCTCAACAAGCAAACAAATATTCTATTACAATTATGCATATTGCGTCGTCATTTCAGTAAATTAAAATACATAGCTAATATCACTAATCTAATTAATTTAACTATATATACATACAAGTTAAATCTAACTAATATATATCAAAATGTAAAATATTTAATTGTCTAACTTGTGCTTCCAATACTATCAATAAAGAATTGACATACTTCTCTTCGACAAACATCAAGTTCTTCTCGTGTGTATGTTTTCTTTTCTGCAAACTAAAAAAAGGTAATTAGATACATATAGTTATAAATAATTAGGAAATACATGATATAGTTCTTCTCAATTAATGAGCTCATGTGATTTTTGCATGAGCTCACTGTTATTTTTTTTTTTTAAGTGTCCAAGCTAAATCCTAACTATAAAGCTTAAGGCATAAAGTGTCATAGTATAAAGCTAACTAAGGTACTCATGAACTCCTTTATTTTGTGGCATGTTTGATTCTCGTCAGTTTTGTTCAAATATATATGTAATAAAATATTTACAACAAAGAAGAACTAGATTCATCAAATTGCTAAAAACAATGAAATACATCTAATAAAAAGTTTATTTTCGAATTGCTGGTTTTTAGAGTTTGAGCGGGAAAAAACAAAAACACATTTATATTTATATTTATAAATGAGTAATGTGCAAATTCATACATTTTTATCCAAATTTTAAAATTGCACGATTTATCATATTTTCTTTGAGATGGGATTTATGGATTATTTTTTTATAATAATTATACTATTCACATAATTTTTTTTAAACCATAACATGGTTTTAAACTCTAAATCTTTTATATACCTAATTAACAATATATTCTTATTCTTTGCAAGTTTGTCTGACTACATTTATAACGTTGTAAATCTATTAATTTATTTAACTAATTGGAATGTTTCAACTTATGATATCTTTTAAAACGCTGTATCATTGTTCTACAATCCCACATCAAATGATAAATTAATGAACCAATATTGTACTAGCATATTAAGCAATTTGAACAATAAATAAATAATAATAATAATGAACCCATATTATTTAAAAATCTGACTATGAAATCTTTACAAAGCCTTAATATTCCAGCTTCCTTCTTTATTCCAGTCAATAATATAAATGCAGATTGCAAAAAATATTTATACATATCCAGAGAGACAGAGGAAAGAACATAAGAATTAAACTACTCTCATTGTCATATAAAACTAAAATTATTGATAAGTAGAGACTGGAGAAATGAAAAATAAATAGAAAAACCTGAAGCTTGGAGCTGAGAAGAGTGAAGACTAAATCAAAAATGAGAAATGAAGCTGGCGGTGGATCTGCGGGCAGGAGACGATTCTGAAAATTAAACACTAGCTCAAACACGAGGGCGCTAGCTGAGGGGGAAATATTAATTAGGTTTGTGTAGAGGGAGGCGGCGCTGGGAACAAGGGGGTGATATATATATATGATTTGACCTACGGGTACGGTTGTTAACCGTACCTAAAGGGCTACAGGTACAGTTAACAACCGTACCCGTAGGTTATTAAAAAACTTTTAGGTACGGTTGTTAACCGTAGCTAAATGGATACGGGTACGGTTAACAACCGTACCTAAAAGTTTTTTAATAACCTACGGGTACGGTTGTTAACTGTACCCGTATCTCTTTAGGTACGGTTAACAACCGTACCCATAGGTCAACTTTTAGGTACGGTTAACAACTGTACCTAAAAGTTTCCGTAATTTTCCGAAAAAGTTCCGCGTTTTGGTTCACTTTTTAGATACGGTTAACAACCGTACCCATAGGTAATTCTTTTAAAATCCACGGCCAACCGTACCTATAGTTATTTATGTATTGTTTTTATCAAATTTTTAATTTAGCAACCGTACCTATAGGTATATATTGTTGTAGTGTATGGAAAAGTGTTGCAGTAGTAGGAGCATTTGTTTATAATCTCCACGTCTTGACATTGATTTCCAGATTGCGCAATTTTACTATTTTATTTTTTGTGAAGTAAAATGCTTTAATAGTATAAATATATTTTAAAAACCTACTTAGTCATCAAACCAATTGCAGCTTGGTGGTCAGCATGTTATCTAATATGTGAGAGGCACGAGGTTTGACTCTCTCAATTTGACATTTTGACTTTATGTATTTGTTAAATTTTATATTTAAAATAAATCAACGGTTTGATCAACTTTTGCGAATTTTGAGAAATTATCAAATTAAACCAGACATATGAAAAAAAAAAAAATTGTATAATTTGGTCTAATTTATACTATTTCTTAGATAGTTCTACCTCTTTGCTCATTTATCATTCTAACTAAATGATTTTTATTTATCATTATGAGTACTAAATAGAAATGTTACTTTGCGCTAAAATTCAAAACACAAACGCAGTCCATTCAGATATAAATTATTATTTTAATTATGATTAATTATTTTATACAAGGAAATATATTAAGTTTTCTTATGATTAAAAAATTAGTTAAATTAACTAAAAGTTACTTAATTTTTTTTTTTTGTAAAATATTAAAAATATATTTGAATTATTTGGGATGAAAAATACAAATAAAAACGTGCAAAATACGATCAAACACGAGAGAAGAAACTCTACTTGTGAGAAACGCAGTTGGACTTGGTCAACAACACTATCCGTAGTTAATAGCTACTATGTCAAGTGTCAAGTGTCAAGCATTAGTCAATTATATTATTTTTGCTAATTTAATCCCCATTATATGCTATTTTCCTTCATAAAAAAAAATTGAGAAAAAATTAAAAAATAATGTCTATGTTATAATTTAAATATCAAATTTTACATATGATGTTATATCTCTTATAGTTGATTTATTTTAAATAAATATTTATTTCTATTGTATCATAAATTTATATTTAATTACAGATTTAATCTCTATCATATCTTAGATTTAAAATTTATATTGTATTTTAAAAACCTTATAAATAGGATTTTTAAAAATGTATTATATAAATACAATAATCAATGAAAATTATTTTTTCTATTTGCTTTCTCTATACATTTCTTTTCTTATTTTATTTAGTTTTACAACACGTTAGCAACAAGGTTATTTGTTCAAAATTTTTGGTTTTATACATGTAAAATGACATTAGCCATATTATGTCAAAAATTTCTTGTAGTGTAATATCATATCCCAAAATTAATAAGTTCTTGAATTTTCTTATTTTTTATAAGAACTCACAATCAAAAGAAAATCTGATTGTATATTCAACCACAGTGTTTACAATATTCGCAAAGCTTATATACAACTCTATATACGACAATACTATGTACTCTAACTAATACCTTTAACAGTGTAACGATATTGGACCTAGCACATGCAAGTGCTAACTAACACCCGTAACTACTAACAACCATCACATATAACTACATACCTTAACAGTCCCTTGTCAAACTGAAGGTTTTGGAAAAACTATAAGTTTGAGTTTAAGTGAATGAAACTGAGGAGAAGCAAGTGACTCAGTAAGAATGTTAGCTAATTGATCAGATAAAGGCACATGTTCAAGAAAGAGTTGCTGTTGAAGCACCTAATCTTGCACAAAGTGTTGGTCAAGTTCAATATGCTTGGTTCGAGAATACAAAACAGGATTTTTAGCCAAATTAATGGTACTAAGATTGTCACACTACAAAATTAGTGTTGCTATAATGGGCAAATGAAGCTCAGAAAATAAAGACCTTAACCAAAGAAGCTCAGCTGTAGCACTCACCATAGCACGATATTCTAACTAGGTGCTAGATCGTGAAACAACTCGTTGTTTAGATCTATGCCAAGAAATGAGATTATGTCCCAAAAACACACAAGAAGCTC
This sequence comes from Elaeagnus macrophylla, assembly GCA_029378325.1. NCBI lineage: Eukaryota > Viridiplantae > Streptophyta > Magnoliopsida > Rosales > Elaeagnaceae > Elaeagnus > Elaeagnus macrophylla. The sequence continues at coordinate 56,064,935 of CM055641.1, read as the reverse complement.
TAGTAGAACGTCTATCATCAATGCTAGACGCCCAATTAGCATCACAATATGCAGTAAGAGACAGTGTGGGAGACCTAAAAAGGTGAGACCAAGATGAATGGTGCCCTTGAGATAGTGGAGCAATCGCTTCACAGCAACACAATGTACATCCATAGGACAGGACATGAACTGGCATAGTTTGTTTACACTAAACAAAATATCAGGACTTGTCAAGGTGCAATACTGAAGACCACCAACCACACTTCGATAAAGGCTGCCATCCTCCAACAAAACACCATTGTGTTTACTCAAAGCCTTGCCCATGACCATAGGAGTATCACACTCCTTAACTAAGCTCAAGTCACATCTATGTAACAACTCACAAATATACTTTTTTTGATTGAGACAAAGTACATCATCTTGAATAATAACCTTCAAGCCAAGAAAATAGTTGAGAACACCCATGTCCTTAACAACAAACTGAGAGTGAAGAGAAGAAATAAGCGAATTCACACATGGCAAGGAACTCCTAGTGATGATAATATCATCAACATAAACCAGAACTACTGCATACACCTCATCCCAATCCAACACAAATAGGAAAGTATCTGACTTTAAGGCACCAAAACCTAATCATAGCCATGCACTATTCAACTTAGCAAACCAAGCCCTAAGAGCTTGTTTCAACCCATAAAAGGCCTTTTTTAATTTGCACGCCAAGCCAGAACCCTGTTCAAAACCAGGTGGCTACACCATGAACACATCCTCAGTGAGATCTCCATTGACAAAAGCATTATTCACATCCACTTGTCTCAGCAACCATCCCTTAGACAAAGCTAGTGTCAAAATGACCCGAATAGTGGTGGGTTTTACAATTGGTGAAGAAGTTTAAAAAAAAATCAACTCCTTCAACCTGTAAAAAATCTCTAGCAACCAACCTAGCTTTATATTTGTCCAAAGTTCTATCAGCCTTCAATTTCACCTTAAACACCCACTTACATCCAATAGCAACTTTGCCTTGTGGTAACTCAACTAGATCCCATCTATCATTTGCAACCAACGCCTCGAGCTCCAACTACATAGTATTGCATCATTCAGACGTCTTAAGGCCCTCCTTGTAGAACCTTGGTTCTGGAAGAATTGAGTCACCATGAAGGGAAAAAGCATAAAGCTTGCGCTTAACAATACCAGCTTTAACTTTAGTAATCATTCCATGAGAGTTGGTTGGGCAAGAAGGAACATTACAAGAAGGAGAAACATTATGAACCTCTTTAGAAGGCGCATCCTCAATAGAAATATCATGTGAAGAAAGTGGAGGAATCGGAGATAAATTCAAAGCAAGTTGCAATGTATTAGATGGGGATGGTGGGATATGAAACCACTCACCATCAGATAAAGGAATAGGCATAGAACTAGTATGACTAGTGGACAAGTTCGTGTTAGACAAAGCAACATCAGCAGTCGAATTTGCAGAAGTGTAGTCAATGCCAACAAAGGGACCACAATAGTTAGAATTGTTGATAGTAGCGGCCACTGTGGACTGATCAGAGGAAACAGTACCAGAAGTAGACGGATAAGGAGAGAAAGCAGATGCAGCTGGCAAACTAGGCAATGCTAGCCATGTGAGCACATGTAAAACCAAGCTATAAGTCAACAAATCAGTGGACACACTAGGCCATTTTGATGCTTCTTTAAATGGATAAAAATGCTCGTTGAACACCACATGCCTACTGGTGTAAAATTTATCACCTCTTCAATCAAAACACACATAACCATTCTACTTAGCACCATATCCTAGCATAAGACACTCAACTGATCTAGCATCAATCTTGTCATGAGTATAAGGCCGTATACAGGGAAAACACTAACTCCCAAATGACCTAAGTATAGAGAAATCACAGGGCTTCTTATAAAGAACTTAAAAAGGAGATTTTCCATTGAGAACCTTAGTAGGAGTCCTATTCAACAAATAGACAACCGTTCTAAATGCAAACACCCAAAATTTAATGGGAACATGTGAGTGAAATAAGAGCGCCAACCCACGTTCAACAATACGCCTATAGCGAGCCTCAATAACCCCATTTTGTTCAGAGGTGTGCGGACAAGTACACTGATGTAGGACACCTTCTTTTTCAAGAACAACAACCATTGGCTTAAATTCCGTATCCCTATCTATTTGAACCATCTTAATGATCATATTGAATTGCTTTTCTACCATATTCTTAAAATATAAGAAAGTACAAGAAATTTGATCCTTAGAGAATAAAGGAAGAAACTAGATAAATTTACTGTAATCATCCACAATAGACAAAAACTATTTTTCATTATTGTGTGATAGTTGGGGAAAGGTCCACAAGTCAAGGTACAACAACTCAAAAGGAGAATTAACTCTCACATGTGACAGTAAAAATGGCAATTTGTGAGCCTTAGCAAGATGACAAGAATCACAAAAAATGGATGATTTGTGAACATCAGATACAGAAACACCACTACATTTAAACATATTAAGTGTGGTTCTAAAAGAAGGATGTCCTAATTTTCTATGCCATAAGAGGTACGAGTTAGCACTTGACATGTTGAAGTTGAAGAAGCCACTAGATCATCACCACATCTATCCACAGAATCAACTTTAATAAAAGTCCCAACAAAAGAACTTTGAACATCACTAGCCACCTTGAAGCATTACCTGCTTGGAATTGTGATCCTTAACATAAAAGAAACCAAAATGAAATTCAAGAAAAACCTTGTTATCAGAACACAAATTTTGTGCAGATAGTAGATTAATGGTAGCATAAGGTGAATGCAACAAATTGTTCAAAGCAAGAGAACTATGATCATGAGTGTAGGAGAAACCAGAACCAACATGGGAAATACGTAAAGTATTGCCATTACCAACTAAAATACCTTCAGATCCATGATAAGGAGAGGCATTGGGTACTTAATCAACACTTGGTGTAAGATGGTGGCTAGCCCCAGAATCCAACAACCAAGAAATAGTAGAATTAGACACTCGGTCTTTAACCATAGCACTCAAAGCATATGGTCCATTACAACTCTTCCCCAACAGTACATCCCTCAAAACAAAACAAGAGGAGACAATGTGACCTTATTTTCACAAATTTGACAGATAGGCTTCTCAGAAAAATGTTTCTTGACACTTTTGGAACTACTAGTAGAACCTGTGGGATCATTACTCTTGAACACATGACTACCTTCCTTCAAAAATTGATGGAAGTTCAACTGTGGAGATTTGGTTCTACCAATAGACTTAGAATACAACTTCTTGTATGAACCCGAATGGCCTTTTGTAAAATTTTCCACATTGGCTTGGAACACATTTTCTTGGATAGTTCCTTCTGAAGCTAACAATATTCTTTCAAAATTTTCAAGCTGACTATGTAAGATACCCACTGAAGGCTTCAGTTGTGTCATATTGAAAGTGGTAACAAATGCGAGATACCTAGGTCCCAATCCATTTAAGATATACAGAACCATCTCATGCTCAGGGATAATTTCCCCAGCCGCTGCCAAATGATCTGACAAGGTTTTAGCTTGACGCATATACTCGCTAACCGACAAACTATTTTTTGCCAATGATTGGAGTTTACCTCTGAGTTCCATCATACGAGACTGAGTGCTATGGCTGAATTGATCCTCTGGCACCACCCATTGATCCCTTGTAGTCAAATGACCAACCAACACGACATTTAATCCTTTAGATACCGAGCCATAAACCCAAATTTTTACTAAGGAATCATATTGCACCCAAGTAGCAAAACGAGGATAAAAAATTGAGCACTCAACATCAAGATAAGGAGTAAGTTTGGTCAACATTCCATTCACAAACACTTCCAAGCGATATGCCATTAAGAAGCACATCAATTGTTCACGCCACACAAGGTAATTATTCTCATCTAACCTTATTGATAGGGAAATATTATTGGGTGGAGAGGAGGAAGAATTAAGAGCAAGACAATAGAGAATTGAAGTATCCAAAGGGCAATGGAACAATCTTGCTGTTTCTTGATTCTTATTTCCTTGAACATAGCCATCTCCATTTCCAGGCAACGTCTCACCATTAGCACGAAGCTTCTATGCTGAATGAAGAACTAGTGAGCACGAAAGCACATCTCTATAAGTAGTCTTCGAACCCATAATCATAGCCCAAAGATTTTTCAATTATGCTCTAATACCATATAAGAACTCACAATCGAAGGAAAATCTGATTGTATGTTCAACCATAGTGTTTACAATATATGCAAAACATATATACAACTCTATATATGACAATACTATGTATTCTTACTAACACCTCTAATAGTGTAACAATATTGGGCCTAGCACATGCAAGTGCTAACTAACACCCGTAACTGCTAACAACCATCACATATAACTACATACTCTAGCATTTCTTATGATTAAATTTAAATCTTATTTTTATTCAAAATCTATCAAGATTTTTTTCTTAATTGATTTAATTAGGTATATATGATTTATTTACCTTTTAAATTTGTTAAGTTGTTTGGTTTATATGTCAATATCTATATATATTCATATTGTAGTCTTGTCTTCAATAGTTGCAGTTATCACATCATGCTGTGAAGCTTACAAACTTTGAAAATATATCGCATCATGGTGAAAAGCCAATAAACTTTAAAAATATGTTAAATTAAACTCTCTTATTTTATTGTAGACTACATATTTTATTATTTACATATATATTTTCTATGAATAATTTGTTATAACTATATATGTTTTTATTTAATTATTGTTATAAAAAGATGGTTTGTTATATTGTTAGAAAATTATTTGAATCATTTAACTATATTTAATATTGTTATGAAAATAAATATTATTAAATAATAATTAATATTGTGATCATCTGTAGAATTTGAAACTAATTTATTATAATATATTAGCAATATATGCTAATTTTTTATTTATTTATTAGTTAAATATATTGCAATCCTTTGATAATATTATATTTAAATATATTAAAAATATATTTATAATAAATGAATATATAGAAATACCACATTCATATATGATAGAATTTACTTTTAGTTCAAATTAATAACTAATTTATACTTATTTTTAACTATAGTTAATAATTAATTATTGATATATGTAGCACATATATGATAATATTCATGCTTAATATTTGAGTATATTATCTTAAAATTGTTTATATACGTGATAATTGTAATGTATTTCATGCTTAATATTTGAATATATTATCGCGATCTTATATGTAAAATGCTATGTTTGTTCATGTAATATTAATATTAATATAATATAAAGTTTTTATTAAGTGTGCAATTGCATGATTAGTAAGAACTAAGTAATAATATACATATTTTATATTATTAAGTGTGTGGTTGCATGAACAATAAAATCTAAAAGAGTTATTTTTAAGGAGGTATTGCCTACCATTCTTTTCAAGAAGCACTCTTAATAAATACTAATTGTGTTACTATATAGTTGTTATTGTTTTGATAAAGTATTTTTCTTATATATATGTGTGCGTGTGCGTGTGCGTGTGTATATATATATATATATTATGTATGCATATATATGTATGTATATATATATGTGTGTGTGTGTGTGTGTATATATATATATGTATACATTTATCACACATATTTATCTGTATATATGTATATGTATATATCTATGTATGTATGTATGTATATCTATGTATATGTATACACACACCACACATAATATATACAAATATATATACACATAGATATACATATATTACAACATACATATATATGTATACACATACATACATAGATATATACATACACACACACACACACACACACACACACACACACATACACACACACATATATATATATATAAGGGATTGAATTATTCTCTTGAAAGTTTAAAATGTAATATTTTAGAATTTCATCTATCTTATTAATTGAGAGCTCACAAGCTACGATACTAACAAAAATATATATGATAAAATATATTAAGTGCCTCGTGTATGCTATTAAGTACCAATATTGAGAGCAAATTTAACATCATAAAAATATTATTTATGTTATTTTATGAATAAAATATACTATTGAAGTAACAAGATAATAGAATATATATAGATAGTATCCTGCATATGACTATGGATATAAATGGATTTTAATTATATTATTCTTGAAATAAATATTATTTGATATTGACATTGAAATAAATATAATCAAAGGAAAAAAAATATCTTGAAAGATTACAAGTGATTAATTTTAAAATTATTACCTATAACTCAAATATGAGTACTATATTTCTAAAATTCAATTATAATCATTCAAGATTTTTAAGTGCTCAATATCTTTAACCTTTTATTTTAAAAAAATTTGGAGAAAAAAAGTTATTTAATCATATATTTCATTGAGAGCCAAAAAGAAATATATACATAAATTTTATGTATGCTTACATAGCAATATTGATAGTAAAATTAGCAACAATTATGAATCATTAGTATACTATCTTTGCAAGTGAAGTTTACTCATAAAATAACAATAGATAAATACACACATATATATATAAATATTATGTGCTTGCACAGATTATTAAGATAAAAAAAAGACATGTTGATCATATCATTCTTAAAAGTAAATGATTATCATGTGCATGATTTAAGCTATTGTGTTCATATTGGCAATGTAGTAGTTACAATCTTTATCGCATTATTAAAATTGAAAACCCATATATGCAAATAACATATTTTAGAGTATTTATTATGCTACAACTTATTTAAACTTTAATTTTATAATGAAACATAAGCTTCTATAGAAGTAGAATAAAAGAATGTTAATTAAGATCTAATGCGTTATTAATATTATCCAGTATATATCACCATTTTGATCTTGATAGATAATGATTATCCATAAGATCATGAATGAAGAAATATACAATGAGGTTGTAACTATTGCCTATCAATTGAAATAATGAACACTTATGCATTTTAAAGATAACGCAACAATACTCATTGTTATTTGAGTTAGCACAATTTCATGTTTGACCAAATTAAAGGTTTTGAAGAACTAAAGTAAAAAGTATAATAAATTATATTATATATAATTGTACTTATGTAATATATTTATTATATCTAAAGTCTCAAATAGAAGCTTAACTTGATTTTTTTTTAAAAAACAATCTTAAGATTAAAATTGCACGAATAATGTATATATTTGCCTAAAGTATAATGTTATAAATACATGACTAGAAGTTAATATTTAGAAAGCTTATTTTAATTTATATCACAAATATAAAATAATTTTTTATGGATAAAAGCTTGAATAATTATCATGACCAAAATAATCAAAATTAGTTCATTATATGATAGAAAGTTAATGTTTGTGGATCAAAGTCCAAAATTTATTCAGTAATTATATGTGTTACATGTTCTTAAGGAAAAATGAACTCAATATATTTGACAAAAGCTCATAGTGAATTTCACACATTCAAAAAATTGTCTATTATGAAAATAATATGGTTAGCCTTATTATATAAACATGATATATTTTGGGTTTAGTTTAGCCCACAAATTTATTATTAAAATTTCTTAATTGTAATGTACATTAGTGGCAAAATAAAGTAACTTTATTCTTGTTACACCTACTCAACATATTGAGATGGGCCACTAGTAAATTTTAAAATATGTGTTTTGAGTTTCATTGTTATTGAATGTATTGGACCCTTAATCAAGCTTTTTAAATAAATTTTGGTAATAAAAATAATTTCTTCCATTACGGTGAGAGAATATATAAAAGATAATGAAATTAAATTATTTGGAATGCATCAATTTTTATGGAACATGAAGTCCATAAAATTACTTGATGATAAAATACTATATATTATCGATACATTTAGATAGTGACAAGATTATTTTCAAAATACTCGAGCAATTATTAATATCTCTATAGGACAATAAAATAATATAGCAACAAACTTTCATAATTTGTATAAAATTGCTAATTATATTGATGAAAAATGATTCAATTATTGTTAGAATAAAAGGAGTTAACATTCCAAGAAATGATATCAAAAAAGATTATAACTATTGACTTCTATTGAGTCTTAGATATCTAATATAAAATGATATTATTTTAATTATGACAAGAAAAAAATATTAATATATTAATGTTGTATAACATATTTTCTTTTATGTCTATCTTTAATAAACAAAATATGATAATGATCCGTAAAAATGTTAAAAATTATTAAATGTTGGTAAAAAAAAGTATTTGTCAAATAGACTCAAAATATTATTTTAGGCATATATATATTCATTTACGTATGCACAAAATGAAATAGATATAGTATGAATACTTGATATGTTCATTAGATATTTATAAGGACTAGTTGTCTAAGTACCTAAAAATGTAAAACCTTTTAAAAAGACATGAACTTATTTCAAAATTGATGAGGTTGTGAAATACAAAGTTTTACTTCCATTCCCGTGCATCTAAGATGACTTTAAAAAGTAACTAGTAGTTACATAATATTGGTTTATACAATTGCTAATATAAATAAATTAATAGTACTTGTTGCTTATAAAAATATTAAATTCAAATGTTATTTATTATTATGATAATTTAAAGCCATGTAATATTAAAGTAATGTGAATTATTACCTAAATTTTAATAGATATTTACTGCATTTACATTAACATGTTTTTATGTGTTTCATGAATTTTTTTTTATTGAAATAAAGCATGCTGATTTGTTTTATGTGCTCCTAAAAATATGTCAAAAATAAGTAATTATCTTAAAGATAGATTGTATTGAATTACTTTTTATGAATAAAATATATGCACATTATATACATATTGTTCTTCAATTTATAATCATTTGATATCATTTAGTAAGATAATTAATGCTTAGTGTTGTTATTGATATTGATTAATATTATTAGAGCATATACAAATGTTGAATCTTACAGAAGAATAAAATTATGAGTTTTATTTTAGAGTATATTGTAATAAATTAGATATATGAATTATTATATTATCATTATTGCAGAATATTTTATAAATACAAGATTTCTAATTAATTTTGTGATGAATGAAAAAAACAAGTTACTGTTTTAGAACATGCATTTTGCAAGTTAGTATTTAAATGTAACATATTATCGAAGTAAATATATTTGGCCTACATCTTTAGAATATTAAGAAATTGTACTATATATGGAATCAAGTGACAACCAAATATGCCCACTCACCATAAGTTTTTATATTTACTTTAATATTTGAGAGATTGTCATAATGATTTTGAAATGTGTTAATTAAAATGACATCTCATGTTGAAAGATTATCATCATAAAGGGAAACACATCTGTATGCACGTTATAAACTTTTTTCTTTTTATGGTTTTGTCCTACTAGATTTTCTTGAAAAAGTTTTAATGATGCAACTTAAGTGTATTGCATGATAATAATGTACTCTTTTTTACTTTGCTAATTTTTGGTCCCATTGAATTTTTTCTAGCAAAGTTTTAACAAGATATGCTCTCAATGCATTTAATGTCTAGAGGAAGTGTTATAATTTAGAAGTCAAATCTTAAATATGATATTATCTCTCTTATGGATAGATTATTTCAAATAAAGATTTATCTTTATTATATCATAAATTTATATTTAATTAGAGATTTAATCTCTATCATATATTAAATTTAAAATTCATATTGTATTTTACAAACCCTATAAATAGAGCTTTTAATAGTGTATTATAAATACAACAATCAATGAGAATTATTTTTTCTATTTATTTTCTCTATACTTTTCATCTTTTATTTTGTTTAATTTTATAACAATCTCTAAATTTTATAAAAATAAAATTAGCACTCAATAATATTGAACGAAATTTAATTAGATTAGACGGCGTTTAACATTAATTGTACATAAATAACTATAGTTCAACTTAAACAATTTTTAATGCAAATGATATGTTAATTTTTTTTTTAATAATGAAAAATATTATTTATGCATAAAAAAATGCTATTTTTAATAAATGTCATTTATTAGAAGGAACAAAACTAAAAATCGTTACCATCTTTGTTTTATTTCCTTTTCTTAAAGTTTCTATGCAAATTAATTACTTGCTCTCTTTTAATATAAATCTTCTTGATAACTACGTTTTAAACATAGAATATGAATTTTTATTGATGTTAAATGTTCTAATATTTATAAAGAAAAGAATTATTTTGACATAATACATAAGGCCTATTACATATATAAATAGCTTATTGTCAATTTATTACTTGTATTTTTCATTACAATTTTTTATTTTTATCGTTTTAATTGTAATTTATTGTTTTTTTTTCTTATTACTTGATAGTAATTAATATTTGTCCATTTTTTTATTTTGTAAAAAATAAATTTCATTGATTCAATATAAGAGTACATCAAAAATTTCTAAATCAAAATATCGAAAATATATTAAATTATCAAAATTATCCTAAGAGTCGTAATAATAAATTTGTAGAATAATGATTCGAGTATTCTTCTTTAATTCTTTATAATCTTTATGTTAATTTAATAATTTTTATTTTTAACTCATTATAATTTATTGATTTTTATCATTAAATTTTGCTTATTCTTGTTTTTTATTCTATACATGAAGGGCGTTAAAGGTAGGGGTGTCAATTCGTGCGAGCTGGGCTAGTTCGAGCCAAACTAGCCCAGCCCAAATTAGTTCAACCCTAGTTCAATTCAAATTTAATTCGAGCTAGCAAAGGTGAGCCCGAACCCAAACCAAACAAAACGAGCTGGCCCAAACTAGCCCGAATTGTTAATTATATATATAGTTTAGTTAATATGACTTTTTTTATTAAAAAAATATGTTTACTAATTAAAAATCAAAAACATTACATAAAATAATAAAAAATATATATATATAAATATAAGAAAAAATTAATTATTAAAGCAAAAGGTCAATTACTAAATTAATTAGGTAATGAGTAAATGCATTAAATCTCACTCATAGAAAAATTAGAAGCCGTTATGCCCTCATGAAAACTCACATTTAGAATAAAGAGTTCTTAAGTCTAAATAAAATTTTCTCTAGCTATTAAACAAAATACATAGAGATGAGTAGATTAAATAAATATATTTATTAAAAATGAACAGTTAAAGTAAATTAAAATGTTACGCGAAAATATAACTTTTTTTTATATACACAAAGATAAAACTTTGACTATTACATAGTATATAAGTCTAAAAACAATGAACTAGTGGAAAAGAGAATAGCATAATACAAATATCGATTTAAAAATAAAAACTTCATAATAATAATTTAAATTAATATAAATATTATTTTTTTTGTTTAAAAAGTTAGGTAGATTTAAATGCTAAATACATTAACATCAAATAATATAGCATAATATTGTGACAAAATGAATATATTATAACTATTTATTCATTATTAGCTTATTTTTTAAAAGAAAAGGGGAAAAAATAACTAATATATCATAAAAGAAAAGTACTGAAAGAAATGAAAGATTATTTTAATTTTAATATAATCTTTTTATTTAAAATTTAATTTAATTTAATTTAATTTCGGGCTAATGGGCTGGCCCTAACCTAGCTCAAATTTTTTCGTGTTATTCGAGCTGGGCTGAAACAAGCTCAAATTTAATTCAATTTGTATTTTTCGATTCAAATTTGATTCGATCAATCGAATTATAACATAAATTATCGCCCATAGTTAAAGGTCTCGCGTTTACATGTGGAGCATTTTGATTCCGTAGCAGTGGAGCGCATAGACTTGTAATTTTGATTAAAGTATCCCATAATTTCTAAGTTGACCGTTGACAAGACATTAGGGAATAAGACCAGAAAAAAAAAAAAAAAAAAATTGGGGACAAATTCACTTAAAATTTTATTTTTTTCGTTAAAATTTGATACATAAAAAATAAAATAAAAAATAGATAGATTTAAAATATATTATGAGCTCCTATAATTTGGAATATTTTTTTGTTTTTAAATTGATTTAATTTTATTTAAAATAAGAATAAAATTTAAAGTAAAATTTCAATTTAACCCTAAAAATATTGGTATTATGTCCTAATTTAGGTCAATAATTAACATAGGACTTATACTTAAATCATAAGAAACCTATGCACTACACTTGAAATCTACAAAATTGAAGGTACTCATTCTGTAAAACCTAATGGACCTTTAACGCTCTTTATCCAACAAATTTATACTCTAGGTATTTGATTTAGTTCAATAATATTAAGCTAAGACAAACAATAAATTAATAAATTGAAATAAAAATAAAAACATAATAAAATATCAAAATATTGAAAGTTTTAATATTGAATGATACACATACAAAATAAAATAATATATGTTTGATTTCTTGTTTTCACATGTATATTATTTTAGTATAGTTTTGTTTCTTTTCGGGACTTAAAATTGTTTTTTTTTTTTTTTTTTGAATTGCATTAGTTTGAACACAAACTACCTTATTCGACTTTTGATGCAATAAATGTTAGAGTGTGTTGGTCATCAATATAAAAAAAATTAAATAATGAATACCAATGGCTTTTTTTTGAAAATAATATCATGTTTATGTGAAGTTTAAGGGTGATACACTCGAAATCACGTAAATATATATATAGTCGGTATACAAGTGATAAATAATTTAAAAACAAAGGTTGTCGAACCCACGATGATTGTTACAATTTCTACCTTTAAGTACTAGTTCGTTAACAAAATTAATAAAATGAGGTTTTTTTTTAAATAAATGCAAATAAAATACGAAAAATAATTAAATATGAAATAAATACGATTGCAAGAAATATGTGATTATGAGTCTATCCTCACTACTAGCGTATAATTTTAAAAAATATGTCATAAACAAATATTTAATTTCTTAAATCTTGAATTACAATTATAACCCAAAATCTTTATTGAATTCTTAACTTCAGCAATAGAAGTTTATGTACACTTAAGACTTCCCATCTTTTCTTACTATGTAATTGGCTAAAGGTCCGTTTATTAACCAAGCCTAAATTATGAACAACCTAGATATATGCTTACTAGATTTAATTCACTTTTTGTATGAGGATCTAAAAAGATGATAACTGTAAGTCTTGTAAATCCCTTTGTGTATTTGTTGGCATTCCCTTTTGTAAAATACGAAGTCTGTTTATTTTACTTGGTATTTTGTCTACCACTATGTACGGTGCATTATTTATGATTAGTATCACACACACTCACGTTGTACTTAATACTAATGTATATTTGTATGATACACATACCTTGGGGTAATTGAGAACATATTTATTACATGTTAAAATGTGTTTTTACTTGCATGTGTTTGCCTAAGTTGGTGGGTATTTATGACATTTTATTTAGTGAAGTTTTGCCTTAAAAAACTTATTTTGATTGTCTCATCGGGATCTCGCCTAGATGGTCGGCAAAGGGTCCGTTAGGGTGCATAGGGTGGAACTGTAACTCGTTAAACCTCGTTGACATATCATGGGGAGCTCGCTGAGGTGGTCAGCGAACCCTCGTGAGGGTGCACAACGAGGTGTCGGCAAGGGTCTTGAAAGCTGAAAAATCAACTATAAATACATTATCCTCTCTTTTATTCGTCACACCTTTTACACATCTCTTATCCTCTCTCTTACCTCATTCACATACTTTTCTCACATTGCATATTTAACATTGTGTATTTTTATAATGTGTGAAAAATATATTTTTGTTATATTTGAAAAAGATTTTATTTCCCATATTACTAATACGTTGAGTGTATTTTTCGGAGGCGATTCGTTCACTTTGAGCTTAAATATTTTCAAAAGGTGATTCTATAGTTTTAACACATCAAGTATTTTTCTGTGTTAAACTACGAAGATGTAGTGGAGTTTATTAAAACTCTTTGATAAACGGAGCTTTCGTAATAACAATACATTGAGTGTATTTTTGTATTGTTATTACGAGGTAAAATTTTGGTATAGTTGATACGAGATATTTTATTCTAAAATCATATTTTAGATAAAACTGCATATATTGTTGTACACGCATACTGATTACAGAGTATTTGCATCACACTGCTTGGTAGTGTGGCTTTGGAGGTGAGCCAGATCTAGTTAGGATCAAAGTAGTTGTAGAGGCAGCTAGTGATAGCAACCTAGGCAATTAAGATGGGTGGTCCCTAACTGATAGAGGTATTCGGAGTCTTACCTTATCGAGTTTGCATTAATTGTTTATTATTTTTTAATAAATTTGGTTGTTGAGTGGTTACCTTAAGCAACTCGTGGATGTTACCACTTAGGATTGGATCCTAAGTGGGTTTACCACGTTATATCATTGTGTTGGCTTGATCTGTTGCATGAGTTAGTACAATCTAAGTATACATAGTATATGTGACACATATATAGTATATACAAATATTGAAAAACATTTACTACTTTTATCATTATTGTCTAATATTGATGAACACTATTTTGACCTACTTTTTGTTATGTTTTTAAGTGTTTATTTTGCATTTAATTTAGATATAATCTTGTTTTGGAGGGTATTTCATTGTTTTGTAGGTCAAAGTAGGTTTGAGAAGAAATGTGGAAAAAGAGAGTAAAAATGAAGTAAAAAGTGTGAAAAGATGTAAGCTTTACATTGGGTGCCATTCAATGTGTAAGGGGGACAAACAAAGGCTTAACAACGTAAGCCCTTACATTGAGAATCACCCATTTATGTAAGGGCTCTTACATGGCACTAATGGCAATGCGCGCCGCGGCGAAGAAAATGTGTGCCGCGGCGAGAGGCTCTCGGGTTGTACCTGGGAAATCAAGAAAACGTTGCGCGCCGCGGCATGAATATTGTGCGCCGCGGCGGGGATGGTTCTGTTTTGGCTCGAAGATCAGAAATACAAACCGCGCCGCGGCATGGAAAAAGCGCGCCGCGGCCCGCGCACGCTGAAATGAATTCTCAGCCCTTCTCAGCCCCCACACACACACACACTTTCCCCCTCTCAAACCCTATCATATAAATACCTAATTTTAACACTCTACACAGGACTTTTGAAAAACCAGCCTCCACCATTTTCTCCTCTAGATTTTGAGAGAGAAATTGCTCCATTAATGCTCCTCCATTGAAGCTCCATCAACATTCTTGAAGAAGGTGACCATCCAACATCAAGAGCTTGTTTCAAGAGTGGAAGTGGGGTAATTTAGTGTTTGTAATTTCTTTTCTCTTTAAGAATTCATAGAATGTTGTTTGTAATGAAAAATATTGATTTGGATTTCATTATGAGTAGCTAAACCCTTTTGTGTGTGGGATTTTAGCAATGTGACTTTGAATGGATAATATTTATGTGGTTTGATTTTATATTAAAGTGATTTATTTCATGCTCATTGTTCTTAGCACTTATGTTCATTAATTACTTTTGGCCAATTTAATTTATGAATGTATGGAATATTTTAGGGTTGAATTTTAGAAACACCATCTAAATTAAATTGGGCATTTTTGAGCATGAGCCTAATTTAAGTGCATTGACTTGTCTTAAATTAGGTGATTAAATTGGTTTCCTGAGTTTAATGCTAATTAACTAATTAACGGTCCGGATCAAAGAAGCTAATTAGTTAATTAAGGGAAAATCGCCATTGATTTGGGATTTTCTAGGATTAGTGAGAACAATCATTAAATTCCACTTTTTCATGCTTAATTGTGAAAACCACATAAATCAATCTATCCATGATTAGTTAACTAGCTAATTTCCCACACTCGTTCATTTCATTGTTTCAACAAAACCTTATCGCACTTACTTTTATTCTTTCAGTATTCTTACGATTTTAGAAACCACTTTTCAAACCAACCTTCGATTAGAGTGTTTAGCATTTATTTTATTGTCACGTTTTGGATTACAATTAATTCTTTTAAAAACCACTTCAATTCCTTTGAGAGACGACCTTGGGAGTATACTTGTCGCTTACTACAAGTGACTCGTGCACTTGCGAGCTTTTACAAATACAAAATTTGGTTAACAAGTTTTTGTGCATCAAGTTTTTGGCGCCGTTGCCGGGGAATTGGCGTTTTTGAAATTGTTATTTGTTTTCTTTTTAGTTTACTATTTAATCTTTATTTTTTCTTGTTTTTGTGTTTTAGTTACTCGTTAGAGTCGTATAGTGTCTGGTGCTCTGATTTTTTGTTGTTTTTGATTGTGCATGCACGGTAGGAGATCTCTTGGAAATCCACTCGTGCCGTTCATAGATAACGTCAATAGGAGGCGAGCACATTTGAGACAATTTGACACCAACAATCTGGAGGAAGAACAACCACCAACAATGGGAGAACATCTACCTCCACATAGAGAGATGACGATGAAGGAGTATGCAAGGCCAATCATTGGCACTGCAACTTCTTGCATCCAACTAGGGGAAGCGGCTCGAAACTATGAGATTAAAAACATACATTTTAATATGTTACCGTCTTTTTATGGGATTCCTAACGAAGATCCTCTAACTTTTATTCGTGATTTCTATGCCACTGTGCAGACTTTTCCGCTACAGGGGCTAAATGAGGATCAACTGAGGATGAGATGTTTCCCATACACGCTCAAAGACAAAGCCAAGTCATGGCTTATGACCCTTCAACCTGGATCTCTTTCAACTTGGGACGCAATTTTCAACAAGTTCATGGGAAAATTCTATTCCCACCAAAAGACTGCGAACCTAAGAACCAAAATTGCAACGTTCTCCCAAATGGACGGAGAACCATTTCATGAGGCGTGGGATCGCTTCAAGTTGCTTCTGATACAGTGCCCACACCATCACTTTCCGTTGCAACTCCAGAATCAATTCTTCTATGACGGGTTGACACAACAGTGTCAATTTACTGTGGATAATGCCGCGGGAGGAGCAATGGGAGAAAAGACCGCTGATGAGACATATGATCTATATGAGATGTTGGGTGCTAATTCCCAACAAAAGAGCTCTAGAGGACGGCGGATGGGAGTTAACGAGTTAGCTCCGGGTAATGATATGGCAATACAAATTGCGGAACTGACAAAACAAATCGCACTCCTCACCTCCAAGAACACACCAACTCAAGAGGTATGCGGTATTTGTAGTACCTACGGACACGGTGCTAATATTTGTCCTTTTGTTTGTGATCAAAATGTAGGTACAAGCTACGAGCAAGCTAATGCTATGGAGGGATACCAACCGAGGCCAAGGAATGATCCTTACTCGAACACATATAATCCCGGTTGGAGAAATCATCCCAATTTCTCTTGGAAAGGAAATAACAATCAAGGCTATGCTCAGAATAATTTCCAACACCATCCAAACAACAACAACAATCCACAGCTTACTCTTCCCAACAAACCAAGCTTGGAGGACAATTTGAACTCCTTCATTCAAGTGAGTCAAGAAATAAATCAAAAGAATGATCAAAGGATGAGTTCTTTAGAGGCTTCCATGAAAAGGGTAGAGATTCAGGTGGGCCAATTGACTGAGTTCGTACACAAGCAAGATAAAGGGAAGATGCCTGAACAATTGAATGCTATCACAGTCATTGATAATGGTGAGGTTCTAAACGATAATTTTACTGAACATTCTGATGATTTGATTATAGATGCAGGAGATACAGGAAGGAAACATGCAATTCCCAAGGAAAGTCAAGCTGAGGACATTGAAGTCCTAAGACCTTCTGTAAAGTGTACGGAGAGCCTTGAAGAATTAACCGAACGTCCACTCCTTCACAAGTCACCTAATCCATATAGACCTCCGATTCCACTCCCACATCCCGTAAAGGCAACTGATCAGGATAAGCTATTTCATGAAACTTTTACTTCACTTTCTAAAGTTAATATTAACTTACCTTTGTTGAAATTCATTAGGGACATTCCATCTTATCCAAAATTTTTCAAAACCCTAATCTCCAACAAGAGGAAGTATAAGAATGATGAGAAAGTAATAGTTTCAGAATTAGCTAGTGTAGTGTTGCAAAAGAAACTACCCCCCAAACTAAAGGATCCAGGTAGTTTTAATATCAAAATCACCTTGGGAGATAAGATGGTGTCGAATGCTATGTTAGACTTAGGAGCAAGTATTAATGTCATGCCATATTCTGTGTACTTGCAACTAGGTTTGAGGGATCTTAAGCCCACAAATATGTCACTACACCTTGCTGATAAATCTATTAGATATCCTAAGGGAATAGTTGATGGTTTGTTGGTACAGGTGAAGAGCATAATTGTACCAGTTGATTTTGTTGTGATGGAAATGGAAGACACTAAACCTAAGGACAATGAACACACTATTATTCTTGGTAGACCATTCATGGCTACCACCAATACAATCATTGATGTCCAAAGAGGGAATTTGACGATGAGAGTCTTAGGAGAGACTATCAACTTCAAAGTGTTTAACCCTTTACTTACTGCTCCTATTTCTTCTGCTAATAATTGTGTTGTTCTAGATTCTAATGATTTACCTATTTTTGACAATCATTTGCGGAAGGGTACATGCAATAAAACTATTGTTTCATTTACAGATAGGAGGGTGAAGGAAACACTTACAAACTCATTTCAGGATAATGCCTACAAAGACCACGTCAAGTGTTCACAAATTAAAAACCTGAATTGTGAGTTTTTCTATCCTGGAAAAGATTATTATGCATGTAACACTCGTTTTAAGTCTTTTTCAGGTGACATGAAGCCTTGTTTTGAGAAGGGCAAAGGGAAAGGAGGAAGCAAGCACTTCAAGGATGCATTGAGGCCTCCATGATAAAAATGAGCATCGTCTTGCTAAGACGTAAAACTAAGCCCTTAATGGGAGGCACCCATTCGGTATAGAATTTCTTTCGTTGTTTTTATTATTTTTATTTCTTTTATCGTATTTTCATTTTTTTAAGGCAATGAGGACATTCCAAATTTTGATTGGGGGTGGATGCTTGCATTTTTTTTCAAATATAAAAAAAAAAAAAAAAAAAAATTTTGGTTGTGTGCGCCGCGGCGGGTAATATTTGTGCCGCGGCGCAGGACTTTCTGTTTTACGAGCCACATTTTGAAAATTTGTGCGCGCCGCGGCGGGTAAAATGTATGCCGCGGCGAGGGACTTTCTGTTTCACGCATGAATTTAAAAATTTTAACCGCGCCGCGGCGGGGAAATTGTATGCCGCGGTGCGCACATGAAAACTGGGCAGAAAACACTCGGGGAATCAAAAAAAATTTCATTCAACTCTCATTTTCCCTCACTTTCTCTCATTTTCTCTCTACTTCTCTCTTCAATTTCTCCCAAAATCTTCACCAAAAATCAAAATTTTTTATCACCATTTCATCATTACATCATTTCTAACACCTATTGAAGTTCAATTTCATCAGAATTTCACCAAAAATCAAATTCCTCTTCAAAGCTCAAGGCTAGGGTTTCAAGCTCAATTTGGGGGTTTTTGCTCCAACACTTCAATTGCTTTCTACAAGGTAAAATTCGTCACTTTTCTTCTTCAATTCAGTATTTATTTCCTGGAGATTGTGAAATTTTTCTGAATTTTGGAATTAAGTGAATATTTTGGAGAAGAGAGGAACCAATTTTGGGGATTTTGTGAAATTTCTGGATTTTAGGATTGTTGATAGAGTTTATTGGGTTTAAAATTTGAAATGGCTCCAAAAAGAAAGGTTGGTGAAAGTAGTAGGTCCAAAGGGAAGGGGAAAGTAGTGGAAAATAGGACGTATGACGCTTCTCGGTTCGTAAGCCGAGAAGCGCAAGAGCGGTACGAGGGTGCCGCCAAAAGGAACAAAGGTTTCATAAATGAGAGGGGAATGGACTTTGGACAAGTGGGAGTAATGGAAATCTCCGACATAGTTGAGAGACTAGGTTGGAGGAAATTTGCTTATGCCCCGGAGGCGGGTGTTAGTTCGCTGGTGAGAGAATTTTATGCTAATGTGCCGGAGGCACGTGAAGGAATGGTATGGGTGAGGGGCATTGAGGTCCCTTTCAATAGGACGTTGATCAACTCGTACTATGGGTTGAGGGATGTACAAAATAGTGAGTATGAAACCTACTTAACGCAGGTCGATTACGAAGAGGTCATTAACACCATAACCGATGGATACGGTGAGTGGGAGTACAAAGGGGATTTGGTAAATCTTTTTCAGGCAAAGCACTTAAGGACTCATTCCCGAATCTGGCAATACTTTGTTTGCTCAAGATTAATGCCGACTCGGCACTACAGCTCAGTGGATCGAGAAAGAGCTGTTTTACAGTTTGCTATAGAGACCGAGCGGTCAATTGACGTGGGATTGGTAATACAACAACGGATTGTGTACTCAGCTGAGCATCACAACATCAGTTATTTCTTTCCCCAGCTCATAACCGCCTTATGTGTCAAACATGGAGTAAAATACGACACAGGCGAGGTCCTATTGCAACCGGCTGAGACATTGACTTTTGCCTACATGCAACACCTTACAAGTGGGTCAAAGGCAGGGCAAGGAAGCAGAAAAGGTGAATCTTCAAGGACCGCTTCCGCCAAAGATAGGATGATAAATATAGAGGCAAAAGTCAATGAGATGCATCAATGTCAACAAGAGATGCGTCATTACCAAATCCAACAACAAGCATGGCTCAGTGATCACATGAGATATCAACATGACTACCATGCCCTACTCCACAATATGATGAGTTGCCAATTGACACAAAGTGGAGTAGATCTCACCCAATTTCAGCCACCTCCACAATATCCGGGACATGATTTTACATTTATACCACCAGCGAGCCAACCCGAGGAAGACCATGAACAACCAGAAAATATGGAGGACTGAGCCTCCTGATTGTAATTTTTCTTTGGTTTTATTTTATTTCATTTTGGACTAATTTTTATTTTCTTTATTTTCTTTTATTTTCCTTTATTGTTATCTTTATTGTTATTTTTATTTTTCTTTTGGATTGTCTAACTTTGTGTGATGTTTTTGTATTTTCATTTGACTTAGTATAATTAATAATTGGGTTTGAATGTGAATTGTGTTGTATACATTTTGAGGTTCAAATTATGTTCATACACATAAAATCTTCATGAGAAAAGCAAGGAACAGTGAACCGAAGAACAACGAATAACGACACAATCTCGTACAAAAGGGAACTCACTATTTTAGGTAATATTTTTCTTTTTCATATAGTTTAGTTAATTTTTCTATTTGTTCCTTTCTAAATTCTTTTCTGAACTATTGTGTAATTGCAAACCTTGAGGACAATGTTTAGTTTAGGTTTGGGGGTGCATTTTGCATTTTTGGTTGGTAACAACATTTTCATGCTTTTGGTCAATTTTTGATAAATAATCGAGTCTTTATGCATTGTTTATCTGATGTTCGAAATGTTAAGGTTTGTTGTAAGGATCGGTTTTTAATTTGCAATCTGTTTTTCATGCTTTTGATGTTGAAACTGAGATGAACCCGAATCCTGTGTTTAGGAATTGAATAGTGGAGACTACCTTGTGAGAATTTTATTGAGCCTTTAACGTCTTATTCTGAGAGATAAATATTCTTCTACTCTTCTAAACACCTTTCATATCATTTCAAATTGTTAGATGATCTCTATAGGTTTTTGCATTGAATGATAGGATTTTAAACATATAATGAAGGATCATGTGCTTAATTGAATTGCTTAGATTAAATGATTTGAGTAAAATTTAGAGTGTTTGCCTATCTCATCCATGTTTGACTTTAAAAGATATGAGGGAATTCCTTTATCCAACACAAAAAGAGATAAGATTTTTCCATTCACAAAATACATATGTATTTGGGTCTAAAAAAAAAAAAATAAAAAAAATAAAAAAAAAAATATATAATAATCATGACCCTAAGTTCTTCAAGTTTGAATGGTAAATACAAAAAGAAAAATAGAAAATAAGGTTCCCTTAAAGTCAAAGCATTTTTCATTCTAGGGCACACTTTAAATTTTGTTTAAGGATTTTAATTGATGCATGAGATTAGTAATATGATTGTTTCATAAATCCTATCATTTGATTCCTTTCATGAGATCGATGTTATGCACTTTTGAGCCTTTCTTGTTTAATCATATGCGAACATATTAGCTCGTTTCTTTACATAACTTCTATTCGCATATACTTTGATGAGTGCTTGAACCCATAGGATCGGTGTGATTTAGAGAGTAAATCTTGTGAGGATTAGAGTTGAAACGAATTCACATTCTTGACACTAGGTTTGGGGGAGTCAATGTTGATACATTTTTAGTATTGAAATTTAGATTTATGAAGCGAAACTGATTTAAATGGTGAACCTTGATATGTTAGAATGTTGGATAAATTTGTGTATAAATTTTTAGTTATGAATTGGAAAGAAACTAAAGCATGATAAGTTTTGTTAACTTCAATTTTAGTTTTGTTATTTGTCTTTTCAATTTTAGTTTTGCTTGAGGACTAGCAAAATGTAGGTTTGGGGGTATTTGATGAACACTATTTTGACCTACTTTTTGTTATGTTTTTAAGTGTTTATTTTGCATTTAATTTAGATATAATCTTGTTTTGGAGGGTATTTCATTGTTTTGTAGGTCAAAGTAGGTTTGAGAAGAAATGTGGAAAAAGAGAGTAAAAATGAAGTAAAAAGTGTGAAAAGATGTAAGCTTTACATTGGGTGCCATTCAATGTGTAAGGGGGACAAACAAAGGCTTAACAACGTAAGCCCTTACATTGAGAATCACCCATTTATGTAAGGGCTCTTACATGGCACTAATGGCAATGCGCGCCGCGGCGAAGAAAATGTGTGCCGCGGCGAGAGGCTCTCGGGTTGTACCTGGGAAATCAAGAAAACGTTGCGCGCCGCGGCATGAATATTGTGCGCCGCGGCGGGGATGGTTCTGTTTTGGCTCGAAGATCAGAAATACAAACCGCGCCGCGGCATGGAAAAAGCGCGCCGCGGCCCGCGCACGCTGAAATGAATTCTCAGCCCTTCTCAGCCCCCACACACACACACACTTTCCCCCTCTCAAACCCTATCATATAAATACCTAATTTTAACACTCTACACAGGACTTTTGAAAAACCAGCCTCCACCATTTTCTCCTCTAGATTTTGAGAGAGAAATTGCTCCATTAATGCTCCTCCATTGAAGCTCCATCAACATTCTTGAAGAAGGTGACCATCCAACATCAAGAGCTTGTTTCAAGAGTGGAAGTGGGGTAATTTAGTGTTTGTAATTTCTTTTCTCTTTAAGAATTCATAGAATGTTGTTTGTAATGAAAAATATTGATTTGGATTTCATTATGAGTAGCTAAACCCTTTTGTGTGTGGGATTTTAGCAATGTGACTTTGAATGGATAATATTTATGTGGTTTGATTTTATATTAAAGTGATTTATTTCATGCTCATTGTTCTTAGCACTTATGTTCATTAATTACTTTTGGCCAATTTAATTTATGAATGTATGGAATATTTTAGGGTTGAATTTTAGAAACACCATCTAAATTCAATTGGGCATTTTTGAGCATGAGCCTAATTTAAGTGCATTGACTTGTCTTAAATTAGGTGATTAAATTGGTTTCCTGAGTTTAATGCTAATTAACTAATTAACGGTCCGGATCAAAGAAGCTAATTAGTTAATTAAGGGAAAATCGCCATTGATTTGGGATTTTCTAGGATTAGTGAGAACAATCATTAAATTCCACTTTTTCATGCTTAATTGTGAAAACCACATAAATCAATCTATCCATGATTAGTTAACTAGCTAATTTCCCACACTCGTTCATTTCATCGTTTCAACAAAACCTTATCGCACTTACTTTTATTCTTTCAGTATTCTTACGATTTTAGAAACCACTTTTCAAACCAACCTTCGATTAGAGTGTTTAGCATTTATTTTATTGTCACGTTTTGGATTACAATTAATTCTTTTAAAAACCACTTCAATTCCTTTGAGAGACGACCTTGGGAGTATACTTGTCGCTTACTACAAGTGACTCGTGCACTTGCGAGCTTTTACAAATACAAAATTTGGTTAACAAGTTTTTGTGCATCAAATATCTACCTTATTTGTTTGTTATATAATTTCTTATTTATTGTTACTTGATTTCTGCTGCTTGTATGAGAGGGACGATTCCTTAGGTGTTTGTATCACCTAGACTTGGTTGTTCACTTAATTGAGACTTCTCTCAATTGGTATCAAAGTTGGTACACCCTTGTTGGGCTTAACAGCTCTGGTGTTTATCTATTTCTCGTACTTTTCACACACACTCACTTCTCATTAGGATGGACTCCTGTGAAGGAGGGTACGTAAGTAGACCTCCACTTCTAACTGGGTATAATTATGCCTATTGGAAGTCTCAGATATGAGATTTCTTTTAGTCGATAGGAGACCGTGTCTAGTATCAGGTAGAGAATGGATGGATGACTCCTGCGAAAACTCTTGATGATGGAACAGTTTTTCCCAAGCCCATGATTGAATGGACCAAAGAAGAAAGTCGTGAGTGCGACTAGAATAGTAAAGGACTGTACACACTTACCATAGCTGTCACCCCTGAAAAGTATCAGTAAATTTCTGCTTGCACTACTTTGCTATAGAGACAACATTCAAAGGAGGATCCCTTAAAGTCAATGAGATCATTGATGATCTCCAAGCTTTTGAAATTCACCATCTCCTTCTCAAAAGAACTTCTTCTATTGATAAAGTGAAGAGTCTTTCTCTAAAGACCACTAAGACTCACAAAGAAAAAATTAAAGCCACTGTTGACAATGATGACTCATCCAGCCTAGATGAAGAAAATTTTACTTTGTTAGCAAAGCAGTTTAAGAAATTCTTCAAGAGCAAAAGGAACGCTCCTAGTAAATCTAAATCGAAAAGCTCTAGTCAATGAAAGTCTTGAGTTAGAGTTGAAGATTCTGAGGAAAGTAAAGATAGACCTAAGTCTAGGAGTCAAACTAGACAAGTCAAGTGTTATGAGTATAGAAACTCAAACATATTGCTACTTAGTGTTGCTTAAAGGGACGAGAATTTGGCTAGAAGGCCATGATGATAGAGATTACTATTTTGGATAGTAATCGTAGTTCGGAAGAGGATGAAAGTAACTTTATAGCCTTTATGGAGACCAAAGATCCTCCCACTATGACCTCTCAATATTCCAGATTCCTCGATGAGGACAAGCACGATAAGCTCTTGGATACTTACATTGAACTGCTCAGGGAGCATATTAAGATCGAGAAAGCTCGGAAGAAGGCTTTGAATAGCCTTGAGAATAAAGAAAATAAACTGAAAGATCTCAACGCTAATTTTAATAATAAGCAGTCCATTCACATCCAAGACAGAGATGATCTTTCTAAGAAATGTGAGACTATGCAAAAAAGGCTCAACCACATGGTTATTGAGGCAAAGTCTAACAAATCAAGAATGAGGTTTCTTAAGAAAACCTTGAAGAGACTTGATAACTCTAATTTATTAGAGTAAATATTATCTCTTATTTCTTGAAACTTGCTTGGTCATATGAAAAGAGTTTTACATTGTGCTTATTTGGACGCTATTTGTGAAATTTGTGAAGATGAGTAAATTCTTTGATATTAAATCTGAAATTATCTTGCATTCCATTAAAAAGAATTATATTTTAAAGTTCACTCATAAGGTTTTTAAGTGCCCCTTCATAAAGAAAAAAAAAAAAAAAAAGAGCAACAAAGAAGCATTTTGCAACTTTGTTGCAGCTTTGCTGCTGCAAAGCACACCATGATAAAACAACGTGAAACATCCAAATTAGTAACTGGGCTTGGGCTTCTTATTAAAAAGACGATATTGGGCAGTTTATGACTCACATATTTAAGGAAAAACTTAGAAGTTAATACAAGAATATCATCTCTTATCAATTAAACCTAGAAGGAACATATAAAATAGGTGGAATTAAACGTGAAAACTGAGGAAGAAAACAGGGGCAATAGAGAGGCAACACAGATCTGTAGAAAAGAAAACCAAGAATAGAGGCAACGCAGATTAGAGGATAGAGGAATGCAGGGATTGTTTCATATAAATAATCATTGAAGAAAGTAAGAGAGAGTTAGAGGTTTGGAACCCAATTGATTGAGAATTTAATTTAAAGGGGATTTTATTGATTTATTCCTTCTTCTATTATTCTTTGTTTGCATTTCAATTTTTTTAACTCAATGGATCTAATTTTGATTATTCATGAATTAATATTTGATTTCATAGATACGATTGGCTAATTCTCCTTTAGTTAGGGTTGTGGAAGTACAAGTGATTGTAGTCTTTGTTCTTCAATTTTAAAGATCTGTGCTTTGTTTGACAAAAGAGTGCTAGTTATTCAATGCTTATTTTATTGATTAATTCTTATTGATTGCTTGATCACCAATTGATAGGATAGTAAACTGAGATTAATTCTGGAAAGGTTAGTTGAAGTTGGATGAAGCTTGAATAATGTGTGTTTAATTTGAATTTAAGGATAAGAATTAAAGTTGCAATTAATATAGGAATATAGAATTGTCTCACATAACCCAAAGGAATTGGTGCATTAAATATTGTTATTAGACTCAATTGTGCATAGGAATGTATTTCATAGAGCCTAGGAAATTATAAACATTGCAGATTCGGGAGAATCCTTTGTAATTTTTGCAATTCTAGTTACTGGTTCACTTTACGATAACAACGCAATCTGACCACATCATTTGTCACATTTGCAATCCTAACTGATTTATCCACTTGCAATTCTTGCTATCCTTCTTGTTGAACTTTATTTTAGCATTCTTACTTTTGTCATCTCGTGCTTATTATTTTATTTTATTTTATCACACAAAATATCCAATATTGATTTTATTAGTTAATTTTTATAATACTTTCTAATATTTCAATCTCTGTGGGAACAATTTTTCTTATCATTATATTACTTGTTTACGACACATGCACTTGCGTAATATCTTATACACTTTTTAGAGCAACAAATTTTTGGCACTGTTGTCGGGGATTAGCAACGTTAGAAATTATTCGTAGAAATCGACTTTTATTTTTATTTAATTTTTGTTTATCTAATATATTTTTTGTGTCTTTGTATGAGCAGATTTCACGAAGAGGGATATCTTACCCTTAGATCCCGAGATTGAACGTACTTTCAAACTAAGAAGGAGAGAACAACAAGGTTTCGTTCAGATTGAAGAAATGACAAATGCAGGGGGTGGAAACAATGGCAATGAGCCGAATTTAAACAATGCAATCAATGCAGTACTTCCAATGGATGATAGAAATAGAGCTTTGAATCAATATGCATTACCTATGCTAGAAGGGTTGAATCCAATCATCATAAGACCAAATATTCAAGCACCTTAATTTGAGTTAAAACCAGTTATGTTTCAAATGCTACAAACAGTTGGGCAATTCAATGGGTTACCTATAGAAAATCCTCATCTACATCTCAAGTTATTTATTGAAGTCAGTGATTCTTTCAAATGGACAGGTGTGACCAAGGAGGCATTTAGGCTCAAATTATTTCCTTATTCCTTGAGAGATTGTGCTAGAATGTGGCTTAATTCTTTGCCACCTAATTCTATTTCTACTTGGAATGATCTAGCAGATAAATTCTTGATGAAATATTTCCCACCAACAAAGAATGCCAAATTAAGGAATGATATTACTTCTTATCAACAAATGGATGGAGAATCTCTATACAAGGCTTGGGAAAGGTTTAAAGAATTGTTACGAAAGTTTCCTAACCATGCTACTCCTCATTGGATTCAAATGGAGACTTTCTACAATGGTCTAAATGCCCAAACAAGAACTATTGTTGATGCATTTGCTAATGAAGCTCTTTTAGCCAAGTCTTACAATGACGCTTATGATTTACTTGAGAGAAACGCTATCAATAATTATCAATGGCCAATGGATAGAGTAGCAGCAGCAAAAAAAGTGGCTGGTGTACATGAGGTTAATGATATTACGGCACTTACAGCTCAAGTTTCATCTTTAGTTAATCTGTTGAAGAATCAACATGTGACAGCAAATGTGAATTCAATCCAAGATTCAGGGATTTCATGTGTTTATTGTTCAGGATCTCATGTGTATGACAATTGTCCTTCAAGTCCAAAATAGCTTGTTTTATAGGTAATGTGAACCAAAACCACAATCCATACTCCAACACTTATAACCTAGGATGGAGGCAACATCCCAATTTCTTGTGGAACAATCAAGGGGGTAGTCAAGCAAGTTCTTCCATGCCCAACCATCTTGTATATCCTCTAGGTTTTCAGCAGCAGCCATAAAGAAACCAACCAAATAAACCATTTAGTTCGTTAGAAACTTTACTTGAAGAATACATGGCCAAGAATGATGCAATCTTCCAAAGCCAAGCTACATCAATGAGAAATCTAGACAATCAAGTGGGACAGTTGGCTAATGAACTTAGGAACCGTCCACAAGGTGCACTTCCAAGTGATACCGAACTCCAATGAGAGAAAGAAAAGAGTTTTGTAAAGCCATTACTCTAAGGAGTGAAAAAGAATTAGAGAGACCAAGTTGATAAGAAATGAGTCAAAATGAGAGCATTTCAACCCAAGATAAGGAGGAAAAAGAGCTGAAAAAATCAGAGGCAGTTTTGAAAAATACAGAAAATTTTGGTACCCAGAATGCTATAGCGTTGCAGCAAAGTTCCTAGCAGCACAGACCACCTCCACCATTTTCTCAGCGATTTTAGAAACAGCAGCAAGATCTTCAATTCAAGAGATTTCATGATGTTCTTAAGCAGCTTCATATTAACATTCCATTGGTGGAAGCATTGGAGCAAATGTCAAATTATGTCAAGTTCATGAAAGATATCTTGACCAAAAAGGGACGGTTTGACGAATTTGAGACGGTTGCCTTAACAAGTGACAGTAGTGCTATGCTACAGAATTAACTTCCTCCTAAGCTCAAGGATCCTATAAGTTTTACAATAT
Organism: Elaeagnus macrophylla; assembly: GCA_029378325.1. Classification (NCBI taxonomy): domain Eukaryota; kingdom Viridiplantae; phylum Streptophyta; class Magnoliopsida; order Rosales; family Elaeagnaceae; genus Elaeagnus; species Elaeagnus macrophylla. Next base: position 56,036,072 of record CM055641.1, on the reverse strand, counting down.
CGTGCTCTATAGGAAATCAATATTTTGGCAAGGCTCTGTGTGATTTGGGAGCAAGTATTAATTTGATGCCCATGTCAATTTTTAAGAAGTTGGGTATTGGTGAAGCTAGGCCTACTATAGTTTCTTTGCAATTAGCGAATTGTTCAATTGCTCACCCAGAAGGAAAGATTGAAGATGTTTTGGTTAAAGTTCATAAATTTATTTTTCTTGTGAATTTTATTGTACTTGATTATGAGGTAGACCGCAAGATGTCTATTATTTTGAGTAGACCATTTTTATCTACAGACCGAACTTTGATTGAAGTTCAAAAAAGAGAATTAACTATGAAAGTTGAAGATGAATAAGTCACTTTCAATGTGTTTAAAGCCATGAAATTTCTCAATAATGTTGAAGAGTGCTCATCCATCTCAATTGTGGATTCTTTGGTATCTAAAGAACTTGAGAAATGTTGCTATAATGATTCTCTAAAAATTTTATTACAATATGATTTCAATTATGAAGTGAAAGATTATTGTAATTTCTTGAAAGTATACGGTAAGTGCAAAAGTAGCAAAGTGTGCGTAAGCACAAGTCAAACCTCAGAAACTTAAGATAATTTTATATATTAAGACTAGCTATCGAGTTTTTTTGCTTTTTTGCTCTATTTGAACAATCAAGTTTTTGAATGTAAAATTTAAATGTCAAATTGAACAAAATGAAATTAAACAAAAATAGTTTTTAACACAATTAAAGGAAATTTAGGGATTCAACTTCCCCCATTCTCCTCTCAATTATTTCAAGTCTCATCAAAAGTAACTAAAATGTATGGATTATTAATCAACTCTACTCAAATAATTATCACTCACATGTCTATGGTCATGTTAATCCTAATCAATATAAACTTAGCCCATATGTCTATGGCTATCTAAGCAGACATGGGTCATTAAGTACCTAGAATTTTAAAAAAATGATTACATACAAAATAATAAAAATTTCTTTCTCATTACACATATGCTAATTTAATACATGTTTAAAATTTCATATAAATTTTTCAATTACACACAAAATTAACAAATCACCTAATTAAATGGCTAATTTAATTAAGAGCATTAAGCAAATTAAATTAGATAATCTAAACACTTTAATAATATTAAATAAACATTAAACAATCATGTTCATAGAATGAGTTCCATTAAAATTCCTAGAACAAAAGTTCTACTCCATGATACATATTTTTTAAACAATAAAAACAAGAGAAAAAATTATAAGAAACATAAAGATTACACTTGGAGGAGTTGAATAGTAAAGTTGTGTAAAATCTCTCCAAAATGCTTCCAAGTTGCCTCTTTTTGCTCCAAAAGCTTCAAACCCTTGCCTCTTGCTCAAAAATGGTGAAAAACACTAAAAAAATTGTTCTAAAACTCCTATTTTGTGTTATGCCCGAAATTGGTGTTGTGTTGAGGCTAAAACCCTTCAAAAATGTCTTAGATGAGATATGGACCATTCGATCAGCATTTAAATCAATGGTTGGATGAAAATCGTTAAAAAAAAATAGGCGCTGCCCAATTAGGAGATGACATTTGGCAAGGAAAATAGGCGGAGCAAACCAGACGGTGACACGTGGTGCGGATGAAAAAATGGAGTAGTGCTCGCACGACACGTGGTGCACTTCAGGAGGGCAATGCAAACCGTCTGCTGAGTTGGTGCAAAACGGTGCTCCGTGATTCGCTGGCTTCGCTTGCGTGATGTGACACGTGGACCATTCGGCGATTTCTAAAATGAATGCTTTGTTGACACGGGGCACACGGAAGAGGCTGACGCAGACCATTACTGAGTGAGCGATTCGTTGGAGTTGCTTGCATGGCACCCTGTTGGCTTCCACGTGTGTCTGAATTTTTCTAAATGCATCTCGAATACTTCTATACGCATCCACCTGCATTAAAAAATTAATACAAAATTCCTAAAAATTTCATAAAATTTTCAAAAATTATAGTTTCATCCAGTTTTATCATTTGACCCAAAACTTATCTTATTTTAATATTTTAACCTCAAAAACATTATTTATTCAATTAGAGAAGTTAATATTAATCATAAAAATAATATAATAACTCTATTTTCATAGAGTTATCAAAGATGAGGATAAATTACCTTGGTTGGAAGCAGATTTTAATACATACAGGCCAAGAAATAAACTTCAGTCCCAAGACTTGTTATCTTGAGATTCAATCTTCCTAAGTCTTTAGTTGATGTGCCACCAGATTCAAATTCCCATCAAAAGAAGAAATTTTTCCACAATATGAAGTTCTACTATTGGGATAAGCAATATGCAGACCAAAAGATTAGAAGGTGTATTCTCGAAGATGAGATAGTAAATATTTTGCAACGATGTCATTCCTATGGAGAAATTAGGAGGATCTTAAAGAAAACTGTTGGTCTAAGCCAAAAATATTGGAAATGTTGGTCCAAGAGAAAATTTCAAGTTAATGGCCAATGCATTAAACATTATTGGAGAGAAATTATTGACAAGGAGCATACCTCCTTTCCACTCATAGAACCATAAATGCAAGAGAAGTCAAGCTATGGGAGGCAACCCATGTTTCATACTTTTTCATTTATTTTTATGCTTTAATTTAGTTGATTTGAATTTTATTATTATTTTATTTTATTGGGTTTTTCTTTTGCATTTTTAGGTCATCACAAGATACGAGAGCAAGAAGGAAGCAAAGCAAAAACAACATCTTCACAATTTTAAAATTTGGGAACTTTGTTGCAGCAACGCTACAGCACATAGGGGCATTTCTTTACCCTTTTCCTATTTCATTTCTATTTGTTGCCTGTTTTTTTTTTTTTTTTTTGCTATATTCATAAGCAGTGAGGATACTGTTTATCTTAAGTTTGGGGGAGATTGATTTATTTGCTTTTGTTTTGAAATCTAATTGGGTGATGAGTGCTGTTGTAATGTTATAATTAATCAAAGATAATGAACTGTTTGTGAAAAATATGTAAGTTTCTCTTAATTTCTTTGTGATGTCTTTATTTCCAAGTTTAATTGTTAATCTATTAGAAGAAATATCTTGGTTTATGAAAAGAATTGAATTGATTGAGTGTTAGTTGAAATTTTTTGAGAACTTATTTTAAAATACACACCCCACAACTCATATGCACCATCATTTTGTTTGCTTGTTTGATATGAACTTTGAATGAGGAAAGTTTATAGGAGAGCTTAAGCTTCTAGAATTGGTTTGGAGAGTCTCTCAAGTCAAAATCCTAAAAATTTTACTAGTCAAGGAAATGATTTAGGTCTTCTTAGGATTTGATTGTGCTTTTCATGCTAACCTTATCAAGAATATGTTTCCTTAGTACACCTAATTTGAGCCATGAGTAATCAAAATCTTTTTCGTTAACACCCACATCATAGCCTAGCCTTTCTATATTTGCATATCCTTTGATTTTCACCTCACAAGTGCACTACTATTTTTATGATTTGTTTTAGAAGGGGTGGTAGATCTTGAGAGAAAAGAAATTATACCATTGAGAATGGGTGTTATTGTGTTGGAAATCCCTCTTTCTTGATTGCTACAGCAAAGCGCACCAGGATAAAACAGCGTGAAACATCCAAATCAGTAACTGGGCTTGGGCTTCTTATTAAAAAGACGATATTGGGCAGTTTATGGCTCACATATTTAAGAAAAAACTTAGAAGTTAATACAAGAATATCATCTCTTATCAATTAAACCTAGAAGGAAATATAAAATAGGTGGAATTAAATGTGAAAACTGAGGAAGAAAACAGGGGCAACAGAGAGGCAACAAAGATCTGCAGAAAAGAAAACCAAGAATAGAGGCAACGCAGATTAGAGGATAGAGGAATGCAGGGATTGTTTCATATAAATAATCATTGAAGAAAGCAAGAGAGAGTTAAAGATTTGGAACCCAATTGATTGAGAATTTAATTTAAAAGGGATTTTATTGATTTATTCCTTTTTCTATTATTCTTTGTTTGCTTTTCAATTTCTTCAACTCAATGGATCTAATTTTGATTATTCATGAATTAATATTTGATTTCATAGATATGATTAGCTAATTCTCCTTCAGTTAGGATTGTAGAAGTGCAAATGATTGTAGTCTTTGTTCTTCAATTTTAAAGATCTGTGCTTTGTTTGACAAAAGGGTGCTAGTTATTCAATGCTTATTTTATTGATTAATTCTTATTGATTGCTTAATCACCAATTGATAGAATAGTAAGTTGAGATTAATTCTGGAAAGGTTAGTTGAAGTTGGATGAAGCTTGAATAATGTGTGTTTAATTTGAATTTAAGGATAAAAATTAAAATTGCAATTAATATAGAAAAATATAATTGTCTCGCATAACCCAAAGGAATTGGTGCATTAAATATTGTTATTAGACTCAGTTGTGCATATGAATGTGTTTCATTGAGCCTAAGAAATTATAAACATTTCAGATTCGGGAGAATCCATTGTAATTTTCACAATTCTAGTTACTAATGCACTTTGTCGCAACAACGTAGTCTAACTACATCATTTGTCATATTTGCAATCCTAATTGATTTATCCACTTATGATTCTTGCTATCCTTCTTGTTAAACTTTGTTTTAGCATTCTTACTTTTGTCATCTCGTGCTTATTAGTTTAATTTATTTTATTTTATTTTATCACACAAAACATCCAATATTGATTTTATTAGTTAATTTTTACAATACTTTCTAATATTTCAATCTCAATGGGAACGATCTTTCTACTATTGGCCACCTTGCCAACCATTGTCCAAGATATGCTCAAAGAACTACTAGGAGATCTCCCCCTCGCTCTTCTCATTCTGACTTCTCAGGATGTACCTATTATGGTTCGTTTCAGGATTTGTTTTTGGTGTATTATGCACTGGCAACATATTGAAAAAAGGGAAAAACTTTCTAAAAGCCCTCCTAGTTGCATATATGATCACTCGATCGATCATTTGAAAATTTCTAAAAATAGGAACTCTCGAGTGGTTCATACTCCTCATGCTCATATGAATTAGAGATTACATTTTACTCCTGTTGCCCCTCATAACTTCTTTGTTTAGACAAAGGGATGCAGTTTGATCACACTATTTCCTTATATGAGTCAGTTTGGTTTGAGTTGTTTCTTCTTTTCAAAACACTTCCTACCCTCAAATACAATTTCCTACTACCTTTGAAATTACTGTTATATACCTCTAAACACTTCTACCCCACTTTCTCTCTCAAAATGCTTCATCAGACCAAAAGATCCTGAGTTACAGAAGATGAAGCTGATCCTTCTTCTCCACCCAAGAGGGAGACTTCCTAACCAAAGAAGTCTCCCTTTTGTCTGTGTAAGCATGCTATGAAGATTGAGGAGTTTCCTATTGTTCAAGAAAGGTTTGCTTACTTTTCTTGATTTTCTCTTTGTTCTCTTGCTTACTTGCAACCCTACTTTTGTGGTAGAGTTTTATACTGCAATATGTGCTCACCACACTCGTCGCTTCTCTATTTCTTTCACTTTAAGGGGAGGTGAAGTCACCTTTTCTAGAGATAAAGTTTTAGACCTCTTATCTCTTTCGAATGTGAAAAATTCCTCTTTTCCCATTCTTCCCTTTGAGTATGAAAATCTTACTACTCTTAATTTTTCTAATGATCTAAAGCTTCTTAAAGTTCAAAATCAGTATGGCATGGCTGCCAGACTTGCTGGGCCTGACAATACTTTCACTAAAGGAATTGTATCTCTTAACAGTTCCTCTCCTTGTTGCCTTCTTCTGCAAGTTGTATACAATTGCATTTTTTCCTGTACTCATCTCTCCTCTGTGCCTAATGCCACGGGACACTTTCTTTCTTCCATTCTTGATGGAGAGTCTATAGATCTTGATGGTATGCCAAACCATATCACCTGCATTGAAGAGTCAATGTTTGTCATGTCTTGCTTTGTATCACTATTGTGACTTTTGTAACTACTCCTTAACTTCTTTATGAATCTCTGAAATGCACTCCAAGAGTCACAATGCTTTTAGCCTATCTTCCTCTTCTACGCCATATTTCTCATCACCAAATGAGAAGGCCATATCTAATGGACTTGAAAGGAGGTAACCCAAACAAACTTCAAAAGGTGACTTCAAAGTAGAGCTATGAATTTCCCTATTAAAGGGAAATTGTAAATATGGTAAACTTGCATCCTAGGTACGAGGATGCCTAGAGTTATATCCTCTCAACATACGTACTATGGTCCGATTTACCACTTTTATTTGTCCATCTATTTGAGGATCAAAAGCAATACAATGCTTCAGCTTTGTGTCCATCAATCCCCATAAAGACTTCTAAAAGTGATAAAGAAATTTGCTATCTTGATCCAAAATGATAAAATTAGGTAACTCAAAATGTTTCCAAACATTGTGAAAAAACAACTTCGTTGCACCTTCTCTTGTGATTGTCTTCTTGCAAGCAAATAATCAAACCCAATCCTGATAGTAGGCAAACCACCTAAGAAATCCATTGAGATGCTCTCTCAAGGTCTATTGGGAACCAGAAGTGGTGCATATAGCCCCAAATTTCTTGAAGGTTTTGATGTGTTGAACAATACACAACCTCGAATGAAGCAAGAAATATTTGCATGCATACGAGGCCAATAAATATAATGCTGTAGATTGAGTAGGGTTTTTTCAACTCCAAAGTAACCTGCACATCTAGAAGTATGAGCCTTTCTAATACACTACAATCGCTCTCCACTATTAGGGATGCACAATTGTTCTCCCTTGAACATTAAGCCATCATTTATCCTCGTAACATTTTTCATACTCAAAAAGAATCATAGGTCGAATTTGTATAGCCACCAACAAAGCGGAATGCCCTGGAGGTTTAGACAACATATCTGTCAACTTGTTCATAATGCCTTTCTTGTACTTGATAATGATGTTAAATTGTTGCAAGACATCCACTTCATATGACGAGCTTGTTGCAACTTTGATCATTTTTGTAAGTATTGGAAAGGCTTATGGTCTAAATGCACTATAATTTATTTACCTAACAAGTAGCATTTCTAATGCTTCACACATTGATGTAAAGCAAACAACTCCTTTTTGTAGGTAGGGTAATTTTGCACTCCAGCATTAAACATCTCAGAATAATACTCAACTAGTTTTTCATCTTGCTTTAAATTCCACCTAAGGCATAATAAATTGCATCTATTTATACATGAAATGATCTTTGTAAATTTGGTAAAGCCAATACTAGAACTTCTAATATCTTTGGCTTAAGTAACTTAAAAGTATCCTTATGTTTATCCAACCATTCAAATTTTCTCCCTACTTTAGTCAATTCAAATAATGGCCTGGAAATCTGAGAGAAATGATGGATGTTTACATGGATATTGGCAAGCACCCATAAAGCCCTACACCTTAGTTATTGTACAGAGTTTAGGCCAATTTGTAATAGCCTTCACCTTGGATGGACCAACTTTTAACTCTCCTCCAACTATAAAACCAATATACACTAAAGTACTCTCCAAAAATTCACATTTCTTTAAATTCAGTCACAACTGAGATTGCCTCAACGTCTCCAACACTTTTTCAACATGGGTTAGATGTTTTTCCCATGCAGGGATGAACACCAAGATATTATAACAATTACAAAATCAACAAAGCACGGACGAAATGTTGTTGGAGCATTGCATAAACCAAATGGCATCATTGGCCATTCAAAGAGGTATTGTTTGGTTTTGAATGTGGTTTTCCATGTATATTGTTCTTTGATTTTGGCTTGATGATAGCCAAACTTCAAATCTAGTTTGGTAAACCACTGAGATTGTTGTAATTGATCCATTAAATCATCCATCCTCGATAATGGATACAAACTTTTAATAGTAATTTTGTTAAGTGCTCAAAAATCAATACGCATATGCCAACTGCCATAATTCTTTGGAACCAATAATACTGGTGTACCACAAGGTGAGCAACTTAGCTTCAATACTCCTTGTTCCAGGATCTCATTGACTTGTATCTTGATTTCTTCGCTTTCCTCTATCTAATGACGATACATACCTAAATTAGGTAATGAAAAATCTCCAATGAGTTGTATCTTATGCTCTATAGGCCGCTGCGGTGGTAAGCCTTGAACATATTCAAAAAGTATGGGAATTGGGATTGTAATTTCTCCATGTCTAATTGTTGCCTAGGGGTAAGCATCATAGTAGATAACACATGTGAAGATGAAACATTAACATGTGGTTAGACCACCAACAAGACAAACTTCCCATAAGCGTTCATCATCCTTTTAACTTGATTGACACTAATCAAACTATTATTAAGGGTAACTTTGCTAGCATGAATGAAGTATTCTACTCCATCCTTCATAAATATGTACTTTTGAAGTCGTCGATAGAACATCGCATGACGATCCTATGAGTATGGACTCCAAAAAATTACTTGACATACATCCGATGGCACTACCTCACAAGTCACTTTGTCAATGTAATCTCCAATAATCGTGCACTTAAAAGTACATTGTTGAGTAATTTTTTACTCCACATATTTCTGGATCCATCCCAACGGATATGGGTTAGGATGAGGAGTGGTTGTTAGTCACAACCTCTGGACTAACACCTTTGAAATGAGATTCTTTTGCCATCCTAGATCAATTATTATGTCTATCAAATCATGCTTTACGTGTATACAAACATTAAACAAGTGATGTGAAAAATTTAGTACTCGCAAGTGTACGAATCACTCATAGAAAAGTGATAAGAAACTTCCAAGGTCGGTCTCTCAATGAATTGCAGTGATTTTAAATAACCTTCTTCCTAATCTAAATAGAGTTCTAATGAAAATAAAAGACTAATTAAATAGAGTTATAGTGAAACTAAAACTCTAAGTAACTAGAGTCCTAAATCTAGTAAAACTGTAAAAGGGTGTTTGTTTTGTGACGAGAACAATTATACGAACAATTAAACGAAAACAATATTGCAGATTCACAATCAATTCAAATAGATTTGAAGATCAATGGAGGATGTATGGACGTTTAGCTTGGTTGACCATGCTTGCATCGAAAAGGTATGGTGAAATAACATGAACATTCTAAATAAACAATATTACCGGCTTTCCTTTTAATTACGAGACTGCCTTCGGTCGGGGTAAATCTCTTTGTTGATTAACTAATTAACTGCCTTCGGTCGGGGTAAATCAAATAGCAATCAAATTATGCACAAGGAAATACATGCCAATCAAACTAATGCTATGACTAAGTCACTAATTTGAAGCTTTGATTAAGTGTTTCGGAATAAAGTTAAGGTGACGTTCCTAAAACTATATTCTTAAATTTTTCAACCTAACTATGAATCTCAAATTGGCCCATGATAATTCATAATTAAATATCTAAACATGCTCATAATTAAAAGGTAATTCGTTTATATTAAATCAATAGAATATTCACCATACACAATTCTAGCAAACATGGCAACACAAACTAAACATCCATAATGAAACTAGCTGCTCATGTTCATATTAGTATTCATAGACAAATATAATATGATCATACACTTCAACAAAAGAAGAAGAAAATATAATTCTATGGGATAACGTTCTTCTCCAAAAGCTTTATCTTCGATTGTCGACGGCTTCCTTGGATCCTTAGAATAGTTTCTCTCACTTCTTTTGAGTGTGGTAAAACTCCCAAAATTGAATGAATCTCTTGTTTGGTCGCAAAATTGTAAAGTGTAAAGTTGTATCAAAGTTGTTCGAGTTGTTTTTAAGGGGGGCTTTAAGAGGTATTTATAGATGTAAGGGTTTACACAAATCCTGATTGCAATAGGAATAGGCGCGCCGCGGCATGCATTTTCCCCGCCGCGGCGCAACACAAATTCTGGAAATAATGTCAAAACCCGAGAGCTCCCCGCCGCGGCATGACTTTTCCTCGCCGCGGCGCGTGTTGTCTTCAGTTTCTTCACATGTACCCCCTTACATATGTGCTAGCTCGACATGTACTGCTTACATATTTGACTCGTTTTGCCCGTAACTCGTGATCCGAGCGCCGTAAGTGTTCCGTCTTTGCGTGTTTGCATTATTTGACTTATTTGACGCTAAAAACACTTGAAATGCACTAAAACATACCCGTGATTTCGAATGGATAGATTTATGAAATTAATCGAATAAACAACAAATAATAAATCTATTTCTAAACAATTAAGTGCAATAAACCACGAAATATTAGTGCTTTTCGAGCACTCATCGACAAGTCATCGCGACCTTTAGGATAAACAAACTCCTAAGCCATGAGAGTCAACTTCATGTCAAGTTGCACCAATTTTGGAATCTCCACAGTCTTGTTAGCATTTAATTCATTTTTCTTCTCCTTTAAGTTACTTATTTTCTCTTTGTCTCTCTCCCGTAGCTCAGGATGAAGAGCATAACATGTGTCTTTGGTATGGTTTGGCTTGTTGCAATGTTCACACACTGCCTACTTATTGTGTGTTTCAGGATACTCAAACAAAGGTGATGATTGGCACTCGTAGGGAGAGATGAGGTCTCTATTACTTGGAAACAAGGGAGAAGAACCGTGTGGCTTTCAAGTAGATAGAATGACTGAAAAGGAGAAGATTATGCTATGACACTGTCGTTTAGGACATCCATCTTTTTATTTGATGCAATCTAAGAGTTAAGTTATAGATATTATTCCTCAATTCTATGATATGATAGTTACACAATTTCATACGAAGGTTAAAATTACACAATTCTGATAGTGGTCGTGATTTTTTAAATTAGTCTCTGACTGACTTCTTAAAACTTATGGCATCCTCCACCAAACAACATGTGTCTATACACCACAGCCAAATGACATAGCATAACGTAAAAATCATCATCTCTTTATGGTGGCTCGTGCCTTATGCTTCACTATGCAAGTTCCTAAACATTTCTGGGCAGAGGCTGTCATGAATGATGCTTATCTTATTAACCGAATGCATACTCGTATTATTGATTATCAAACTCCTTTGAGTATGTTGTCTCGTTTTCACTCTATACCTTTTGCACTGAATCTCTTTCATAAAGTTTTCAAGTGTATCCGTTATGTTCATATTCATACCTTGCATAGGGAAAAACTTGATCCATGTGCTCTAAAGTGTCTCTATAAACATTTCCTTAACTCCAATTCAAGGGAAGATTAGTAGTAAGGAAGAAGATAAGTTATGGTTGGAAAAGAAAATTTTATGGATTTCATGTAAAAGGGAGGAGCATTCTCTTATAGAAAATGGTGACTCTTTAGAGTCTCTACATTCTGTGGGAGAACTCGAACCAGATAAAGACCAGCTAACTTATTCCAACAACAATTTTCTAAGAGGAAGCAAGATGTTACTATTATGCCCACACCTCCTAATGTCCCCACTTTTCTTGATGATACTACCATGCCATTGAATGATTCTTCTAGAATTGATTCCAATGCATGTTTCTCACTCACCTCATATCACTGATGTTATTACTGATGACATACCTTCTTCTATTTTAGCACCTACTACTACCTTGGACCTATCAATTGGTGATCCAAGTAAAAGATACCCTCTTTGAATCGATGGACAACCTAATAAGTTGGGCATCTATAAACCATCTTTTAATGCAACATATCATATTTCTAGCTTTGTCTCTTATCATCGTTTATCTAAAACTCAATTAGCTTTTGCCCTTCAGATTTCTTTTATTCTTATTCCTAATCATTTTCAAAAAGCCCTTGAAATTTCAAGTGGAAAGCTTGAAAGTTTTAAATTATGGATCAAATATACCTAGAGGGGGGGTGAATAGGTTATTTTCAATTTTAAGAAATTTTAATTACTTAACCTAAATACAACGGCCAGACATGTAATCACGTATAAAAATAAAGTGCAAAATTAAGAAATAAGACATGAGATTTTTAGGTAGAAACAACCTAGGTTACAACAATTACCTACAAGGAAAACCACCGGTCCACCGGACCACCTGACTATCTACTATGAAAATTAATGTTCAATTACAAGACTAGGTCTTAAACTACCCTTTACAAATAATGCCACCCTATGTAACTTACGAGCCATCGCTCCTTTCACAGTCTCCAACAGCAAGGTGTCTGGATCTGGACCAACGTTCTGATCTACTTGAGTCACACAAGATCAAAAGAATCCGTCAACTTCGGTAATTTTGAGTCACACGTAATACCGAATACGTCACCTAATGTACCTAAAATGTTAGCATAAAAAACACAAATGCAAGGTGTGTGTCCTAGAGAAGATTCAACAATGATAAACTTAAACTAGCAGATTCAATATCATATGATGTAAAAGAAAAACTGATCAGCTAGCAAACACTAGGAATATATAAAGCTCAATATCATGAAGAAGATAGTATTTTTATTGAGCAGTGTTTTCTTCTTAAGAGGTTTATTTAAATAGAGACCAATTTGAGTTAGATAAGGAGTCTAAGTAAAATGACAATCCTAATCAAACGTTATTTAACTTTTAACACTCAAAAGGGTCAAATTGGTAAATATGAGAGGCAGAGCAAAATTTCAAAACAACTCGATTGAACAAATACTTCATCTCAATCGATCTGTACATACTCGATCGATCGAGAACCTCACTCAATCGATCTACTCGCTCCCAGTTAAACAAAAAACCAACCCGAGACCTCTCGATCGATGTTCGATTGATCGAACAGGTCTAGATCGATCAAGTACCTCAATCGATCAATGAATGAATTGATCAATCCAATTAATATAAAATCAACCTGAGAGCATCTAGATTGAAGTCGATCGATCGATTACTCGATCGATCGAACTAACCTCTCGATCGATCAATCGACACGTGCATAATTTTCATTATGATCCATACTAAGTGTATGTGCTCAATTGTGTGAGGATGTATGCATGGGAGAATATTTTACCTGTCATATGGGCATTGTAAGCTTGGTGCCTTCATCATCATTTATCATTTGATTAAGAGGTGAACGCTTATACTAGATTACAATCAATAATTTGTTCACAAAAATTGTCAATATTTAAAAGCCTTACAATCTCCCCCTTTGGCATTTTCGTGTGACAAAATAGCTCTCTCACTACATAACGCTCATAAATTACATCAATTAGATATTCAATAGTGGAGCTATCTATGATCCGGTGGAGCCATCTTGTTTGAGAATTGACATGTTTAGTACATTGAAAAAGGAAACAAATAAGCACGGCTGCTTGGCTCAAGTGCCACTATTAGTTCAGTGTATGTAATAGAATAAAGCACAATGTAAGATCAATAATGCTCCCCCTTAATGTGACATTACCCTTGCAAGATACCGCATCACACTCATGTCTCTATCTCCCCCTTTTTGACATACGAAAAGGACAAATCAATGTCAATGGTCGCGATTATGGTATTAACAAGAATATGAAATAAAAATCCAAAAGGCATAGATAGTGAAGTCATTAACAATAAGTGTCAGAAAACATCCAGAGAGCATAAACAAAACAAAACAAAAAAATCAAAAGATGAAATAGAGACATTTTCGGAGCACTACTGGTTGTCACCATTGGCCAAATTGTTTTGTTGGTTGTGGAGATCTTGAACCATGGATAGAATGGCAGTGACGTCGGTGCGTATGCCATGTTGTCTATCATCCATATCATTTACCTTACAATTAAAACCTTCATAAAGGGTATACATGGCACCCATTTGGTTGGAGAGTCCTTCCATTCTTGTTGCCATGTCAATTTAAAATTGTTCCTGGCGAGAGAGAGGTGGTGCTGTAGAAGGTTCAATTTCGTCGTCACCCAACAACTTTGCCATCTTGGCCCCACTTGTACTGGCTTATGATCTCTTTTGTTTCTTAGCAGAGTGGGTGAAATAGTGGTATACAGTTCCTTTACCAATGTCACCCATGTGTTTCACTGTTTTATTATCTGACATAGGTGTAACACCAGTAGTGATAATCATATTTGTCAACAGATACCCATATGGTAACCCAATATTGGGATTTGTATCTACTGCTTGAGCGAGAAACTCATCCTGGATGATAGTGCCAATATCGAAAGCTATCCCTTTTCTAATACACATGCTGATAACCAATTTTAGTAGAGTGGTTTGAAGGGAATAGATTAGTACATACCATGCAATTAAGGATTCTGTAAAAAGGTTTGAATTCACTAGGTATGTATGAGCTCTTAAGATTTATACCTAAGTCAGATAACCCAGCTAACTTAGTTAGTAAATCCTCATTAAACACATCAAACTTATCAATATCAAAAGCAGGATCACCAAGGTTTGTAATCCCAAGGAACTCATTGATTGAAATAGCAGAGATATCTAAAACCTTATTTTGAATAAATACCTTGTAACTCATTAGCCCAAGATTATGTATTTCACTATCAACATTTGCATATAATTCCCTAACCAGTATAGGACAACATAATTTTTTCAGAATAAATAGTGACTCCCTGTCAAAACTTCTAATCACCCTAGTGACTCCTACCTTATGCACATCATTCCAGTTTACACCACGTTCAATTAAAATGGGGCGTTTAGAGAAAGTAGTTCGATACCTCATTTGTGAGTCCTTTCGCTACCATTGTGCACTGAGTGGTATTGGTACATGATGAGTGCTCGAAAAGCACTAATATTTCGTGATTAATTGTGCTTAATTGTTTAAAATATAGATTTGTTATGATTGTTTATTTGATTATTTTCATAAATCTATCCATTCGGAATCACGGGTCAGGTGTTTTTAGCCTCAAATGAGTCAAATAATGAAAACACGCAAAGACGGAACACTTACGGTGCTCGGATCACGAGTTACGAGCTAAACGAGACAAATATGTAAGCCTTACATAACAAGCCATCACATATGTAAAGGGATAAACATGAAGAAAAGGAAAGCAACACGCGCCGCGGCAAGGAAAAGTCATGCCGCGGCAGGGAGCTCTCAGGTTTTGACATTATTTTCAGAATTTGTGTTGAGCTGCGGTGGGGAAAATGTGTGCCGCGGCGCGCCTATTCCTAATGCAATCAGGATTTGTGTAAACCCTTACATCTATAAATACCCGCTTAGACTCCCCCTTACAAACAACTCGAATACAACTCTTACACATTACAATTTTGCGACCAAACACTACATTCAATCAGTTTTGGGAGCTTTGCTACACTTAAACGAAGTGAGTGAAACTATTCTAAGGATCTAAGGAAGCCATCGACGATCGAAGATAAAGCTTTTGGAGAAGAACGTCATCCCATCCATTTAGCGGTATTTAGATCTAGGTTTTCCTTGTTGTTATAGAATTATATTTTCTTCTTCTTTCGTTGAAGTGTATGATCATATTTTATTTGTCTATGAATATTAATATGAACATGAGCAGCTAGTTTCATTATGGATGTTTAGTTTGCGTTGCCATGTTTGCTAGAATTGTGTATGGTGTATATTTTATTGATTTAATATAAATGAATTACCTTTTGATTCAAGAGCATGTTTAGATATTTAATTTTGAATTATCATGGGCCAATTTGAGATTCGTAGTTAGGTTGAAAAATCTGAGAATCTAATTATAGGAATATCACCTTAACTTTATTCCGAAATACTTAATCAAAGCTTCAAATTAGTAACTTAGTCATAGCATTAGTTTGATTGGCATGTATTTCCTTGCGCATAATTTGATTGCTATTTGATTTACCCCGACCGAAGGCAGTTAATTAGTTAATCAACAAAGAGATTTGCCCCGACCGAAGGCAGTCTCGTAATTAAAAAGAAAGCCAGTAATTTTGTTTATATAGAACGTTTATGTTATTTCACCATACCTTTTCGATGCAAGCATGGCCAACCAAACTAAACGTCCATACATCTTGCATTGATTTTTAATCCATTTGAATTGATTGTTAAATTGCGATTTTGTTTTCGTTTAATTGATCGTATCATTGTTCCCGTCACAAATCAAACACCTTTTTACAGTTTTACTAGGTTTAGGACTCTAGTTGCTTAGAGTTTTAGTTTCACTAGAACTCTATTTAATTAGTGTTTTATTTTTGTTAGAACTCTATTTAGATTAAGAAGACAGTTATTTAGAACCACTGCAATTCCTTGAGAGACCGACCTTGGAAGTTGCTTGTCACTTTTCTACGAGTGATTCGTACACTTGCGAGTACTAAATTTATCACATCAAGTTTTTGGCGCCGTTGTCGGGGAATTGGCGTTTTAAATAATTTTCTTTTTAACTTTTTAGAGTTTCTGAATTACTTTTATTTGTTTATTTTATTTTTATTTTATTTGTTATCTTTTATTCAAAAATACAAAAAAATCAAAAAATAGTGCTTAAATTTTCTAATTTCACTCTGCCTTGATCTTTGTTTGCTTTTTATTTGTGCATGCAGGGTAGGAGATCACTTAACAAGGAACTCTCTCCTTTCATTGACAACATACATAGAGTCAAACACCGATCAAAGAAACTGGATAATCAATTTCAAGAGGAAGAAGTCCAACAAAAATTGCAAGCAGCAATGGGTAACAACATGGCTAGGCAGATGATGAACAAAGAGTTTGCAAGACCTATCATTGGGACCGCCACATCGTGCATTCAACTTATAGAGGCAGTTAGGAATTATGAGTTGAAAAATATTCATTATTCCATGCTTCCCTCCTTTTACGGTATCCTTAATGAAGATCCTTTAAATTTTATGCGTGAATTATATGCAACTGTGCAAACCTTTCCACTGCAGGGACTTAGTGAAGATCAACTACGCATGAGGTGTTTTCCATATACCCTTAAGGATAGAGCTAAGTCTTGGCTAATGACATTGGCACCCGGTTCTTGGGACGATGTTTACAACAAATTTATGGGTAAGTTCTATTCCCATAAAAAGACATCAGACCTAAGAACAAAAATGGCTACTTTTTCACAGATGGATGGAGAACCCTTCCACGAGGCTTAGGACAGATTCAAATTGCTTTTGATACAGTGTCCACATCATCACTTCCCGTTGCAACTACAGAATCAGTTTTTCTACGACGGATTGACACTACAATGTCAATTCACAGTTGATAACGCTGCAGGAGGAGCTATGGGTGAGAAAACAGCAGATGAAACCTACGAATTATTCGAGATGTTGGGAGCCAATTCCCAACAAAAGAGCACTAGAGGAAGAAGAGCTGGAGTCCATGAATTAGGCTCCAACAATGAAATGGCCATGCAACTTGCTGAATTAACGAAACAAGTGCAACTTCTCACAACCTCCAATGTTAATCAGATGCCAAAACAAGAGGTATGTGGAGTTTGTGGTTCATATGGACATGGTGCTAATATTTGTTCTTTTGCAGGTGATCTTTATACAGGTACTACTGAAGAGGCAAATTTAATGCAAGGGTACCAACCTAGACCTAGGAACGACCCTTATTCAAATACCTACAACCCTGGATGGAGGAATCACCCTAACTTCCCTTGGAAACAAAACAATAGCCAACCATTCGTCCAAAACCAAACTCAAGGCCAAAATATAAACCGACAATTTCCACAAAATAAACCGACCGTAGAGGAAACCCTAAATAATTTCATACAATCTTGTAGTTGAAGGATGGACTCTATGGAAGCTTCAATGAAAAGAGTGGAAATGCAAGTGGGGCAGCTAGCGGAACAAATGCACAAACAAGAGACGGGAAAGCTGCCCAATCAACCCGAACAAGCCAAAGCTGTCACGATTCTTCGGAGTGGTAAGGTCGTTACTAAAAATTTACCTGAACTTTCTAATGATTTATCTTATAGTGCAGGTAACATGGAAGATGACAACAATGCTTCTAAGGAATTGGAGGAAAGAGGTGACAAGCATGAAGAGCCTTCAAAGGCGAGAATTGGAGAGTCATCTAATCCGCCTACTCTACACAAGTCATCGGAGCCATACCGACCACCGGTACCATTCCCACACCGTTTAAAGGACAATAAGCAAGATAAGCAGTTTTCTGATTTATTTAACATGCTTTCTAAGGTTAATATCAATTTACCATTGTTAGATGTAATTAGAAACATGCCTTCTTATGCTAAATTTTTCAAAGAACTAAACACTAAGAAAAGAAGGTATGAGCTTAATGAGAGAGTAATCGTATCTGAAATTGCTAGTGCGGTGCTTCAACACAACTTACCCCCTATGTTAAAAGATCTGGGTAGTTTCATAATTGATATTACTATGGGGGATAGGAAAGTAGCTAAGGCTATGCTTGATTTAGGTGCTAGTATCAATTTGATGCCTTACTCGATTTTCTTGCAGCTAGGTTTGGGAGAGCTAAAACCAACAACCATGTCCCTTCAACTTGCGGACAGATTTGTTACATATCCGAAGGGCATGGTTGAGGACTTACTTGTACAGGTAGATAAGCTAATCATACCTGTTGACTTTGTGGTTTTAGACATGCAGGATAATCCATCTTTGGACAAGGAGCACACCATTCTTTTGGAAAGACCATTTATGACTACTACCTAAACCATCATTGACGTCCAAAGTGGAAAGTTGACAATGACGGTCTTGGGAGAGACTGTTCATTTTAAGGTTTTTGATTCATCTCCTTACCCCTCTCTATCTGCTATTGATGAATGTTCGTTTGTAGAATGTTTAGATCCAATAATTCATGATACTTTTGTGCATGCTAGATTAGATGATAAATTGGAGGTAGCACTTACAGTTGGAGAAGTATATGACATCTTAGACTATGAGACTAAGGAGTACAGTGATTTATTAGACAATGCCATATCATTAAATGACACTAGTACACCCTTAGATTTATTGGATGTCCCACATGATGATGAGAGTGCTCCACCTTAATTGGAACTTAAGGAACTACCTAAGCATCTAAAATATGTCTTTTTGGGAGAGAATGAGACCTACCCTGTTATTATTTCATCTACACTCACCCAAAATCAAGAGGATAAATTGATTGGAGAGCTTAGGAAGTATAAAAAGGCAATAGGATGGAGTATTGGGGACATTAGAGGCATTAGTCTGGCAATGTGTATGCATAAGATTAATTTAGAGGACGATGTCAAACCAGTTAAAGAAGTGCAAAGGAGACTAAACCCAATCATGCAAGAGGTAGTTAAGAAAGAAGTTTTGAAACTCCTAGCAGTAGGGGTAATTTATCCAATTGCTGATAGTAAGTGGGTTAGTCCCGTTCATGTGGTACTAAAGAAATCTGGAATAACCGTGGTTAAAAATGAGAAAGATGAATTAGTGCCCACTAGGATAATTACAGGTTGGAGGATGTGTATTGATTTTCGTAAGCTGAATTTGTACACCAAAAAGGATCACTTCCTCCTCCCCTTCATTGATCAAATGCTAGAAATACTAGCTGGGCATGATGTCTATTGCTTTTTAGATGGTCTTTCAGGTTATTATCAGGTACCCATTGCTCCAGAGGATCAAGAGAAAACGACATTCACATGCCCATTCGAAACTTTCGCTTTTAGGAGAATGCCATTTGGACTATGCAATGCACCCACCACCTTTCAGAGATGTATGATGTCGATCTTTTTGGACATGGTGGAGAAATTCATTGAGGTATTTATGGATGACTTTTCAGTTTTCGGTAATTCCTTTGATGATTGCTTGTATAAATTGACTTTAGTATTAGAACGATGCATTGAATGCAATTTGACGCTTAGTTGGGAAAAAAGTCATTTATGGTCCAACAGGGTATAGTGTTAGGACATGTCATATCTAGCAAAGGAATTAAAGTTGATAAGGCTAAGGTAGATTTAATTGCAAAATTGCCTCCATCGACATCTGTCAAGGGTATACAAAGTTTCCTAGGACATGCAGGTTTTTATAGACGGTTCATTAAGGATTTTTCCAAAATTAGTCGTCCATTATGTAATCTATTGTCCAAAGATACTTTGTTTGATTTTGATGATGAATGCCTTGTTTCTTTTAATGCTTTAAAGGATAGGCTTATTTCTGCACCTATAATTGTTGCTCCTAATTGGTCTTTACCTTTGAAATCATGTGTGATGCATCTGATCATGCTATAGGAGCTGTTTTGGGGCAAAGAGTGAATAAACGATTACATGTTATATATTATGCTAGCAAAACACTCAATGATGCCCAAGTTAATTACACCACCACTGAAAAAGAGCTATTGGCTGTTGTGTTTTCACTTGATAAATTTAGGTCTTACTTGGTAGGAACTAAAGTTATTGTTCATTCGGATCATGCTGCTTTGAGATATTTATTGACTAAACCGAATGTTAAGCCTAGACTCATTAGGTGGATCCAACTTTTACAAGAATTTAACCTAGAGATCAAAGACAAGAAAGGTACTGAAAATGTGGTAGCTGATCATCTGTCTAGGTTGATTACTGAGTATGAATATGTTGAAGGTGAAAGTAAGGATACAATCATTGAAACCTTCCCTGATGAACAATTGTTTACAATAGGTCCGAATCTATGGTATGCTGACATTGTTAACTATCTAGCTAGTGGTATTTTGAGACCTAACATTACTTTTTAGGAAAAGAAAAGGTTTTTCAGTGTTTGCAGGCAATACTTTTGGGATGACCCGTATTTGTTGAAATTATGTCAAGATCAAGTCATCCGGAGGTGTGTGCCAGAAGAGGAACATGAGAGCATCTTAACCTTTTGCCATGAGCTACATTGCGGGGGCCATTTTGGTGGTAAGAAAACGGCCCTAAAGGTATTACAATCTGGTTTTTATTGGCTTACTTTATTTAAAGATGCTAACATGTTCTGTGTGAGATGTGATAGATGTCAAAGGACCGGTAACATAGGTAAGCGTAACGAAATGCCTTTGACGTCTAACTTGTAGTAAAGTTATATGACGTGTGGGGGATCGACTTCATGGGTCCGTTACCCCCATCTTTTGGCTACATTTACATACTAGTCGCTGCTGACTATGTTTCAAAGTGGGTAGAAGCGATACCCATTAGAACTAATGACGCTAACGTTGTTGTTAAATTTTTGAAGGATAATATTTTTAGCAGATTTGGCACACCGAGAGCAATCATTAGTGATGGAGGCAGCCACTTTTGCAATAGACTCTTCAATGGGCTTTTGAAAAAGTACAACATTTCTCATAGAGTGGCTACCCCATACCATCCCCAAACTTCGGGGCAAGTGGAAGTGAGCAACCGACAGATAAATGGGATATTGGAACGCACAGTGCGCCCCTCAAGGAGAGATTGGTCAATTAAACTAAATACCTTGTGGGCATATCGTACAGCGTACAAAACTCCAATTGGTATGAGTCCCTACCGGCTAATTTTTGGTAAAGCATGTCACTTACCGATTGAGCTAGAACATAGGGCTTATTGGGCTATTAAAAAGCTCAACATGGACATGAAAAAAGCTGGGGAAAAACGATTACTCCAACTGAGCAAACTTGAGGAAATTTAGGACAAAGCTTACGAAAATGCCAAGATCAGGAGCTGATCTCAATTGCATAAGTGAAGGAATTGTACCTACTAGGTATTTTACAAAAACAACTCAAGTATTAAATACGGCTAATGGTAGTCGAATGCCTATTAATTATAAACTGTCTAATGCGACAGTATGCAATAACGATGTATGTATTGAAACAACATTTCTCTTAAGTAGAGAATTAAGTAGAATGGTTATACTAGGAACACTATTCCTAAGTATGTTATACCCATTTACTGTTACCAATAAAGGTAACACCATTCCTAAGTATGCGACAGTATGCAATAACGGTGTATGTATTGAAACAACATTTCTCTTAAGTAGAGAATTAAGTAGAATGGTTATACTAGGAACACCATTCCTAAGTATGTTATACCCATTTACTGTTACCAATAAAGGTATCCAAACAAACCTTAAAGGACAAACGATAATCTTCCAGTTCACGGAAGAGCCACAGTGGCATGAAATAAATAACCTAAAAGAAAAGGTTATTGAAAAGGAAAAATTCCTTTACTCATTACAATCAGAAGTAAATCTTAAAATGATTAAACAAAAGATCGCGTCCTATGAGATACAACATAAAATTCAAGCTCTAAAAGAGAAATTTGAAAAAGAAATCTGTTCTGAAATTCCTAGTGCATTTTGGAATCGAAAGAAACATGTGATAACTTTACCATACGAGCCTGAATTCCAAGAGGCCCAAATTAATACTAAAGCCCGGCCCATTCAAATGAATGAACGCCATTTAAAAATATGTAAGAAAGAAATAGAAGACTTGCTTAAAAAAGGCCTTATTAGGCCCAGTACCTCACCATGGTCTTGTCCAGCATTTTATGTTGAAAATAGTGCTGAACTAGAACGAGGAGTTCCCCGACTAGTCATCAACTATAAGCCCCTTAATAAAGTACTTAGATGGATTAGATACCCATTACCTAATAAGAAGGACTTATTAAGTTGCCTATATAAGGCCACGATCTTTTCAAAATTTGATATGAAAAGTGGCTATTGGCAAATTCAGATTGCTGAAAGTGATCGATACAAAACTGCATTTACTGTTCCATTTGGACTGTATGAATGGAACGTAATGCCTTTTGGGCTTAAAAATGCCCCAAGTGAATATCAAAAAATAATGAATGATATTTTCAATCCTTATTTAGGATTTACCATTGTCTATATTGATGATATATTAGTCTACTCAAATTCGGTAGATGAACACTAGAAACATTTGAGTATATTCTTTAATACCATTAAATCTAATGGGCTTGTAGTCTCATCTAAAAAGATGAAAATATTTCAAACCCAAGTTAGATTCTTGGGCCATAATATTGAGCATGGGCTCATAAGCCCAATAGACCGGTCCATTATCTTTGCCAACAAATTTCCTAATGAAATTAGGGATAAGAAGCAGCTACAGAGATTTCTTGGAAGTCTCAATTATATTTCAGATTTCTATCAAAATCTTGCAGAAGACGCCAAACTACTTTTTGAACGTCTCAAGAAAAATCCTCCAGAATGGAGTCCAGCTTGCACGCAAGCTGTCCAAAAAATAAAATTAAGAGCTAAGGAGCTCCCATGCCTCGCTCTATCCAACCCCGAAGCTCCTAAAGTAGTGGAAACAGATGCTTCGGAGCTAGGGTATGGAGGCATTCTTAAACAAAAAATGCCTATAAAAGAAATGCTTGTTCGCTATACATCAGGCATCTGGAAACCTTCTCAAACGAAGTACTCCACTATCAAAAAAGAAATTTTAGCCATTGTCTTGTGTATATCAAAATTCCAAGACGACCTCTTAAATCAAAAATTCCTATTAAGAGTAGATTGTAAAAGTGCTAAAGAAGTACTCAAAAAAGACGTTAAAAACCTAGCGTCCAAACAGATCTTTGCTAGGTGGCAAGCCATCCTTTCTATCTTCGATTTTGATATCGAATATATCAGGGGGGGAAGAGAACTCGCTCCCAGATTTCCTCACAAGGGAATTCCTACAAGAAAATGAAGAAGGCCAACTACCTTCAAGCAGTCCAAAAAGGAACACAAAATAAGCCAGCTCCACCACCAAAGGAACAAAATTGGCAAGAAATCAAGAGTAAGATTATTATCCCCGTCGAAAATGATGATTTGGGAAAGAACCTGAACAGGTAGCTCAAAGTTATCTTAAAGATAATTTACCTCCTTATACTATTCCAAAAAATAGAGATTATTTTGAACAGATCCTCAAAGAAACAGGATCTATAGAAATAAATCATAATATGCGTAACTCTAAAGAAATTGCGTACTCAACTCTTAAAATAAAAAGGGTTTTAACAAAAAATGATTGGAATATAGATCTCTATACTAGAGAAAGATTTCAAAGTAAAAGAATACACCCAACGTCTTATAACTATTTTGACTACATACAGGCTTGGAAAAACACATTCTTTTACCAAAACTTAAGAGGTTCTCATACTTGGTACCTTCAGTTTAAATCCGGGGATTATTATTCCCAAAATGATTTTCCTATCTGGTTTCGGAATTGGTTTTCATTCTTTGGACCTCCAGCCCTGATTTTACCTAAAAAGGTAGAATTAGCCTTAGAGCAATTCGAAAAACTAAATTTTAACTTAATAATTAATGAAGACCATAGTCTACTTTTATTTTTAGCTTCATACAAAATTCCATGGATCTGGAAGTGGGGCTATGCACTTTATACCCATGAAGACTTATGGTGTTTAGCAAGAACCGCTCAAGCTAGATGGTGGGATAAAACTCCCATTGAAGAGTTTAATAATTTTAAACCAATTGAATTATTTAAAACCTTAAAAATTGAGGAACCATCGTCTTCTAAAAAGGAAGAAAACATTATTGAAAAAGTCATTACTTCTCTTAAAGAGAAAGGAAAAAGTGATGCATATATTTCAAGAAAATTAGAAAAATTATGCTCTAACGAGAGCGATACTGACTCTGAAGAGAAGTTAAATTTAGATCCCTCAGACAGAGATCTAATGGCCAGCACAAGTGAATAAACCAATCACAACCTGCCGACAATATTAAAGGGACCCACAAAAGGCTGGATAAACGACTCCAACAACTATTTGGGACACACCACCAGACAAGGGACCCAGCTTCCACAACGAGAGGCATCTTTCACATAAAACAAACTTGCCGACACCGACAAGGAACCAGCACCTCACATGGGAAAGCATCTACTTTTAGTAAAGCCTTACGAGGCTTATCTTTTAATTTTGTTTGTATTCGAGCCTTGTATTCTATAAGAGGCCTCAACTCCCATTTGTAAAATATAGAAAATTTTCCACTCTTAAGTTCTTGTAAGAATTCTGTAAACACTTAAGCTTCCCACTCTGTAATATATTTCATATATCAATCAAAGTCTTCTTATTATCTTTCGTATCATATTCTTTGTCATGCTCTATATCTCACTATATATATTTATCACTTACAATTAGATCCTAGGCCAGTTTGGTATCAAAGCCATATTGTTGTAGGTGATTAAGTAAGGAAAAACTTGAAGATCTGAAAGATAGTGTTAACCAGAGAAACACATTAGTAATCAAACCTAAAGACTTCGACGAACAGCCTGAACAGCCGTTGTAAGACCCAAGAGAGAGGTAGTAAGGCATATTCGCTGGCATAAGACTTTGTCTGATCTTTGAAGATTCACTAATTTGTTTTAATGGCAAGCCTATCCAGAAGTTTTTCAAATTTATCAACTTCGTCATCATCCAGCAACAACTCTGAGGCTCTTAGGCCTTCTACTTCTAAAAATAAAGAAGTAATAAAAGTTGAAGATATAGAGCAACAACTCCAAAACTGGAGTATACCTAAATATGGTACCTCTCAAGTTTATAATAAACATATATTTAAGTTCAAATCAAACTATATAATAAAAACTGTAGAGGACTCTCTCCCCTTACCAAGTGGAGAATCAAGAGATATTACTCTATTGTCTAAGCAGATAATAAATCTATATAAAGAACAGTTTAACTATTTACATATTGGATTAGTCCAAATTGCTGTTAAACCCTTAACAAGGGAAGGACTAAATACTTCAGTCCTATTATGCGTTAGAGATAAACGACATAATAAATTTAAAGACTCTGTACTAGGATGTATAGAATCTTCATTAGCAGCTGGACCTATATATTTCAACTGCTTTCCAAACTTTTCTGTAAGTATAAAAGACTCAAATGTCCTAAGATCCCTAAAAGTGGATGTTCAAACCCATGGATTCGACATGGAAGAAGGAACTAGTAATATAGCTCTCATCTATAGAGTCTATTTTAAAGTAATGAACACTATCTGCTCGGACATCAACTTAAGGTCTTTTGTAAAAGACCCTATGGGAGAAACAACTCTATTCCAAGCCAACGCAGATAAATCAAAACTTGTTGTTCCTGAAATGATAAAATGGGACAAAATTGCTAACCATATTTTTTGAGCTCCAGTAACTAGCATTTGTTACCATATATGCAATAACTCAAAATAAGTAAATTAAAAAACTAAGATCATAACTTACCTGCACTAAGTTCAGCTCTTTCTCATTTTGCAAACAAGATATTCTAGCTGGTGACTTCCAAACAAGCACTAATGTATCAAACACTACACGATTGTTCTGCAACCAGCCAGGTACCAACTTAACTAAAGTCTTAACAAGTGTAAGTCCTTGAAAATAAGCATCGGAAGCGGAAATCGTGGATACAGATGGATTAGAAGTAACAGGTTGAGGTGGACCTTCATCACCTAATAGAGAAGTAGGTGGACTTGATGGTGCAGGCGTCATTGCTATTTCAGATTTAGGGAGGAATTTTGGAAAAGCACTAGCAAGTATCTTCTGTGGTGACTTCGCAAGTTCGTCTCACAAGGGTTGCCCAGCATCTGACCGTATTATATACATAAACCTGAAAACCAGAACACATGAGTCAATAAATATTCATGCAATGACAATTAAGAGTTGCTAACTAGCAAGAAAAGAAAAAAGGGGAGTTATAAGCACGTTAACTCAACAATTGACCCTTACCGCCTGAAATATTTTGGTTCGCTTAGTCGAGCAAGAAAATATCAACAGCAGGTGTAGCATAGGGATTCAAGAATTTAGTGAGAGGAAGACGATAAGGACTATTTATTTCACTATGTACTTGTCCTGGAGGAAGAGCTCCTTCCAATTCAATGGTTAAGGATACCAACTCATCAAGGAACTTCGAAGCAGCAGTTGGAAGTAGGTGGAAAAGCTCAATAATAGCTACGTAGAACACAAAATGAGATCGTAAGATCTATACATACACATTCACATGGCATAAGCACATAGAATCCAAATGTTACCTGCAGCAATTTTTGGTTCTTCACCAGTTTTCCATGATTTCTGACTCTGTGCTAGTTTTTCAGGCTCCAACCATTTCTTTAAGTGTTCTAACAACTTGTTACCTAACGTAACATTAAACCAATTGGACAGAAGTTCAAGTAGACGAGCCAGACCTTGAAGAAGAGGCATGCTAAGATTCTTCGTGTGAACCAAGTTTACCAATATAGGTCTGAGGCTAATTTGTAGAAGTTCTTTTGGAATCCTTTGCTGATTAATGACCTAAACAACAATGACAACACAAAATAACTGAGTGAAATAAATCCCAATACTCTCTATAAATGCAGCAACAGAAAATATGAAAAAATATGAGAATTTAATAGATAAAATGACAAAAATATACAGATGGTTAAGATTTAGAAGTCACTTATCTTATCCCTAGACCAGTAAAAAAGAAAAATAATAAATAAATAAACATGAACACGTTTCCCAGTAACTCTTTTTTATCTGACTAAACAAAGAGGTACACATGCAGCAAAACAACAAACCAGATAGACACTACAGTCAAATTCAGAGGAGAATGTAGAACAAAACTCCCTCAGATATATGCCATATACGTCATCATCCACTATGTATATATCAGAGTCAAGCAACTATTTGAAATAATAACAATTAATAGAAAACCTGTCTCAGGCCCTCCTTAGCAACAGCAACAATTTCTGGTGTACGACAAGTCAAAGACTTGCAAAACATAGAAATGATCTTTGAACGCAACTCAGAGTGATTGGGAGTTTTAAAGTCTGCCCATGCCATTGTCGTATAGAGTAACTCAATGCAGGTTGTTCTAAGCTTATTAAGTGATGCAGCCACCTATGTGTTCATAAACTTCACAACCCACACAGTTTCATCCGCCTCGGCTATTTGCAATGCTTCTTGTAGGAAATTAACCAGTTCCTGAGTCAACTTGAGAAGAGGCGGTCGCAAGGCCAAGCAGAAATTCAATGCTGTAACTGTCCCAACCTGTACAACACCACCTAACTAATAAAAAAGAGATTCAACATAAATATGTAATATATAAGAATGACAATGGCAACATTCTATACCTGTTGATCAACAGTCTTTGAACGGAGTGCCTGAGTTAGAAGAGGCTGCAACAAAGGTTGATACAGAGGCTCAAGCAGCTCAGATACCTCACTGCCGGTCCTACTTGCCAAAAGTGCCAAACATGATTGCACATTCTTTCTCACAATAATGGATGCATTAGGATTGAATAACTCTGTAGCAAGGAAATCGACAACTCCTTGAAAACTTTGTTTGCGTGTCTCACTGTTAGCTTCATCAACATTATTAACCACGCGAAGAACCTGTGTAAGTACCTGACTTGTTTCTTCTTGCTCTTTGCTAGCATACATCGGAAGCCTTTTGAGAACATACACAAGGCCTCGCACAATTCTCACTTGAAAAAGGCATAAAGTCTCAACTATGACCTTGCCAACCAAAGCGCCAAGTCCCATAACACCTCCCATTTGTGCTTGCCATGTAGTTCCATAGCAACAATGTAAAAGACGAGGCAAAAGTTGCTCAAAATTGGGATGCGAACACTGGGAGGTGGTGAATATACTGGATTCATTGATGGACTAGAGACCATCATAGGTGTACCAGGACCTCTTGACATCAACGTATCAGCATGTTTCGAGCAAGCCAGTAGCAAAAGAGTTTCAACAAACACATTTAAAGCACCAAGAGCAGCTTTTGCATGGAACCTGTTTTCATCTGCTAGTACATCAACTAAAGCATCCAAAAATATTAATAGGTCTAACTCTTTAAGGCATGAAGAAGCGCTATTCTTCAATCTGGAGCTAACATTGACATTTGATGAGAATATAGGACCTCCAACTGCAGGAGTTGTAGTGGAAACACTAGATGAGGAAGAGTCAACATGGAAACTCATTGCAAAATGGCGACATACATTGAAAAGGAACTCGTCCTTGGGATCGATAATATCTGGCTCTGTACTGGCAGCAATTATTGTCATCAAGAGAATCTTGAAAACATATTTCTTAGCCATAAGTGTGTCTTTGTCTTTACACCTAAGTCGGCCTGCAGTTATGTCCAGTTGTCAATCCATGGCAAGAGATTTTAACAATTTTCTATTGTATAACAGTATAATGTCATTCAACTTTCTAGCACTTATAGCTAGTTATGCTTCACTAGAATAAACAAATGTCACTTTATTTTCTGGGCATGTTAATGAGAGGCATTTGAAGAACAATGGATTCTGAGTCTGATTTTGGTCCACTGGAAGGATACAGATTACAAAATTCTGCACTAAAAATGGAGCAATTATAAGGCTGACAACACTCTTTAATCAAACAGCAATGCATTGAAACAAAAACAAAAACTCTAAATACAGAAAGGCTGAATTCGCCCAGAAATTGATTGGACGATTTAAAGCATACAAAGTTGAGAAATGAAGTAAAAATAAGATTCAGATCAGGTTTAAAAAGTCCAAATCAATCATAGGTTTTCATACTATATCCAAATATCCATAGTTCCTTCAGACATAAATTATAGGAAAATTGATTTTAAATTAAAACCAATATTCCACTTCACTTTGTAGCAGCCATGTCAGGAGACTTTGTTAACCACCAGATGGGGACATAAATAAATAACTTGATCAGTTTACAGAATGCTTTAATTTAGCCTAAACACGTCAAGTATTATATGTGGGAGTAAATTCAAATAAAATGATTATGCATATAATTGTATTGAGGATCAAGAACTCGAGGCTCAGGATTTGTAAAATTAACAAGAACAATTCTCAGCATTGTACAAAGGTGATGCTAAAACACTAACTTTCATATCAGATGTCTCAGTCCCGTGCCAAGATGAATCAACAGTAGAAGCTAACAGCACTGATAACTGGCTTGTTCATCATCCTTCACTTTTTCTGGCAAATTTAGCTGAGATGATAAGCAAACACAAAGGAACTTTAAAGCCTGCTTCGGGTAAAATGGATCGATTCCACTATTATTGTTCATGACAGCTGATACAGCAAGGTTTATGCATCGGTGTAATGGCACCAAAAACGGAGTTGAGGGTTCAAATGTAAGAATTAACTACAGTCCATGCTCCGGATTCTCCTTGCACTCAAGTGCAAGAGGTTCCTTAAGAAATCGCCTGTTACGACCTCCTAACTTGCCAAGAATTTGCAAAGCTTTTGCACCCCAAGGATAAGTTGCTGGCTTCAAGTGTGACCAAAGGGCTAAAATCACCTCAGACAAAACATTGGCCATACTAGGTTCTAAGAAATCAGGAATTAAACTATCTACCCAAAACTCGAGTGTTCTCAATCCTAAGCTAACAAGATCATCACTTCCACCAAGACACATAACAAGAGGCTTCATAAGACGAGCCAGGTGAGGTAACAGTGAGATTAAACCAGCAGGCAAGGTTAAGCATAACTCCAGCAAAAGCTCTCTCATATCTTCCCCAGTTGGACCCTCAAGCATAGTCAACAGCATATTGAGACATGGTTGCAATAAAGGTATCAAGTCCCGCAGCAGAAGTTCATATTTACATCCAGCAAGAGCTCGAAACATTGTGCGGAGGCTGCCTATCAATTTCAGTAGCATTTTTTATACAAACTTCCAAAATGATAGGCACGTGAGGTTGCAAAATACGTTCAAAATCTGCAGGTGCTTTGGCAACTGCACCAAATATAAACCGAAAGAGATGCAAAACAAGTTTTGCTGCAGGTGAATCTGGATGCTTCAATGCATCAAGTTTACTGCTGACAAGAAAATTTACCAAAACATCTGCAAATGGCTTGTACACTTTAGGGGCTTGCAATAGGGTAGAAAATATGTGAACCAACTGAGTGTTGTTAATCATGCACTCAAACAGCTCAGGCTTATGATGTGTTAAAATGTGTACTCGCAAGTGTACGAATCACTCGTAGTGAAGTGATAAGCAACTTCCAAGGTCGGTCTCTCAAGGAATTGCAGTGGTCTTAAATAACTAGCTTTTTAATCTAAATGGAGTTCTAATGAAAATAAAACACTAATTAAATAGAGTTCTAGTGAAACTAAAACTTTAAGTAACTAGAATCCTAATGCTAATAAAACTGTAAAAAGAGTTTGTTGATTTCGGTAACGAGAACAATTATACGACAATTAAACGAAAACAAGATCGCAATCAAACAATCAATCAAATCAAATATCAATAGAGGATGTATGGACGTTTAGCTTGGTTAACCATGTTTGCATCGAAAAGGTATGGTGAGATACATGAACGTCCTATATAAACTAAACTACCGGCTTTCCTTTTAATTACGAAACTCCTTTTGGCGGGGGTAGGTCTCTTTGTTGATTAACTAATTAACTGCCTTTGGCGGGGGTAAATTAAGTAGCAATCAAATTATGCGCAAGGAAAACATGCCAATCAAATTAATGCTATGACTAAGTCACTAACTTGAATCTTTGATTAAGTGTTTCGGAATAGAGTTAAGGTGACGTTCCTATAACTAAATTCTCAGATTTTTCAATCTAACTACGAACATCAAATTGGCCCATGATTATTCATAATCAAACATTTAAACATGCTCTTAATCAAAAAGTAATTCATTCATAAATCAATTAAATACACCATACACAATCCTAGCAAACATGGCAACACAAACTAAACATCCATAATGAAACTAGCCGCTCATGTTCATATTGTTATTCATAGACAAATAAAATATGATCATACACTTTAACAAATGGAGAAGATAAATTAATTCTATAACAACAAGGAAAACCTAAATCTAAATACCGCTTATGGATCGGTTGACGTACTCCTCCGTAAGCTTTATCTTCGATCGTCGTTGGCTTCCTTGAATCCTTAGAATGGTATCTCTCGCTTCGTTATAGTGTGGCAACGCTCTCAAAGCTGATTGAATGTCGTGTTTGGGTCGCAAAATTGAGAAGAGGAAGAGTTGTGTATGAATTGGTCAAGTGAGTTCGAGTTGTATGTAAGGGGGACTCTAAGGGGGGTTTTTATAGATGTAAGGGTTTACACGAATCCTATGTGCCATAGGAATAGGCGCGCCGCGGCATGCATTTTCCCCGCCGCGGCGCAACACAATTTCTGAAAAATATGCAAAAACCCGAGAGCTCCCCGCCGCGGCATGCAATTCTCCCGCCGCGGCGCGCGATGCTTCATTGTTTTCCAGAATTCAACCCGAGAGCCTCACGCCGCGGCATGCAATTCTCTCGCCGCGGCGCGCAATGATTTCCTTCTTTTCACGTCCCCCCTTACATATGTGATGGCACTATATGTAAGGCTTACATATTTTGTCTTGATTAGCCCGTAACTTGTGATCCGAGCGCCGTAGGTGTCCCGTCTTTGCGTGATTTCATCATTTGACTCATTTGACGCTAAAAACACCTGAAATGCACTAAAATATACCCGTGACTCCGAATGGATAGATTTATGAAAACAATCGAAATAATAATCATAATAAATCTATATATCAATCAATTACGCACAATTAATCACGAAATATTAGTGCTTTTCGAGCACTCATCACAACCCCCAACCAGCTTCTTGCTAGTCTCTAGCAAGTGAAGCGATCTAAAAACTAAAATCAAAACAAAGAAAATAAACTAACCTAACCTAAATCACTTCCGTAGATTGTCACGGTTGCATTTAGCGTATGCAACAAGCCTTTAAACCCCTAGGTGGCCCTAGTGGACGAGTTATAGTCTCGTGAGGGTTTCCAGTGATGATACCCACAAACATCGTAACTGACACAAATAAAGACTCAAAACTAATAAAGACTCTAAAAATACTTGAATCAATCCATGCGTATGTCTCAAAAATTGTTAACAACGAATGATACATGAAATAGTTAAACATCACCTAAGCTCAAAAACAGTCCAAACATCAAACTCATCATGGTAATCGAATTTTGAACAACCAATCAAACCACAAACCCGTTAGTTATACTATCTGACCGTGTCATGCATGATATTCATAGATTACATTTTAATGTCTCATAAATGTGCAAGTAAAATATGAAAGTGAATTTTTGCACTTATAAACTCCATATGCTCATTTTTCAAACTCATCTCCACTAATATAGAAACTAAACTACCTAGAATCAATAGGACTTCATTAAGCTTGTAAAGTTGTGGCTAGGTATGTGATAATGAAAGTACAAAAATGATGTTTTCATATGATAAGAGTACTTTTTATTTCACAAGCATATTTTCAACTTTTTTTTTTTTTTTTTTTTTTCACCAAATGTTCTTTTCATCCTCCCTTAACTTCAAATGTCCTTTGGATCTTTTGTTTGATTTTCTTCTTTATTCTTGCTTATTATTTCGATCATCAAATTTTTTTTTTTTTTTTTTTTTTTTTTTTTTTTGATGAAGCAAGACAAATATAACATAATTGCTCATGAAAATCAAATATTACATCGAGTACTCTTATCACTAAGGGTAGTACAATGTATGTCAATGTTGAGTTCAAGGGTGTGCTATTGATAAAATATTTCGGGAAAGCATGAGAAGTTCAAACGGTCCAAAGATGGCCTAAATCATTTTCTAAGTGGCATTTGTTTCTATTATTTCGCTTCAACATGTTTTCAAATGAGTTCTAGAGATTGTTGAGACTTAAAACATATCATGAACATGCATACATTCCACAAATCAGAATAGTTAAACTAACCATGCAAACTACCACAAGTACCACAAAATTCTCAAATTAGATGAATCCAACATTTATGTGCTTCGTTGCTTAGGTAAAAATCTAACATCTCCCATATGTCATCGTCATTACAATCATGTTAATATCATAGATTTCCGGATTGAATCAAGTAGACACGACACTAACTAAAAACAATTCAAGTGACAAAGTTAAAAATTAAAAATTGGTCATAATTCATGCTCATGGAATATTCTTCCCACCCCCAACCTACTTTCTGCATTGTCCTCAATGTGAAAAAAGAAGAACAAAAGAAATTAAGAAAAAGTGTAAGAAGTTACCCCCCTTTCGTATGAAATTGTGTCGTTACTCGCTATGCTCCGGTTCACTGTTCCTCGCTTCTCTCATGAAGAATGTATGAACATATATTGAACCTCAAAGTGTATGCACACAATTCACATTCAAACCCAATTTTTAATTATAACTAAGGCAATTGAAGACACAAAAACATCAAACAAAGTTAAACAATCCAAAATAAAATAAAAAGAAATAAAAGAATGTAAAACTAAATAAAAACAAAATAAAGAAAAGAAAAGAAGTTAATACTACCGAATGTGGTGGGTTACCTCCCACCAAGCGCTTTCTTTAACGTCTTAGCAAGACGTTGCTAATTCTTTTCTATCCACCATCATCAAAGATTTTGAAGTGTGTGATATCAATTTTCCGAGCTAAGATGTCATTAAGCTTGTCCTTCCATCTCGGTAGTTGTTTTCCATGAAGCACAGCACACACTTTTTTGTGGAAGTGGTATAGAAAATAATTTGGAGATGTGCAAGTCTTAGGTGCCTTGTGTGGCATGGGAGGTGAAGATAATTCCTCCTTGTTCTCCTTAGAAGTTTGTAGAATTTGATATTCTTCGGCTTGACATTCTTTGAGAATTGCTTGCTCCCTACCTGTATTTTCTACACAAAGTGGTAAATCATCAAAAGTCTCAGGAAAATAAAAATTTTTAAAATTGTTACCACTTTGAAGGATTATGTCATCCTTCACTTGCTTAATTTGAGTGGGCAACTCTTCTTGTTTTTGAATTTGTTCCGCTAATTGCCCAACTTGCATTTCTATTCTGTTTATTGATGCCTCTATAGACTCCATCCTTTCACTAGTAGATTGTATGAAAATATTCAAGGTTTCCTCTAAGGTTGGCTTCCTAGGTTGATTAGAAACTCTACTTCCTTGTATGAAAGAATTCAAGCTCTCTTCGAAGGTGGCCCTAGATGGATATTGATGAAAACTTGAGCTTTGCATTTGGTATTGTGCATAAGGTGGGTCATATGGTTGAAAATTTGAGCTTTGCATGTTGTATTGGGCATACGGTGGGTCATATGAATTTGAGCTTTGCATGTTATATTGGGCATAAGGTGGGGTAAAGTTTGCTTGCCATGAAGAATTATGGTGATTTCCCCACTCAGGATTATAGGTACTGAAATAAGGATCATTCCAAGGTGGGTGACATCTCTCATTAAAATCAAAGTTTGGATTAGGGGATGCATAGTAATCACCTGCAAAAGTGCAAACATTAGCATAATGCCCATATAAACCACAAATGCTACATACCTCTATGTCTGTCATATCATGCAGCTCTTCATTTGTATTGGCTCTTGGATTTCAGTATCCAGCCTGATTAGGTGCATTTTAAAATTTGTTGATGTTGTTGATGAACGGTACCTTTCAAAAACTAACAAAAACAACAGAGAAATCAAAGCACCACAGATTAAGCAATTAAAAACACTATTTTTTTGATTTTTTTATTTTCTGATTTTTTTTTTGAATTTTTTTTTTTTTTTTTTTTTTTTTTGAATAAAATAAAAATAAAAATAAAATAAATAAATAAATAAAAGATAACAAATAAAATAAATAAACAAATAAAAAAAATTAAGAAACTCTAAAAAGTTAAAAAGAAAATTATTCAAAACTTCCACGCCTGTAGCTGTGATTGTTACTATCTTTCTTAGTAACGACGAGACCATCTGCTTGTGATTGCTCACCATCAACTTTCTTCTTCTTGTGGTAAGACAACAAAGCTTCCTTCACACTCTTGAAAACAATGGTCTCTTTTCCATATAATAAGGTGGTAATCAAATGATCATAAGATAATGGCAGAGAACACAATAACAACATACTTTTATCTTCATCATCAAATGTTACCCCTAACTGAGCAAGTTCAGAAATTAACCTATTGAAGGTATTCATGTGTGTCAACAAGTTTGTATTCTCAGACATACGAAGAGTGTACAACTCTTTCTTCAAAAATAATTTATTTGTCATATTTTTGGCCATATAAAGCTGCTCTAAAGTTTTCCATAAATCATAAGCAGTTTTCTGATCAAAAACATTATGAACTACCTCATCTGAGAGTCCCTGACGAATTGCACTTGCTGCCTTTTGATCAAGCTCATCCCATACTTCATCTTTCATATCAGCGGGCTTTTTATCTTTGCCTTGTAATGGCTTTGCAACTCCCTGTTGAATCAAAACATCTTTCATACGCATTTGCCATAGCGAGAAATCATTATCTCCATTAAATCTTTCAACCTTTGTGGATGACTCTGTGCTCGTCATCTTTAACCTGGCTCTGATACCACTTGTTGTACCCAAGATCAGATAATAATGCGGAAGCGATAAAATAATAATGATAATAACGAGCACCCACAAAAATATAAAGAAAATAATCAACACAAAGGACACAAAGATTTAAGTGGTTCGGTAGTCAATGCGACTACCTAATCCACTGCTGAGGCCGGCACCGAAATATTCCACTATACTTGTCAAAGAGGAGTACAATAAGATTTGTCAACAGTTAATTGACCAAATCACTCAAATACCCAAATACCCAAATACCCAATTACACCCAAATTAATCTCTCTCACAAAAACAATAAATAAATCTGTCTTGCCAGTTTAGCAACAACAGATAAATTAAAGAGAAACAGTAACTATAAATATGTTACCAAATAAATAGAGAGAGAAAACTTATGTTCTTAATTGGATTGTCAAATGGATCTCCTCTTGCTGCTGCCTCAAAACTGTTGCTGCAATGCTCTGGAGTTGCTGCTTATCGAAGAAAAGTTGCCGCTGATCTAATTTATTATATGCCAAGCCGAAGTCCTGTCCAATTTGCCGCTGATGATAACAAAATAAATTAATCCCCTAAGTCTTCTCGGCTCTGATGGAATACTCATATATATATATATATTAACCTAATGGGCTTTGATTAAGCCCAAGCCCAAAAGTTAATATTTTGGTACATTACTTCAACAGGCTTGTACACTTTAGGGGCTTGCAATAGGGTAGAAAATATGTGAACCAACTGAGTGTTGTTAATCATGCACTCAAACAGCTCAGGCATACACAATGACAACATGTCCATCAGATCTCGGGGTTCCATGATGGCCAGAATCTCGGAAAAAAGTTTAAGCATTTCCCTCTCTTCTTCCTTTTCCTTGAAGAGAGCCAAGCAATGCACACCACTCTTTAAGATGCCGGAAGCCTTCCATACCTACTCAATATCAGAATTAGGCAAAGCAAATCATGCCTTAAAACCAATTTCTAATTTTTTAGTCTTAAGTTATGAATAATACCTCGTCCTCTTTCATCCCTTTAAATGCTTGAGGTGCTTGTAAATTAGATGTTGGTGAAACAAGAACCTGTTTGTCCGTCAGGTGTGAGAAAGGAGAAACATTAAAAACATTATTCTCATCACATGATATAATAAAATATAAGCCTAATTTGTAGTCAAAAAACAAAACATCAAGCAACAACTTATCAGCCTAATAGGTCATCAGCCATCAAATGAAGTGATGCTACCTGTGACCGGGGTAAGTGAGCATGTGTGATGCTCCATATGATAGTTTCCATTCCTGACAATATGTACAAAAAAGATTCGTGATTTTATGAAATCAACAAAAGAAGTCCACACTTGAGGAAAAAAAAATGCAGAAGCTAGGGGACATTACACATCGTTAACCATTAAAAGAAAGTTAATGGTATTTAGCTTCAATTACCCATGACCAGTGTCTTCTGGGACTTGCAAATTTAAAACTGCCTGTGAGCAAATTGAACGATATGATTTAATAAAAAAGGAAAGGCTTAGTTAAAAATACCACCTTGAGGTTTGCCTAAACAACAAACTGACCCCTCAGGTTCGAAAAATAACAAGAAGACCCATTGCAATGTTAGATTTAACTTTTTTTGGGTACTGTTTAGCATATAAAAGACATCTTTTTTTTTTTTAAATCTCAAAAAAGACCTTCCCTGGGTAGGTTGGATAGGGCATCATCGCCACACACCTCCACACACCAGGTTCATCGACCGCAGTGTACGCCACAAGCACGGTAAAGAGCCAGCGGCACCAGCGGACTGCAGTCCGACTCAGCAGAGCATCAAGTTCGATCGGTGGTAGTGCACAAAGGCCACACCCACACATACCCGAAGGCCAAACTTATAGTACGCCCCCCAAGCTTCGAACCCGCGCCCTGCCGTGTGAGGACAGAGGACTGGTGCTTAGCACAGGCGCCCAACCATCTGGGCTATCCCGTGATAGGCGCATATAAAAGACATCTAAGTGTCCAATATGTTAATATTATATCTATTTTGGGAGATGGCTATTAAGCTAAAAGAGCACGGGGAATGAGTTAGATCTAATTGTGCAAGGGATCAGGGGGTTAATTAGTTATTTAGGCAAATCTAAGGGGATCTGTCACTAATTTTTCCCAAAAGATAAAGCTACTGTTCGGAGTGAGAGAAAGAAAGAAAGAAAAAAAGTAACAATTGGCTGTTAGCCTTAAACGACATGTTTGTTACACAATACTAAAGATCCTAACTGTATAATTTTTATACAGTCGTGTATTTAGCCGTAAAATCAGTATACAATATAAAAATAATATAGTTATGTAGAAATTTTACACCACCAGGAGATATGGTATAAAACGTATTGGATATTTAACTTCTAACTTGTTTAAATTTTCAATTCTAAAATTATGTCTTTGAATTTTTCTTTCATCATAAATTAAGAACAATATTTTATATTTTAAAAATGAAATAAAAATATAAAAATAAATTAGATATTGATTTAAATAAATTTTATAAAAAAATTATTTTCATGTGTAGAAAACTATTAACATAAATTATTTTATTAAAATATTTATTATCAATTTTATCCGACTATATTATACAAGTTATCAACAAACACCATACACAATCCTAGCAAACATGGCAACACAAACTAAACATCCATAATGAAACTAGCCGCTCATGTTCATATTGTTATTCATAGACAAATAAAATATGATCATACACTTTAACAAATGGAGAAGATAAATTAATTCTATAACAACAAGGAAAACCTAAATCTAAATACCGCTTATGGATCGGTTGACGTACTCCTCCGTAAGCTTTATCTTCGATCGTCGTTGGCTTCCTTGAATCCTTAGAATGGTATCTCTCGCTTCGTTATAGTGTGGCAACGCTCTCAAAGCTGATTGAATGTCGTGTTTGGGTCGCAAAATTGAGAAGAGGAAGAGTTGTGTATGAATTGGTCAAGTGAGTTCGAGTTGTATGTAAGGGGGACTCTAAGGGGGGTTTTTATAGATGTAAGGGTTTACACGAATCCTATGTGCCATAGGAATAGGCGCGCCGCGGCATGCATTTTCCCCGCCGCGGCGCAACACAATTTCTGAAAAATATGCAAAAACCCGAGAGCTCCCCGCCGCGGCATGCAATTCTCCTGCCGCGGCGCGCGATGCTTCATTGTTTTCCAGAATTCAACCCGAGAGCCTCACGCCGCGGCATGCAATTCTCTCGCCGCGGCGCGCAATGATTTCCTTCTTTTCACGTCCCCCCTTACATATGTGATGGCACTATATGTAAGGCTTACATATTTTGTCTTGATTAGCCCGTAACTTGTGATCCGAGCGCCGTAGGTGTCCCGTCTTTGCGTGATTTCATCATTTGACTCATTTGACGCTAAAAACACCTGAAATGCACTAAAATATACCCGTGACTCCGAATGGATAGATTTATGAAAACAATCGAAATAATAATCATAATAAATCTATATATCAATCAATTACGCACAATTAATCACGAAATATTAGTGCTTTTCGAGCACTCATCAGCTTACACAATGACAACATGTCCATCAGATCTCGGGGTTCCATGATGGCCAGAATCTCGGAAAAAAGTTTAAGCATTTCCCTCTCTTCTTCCTTTTCCTTGAAGAGAGCCAAGCAATGCACACCACTCTTTAAGATGCCGGAAGCCTTCCATACCTACTCAATATCAGAATTAGGCAAAGCAAATCATGCCTTAAAACCAATTTCTAATTTTTTAGTCTTAAGTTATGAATAATACCTCGTCCTCTTTCATCCCTTTAAATGCTTGAGGTGCTTGTAAATTAGATGTTGGTGAAACAAGAACCTGTTTGTCCGTCAGGTGTGAGAAAGGAGAAACATTAAAACATTATTCTCATCACATGATATAATAAAATATAAGCCCAATTTGTAGTCAAAAAACAAAACATCAAGCAACAACTTATCAGCCTAATAGGTCATCAGCCATCAAATGAAGTGATGCTACCTGTGACTGGGGTAAGTGAGCATGTGTGATGCTCCATTGATAGTTTCCTATTCCTGGACTAAATTAAATGCTACAAAAAAGATTCGTGATTTTATGAAATCGAAAGCTATAAAGAAGTCCACACTTGAGGTTCAAAAAAAATGCAGAAGCTAGGTGGACATATACACATCGTTAACCCATTAAAAGAAAGTTTAATTTTTTTGGGTATTTTAGCTTCAATTACCCATGTTTTTTTTTAACCAGTAAGACTTCCTGGGACTTGCAAGGATTTACAAACTGCCTGTGAGCAACAGTTGAACGATATGATTTACATAAAGAAAGGCAGACAGGCTTAGTTAAAAATCCACCTTGAGGTGTTGCCTAAAGCAACACCAACTGACCCCTCAGGTTCGAAAATATAACCCCCCCAAGTAACCGACCCACTTGGCAAGTGTTAGATTTCCAACTTTTTTTGGGTACTGTTTAGCATATAAAAGACATCTAAGTGTCCAATATGTTAATATTATATCTATTTTGGGAGATGGCTATTTAAGCTAAAAGAGCACGGGGAATGAGTTAGATCTAATTGTGCAAGGGATCAGGGGGTTAATTAGTTATTTTGGCAAATCTAAGGGGATCTGTCACTAATTTTCCCCAGAAGATAAAGTTACCGTTCGGAGAGAGAGAGAGAAAGAAAGAAAGAAAAAAGTAACAATTGGCTGTTAGCCTTAAACGATATGTTTGTTGCACAATACTAAAGATCCTGACCGTATAATTTTTATACAGTCGTGTAATTAGCCGTAAAATTAGTATACAGTATAAAAATAATATAATTATGTAGAAATTTTATATTACCAAGAGATATGATATAAAACGTACTGGATATTTAACTTCTAACTTGTCTAAATTTTCAATTCTAAAATTATGTCTTTGAATTTTTCTTTCATCATAAATTAAGAACAATATTTTATATTTTTAAAAATGAAATAAAAATATAAAAATAAATTAGATATTGATTTAAATAAATTTTATAAAAAAATTATTTTCATGTGTAGAAAACTATTAACATAAATTATTTTATTAAAATATTTATCGTCAATTTTATCCGACTATATTATATAAGTTATCAACAAACACTATACAAATTAATTATGATACAATTCAATTCATTTTAATACGACTATATTTAATCTATCTAGTATCAAACATGTTGATAAAGTAAAACATCATAAGAAGTAAAAAATATCAATCAACGAAAAGGAAGGAGAATTTTCTCTCTCCTTATACAATACCTCGAGAACAATTATCTACTTTTATGGCCAAGCTCAAAAATGATCAACGTCACAACAATAAACAAACAGAAAACATAACTTTGCTCTCTTCATGGTCAAATATAAGTGATTTGATAAATTCCAAAAGAAAAACACAAACATTAAGAACAATAATGTTGAAATCCCGAGATATAAGGATTTTAACAAGTCAAATAGAATATTTTTCAATTACAATATGTTATTCACTGTAAATATCATATTTAAATTTTATTATTTGCTCTTATGATTCTGTAAGTATATTTTATAAACTATAGGAATGTACATATTTTGATACATAGAAAATATAATAAAACGAGATTTTATTATTCCATATGGTATCAGAGCATGGAAGAAAATACCAGTGAAATTCCATCCCTCTGATCGATCCAATCAGGGGACAGAAGAAATGGCCTTACCTACCACAGGTGTAACTGATAATTCTACCCTCCAACTCACCATCGAGAAATTGAATGGTAAAAATTACAAAGAGTGGGCTCAAAACATCAAACTTATAATTCAAGGAAAAGAAAAAATAGGCTACCTCACAGGTGAAGCCAAGGAGCTCGATGATCCAACCAGTCTCTAAAAGTGGACAGCTGAGAATTCTATGATCATTTCTTGGATGGTTCATTCTATGCAACCTTCGACAGGGAAAACCTATCTCTTCCTCCCAACAGCCAAAGATGTGTGGACAGGTTTGAAGGAAACTTACTCAGACTCAGGAAATGCCTCTGGGGTATTTGAAATCAAAACCCATCTCTGGTGCATGAAGCAAGAACACCTCTCAGTAATTAATTATTATATGAAAATAGTCGGTTTATGGCAAGAATTAAACCTAATGTGTGAGGAAGAATGGGGGTGTGTTGCTCATAGTGTAAGATACAAGACAAGGGTTGAGAATGAAAGAGTCTTTGAATTTCTCGTAGGACTTAATCGGGAATTAGACGAAATAAGGAGTCGAATTCTCAGCCGGTAGCCCCTGCCATTGACAAGGGAAGCGTTTTCGGAGATTCGCCGCGAGAATCGTTGGGAGGTGATGTTGGTTGACAGCGCTACAAGAAGCGAGGGTGGTGTTTTTTGTGCGAGGATTTGGGACGTGAGAAGATAAGAAGCTAGGCCTTGGATGGTAGTTATGGGCCACATGTTTTTTCTCAACAATTAGGCCAACTGGGCCGAGGCACCTTTTTAAATGAAATGGGTCCAAAAGTGGGCTTTAACAAAATTGAAATGGGATTTACCAGTCCAAATGGGCCGTATGGTTATTATTCAGAAAATGAGCCTCATGGGCTCTTATCACATGGGCCTCAAAGTGTTTCTGGACAAAAAAAGCGGCCTTGGTGTGATCATTATCATAAAATTGGTTAAACTAAGAATTCATGTTGGGAGTTAAATGGAAAGCTAGCAAATTGGAAACCCAGACAAACTTATAAAGGTCGAGGATATTAAGTCTTTACAGAGAAATTTTAGAACGAGTCGAATTCAATGTTTAATCCTGTGCAAATGGAACAACTCCAAAAATTGTTTTCCAAATTTCAAATGTCTGGTCGGTCTTCTTATGTTCCATCTAGCTCATTAGCTCATAAAAGTAACTTTTTAACTGCTTTAATTGCGACATCAAAATTAAACACTCATTGGATTATTGACTCTGGT
This sequence comes from Elaeagnus macrophylla, assembly GCA_029378325.1. Lineage (NCBI taxonomy): Eukaryota > Viridiplantae > Streptophyta > Magnoliopsida > Rosales > Elaeagnaceae > Elaeagnus > Elaeagnus macrophylla. The sequence continues at coordinate 55,993,135 of CM055641.1, read as the reverse complement.
GTGTCAGATCACATGAATGACAACCATTGTCTTTTTTCTTCATACGTACCTTGTGCTGGAAATTTGAAAGTGAAAATAGTAGATGGTAATCTTTCCCCAATTGCCAGAAAAGGAAATATTAAGATTTCTGAATCTATAACTCTTGAATCAGTCCTACACATCCCAATATCATGTAACTTATTATCAGTTAGTAAGTAAACAACCCACGCAAACTACTCTGCTAAATTTATCTCTTCCTCTTGTATTTTTCAAAATCTATTATCGAGGAAGACGATTAGCAGTGCTAGAGAGAGTGGACTTTATTACTTTGAGACAACCAATGTGAGTGATCAGTATCAAATTGCAAATTCTAATTCTACATTTATCCCTAGGAATAATAATTTTATGTTATGGCACCTTAGAATGGGTCACCCTAATTTTCAATATTTAAAACAGTTGTTTCCCTCTCTTATTCAAAATAAAAAATTATCTGATTTGCAATGTGAAATATGTCAACTTGCCAAACACCATCGTACATCTTTTTCAAAACCAAAATACACGCCAACCAAACCTTTTGCCATGATCCACAGCGATATGTGGGGACCATCTCGGTCTCCAAACCACACTCAAACAAAGTGATTCATCACCTTTATTGATGATCATACTCGTGTATGTTGGGTATTTCTATTAAAAGACAAAGCCGATGTTCGAACGGTATTTGTGAATTTTCACTATATGATCCGTACCCAATTTTAGACCCAAATTCAAATATTGCGTACTGATAACGGTACTGAATACATTAACCATTCACTCAAAGATTATCTTCATATATATCCATGGCATTGTTCACCAAACTTCATGTGTTTATACTCCTCAACAAAATGGAGTTGCTGAATGGAAAAATAGACATTTACTACAGTTGCCCGAGCACATTCACTACAAATATGCCAAAAAAAAAAATTGGGGAGATGAAATTTTGACATGTGCTTTTCTTATAAATAGAATGCCTAGTCGGGTTCTCTCTTTCGAGACACCCATTCAAAAACTAAAATACTGTTTCCCGACCTCTCGTCTTGTTTCTGAAATTCCACAAAATATTTGGGTCTACGACGTTTGTACATGTTCATCCCCATGAACGTGGTAAACTAGACCTACGGACTCGTAAATGTGTTTTTAACGGTTACTCGTCTACCCAAAAAGAATACAAGTCTTATGATCCATCTACAAATAATGTTTTTACTAATCTTAATGTTACATTCTTTGAAACATTACCATATTATCTCACCCTATATCTTGGGATTTTAACAAATAACAACATGCACTTTTAAGTTAAGAACTATGCACAGTTTGAATCTAAAACAAAATGGAATTCTACACTCTAAAGGAACTCTACAAACACTCAAGCAGTAACCTCAAATTAAAGTTTCCAAAACAACCTGCACAGGAAGTTCAAGCTTTGTCCTTAAAGTAGCATGATCTTTTTCCTCCTCACCCTCCTCCAATAGCTATCAAGAAACATCAAAACATCATAACTAAAAAATAAATAAAATACGGTATCACTGTATTACCAAGTTCAGCAAACGAGAAAAAAGGCCATATTAGACTTTAAATGAACTACGTTTGATAAATTGAACTGAGAATTCCTACACTTGCATTTCTCAATAACGTCAAATGGTTGCAAGCCCCACACAAATGATTTCAAAAGATTCACAGAATATTTGCACATAATATCACATGAAATGTCAACTAGAAGAAAGAAAATATCTATACGTTTGTAAATCCTATGCTTATAGGCTGATTTCCATGACCCATGCTGCAAGACAAGAGCCACAAATGCAATATCTTGTATTTTCTTAAAAAAGTATAACAAAGTTGAAGATCTCCAGCATCCAAAACCAAAGGTTACCTGAGGGATGGTGCGCTTAAAATTACTGAACTTTCCAACAAAAACATCCAAAATACGACCCTACAAAAAAGCACTACACATCATTAACAACAAGACAGATGTAAAAGAACAAAATTTCACAAATTATCACAGTTATCTGACAAAGCAGAAAGACATAGTTCAAACCAACAGAATCCTTGCTTCATCCATAGATGCTTGGTCAACACCTTTCTCAAAAATTGGCTCCACCTATATTCATAGGAAATATTGCATTTAAATGAACAACCATTATCATAACAACGTCAAGTTTGTAATTAATATTAACTAAGTAAAGTGCTCTTTAGTCAAAAGCCTAGATACCATACCAGATTTAACATTAACCGAGCACAAGTAGTATGGATGCTCAGTGACAATGAAGCATCATGCATATTACTTGAAAACAAGTATATAATCCACGACAACTGCATTATAAACTTATAAGTTTTAGTAGATAGTAGATAAAACCTTGCCTAGGAGAGATAAAGGTTCATCTATTATTTTGAACAAAACTACAAATCATCACAATGAATACCTATGGCAACAAAAGATCTCCACGAACATGATGAACAATCTCAGCCAATAGACTATAAGCCAACGGCCTTAATGACTCAAAGCAAGCTCTACCAGCTCCAACCAGCACCCTGAGGAGTTGACAGTTAATGAACTAAAAAGTCAACGAATACGGTTCTAGTAGATTATAAATTTATTCAAATTATACAAATAGTAAATTGTCACAAATGCCAAAGAGTATAACATACTTTTCAAAGGAAAAATTTTATGTGTACGGAGAGGTATATAAGTAGTTGGCAATTTTCGTAGATAAATACATGTTCATAATAGATTAGTTTTAGGATTTGATGAACTCCTGTTTTCATGATTGGTTATCATTCGAGTTCGATAGAGTTGAAAAAATTCAAAAGCTCATCATTTTCAATTAAAAATATATCCAATCACATGCACTCCTAGGTTTTTTGTTCGACTTAATTTTCAGTGTTTAAAACCTGGTTTATGGGGATTTTAGTGAGGGTGGATCGAGCCAATTTCAATACAATTGTTAGTTGTATTATAATTAGTTTATTAGCTTAATTATAGAATCCTAATTATATAGTTTTCTAATATAGTCCTAGATTTGTATATATATATGTGTGTGTTACTTTCCAATAAAAAATATGAGAAAGAATTCTTTTCCAATCTTAGATAACATGGCATCAGAACATTAGGGTTACAAATTAGGATTTTTTTCGTTCAAATTAGAATTTTTGTTGGGTAAAACACCAATTAGGGTTTAGTGCATTTTAGGATTCCAACTTGGAAAACCCTTTTGAAGTGCCAATTTGTTCTCACCGCCATCACAAGAAGTGAGCCCAGCCGCCAATCGGCCAAACCCCAAAGTTTGGTTCCCAGAAGAGCCGCGAGTGATCTACAAGCGCCACCGCGAGGTTCTGCAATCTTCCCCACTCGTCGGCGCATTTTCTCCTATGGTATTGTCCGGTCGTCCTCGTCAGTGTTTCCCTACTTCATCTGTGGTCGTTTGGCACTCATTGTCTTGTGATTGCTCATATTTTGATTCATTTATTTTGGGTTTTGGCCAATTTTGCCTTCTTTTCGCTGCCTTGTTGGATTTGGTTTTGCTGCCCCATTAGGTTTTGTTTGTTCATTTGTTAGCTACCTTGTTATTTTTTTGGAGTTATGGCTGATAAGAAATCTGGTGTTGTGACGGATATTGTGCTGTGATGTCTAAAATCACAGACCATAAGCTCAATGGTTCAAATTATTTGGATTACAGTAAGACCATTCGACTTTATCTGCGAAGTATTGACAAAGATACTCATTTGACTGACGATCCTTCTAAAGATGATTCAAAGAAGACGTGGCTTAGAGAGGATGCTCGCTTATTTCTGCAGATTCGAAATTCTATTGATAGTGAGGTAATTGGCTTGATCAATCACTGTGAATTTGTTAAGGAGTTGATGGATTATGTGAATTTTTTATACTCTGGTAAAGGAAACATTTCTCGCATGTATGAGGTGTGCAAAGCATTTTACCGTACAGACAAACAAGATCGATCCCTCAAGAATTATTTTTATGGAATTTAAGACTTATGAGGAGCTCAATATGTTACTGCCTTTTAGCCCTGATGTGAAGGTTAAGCAATGCCAACGGAAGCAAATGGCTATCATGAGTTTTCTTGCTGGCCTTTCCTCTGACTTTCAGACTGGTAAGTCACAGGTTCTTTCTGGTTTCGAAATCTCCTCTTTACAAGAAGTATTTAGTCGAGTATTCCGTACAGAAAGCACTCCACCTGCTCAATTGAGTGGTGCTTTGGTTGATATAATATTTATGAGCTTGGGAAATCAACCATAGTGGAAACAGAGGAGGAAGCTTGCAAGGGTTTGATACTCGACCACAAGATTTAGGAGGAATTGTGTTACTACTATCACAAGCCAGGACATACAAAACGTGATTGTAGAAAGCTTCAGTACAAGAATCATAGAGCTCACTCGGCCCATATTGCATCCACTTATGATACTCTTGAAAAAACGATTCTGATTTTTACAGATGAATTTGCCAAGTTCTCACAGTATCAAGAATCACTAAAGTCTTCATCTCCTTCTGTCACTGCTATTGCTAATTCAGGTAAACCGAATGCGTGTCTTCTTTCCTCATCCTCCAAATGGGTCATTGATTCTGGTGCTACAAATCATATGACAGGTAATTCTAGTCTCTTTTCTACTCTTCAGTCACACACTTCCACTTCTACTGTTACCTTGGCTGATGGGTCACCATCTTATGTTCTTGGGTCTGGCACAATTACTCCTACTCCTCAGCTTCCTTTGTCGTATATCTTACATTTACCTAACTTATCTATTAATTTGATCTTTATAAGTCAGCTTACTCATAATCTTAATTGTTGCATCTCATTTTTTCCTAATCATTACTTATTTTAATATCTTATGACGAAGATTATTGGTAAAGGACATGAGTCTAGATGATTGTAGAACCTTCCCTATCTTCTCACCCATAAACATTTTTGTTCATTGCATAATTTGGTTTCAGTGCAAGTGTTATATTTTATATATCATAAATTTGTATTAATTGAATGAATACCAAGAGAATCAACTGTACTTAACCAGTCATGTGTATCATCATGTATTTTTATTACTTGTACTATTCGGTCTATTCTACCATTTTACCATATATACCAAGATATATGAACATATACCCCAAATATACCATATATATCGAGTAGTACCACAGATATACCATATATATACCCCAGATATACCATATATATACTACCAAAGATATACCAAATAAATACCTCAGATATATCTAAGATATACCCCAAATATATCAGATATACCACCAAAGATATACAAAAAATATACCTAAGATATATCAAATATACCTCAGATATACTTAAGACATACCAAAGATATACCTCAAATATACCTAAGATATACCCCAAATATACCAGATATACCATCAAAGATATACCAAAAATATACCTAAGATATACCAAATATATACCTCAGATATACCTAATATATACCCCAAATATACCAGATATACCATATATACCACCAAAGATATACCTAAGATATACCCCAAATATACCACATATATACCAGATATACCTCAGAGCAAAAATGAACACATTTTTTCCATGCCGCGGCAGGGGAAAAAACTTGCCGCAGTGACAAAGTTATGTTTCAGAATGGATTTTTTCAAAAAAAAAAAAAAATTGCCTCGGAGGGGAATTTTTTTTGCCGCGGCAAGTATGGTTTTGTTTCAAGACAATATTTTCAAGGGTTTTATGTGCGCCGCAATGGGGATAAAGTTGTGCCGCGGTGAAGATTATTCTATTTGACGCATTAAATTCTAAAAGTTTATCTATAGCCCCAACACAATTCAAAAAATTTCTCTCACATTTTTCCTCACTTTCTCTTACAAAAATCACACTTTCTTTCCAATTTCTTCTCAATTTCTCAACAAAATCTAAACTTTACTCCATATTTTTCTACAAATAACATTGGTATCAAGCAATCCTCTATCAATTTTTACAGATTTGCTTAAAAAAAATTAAGAACCTCTTCTTCTAAAAAACTTGGGATTCAAACAATTTGGGGCTTTCTCTTCAAGGTTTGAATTGAACTCCAAAGAGGTAAAATTCTTCACAATCTATGTGCTTCATTTGGTAATTATTTTCTGAAATCTGCCAATTGTATACCAGATTTTTTGGATTTAAGTTAATTTATTTGGATATGAGGGGAATTTTTGGAGGTTTTTTCTGAATTTTTTGGAATATTGTTGTGAAATTTTTTAAATAAATTAATGGCTTCTACAAGAAAGACAGGTGAGAGTAGTCGTTTAAAAGGAAAAGGTAAAGTTGTTGAGGAACGAAATTTTAATGCCTCTCATTTTGTTAGTTAGTTTCGTACCGCTAAAAGGAATAAAGCTTTTGTTAATGAGAGGGGGTTAGACTTTGGACAAGTCGGAGTAATGGGAATTTCAGATAAGATTGAGGCGTTAAGGTGGAGAAAATTTGTACACTCCCCGGAAGCGCGTGTGAGTTCATTAGTCCGAAAATTCTACGCGAATGTCCCAGAAGCTCGGCACGGAATGATATGGGTAAGGGGTGTTGAGGTCCCCTTTAATAGGACGGTTATAAATGCATACTATGGGTTGAGGAATATTCAGGATAGCGGGTATGAAGCCTATATAAAACAGGTGGATTACGATGAGATTATAAATACCCTCACCGATGGTTATGCGGAATGGAAAAATAAAGGAGACATGGTTAATATCTTTCAAGCTAAGCACCTTCGAACCCACTCCCGTATCTGGTAGTATTTTGTATGTTCTAGATTAATGCCAACCCAACATTACAGTACTGTTGATAGGGAGCGTGCAATCTTGTAGTATGCCATAGAGACCGAGCGAACAATTGACGTTGGGATGATTATCCAACAACGGGTTGTGTACTCAACAGAGCATCACAACGTAAGCTACTTCTTTCCCCAACTGATCACCGCCCTGTGTGTGAAACAGGAAGTCCAATATGACAAAGGTGAGGTACTACTGCAATCGGGTGAAACATTGACGTTCGCATACATGCAACACCTAACTAGTGGCACTAAAGTGGGACAAGGTAGTAAGAAGGGTGAAGGGACCTCTTCTAGTAACGCTACCACCAAAGACAGATTGGTGAACTTGGAAGCGAGGGTAAATAAAATACAAGAGTATCAGACTCAACACAAAGCTTGGTTGAGCGACCAATTGAAGTATTCAAACGAGTACCAAGTTCTACTCCACCGAATGATGAGCTTTTAGTTGACACAAAGTGGAGTATACCTGACCCAGTTCGACCCAATTTCGCAGTATTCGGGTCACGACTTCATCTACCGACCACCGACGAACCAACCCAAGATGACAATTAGCAAAATGATGATATGGAGGACTAAGCCTCCCCATTGTATTTTCTCTTTTCTTTAATTTTTTTTTTGTTGTGGAATATTTTATGTAGTTTAATTTTATTTTTCTTTCAATCTTTTGGGTTTTGTTATTATGTTGGAACTTTATGCGCCAATATTTAATAGTTTTTATTTCATTTCAATTTAAGCAAGACATATACAGTTTAATTCAAATGCTCACGTGGGGAATTATTACATCGAGTCCACTAAACATCACAAAGTCGGTAGTATAATGTATATCTGTATACCATATACCCCAGATATACCATATATACCCCAGATATACCATATATAACCCAAATATACCATATATATCCCAGATATACCATATATAATCCAGATATACCATATATACCCCAGATATACCATGCATTTGTATATAGCAATAATATGACAGGTAAAACACATAATCCAATCAAATTAAACCTTTAATTTAACAGTTCTACAAATAACAGTTTAATGGAAATTTGGGCTTAACCAAATATACTCAACAGAAGCTTTACAATACAAATAACATAACAAATCATAGTTTGGGAAGTTATTAAAAAATACAAAAAGTCATGCTACTGCACTTATACAATAATGTAATCATCGTCGGCAAAGAAAAGTTCGCAATAAAGTTTCTTCCTAGAGAAACTAACTGTCTCGTCTTTTATGTCAATAAAGCCTTGTCATTTACTATGTACTCGATGAACTTAAGAGCGTAAATGCCACAGTCTCCCCTGTGCAATACATGCAATACAAAATATATTAAAATAATTATAATAATCCAGGTTTGACTATATGAATCATGAATTAGAAGGTGTTACTAAAAGATTTAAATATACTTACTCTTCAACCTGTTGAGGAACAGGTATCGCATTACGATAAATGAGCCACTGATCTTTGATTTCATATTGAAATAATCTCAAGCTTTTAATTAAGCTTGGGATCATTACACATAAGTTATGTAACATTTTCTTAAGAGTTCCATCCCTTATGTGTTTCGGAAGTGAATCATAGACATCAATCTGTTGTTGTCTAATGTCAATTCCGAAAGCGATTCAATGGCCCTTCTCCAATAAAACTCCATAAATGTTGTGCACTTGATTCCATGGTTTACCATGCTCAGGACGTGCACCTGTTTCAAAAGATTTAAAATTTATATGATTATAAATATGTTATTAATATATCACAAAATATCTGGAAGTAATGTTACTATGTTTTACCTGTGACATAATCCAACCACTTTTTGTTGAGCGACCAAAATTGGATTTGCTCGTTCTTTTTAAGTTTCTTCCATTCACCTGCACTTGACTCCACGTAAGCCTACATTTTCATAATCCATAATGCAAATAGTTAGATATACATAACGAATGTGACATACAATATAAGTTTCAACCAGGTAAGAATTTCATAATTCGTAATAATATTCGTTCATACCAAGAACGTTGAGTCTACTGTTGTCCAATTATTCTTAGGGAACAACTGCGGGTGAATTTCCTCTTTCTTTCTCAACAACCATAGTCCACAATCTATGTGCTGCATAATTTTAGTTGAGATCAAGTAGGTATCGATATATACAATTTAGTTGTTAGTTTGTAACAATGTGAAATAATTAATAACAAAGTATACACTAAAGTTCACATCATTTGTATACAAGCAATGGTAAATATCAAAAACAAAGTATATACTAAAGTTCACATCATTTGTATACAAGCAATGGTAAATATCAAAAACAGTTACCTCGTTGAGTAAGGATGATTGGGGTTTGAATATACGATGAAACTAGGAAGAATTAGCCATACCCTTACTTGGGCAACCAACATTAATGTTTTCCCTAAAATGTAAGCAATAACAATTTAATGAATAAGTAACCCTATTAATATAAATAAGAAATAAACATAGACAGATAACATGTAAATATATATAATAGGATATACACACTGGTTGTTCGAGCAATTATTATATAGCCACTCCAAGAAGAATCTATATCTATCTTCATTGAACCTTCTCATCGGGTCATAAAGGGTTGGCACATGTCCTTCATCCGATTGTTCAGACCCAATTAATATACCAAATTTCTTCTTTGGATGAACATATGGAGATTTGAGGGAGGGACCAAGCTTTCACTTCCTCCGACTGTATGTGGTACCAAATGGTGCAGACGTTTCAGTTGATCTTACGCCCTTGGATGCTAGCTATCCTAATCGCATTGACAATGGACCACTTATAATGGGGGTAGCCTCCAAAATCTCTTCCAAAGTAGACAACTTCACATTTGACAAGTTTTCTTGTACGTGGAAGACATCAACTGACTGTTTGTCAAGGTTAACTTCAGTGGAACATTCTTCGCTGACACCCACGAATGTTTCGTCCTTATCTATAGTAGGCATGGTAGTTTCCTTACCAAATTGTTCTGGAAACACAATTATTTCTTTGCCTACATAACTTGCCACTACTGGCTCTTCATCCATGGGCATCACAACTTCTTCGTCCCAGATAATTGTTCATCTTGAACCTTACGTTGGTCGAAACGTGGGACACTTTGGACCCTGGATGCATTCACGGAAGCCTTCCTTGATTGGTCCCCTGTTGAAGAAATTTTTTGTGATCTTAACAACTTCTTCAAAGCATCCTTAATCCACATTTGGTTTTCCTTTATTGTTATCACCTCTTTTTTCAAAACTCTCAGCTCTTGCTACACCTGCAATACGATAAAAATATATACGTTAGATATAAAAAATCAAGTACATTTGAATGGCAAAATTTTACGTGCTATAGTATATTACCTCCATAATGGAACTTGATGAATGAGCTGAACCTTGATCCTTTTGGACTTCCGGGTTAGGGTCACTGATATCATCCATGTGACGAGATGGATGATGCTATTCATCACCTTTCGAAGGCAATTCATCATCAATTCCACCTACGTTGGGCATATTCGGCCCACCAATACGTACTTCCCTCGCACATCTTTGTGCCGAAATGTAGTAAGGACTCTGTCTCTCTTTTTCATTTGGAGTGAGTCTCTTCAGCATATAAAATTGTACAATATCCCATAAAACATATAAAATTATTTAAGTACATTCAGATATTCCAGAATAATTAAAAACAACATATAAATGCAATAAACTTATATTCGAACGTTGGAAGATTTTCTAGTTCAAGTCCCAGAACTTCAAATTTTGTCCCTTTCTTAGGTTCTCCCAACATAGTATTCTGGGCATTTCATCAGGGAATAGATTGGTGGCTAAATCAGATACACCCACTTGTATGGCCTCATAGGCCCAAACTTGCAGTGCCCAACAAAAAATGTAGACACTGTAAATGGTCGCGTGTTTTTGGTCCTTCTTCAGATGCGACCCCCCTAACATGGCCAACATAACCTTTGATGCGATCTTTAGGTTTTCTATCAACCTTATGCATAATAACACTTTTCAATCTTCTTATAGTGAAGTCATAAACTATCTTACCCAATTGGTAGATATTAAATTTCTGGAAGTCTTCAACCACCTCCAAGTATTCATCATTAATGGCCCTTAGATTATGATCGCCCAAAAGAATTATTTCCAAAGTATAAATTAGGGCCAACCTCAAAACATCGTCAGGCTCGGTGGACGTAGGAAGGTTACGAATACCTTCTCCAATTCGCCTTTCTTTATTACCTTGTCAGTCTTGAAGTATGTTTTCCGTAACCGACCAGTTCGAGGTGGGCATTCTTCCACACCGGTAAGTAAACTAAATTCTTCATATCCAAAAATGTGGGGTGTGCCATTCACAATTATTTGCAGCTCTTTCCCCAAATGATTTTTGTCTTGCATCAGTAAGATGTGATGCAACAATCCCCTTGTGAACTCTATATGGTTCATTCTTGTGATGAAACCAAAACATAACTCTTCAAACCTTTCAAGTAACCCATATCCTTCTAGGGTCGTCTTCAATGTGCTAAAATTTTGAAGGTGTAATATGTTGGTTATTTTACCAACATAATATCTAGAGGGGGAGACTGATGGACTAAAGCTTGATTCGCCTGCCATATCCTGCATATACCCCCATGTAACAAAACAAAAATAATTAATACTTGTGAACAAGTTGTTCAAAATAACATCAATACAAGTCAATATACCAAAATATACTTAAGATATACCAAATATATATTTCAGATATACCAGATATATCCCGATATACCTAAGATATACCACATATACCGAGATATATCCAGATATACCACAGAAATACTAGATATACTAAGATATACCCACATATACCGAGATATATCCAGATATATCCCGATATACCTCAGATATACCACATATACCGAGATATATCCAGATATACCAGAGATATACCACATATATACTAGATATACTAAGATATACCTACATATACCGAGATATATCTAGATATATCGAGATATACTACAGATATATCAAGATATACCGAGATATAACGAGATATGCCTTAGATATACCAAGATATATCGAGATATACCACAGATATACCATTGATATACCCCAATATACCTCAGATATACCACGCTATACCACAGATACCAAGATATATCCAGATATATCCAGATATACCACATATATACCAAAGATATACCCCAAATATACCTAACATCGTAGCCCAATCCATAAAATTCTTCTGTTCAATGCTCATACTAATATTCATGAATAACAAACGATATACCAAAAATCAGATTATCCATAACTACAAAAGCCCAATATAAAAAAACAATATTTTACAAAAGTCGAATACAAATATACCAATATTTACAAAAACCCATAAAAAAAGGATGGAGTTTTCGTTTAGTTTCAACATGGAGCATACCCTCAGCTCCAACCATCACCAAAACTAAATACTAAACGAAACGAAGGGAGGGATGGAGAAGACATTCATTGAAAAAACTTACCGAAAATTGCAGAGCTCAAAAATGGAGGAGAAGTTTTGTGTACAGTGTTTCCTGCGTCGTCTTTCTCAAGGTAGTGTGCGTCGTCTTACTCAATGGTAGTGTGCGTCGCCTTCCTCAAGCTAGTGTGCGTCATCTTCCTCAAGTTAGTGGGAGAGTGGGAGAGTTTTGTTAAAAAGTGGGAACTGTTCGATTTCTTTCAAATATTTTCAAGCACTCTTCTTCGTTTTTTTTAAATACCGGGTAAAACACCCATATCAGGTGGGCAGTTAAAAAAAGTCTATTTCTAAAGTTTAACACAAATGAGACTTTTTTTAAACTAACTTATGAGATTTCCCCATTTTAGACAAAACCCCCTTTTTTTTCCTTCTAAAATGGGCAATTTTAAATGCATAGTTTAAAAAATGCTGTTTTATGTTAAACTTTAAAAAGAGATAATTTTTTCCTTCCTCAACAAGTTGCCGGTTCTTCTTCTTCTTCCTCCTCTTGAATTTTAGGGGCTTTTATTGAACCCCCATGTGCAACTGGATCATCTTCATCATTCTTCTCTTTCGATTACATACCACAACAGAATTGACTTTCGAAAGTAATGGAAACCTCTTACTAACTAAAATAACCAAATGTGCTTGCATATTTATAACAAATAAAGTCGTTCAAAATGGAACTAAACAGCCATGAATTACTTAACTATAAACATTTGAACATTAATTTCCTGTTAAATCTACTCTTTTTTCATCATATACAAAAAAAAAAAAAGTTAAACTTCAATTCCACTCTTTTAAATTCTCACCACAAAGTTTCAACATCATAACCAACAAACCACTACGAAATCCAAATAAACCAAGAGGAATTTTTCTTGCACTTAGTCCGGTTCTTCTTCTTCCTCTTCTTCTGGGATATATCTGGGGTATATCTGAGGTATATTTGGGGTACATCTTAGGTATATCTTGGTATATCTGGGGTATATCTCAGTATATCTTGTTATATCTGCGGTATATCTTGTTATATCTGCAACATATCTGAGGTATATCTCGGTATATCTTGTTACATCTAGGTATATCTCGGTATATCTTAGTATATCTTGTTATATCTTGGTATATCTGAGGTATATCTCGGTATATCTTGGTATATCTCAGTATATCTGGTCATATCTTGGTATATCTGAGGTATATCTTGGTATATCTCAGTATATCTTGGTATATCTCAGTATATCTGGTCATATCTTGGTATATCTGAGGTATATCTTGGTATATCTCAGTATATCTTGGTATATCTCAGTATATCTTGTTATATCTCGATATATCTCAGTATATCTTGTTATATCTTGGTATATCTTCGGTATATCTCAGTATATTTTCGGTATATCTCAGTATATCTTCGGTATATCTTGGTATATTTGAGGTATATCTCGGTATATCTTGTTATATCTTGGTATATCTGCGGTATATTTGAGGTATATCTCTGTATATCTTGGTATATCTCAGTATATTTTGTTATATATTGGTATATTTGAGGTATATCTCGATATATCTGAGGCATATCTCGGTATATCTAAGGCATATCTCGATATATCTCGGTATATCTTGGTATATCTGGGGTATATCTCGATATATCTTAGTATATTTCAGTATATTTCAATATATTTTGGTATATTTCGGTGTATCGAACCAAAGGTCTAACAATACGTTTCCTATTTTACTAGTGTTCCTTTTTTTGATTTCTTAATATTTGGAATGAAACTAGATCTCATATTAAAAAGTTGTTGACTTTTAGAATTTTTGTAAAACGATAAACATATTTTTCAGTCCAATTTTCTTATTGTTGCAGATTAGACCATAAAATTTTATTTATGGCATGTGGGATTATCCATGCAATAACAATTAAAGCATCAAATAAATTAAACTCTAAATCTGTTACTGTAGCTACTGCTACACCTGCTGAAATGAAAACAAGAGCCAATTGTAGAGCTCAAGAATAATCTAAAGTAGCAAGTGAGGTACGAACTAGATAAGGTAGAGGTCTGGGAGAGCAAATTGCCAGAAAAAAAGAGAGGAGCAATGATATTTGAAATAAAATGAAATGGGTTGTTAAAAAAAGTGAGAGAATTGAGTAAGAGGAAGACAAAGAGGAAGATGAGGGAAGAGGAAAGAGGAGAGGAGAGAAAGAGGGAGAGGAAGAGGAAGAGGAAAATAATATAACCTACTAACTTAGAAGTTTTAGGTTCAAAGTCAAAAATTGCCCATTTTTAAACTAAAACTTAAATGAGCCTTTTTTTAAACTATTATATGGGATTTGCCCATTTTAGACAAAAATTCTAACTAAAAATGTGTTTAGCGTTTTTTCACTAACAAGGGTGGGTGCGAATTTAGAGAAATTACGGAGAAATCCCTAAATTTATTCTTTAGACATTCCGATAAATATAAAAATTTTATAAAAAAATTAATAATACTTAAAATATCAAATTATTCCTAAAAATTACTCTTATACATTTCACCTAAATGAGCAATGGTTCGATAACATAAAGTGTAAAAAATCGACCAAACCAGCTTATTCGAACCTAAATCGAAACTATTAGGGCAGTTTATATTGGTTGATGAGGTGAGGTGAGGTTAGGTTTTATTGTAAATCGAAAAGAATCGGTCGGTTTCAGGTTTTTAATGTTAAAAACCTCCTCAAATCGATCCATATTTATATTAAAATATATTTTTTAATTAATATTAGAAATATATATAAAAAAAATTATTCTTAATTTCAGTTATTATTTACCGCATATAAAAAAATTAAATATATATTTTTAACTTTTAAACCTAAAGCTATATTTATTCACTTTTGCGTTTCACTTTCACGAACCTAAGTACCTATCCCAATGTCTCCTTTCCAATTCGGCGTCGGTGGCCATCATCTTTTCTGTCTCTCGGCGCCTCCATACTTCAGCTTCACAGATAGCAGTTCTGACATCACTTCAGTTGGCAACTCCTCTTCTTAGTCCCAAGTTCACTCCCAAGACTCTCCAGTCGCCACTTAGCCAGTCACCGTTTACCAGCTTCGCTGCCCTCGCCTCCCTTCAACAGTCACTAGACAACAACCTCTCTAAGGTAGCCTCTGTCCAAGGTATCTCCATGAAGTTTTCTTTAATTTGTTACGAAGATCAGAGAGAACAGATTCTTATGCATATTGCCACCATAATACTTGCCAACCCTTCAACTTTTTTGACAATAAATTGTGCTTTCAAAATATTGAAAAATGTTATTTGTCTAACATATATATAAATGAATAAATGATGCTAAGTTGCTAATTGCTAACAACCTAACCTACTGTAAATCTATCTGATATATATATATATATACATATTACATATTTATGTTGTGATTCAATCTGTTTACGTGTGAGGTTACATATTTTTTATTTTTTGGTATTTGGTTTTAAGGGATCTACCGATTTGATAATTTGATATCTGCTTTATGAAAGTTTGTATTATTCTTCAAGTTCTTTACTAGGAAATTTTCAGTATATATGTATTATTAAAATTTGTATTATTACTAAATTAGCTTATATATGATATATATTAACGTTTTTATTATTACTAAATTGGCTATATATGTATTACAGTATTATATACATCTCATTGTCAATTATGTTTTTTTTTAACCGACCAAACTGAGTAGGTTGGTCTACAGATCGGTTATATTTTATACATAAGTCAGTTTTGGTTTATAATAATGTTTAACCGACTATGTCGATTCGGTTAATTTTTTTTAAGTAATAACCGATCAAACCAACCTATGTCATCCCTAGTTACCCTAGTTACTGTTTTGTTCGGTATGGGTTATCGAACATATCATGTATGTTCGGTAAGGGTTACCAAACTTATATGATATGTTCGGTAACCCATACAGAACAAAACATCGAGGTTTGATATTGCTTACCAAACTACTGCGTGATTTGCATAAAAAATAATTTGTATACCTGTTTTAATTGCCTTTTGTCTCCATTTTTTTCAAAAAATTTCACCTCTTTTATATCTTTCATATATCTATCATTCATTTTTAATATTTTGGGTTAGGGTTTAGAGTTGTTGATGGTAAATATAGAAATAGTGGTAGAAGTGAGTGAGGGCGAAAATGTGGGATGTATGAAATTTTTTTAATAATTTCTTGTTTTTAGGAGAGTGGGATGTGAGAGATTTAGGGTGTGGGTGTGGGATATATTTTTTAATTTTAAGTAAAAGGGTTAAATTTGTCATTTTATTATATTTAAAATATTTAATTATTTAACGGGATGTCTCGAAGTAAAATTCGAGATTTCTCAAAAATTTTCCGCGAATTTAATGAAATCTAATTTAATAGTATATTTCAAGGAAAATTTATGATAAATTCTAAATTTTATTTTGAGACATCATTAAATAATTAAATATTTAAAATATAATAAAATTATAAAATTATCCTCATTGCTTAAAACTAAATAATATATCACATATTCTACCTTCCTAAAAATAATATTTTTTAAAAAAATTCTCATACATTCCACTATTTCTCTCTCTCATCTCCATATTTACTATCAACAACTCAAAATATTAAAAATAGAAGATATATATATATATATATATATATATATAAGATGTAAAATAAGTGAAATTTTTTTGAAGAAAATGGAGACAAAAAATAATTAAAGTAAGTATATAATTTTTTTTCTACAAATCGCACAATAGTTTAGTAAGTATTACCGAACATTTCATATACATTCGGCAAGTCCTACGGAACATATCGTATATGTTCGGCACCCCCTATCCAACCTTTTTAAAATTTTGTATACATTTATACCAAATATTTTGCTTAGGTTCGGCACCTCCTACCGAATCTTTTGATTTTTCATACTTCCCTACCGACCCTTTGTGAAAAGAATTCATTTTAATTTTTTACATGATTTAGCATACGAGTTACAAGATAGACGAAATATCGACTGCACCAAATTATTTGAAACTAATAGAATGAGATATCTTATATATTTTTAATAAATACTATGTATTATGTAATTTGAATATATTAATTTATATTATTTTACTATAGGTGTTTATTTCAAAAGAAAAGTTGATCTCATGGACGAAATCTAATGTGACAAGTAATAAGATGGTTGTCGTGATGAAAAAAATCTTATAGGAGTTCAGATAGTAGGAAACCTAGGATTGATTTTTCATGTGAAATAAGTAGAGTCTATTATTCTAAAGCAAAATTGAAAGACCTCAAAAAGGAAAAAAAAAAAAAAAAAAAGGATGAGAAGTAAAAATGAATTGGAACAAGAAAATATAATTGTCTATTTTCTTTAAAAGGAATGATGATTGAAAATAGTTCTCATTAGAAGTTGACAATCAATGATTATATATATCACTACTACTGTTATGTTAACTTACAGTTAGAACTATTCTCTATCAACTTTTATTTTAAAAAAATAGATGATCACATTTTCTTGTTTTGATTCGTTCCTCATTCTCATCCTTTTTTCTAAATCCTTTAGGTCCTTTTGTTTTGCTTTATAATGATAAACCCACATAATTCCTAAGTCTCCTATCATCTAAACTAGTGTCATATTTTTTTTTATCACAATGACTATTCCATTACTTGTTTTAGTAGATTTCGTTCATGAGATTAAATATTCTTTTGAAATAAACATATATAATAAAATAGTATAAATTAATATATTATAATAAAGTAATTCGTATTATTTATTAAAAATATATAAGATATATCACTTTACCTGTCTCGAATGTATTGGTACAGTTGATATTTTATCCATTTTGTAACTTGTATATTCAATCTTGTAAAAAAATTAGAATTTTTTTTTCATATATACATTGATTTCTGTAGGTGTTATTAAACATATTAAGTTGGTTTAATAAGGGTTTTTAATCCAATGTTTGGTGCAACCTACCGAACCTTCTTTTAGTTGGGTTCGGTGTAGTCAATATAATATTCATGATAGGCTCAATTTGTGTTACTGAACTTTTCTTGAATATTTGGTATATGCTTACTGAACTTCTGTGCAATTTGCATGAATTTTTTTATATATTTGTTTCAATTTTTTTTGGTCTCGATCTTCTAGATTTTTATTTTTTCACATATTTGATATATATCTATTTTATTTTTAATATTTTTAATATTTTGAGCTTTAAATATTAGGTTTTTGAGTTGTTAGTGGTGAATATGGAGTAGATAGGTGGATGTTGATATAAGAGAGAATGTGTGAAATGTATTGTATTTTTTTAAGAATAGAAATTTTGTTATGAAGGTGAATGTCTTGAAAAATTAAAATTAAGATATATTAGTTAATTTTAATACAAAAGATAAAATTATCATTTTATTATATATTTATAAATATTTATTAATTAGTGAATTTTTTTTTTTTTTTTGAGTATATTTCAGGATTTCTCGAGAATTTCATGTATAAGCCCTACCGCCTTATAGCAACTAACGACTGGACCAGAAAATGAAACCATACGAAGCCCGCACCACCAGAGCTCTCCGTTGTAATACGTTGGCGGCAGAAATTCACTGAACATTTATATTTTCAAGAAATTTAGACGAGATATTTAAATAGTTATGGCTGGTAAGTACAGTAATTTGATATCTTCAGGCACCAAGTTTTAAGTAATTTAGATTCGTATTCAATTCAGTGATTTTTAATTTACAATTTCGATCTCGAACGATGATAATTCAAAAGGGGGACAATCCGAAAGAGAAGACAAGGTCTCCTTGGAGCTTACTGAGGAAATCCTTCAGAGTATGGAAGTCGGAATGTCTTTCAGAGACTATGTACTCTCTCTTATCTCTCTATTGATACTTATTTTTTTAATTTTTTTTATATGCGTTTCTTAATTTTCAGATAACTATATATTTTTTTTCTAGTTGTTCAAAATGTATACGAAGATGTTTCTTTTGTAATTTATGTTATTGTTACATCTACTCAATACAAATTAAGAATTGAAGTTGAGAGTTAATATTTTTCTTTGTTTTTGCAATTATTTCTTAACCTATATGTTTTTTTTAACTACTATATGTTTTCTTTAATTATATGTTTACAGAGTGGTAGAATCAGTTCATTAGATTTTCACAAGACGTCTAGTTATATGGTGACTGCTAGCGACGATGAGTCTATACGGTTGTACGATGTAGCAAATGCAACGTAAGTCTGTTTTTTT
Organism: Elaeagnus macrophylla; assembly: GCA_029378325.1. Classification (NCBI taxonomy): domain Eukaryota; kingdom Viridiplantae; phylum Streptophyta; class Magnoliopsida; order Rosales; family Elaeagnaceae; genus Elaeagnus; species Elaeagnus macrophylla. Next base: position 55,973,672 of record CM055641.1, on the reverse strand, counting down.
TATAAGATGTCTTTGATAATTTGGTGAATGATAGAGTTAATAAGAAATAGGATTTTAAGCTTCAATGTTTCGTATGTTGGATTCTGATATACTTGTTAAAAGTAATAATTGAAGACTTTCAGTATTGAAAAAGTTGCTGTTCAATCTGTGAAAGCACTAGCAAGTCTTTAGCTGTTAAGCATGAGCTAGTTAAAATTTGACTTGAATGTGACGATTTAAAAAGCATAGCAACGTGGAATGCATGCACTTTGTGTAAAATGTAAATTCTAGGAATAATTGGAATTAAAAAGAGTTTTGTTGTGAAAGTTAAGCTCTAATACCGCTTTTTATGTGAGAGTCTCGTTATTGATAACACTTGTAATGAAACTATCAAGACATTAGGCCCATAATGGAATTACTTCATGAATCGATTGTTACCCAATCAAACACTTTGTCAATGGGAGAACCAAATGAAACACTAATTTGAGAAATATATGCGCAGCTACATCGCCAATTAATCAACAAGAAAATAATGAGCAAGAAAACAATAAATAAACACACAAGATTTAACGTTTTGAGCTTACATCTACAATTCGTGTACCCAAACAATAATCTACTATGAATTAAGATGATTACAATTTATGCTTTCATACAAGCAATACAATCATCTAATCTACAAGCACTCAATTCATTTTAGCTCCAAGAATTTCTCTAAGCCTCACACTCCTTCAATGAAGATAAATTTAGATTTTAATGCTAACAATTGATTGAAAAATGAGAAAAGAATACCTTAGAGAAACTTAAACTCAATAGTTGTCTAGGAATACAAAGCTTCCTTCCCACCTACAATGGAGAAAACTTTATTTTTGCTTGCCTCTTTTTCTCCCGTCAAGCTCTTTAAATAGTCTCACTAAACTTTGAAGATAAATCATTCACACCTTAGGATAGCATTCAAAGAGATCTCATAAGCTCTCACACTCAATAATGGAGAAACCTTCTTATGTTCTCCTTCTTCTGTCTTGCTGCCAACCCAAAGTGCTATATGATCTCACTTAATGAGTTAGGTCATATAAAGAAACTTATATAGCCTCCTCATGTCATTTACCAAATTACCCCCATTTTATTCTATGCAATGTGTTAGACCTCCACTACGTTTACTTAAGCACATAAGAGAGGCTCAGTTGGGAGGAATTAGTTGATGTGTTTGGCTCATTATTATTTTCCTAGTTTCAATATGTTGTTATCCTTTTCTGTTTTGAGTTTGTTATTTCTTTTATCTTGCAAGAATAATTTGTTAGTGTTTGGGGACCACACAAATATGGAGCTAACCTATTCACGTAGGAGGGGAAATGATATATCAGTGTGTACTGTGTAAGTAGAGGGTATTGAGGAATTGTACGAGCAATAGCTTTTTGGAGAGATTCCAAGCCTCTTGAAAGCTTGGTAGTGAGTTCCTCATGTTTGTTTAAGAAGAGTTTTTTCTGACAGTTCTTACCACTCTTGCTATATTTCTTATTTTAATTTGATATTCAATTTCTAAGGGAGCCAAATCTTAACAAATGGGTATCAAAGCAGTCGATTTCGGGTGAATGACAAAGACAGCAAATCAAGCCATGGAAGAGGTGATGGGTGTAATGCAAGGAAAGCAAGAGAAGATAGGGAGAGAAGTTAGGGGATTGAAGGAAGAGATACATACCTTAACTCAATATTTGAACCAATGATTTGAATAGATGTTCAAGTTACGTGAAGAAGCTCAAAGACAGCATCATCCTCTTTTGGTAGGGCTAAGAAAGCACTAATGGTTAGTTCGGTGGTGGGAAATTCCCTTGGAAATTCTCAGAGCGTGGGTCAATGAACCCTAGACACAATTTCTATTTTCATAAGTTAGATATGCCACTATTTGATGAAAATAACCCCGATGGGTAGATCCTAAGGGCAAAGAGACACTACGCTTTCCATCTTATGACCAACGATGAGTAGCTTGAGGCGGCGGTGGTGAGTTTCGAAGGGGATGTGTTACTCTGGTATGGGAGAATAGGAAGAAGGCCTTCACCTCTTGAGAGGAGATGAAGTTGGTGATCTTAAGATAGTTCCGAACCACTCAAAATGGCTCATTATACGAGCAGTGGCTGGCCTTGGAGCAGGAAGGAACAGTGAAGGATTACCGGAGAAGGTTTATTGAGCTCTCGGCTCCTTTGGAGAATATCACAGGGGAGATAGCCATGGGAAACTATATTAATGGGTTGCGTTCCGAGATCAAGGTGGAGCTTCGCATGCTAGGGCCTAACACCTTGGGTCGTGTGATGGACTTGGCCCAAATGATTGAGGAGAAAATATCTTTAGCTAATAATAGATCCCATGGGTCAAAACTCGGGCTGAGCTTTCGTGGCCCTTCAAACTCGATGAACAACTCTCGTGCCAATTCTAATCAGAGCTCAACAGTGATGAAGGCTATCGAAAAAATTAGGTGATTGATGGACTAAGAGTTGCAAAAGAAAAGAGAAAAAGGCCTATGCTACCGTTGCGACGATAAATGGGCTCCTAGACATTGTTGCAAAAGAAGTTGAGTGTACTCCTTACAAACAATTATGATGGAGGAGACGCTAATGAAGTCCTAGAAGACAGTGGAGTTAAGGAGTTAGATGTGGCTAAATTGGCCCTAGAAGTAAAAGTGTCTTTGAATTTTGTGGTGGGATTTATAGCACCCAGAATTATGAAGTTGCGAGGGTAGATCGAGGAACAAGTAGTAACTCTAATTGACCCAGGAGTTATCCATAATTTCATTTCTTCGACGCTAGTCGACAAACTCAACCTTCCCATTAGTAAAACAAAAAGCTATGGAGTGACCATGAGCTCCGAAAAATCTATGCGAGGAGAGGGGATCTACCGTGCGGTCACATTGCAATTATAGAGCATTACTATCGTCGAGGACTTCCTACCTCTTAGTCTGGGTAGTGCCAATGTCATATTGGGAATTCAATGGCTGGAGATATTGGGAATGACCCACACAAATTGGAAGCTGCAGATCATGAAGTTTTCAATAGGTGACTAAACTGTTACCTTGAGAGGAGAGCCATAAATCTCGAGTTTCTCTAAAATCTATGATAAAGACTCCTAGGTAGGAAGGTGCTGGGTTGCTAGTTGAGCTGAATAGCCTAGGGATCAACCCAGAAGAAGTGAATGAGGACCCTGAATTCATGAAGCCATTCTTGCAGTGGTACATTGTAGATTTTGAACTACTAAATGGTTTGCTTCCATTGAGGGGAAAGGAACACACAATAACACTCAAGGAAGGAAGTGGACCTATCAGTGTGAGGGCTTATCACTACCCACATATACAATAGGATGAAATTGAGAAAATCATACAAGAAATGTTGTTGGTTGGTATTATTCAAACTAGTACTAGCCCATTTTTCAGTCCAGTGTTGCTGGTAAAGAAGGATGGGTTCTAAAGATTATGTGTGGATTACAGAGCCCTCAACAAAGTGACTGTTCTCGATAAATATCCTATCCTTGTAATAGATGAGTTGTTGGATGAGCTGCACAATGCTCAAGTGTTCACAAACCTTGACCTAGAATCAAGTTACCACCAAATTCGAGTAAAGGAGGACATACCCTAGACTGCTTTTAGAACTCATGATGAACGCTATGAGTTCATGGTAATGCCTTTTGGCCTCACCAATGCACCTGCCACATTTCAGTCCCTAATGAATGAGGTATTTAGGCCATTGTTTTAGAAAACTTGTGTTGGTTTTCTTTGATGACATTCTAGTGTACAGTGTAGATGAAAAACCCCACCAAAAGCATGTAGCCATGGTGTTGGAATTGTTGCAAAAACACCAGCTGTTTGCTAATAGAAAGAAATGTGAGTTTGGAAAAAAACAAGTAGCTTACTTGGGCCATATAATTTGTGGAGAGGGAGTGCCTGCAGACCCACACAAAGTTCAAGCCATGCTAGCTTGGCCACTACCACAAAATTTGAGAGAGTTAAGAGGGTTTGACTGGATATTATAGAAAGTTTGTAGCTAATTATGCACAAAAGGCCCTACCTTTGATTGAGCAATTAAAGAAAGACAAGTTCTAGAGGGGTAAGGAAGCAACAAGAGCCTTCAATGGGCTCAAGTAGACAATGACACAAGTGCCAGTTTTGGCTATGCTTGACTTCTCAAAAACATTTTGCGTGGAAACTGATGCCTTGGGGTGTGGATTAAGGGTTGTACTTATGCAAGAGCAAAAATCAGTGGCTTGTTAAAGCTACATTTTGGGCCCAAGAGCTAGAATGAAGTTCATTTATGTGATAGAACTAATGGCAATTGTGTTTGCTGTGCTGAAATGGAGACCCTATCTATTAGGGAGGCATTTCATAGTGAGAACAGACCAATAGAGCTTGAAATTTTTGTTGGAGCAAAGGATTGTAGGTAATGAGTATCAGAAGTCGGTTACTAAATTGATGAGGTACAGTTTTGATATCCATTATAGACCTGGAGCCAGCAACAAAGTGGCTGATGCACTCTCAAGGGTGCTTGGCCAGCCTGAACAGGTGGAATGTGCAAAGCTAGCACTACCTTAGTGGAAGCACTGGCTAGCCTTGTAAGAGGAGATAACTATGGCTAAATTCATTCAAAGGGTACTCTTTATAGTAGCACCAAGAGTTTCTTCATCCCTAGGGTTCATTGTGAACAATAGGGTACTGCTTTATAAAGGAAAATTGGTCATAACTAAGAACTCTAAACTCCTAAACCATATTCTAAAAGAGTTTCATGATACACTAGTAGGAGGGCACTCAGGGGTAACCAAGACATATTTAAGGGTTGCTTCTGAGCTGTTTTGGGAGGGAATGCACAAGGATGTGGTCAATTATGTCCAGAAGTGTGTCGTGTGTCAGCAGAACAAGTACATGGCTACAACTTCTGCAGAATTGCTTCAACCTTTACCCATTCCCTACCAAGTTTGGGAGGAGGTCACTATGGACTTCATTGAAGAGCTGCCTAAATTAGAGGGGGTTGACACTATTTTAGTGGTGATGGACAGACTGAGCAAATATGCCCACTTTATAGGGCTAAAGCACCCTTTCTCAGCCACAATAGAGCTACTGTATTTGCTAAGGAAATGGCAAGGATGCATGGCATACCAAGATCTATAATTTTAGATCGTGATAAGATCTTCCTAAGCGATTTTTTGATGGAACTTTTCAAACTTGGACTACATTCAAGAGTACAACCTATCACCTTCAAACAGATGGGCAGACAGAGGCAGTAAATAGGAGCTTGGAAACCTATTTGAGATCCTTTGCTTATGAGAAGCCCTATATGTGGTCAAGATGGTTGCATTGGGCAGAGTATTGGTATAATACATCCTACCACAATTCCATTGGAACCACACCTTTCAAGGTAGTGTATGGCCATGATCCTCCCACCTTGATCAGGTATGAGAAGACTCTAGCCATTGTTTTTGTTGTAGATCAACTACTGGAAGATAGAGATGCTAATCTTGAGGATTTAAAGATGCATCTCTTGCATGCTCAACAGCAAATGAAGAAATATGCAGATGGTAAAAAGCACCACAGTGTTTTGAGGTTGGAGATTTGGTATTCCTTAAGTTGAGACCCTATCGACAACAATCCTTAGCCAAAAGAAAGTATGAAAAGCTCTCTGCTTGCTATTATGGACCCTATAAGATACTCATGAAGATTAGACAGATAGCTTACAAACTTGACCGGCCAAGCTCCTTTTCTATTCACCCTGTATTCCATATCCCTCAGTTACGTGAGGCAAAGGGCATCAGCTAATTCCTCCTTAATTCTACTAGTACAGCTCTCTCCTAATCTGGAGTTAGTGGTCGAACCAGAGGCATTAAGAGGGGTACGCCCCAAGGTAATCGGCCAAACCAATGAATTGGAGGTTCTACTTAAATGGAAGAATTTGCTAGAGTTCGAGGCTACTTGGGAGGATTACTACACGATTCAAAAACAGATTCCAAAATTCCACTTGAGGACAAGGTGAAAGTTTTGGAGGGGGTATTGTTAGACCTTCAGTATGTTTTACTTATGCATGTAAGAGAGGCTTAGTTGGGAGGAATTAGTTGATGTGTTTGGCTCAATATTATTTTCCTAGTTTCAATATGTTATCCTTTTCTGTTTTGAGTTTGTTATTTCTTTTATCTTGCAAGAATAGTTTGTTAGTGATCGGTGACCATACAAATATGGAGCTAACCTATTCACGTGGGAAGGGAGAGGATATATAAGTGTGTAGCGTGTAAGTAGAGGATATTGAGCAATTGTATGAGCAATAGCTCTTTGGAGAGGTTCCAAGCCTCTCAAAAGCTTGGTAGTGAGTTCCTCAGTTTTGTTTAATAGAAGTTTTGCTTGATAGTTCTTTCCATTGCTATATTTCTTATTTTTAATTTGATATTTAATTTCTAAGGGAGCTAAATCCTAACACAATGCTTATGGTCTAATCTTTGATGCTTGATCACCCATATTGGTTCTTAAACATCTCAATGAATTTGCTTCACACATCACAATTCTCCATCTTGATGCTAATTCTTGGATTATCCATTACTTGGGTCCTCCACCACCTTTCAACTACCATGAATAACTGGTCACCTCTACCAAGTAAAATCACTCGGCTAAGGTTATAAATTTGATATCTGTCGAGTCTTCAACCATGTGATTTATCACCAACTCCACCTCAAAATGTTCTTCAATAGCTTCCCAAATCAATCACACCAACTATGAAGCTTTTTTCACATCCACCAACTCGATAGTACATTTTATCATAGTAGAATACCAAGCCTCAACCGATTGAACCATAATCTCATTGTTTATTGAACCAAACACCACTATGAAGTCCAAAACCAGTCAACCCAACATACCAAACTCTAAATATACAAGCTGACCATACACATGACTAGTTGTACCCATACTTTTAAAGTACATCAACAACTTATTGCATATCCAAAGTTTCTCTCATCAAATATATGCAAAAACTTCATCTCCACATCTACATCAATAGTAACAGGAGATAATGCAATAAACAAGTCAAAGTGTTGAAACCTGCTACCTTTTTGTTGTACAAACTCTGTTGCAACAACATTGGCCTCGTATCTTGCTAAATCAAGTTTAAATACACCATCCTTCAACAAGCTCTCCCAGTAGTCATCATTATTGCTTGCATGTCTAGAACAAGCACTTGTGCTTTGTCTTCATACAAAGAATTCTTTTCATATATGGTCTCATGCCATATGTAGGTATCCTCCCTTCTCATATCATCTCTAGAAATTTCCAACTCCATACATAAATCCTAGGCAAGGTCTAGCCTCTAAATAGTCACTGTTGCGAAGAACTCGATTTCTTGCTATAGAACCTTTACCAACTAGCCTAGATAGATCAGTTGGCGCAGTGTTAATCACTAGATTGTAATCTTTTGGGAATGTTCTTCGTCTTCACCAAGTCTTTTTTTCGATTGCCTATGCATATCCACTAGATTTCTTTGCACATATTTCAACCGCGCCACCTCACTACAAACTTGTCTGGCCAAACATGATGAGCTAATGGAATTCTTGGAATCGACTTGCATGAACTTCACATTCTTCTCAAGTGTTATATCTCTAGTAATGATGCACTTGTTGCTGTAACCATCAACACTACTAAAACATTTTTAGTACATTTTTCTCCAACTTCCCACACCCAACTTGTGCATAAGCAAGATAACCAAATACTCTCAGATGTTTGTATTTAACTGGACGCCCAATCCACTCTTCTTTGGGTGTCAAGAGGCACTGATGAACATTTATTAATAAGATACCTAGTTGTAGTAACAACTTTCACCCTAAAATCTTAGGAGTAAGTTGGCACCAGAAAGCGTGCACTTAACTCTCTTTAGGAGAGTTCTTATTATCCTTCCTACCAAACCAACCTGTTGAGAAATCCCAGGAACAATTTGGGCCTGATAATACAATTCTCTATACACAATTCAGCGAAGCCTTCACAACAAAACTCTAAACCAATTTCAATCAAAGGGTTCTTCACATTCATCCCAGTTTGGCTTTCAATAAGAGACCTTTACTCTTCAAACTTTTTCAAAGCTTCATCTTTATTTTTCAATAAATATACTCAAAGCGTCTTAGATAGTCATCAACAATTAAAATAATATACCTAACACCAGTCATTGACGGTATCTACTTTGGCCCATGCAAGTCCATATAAACATACTCCAATATGCTATCTCCCTTGCGCCTTGCCAAAATTAACGACACTTTCTTGTCATTGCTAATTCCACGACGATCATAGGAAGTCATCATGTTAATCAACCCTCCATTAAGAGATTTCTTCTTGTCTAGTTCCTAGCATCTTCGAGCATTAATGTGGCTTAACCTTTTATGCCATCGGTTTACATCAACTTTAGTGTGGGTACCTGTAGCATCTTTAATTTCTACAACATTATTAAGAATATACAACTCATTCTTTGCTTATCGTAAAAATGTATCAACAATCCCTTGCACAATATAATTTGATAATGTTTGCCTTTGAAACTAAAACTCATACTATCTAACATATTCAAAGAGATCAAATTCTTTTTCAACTCTAGAAATGTCTCACATCCCTAAGAATGAACATTGAATCATTACCAAGTCGAAGACTTACCGTACAAAGGCCTATAACTTCACAAGGATGATTATTCCCATATTTACAACACTACCATCTAATGATTTGTACTTAACAAACTAACTCTTATGAGGTGTAATATGGAATGAACACCTCGAGTCCAAGACCCATGTACCATTATCACCACCATCCATTGAAATTGCAAGTGCTTCAGCATACTCACCACTTGTCTCCTTATCCACCACTAAAGTTCTTTCACTGCTTGATGCTTCTATTTTGTGTCCTACCCCTTTTTGGGCAATCTCTTCTAATGTGGCTATACTTTTGACAATTATAACACTTCACATTCCTTCTTGCTCCTCGAGACTAAGACCATAAGTGAACTTCATCATTCAACTCTTCGCTTCTATTTACTCTCCGACCATGGGTAAACAATGCATCATCACTATCGCTGCCATCGGGATATAGACCTTCCGTCTTTAACTCTAACTCTTGTGTTCTCAAGTGAGAGACCACTTGCTCCTAAGAGATTCTATCTCTTCCATACTTGAGCACCGTCTTCACTTCACGATACAACCTTATTAGATTATGCAACAAGGGATGTGCAAGATCATCATCATCACGGCCTTTTTCGATATTGGCCAAGTCACCAGCAATCTTCTGAAACTTCGAAAGATTAGATTGCCCTTTACATATTCATCTTGAAATCGAACAATTGTTCTTTCAAATAAATTTTTTTAGATAGAGTCTTTTGAGTATAAATCTCATCCAACCTCTTCTATATATTCTTTGCAGTCACCTCACATTGCACCTCACGAATAATTTCATCATGCAAGCGTAAATAAATTGAGGTAAAAGTGTTATCTTATGATTCCTTCTTTTGATAATTAGTAAACCTTTTTGGAAACAGTGGATTATTTTCCAAGGCATGAGCTACTTTTTGTTGAAACAAGATGTTTTTTATCTTCGCCTTCCATATGTAGAAGTCATCGAAACTATTCAATTTTTCTATCTCAACCTTACTCATAATTAATTACATCAAACATTGTCTTTAAACAAATTTTCAACAACTTTCACAAAGCTCCTACTAACAGAACTCTACAACAAACCATATAATTCAACAATAATACACGAACCATCCAAGCCAAAATCTTGTGCTCTGATACCACTTGTAGTTAAAATATTAGTATTAGGCCCATAACGGAGTGACCTTGTGAATCGATTGTTACGCGATCAAACAATGAGTCAATGGAAGAACCAAATGGAAAACCAATCCAAAAAATCAATAAACAACACGATATGCGCAGCTACAACAATAATTAAATCAATAAGAAAATAATGAGCAAGAAAACAATAAATGAAAACACAATATTTAACATGATTTTTTTCCAAATTTAATAGCTTACATCCACAATCCAAGCATGCAAGCAATAATCTATGCTTTTAATACAATTTTCTAATCTCTTCACAGTACAAGCAACACATAATTCATTTTAGCTCCAAGAACTTCCCTAAGCCTCACACTCTTTCAATAGAGATATACTTAGATTCTAATATTAACAATGGATTGAAATATGAGAGAATAATACCTTAGAGAAACTTAAACTCAAGAGTTGCCCAAAAATACCGAGCTTCTTTCCTCACCTACAATGGAAAAATTCTATTCTTGCTTCTCTTTCTCCCTTCAAGCACTCTAAATACTCTCACCAAATTTTGAAGAGAAATTGCTCACACTTTTGGATAGCACTCAAAGAGATCTTACAAACTCTCACACTCAACAATGGAGAAACCTTCTTGTGTTCTCCTTCTCCTTGTTGCAAACCCAAAGTGCTCTTATGATCTCACTTAATGAGCTAGGTCACATAAAAAAGCTTATATAACTTACTCATGTCATTTACCAAATTACCTATTCCATTTGGTACACTAAGGTCTAAAGAAAATGCTTATTTGTGTAATTTTGCACAGTTTTTGCGAAACAAAATGGTAGAGTGTTTAAACGGTAGATCGTTTCTGGGCGGAAAAGTTGTCAATTTTATAAGCAGGATTAAACAATGCTCCTAATCCAGTTTAATCCTCCTAATCCAATTTTTTTTATGCTTGATCACCCACATTAGTTCTCAAATATTTCCCATGGATTTGCATCACACATCACAAGTTTCATCTTGATTCTTTCATTCTTCTGTGTGAAGGAGTTGTTTATTCAATGATGTTTGAAGGCATTGCCAATATATATTTTAGTATATTATTATCAAATCGACTATTTATGGCGTGAAAAGCAACTAATTTAAAGTTATCTATTAAATGCCAAGTAAAACATTACTGGAATTTTGGTGAATCATGAATGACAGAGTTTATAAGATATTGGATTTTGAGCTTCAATGTTTTTATATGTAATAGGTGAAGTTAAGAATTCCTTGCCTAATTTCAGTGAAAGTTCTTAATTTGTCAAAACTCTAGCAACTCTTTTGCTGCTAAGTATGAGTTAGTTTCAATTGGACTCGAGCATGACAATTTCGAAGGCATCACAACCTTTGGTGTGTGCACTTATGTTTAAAATTTGAACGCTTAGGAATACCTGGAGTGGAAAAGTACTTCATCTTGATTTCTTTGATTGTGCTACATGAAGAATATAACTATCACTGTTATTCAACGACCATATTGCCAGATGTTGTTCTAGTATATTTATGATTAAATCTTCTGATTTGGGGCCTGAAAGGTAACTAGTTTAAAACCATCTGTCAGATGATAAGTACACTGAGATAAACTTAACTAGGGCCTTCCTTCACCTTTCCATGGCAACTGATTTAGATGTGCCTTTGACAGTGTGATAAGTTGGTTTTTATGTCAATTCTCCCCCACCTTTTCTACTTCATTTTTATGGTGCACAAATCACGAGTTGCCTTTTTCTATTTCTAGTTGCTTGAAGACTATTAACAGCAAAAAGTATGGGGTTGATCTAGTTTGCTTTACTTCTCATCCTACAACAGTTATATACTCTTCAAAAAATGGTTGGGATGGTAAGTTTACCACAACTGCAATTGTATGTGCATGATATAATTAAAGACAGTAACTTTTTTTTTTTCTGTTGATTTAGAATCTCTGCGGCTTCTCTCATTAAATGACAACAAGTATTTGCGGTACTTTAAAGGTCACCATGACAGGTTTAGATTCTGAAGTCATTGGCTTTATTTAATTGAAATGGTTATCTGTTGTAAATGTAAATGTGTTAATAACATGATATCCTTAGTTCCTTTTTTCAGGGTTGTCTCACTTAGCTTGTGCCTCCGCAGTGAATGTTTCATTTCTGGTTCTCTTGATCGAACTGTTTTACTTTGGGATCAACGTGCGGAGAAGTGTCAGGTGGATACTCATGGGCATACCAAATAAGCTCTTTCTTATACTTATTTTCTTTTAACTGGTTTCCAATTATGTATTATATCTTATAGGGTCTTATACGTGTACAAGGAAGACCAGCCATTGCATATGACGATCAAGGGTTGGTCTTTACAATTGCTTTTGGTGGATACATACGTATGTTTGATGCTCGTAAGTATGAAAAGGTTAGTGTTAATATTATATAACACGTGAACATTCAGAGGTTGCCTATAGTGGTTCCTCTTTAGAATGAGAAATCCTGAGTCTTGACTATTATATTCTAGGGACCATTTGAAATCTTTGCTGTTGGTGGGGACATGTCTGATGCAAATGTTGTAAAGTTCAGCAATGATGGGAGACTTATGCTTTTAACAACTAAGGATGGTCATATTCATGTACTTGATTCATTTCGTGGAACACTAGTAAGATTTCTCTGCTATCTTAATTTTTGAGAAAAATTACTCACATTTGGATGATGTTCTTGAAGTGTACATCATTTAGACACTTATGCATGATCTACTTTTTATTCTTTCAAATGGTATTATGCAGGATCTATTTTGTCTGATGCTATTTTGTTATCTTTGCTGTTTTAGTTATCTACATATAATGTAAAGCCAGTTTCAGCAAATTCCACATTGGATGCTTCTTTCAGCCCTGAGGGAATGTTTGTTATTTCTGGTAATAATATCACATATTTTAGATTAAATAAAATCATATTTTCTTCTCCTTGGTACTTGTTACGTTTGTTAATGTCAAATTTGAAACAATGAATTTTCAATCCTCCTTTAATGTCCTGTTATCTGTCGGTTTTGAGAGTAACGCGCCCTTAGACCTCTGGAAAATAACTCGTTTTCATGCTTTTCTGGTAGGTTCAGGAGATGGAATTGTCAATGCTTGGAATATACGGAGTGGAAAAGAAGTATGTCCAGCCTTATGCCATGATAATGCTACGTTTAATATGTTCCATTATATTTTCTAGTCATTTATGGTTTCATAGTTGATTATAATTTTTCTATGAATTCATTTGATCCTCGATATCAATATATTCAAAGAAAGCATATAAGAATATATGTTACATTATATTTTCTAGTCATTTACAGTTGCGAGGTTTTCTACAGAAGCTGAATATAGGACATTGGCTTTGGGTTCAACCGAAGTTTTGTGGTTGCAATACTTACTCTTAGTGTTAAGAGTTAAGGCAGCTCATTTGCCTATTCTGTACTGTGACAGTATTAGTACTAAATATCGAGCTTCTAATCCCATCATGCATGCAAGGATGAAGCATGTGTAGTTAGATTTTCATTTTCTTAGGGAGTTGGTAGTCGAAGGAAAGCTATATGTCAGGTATACACCTTTAGAGGATAAGCTTTTAAATATTTTGACAAAACCTTTGCCTGAGGCAAGGGTCTGTAACTTGAAGAACAAACTGATGGTGATTACGTCTCCTTCAGTTTAAGGGGGGCTGTTAAGGTGTATGTGGTATTGTATGCTTGTATTGTAGAGGATACAATGCCTTAGATATTTCTAGATATTTATCTAGCTTAGTGTTCAAGTAATTGTAAGTTACATGAGATTGTATATAAAATGTTTGTATACATTATTATCATTACAATCAGAGAATTTTTATGCTCATTCTTCTACTCACTTTCTCTCAGTTCAATCTCATAAAGGAGCATATATGTTTTCAGATTGATATGCTTTATCTTTGAGATAGTAGTAGATGGAGTTCGTAGACTGATGATCATCAGAATTAATTTCCATCTTAATTAGTTTATTGGTTTCCCAGTTTCTGATTGCGCATTATATTCAGCTATGAATTTCTATAATTAGAACATTAGCTATGCTCTATCAAAACTCAACCCTACACCCTTTGGTAGCTAGGCAAAAACATATCTATTGTGGAGGGGTTCAATTGAATTCAAACACCAAGTCTCTTTTTTACCTCAAAATAATTATTCCCTGAGTTAAAGAATGACTCGTTACCCTTGCAGGCTTTTTAACACTAGTTTCTATCATGTTCAGGTTGCAAGTTGGATGGGTACTGTGTCGGCTAAAAGTTGGATTGGTACTGAAAGTGAGCCTCCTGTGATAAAATGGGCTCCAGGAAGTCTAATGTTTGTGACTGGATCTACTGAACTATCATTTTGGATTCCAGATTTATCTAAACTGGGTGCTTATGCCGCAAAAAAGTAAAAATTCTTTCACGAGCTATCTCCAACTTCAATTGATTGATGGTAAAGGTTGCAGCACTGATTTTGTCAATTTTCAAGGAATATGAGGTTACTGCTAAGTGCTAAGGTTTCCTCTTAATTTTCTTTTTTCTTTTTGGGTTTCTTGTTTTCCTCATCTAAGTTTATTCCGGTTGAGCATTTTTCTCTCTGGAGGAAGGGGAAGGCATTAGCACTGCATTGTATCTTTTTCATTTATAAATTTTTAGCTATTAATTATTCTAAAGAGCCGTTGGTGTCTATGAGTGGCAGTTACCTATTCTAGTATGCTTTTGCAATAGAATATTTTCACATTGGTCCTAGACCAATGCTGATGTGTCGGTCAGCCAATGATAATATAGGATTGTAAATTTCAATTAGAAAAAATGAAACAGTGGGGGGCTATTTTTAACTCTATACATTCTCTCCCCTACATAATAATGACATGCTATTAATTTGGACCATTGGTCCAAGATGAATAATTCTTCTTTGTAATAGTTCTTAAGTTAAAAATGTAATTTTGTAAGATTTTCTTACAACTTTTCAACTATACTCTCTTTCTCCCTCTCTTCTTTCTTAAGTGATGATTGCATCTTGGGATGGACCTTCAAGAACGCGTAGAATGTATATTGGAGTTAATTTAGCTTAATTTTGTCATTAGTTACATCTTCCTACTTGAAGCTTGTCCTTTTTTATTTATTTATTGCTTTATCCTCTTAATAAAAAGTTTATATATGCCTTGTACCGATTCATCATCTCTAATCTCTAATCTCTGGACATTTGGTCTATTTTTCCAAGTGATTGTGTCTATCCTTTGCCCTTTTATGAATTTCGTTGCATTACTATTTAACTCAGTTCTTGGCTAGCAAAACCAGGTATTGAGGTGTTGCATTGACCCCGATGATCATGACATATAGAAAATAAAAGAAAAATAAAAAGAAAAAAGAAATAAAGTTCCATTAGGTCAATTCTCTACTATATTGCTTGCATCTCTAAGTTGGAGTACATGGATATTAGCATTGCAATTTGGAGAAACTATAAAGAGAACAAGGAGGATTAGGAACATTAACATTTAGTTGAATACGGTGTTTATATCTCGGTTATTCTTGCTATTGAGCATGACTATAATTTGTCATATATTTAAGAAGTCAAGGACTGACATATGAGAATGAATCTTGAAACCTTTAACAAACAAGGCTTGGCTTCTCTACAGAATGGTCAGGTAGATTGGTACGTGCATGAAGCAAGCTTCATCGTTGGTCCTAATTAGAGCCTCTTTAGAACGGAAAAGAGGTATTAGCCCTATTAAGCAAGTCCCCTTCCCCTTATTTATCAAAGAAATAAAGGGACTGGCATATGAGTAAGGATTTGTGCGGGAAAGCAAACTGGGATTGCTTTATTTACTAGCGGTTATGAAGATTAATTGACAACAGAAATGAAAAAAATAAGCAGCTGTTCATATTTTGGCATTTCTATATTATAGCACAAACAAATTTCTTATTAGTCTATGGATAGAAATGAAACTACTTGGGGTTGATGACTTAGAAAAGTAGTTTTCGTGGTTTCTTTTTTATTAGTTTGACACCACTTGATCAAAATTAAATTTTGATAAAAAAAAAAAAAAGGAGTCCATATTTATTGAGGCATGTTGAAAAATACATATCTGGAAGCTTTAAATAAATTTAAGGTGGTGTTAAAAAAAGGAGTCCATATTTATTGTGGTGGTGCGTCCCTGTGGGCGCGCTTGTGTGCTTGTGGTGGTGCGTCCCTCACCGGTTCTGCGTTTGTGGTGGTGCGTCCCTCACCGGTTCTGCGTTTGTGGTGGTGCGTCTCTCACCGATTCTGCGTTTGTGGTGCGTCCCTCACCGATCCCTGTGGGCGCGATTGTGGTGGTGCGTCCCTCACTGATTCTGCGTCGTTCCTGTGGGCGCACTTGTGTGCCGGAGACGGGAGTGCTGGTCGTCCCCGTTTGCTGGCTGGTATTTGGTTGTTGCCGGCTCCTGGTTGACGGGGGCTGCGCTGTTTGTCGACGGTGAGGGAAGCGGCGGTTGTTTCTCTAAATTCGAGTACGGGTGCTTCACTGCCGCCGTGGGTGGCCAAGCTTGCTCCGGCGCAGGTCTTTGGACTGGTCGAGGGTGGTGGTTGTGTTGGTATTTCGGTACTCCGTTTAGTGTTCAGCTCCTTTTTCGTTACTGTTTTGTTTAATAAGCCTGCTGTGTGATTTAATTTTCTTACGGTTCTAATTTCGATTAGGGCTTGTAAGTGTGTTTGTGTCTTACAGTTCTGATTTGATTAGGGCTTGTAAGTGTGTTTATTGTCAGCTGTAAACCTGCTTTGATTAGGGCTTGCAAGTGTTGTTTATTGTCAGCTGTGGTTTACAGCTTGTATTGTGTTATAAATCATCTGGTAAATCGGGTGATATTATGGATATGTTGGACAATCTTCTTTTGAAGATTCTTAACAGTCGGTTAGGTGTTATTTTTGGGTATGTATTTCTGGATCTTTTGGGTAATTTATCCTTGACAGTTTTGAGAGCTGGTCGACACAATGAGCTATGCAACGCTTCGTATATGTCACCTGTTAGTGATTCAGATTCACTTTTCCTCTCCTTCGGATGTAATTTTCTTTTTAGTTTGAGGTACCCTTTGGATACTTTTATGTGTACTTGAGAATGGGTCTTACCCTGTAATGTAATCTTTGAAACTTGATTATCAATATACTATAATTACGATCAAAGAAAAAAAAAAAAAAATAAGTTAGTTTAAATCGACTCGCTTATACCCATTGCATAAATGAGTCGAGTTCATAATGGTTTTAAAAGGATTGAATGGGTAAATATCACTCCCTTAGTCACTTTCTTAGGTTACATGTTTTTAGGCACATTCTATAATTTACATCTTACACCAATTATATTTGTCATATTTGAATAATTTTCAAAGAGGGACAAGAGTTGGTGACGGAGTTAACATAAAATAAAATAATAATTTATTTTATTATCAATAATTTAGAAATTTTCAAAAAATAATAAGAAAAACCCCCCAGTGCCACCACCCCTCACACTTAACCATACCTTTAACCATACCCATCCATTATGTAGCCAAAATTACAAATCCCAGCCACCATAGCGATCGCGAAGTCCATACACCACACAAAATTGTGTTATCCAACTATTAAAATAGCAAGCTAAAGCTAAGTCAAAATTGCATAACCTAGCCATTGTCAGAACTGTGAGATCCATTGGATGGTTGGCCATAGCAAGCAATGTTGGTTTATAATAGAAATGTAGGAAATATGGAAGAAAAAAAAAAGTTGGAAAAAACATGTGTGAGAACTACAAGAAAAAGAAAAATGCTAGGCTACCAAACCAGTGGGAGTAGGCTGGATAGAGGTAACTCGTGGAAGGGGGTGGGAGGAGAAGGTCGGCGATGCAAAAGGTGGGAAGCTATTACCAAAGGTCATGGAAGGGGGAAGGGAGGTTAGTGTTGTGCATAGGGTTTACCCAATATTGGTTTCTCTTATAAAAGTAAAATTCAAAACATTAAATTACAAATGTACCATTAATGTTATTGATCAAACATAACATTTTGTCCTTTGACGATAATAATTTAATTTATGAAGCGCATTGAAAAATGTGTAAATCTAAGAAAAGCAAGTGATATTTACCTAGGATTGAATTGTTTAGTTGACCCAGCACGCATGTTTAATCTCCCTTACTCATATACTGTGTTGAATAATATTAAAATTGAGGATTAGTATATGTCATAAATTTTCTTCAATCATAATTTAAACTCAATTTTTCATTGGATATATTTATGCAAGCTTGACCGTATCTTTTTTCATTACATATATTTACACGTCCAAATTTACCTAAAATAGCATACACCACATTATTTAAGAATTTTTTTTTTTGCTCAAACAAAAAGGTATTGATTTTATTAAAAAAAAAAAATTCAAAAACTTGAGTGAATACCGGTTCAACAAGGAGTATATGCTCCAAATAATCTAAAGATAATTATAGAACTAGCCACTAACACAATGCTAATAAAGATCCAATTATGTTAGCCAAAAGCTATGTAAAATTGCAAACGATCAACACGAGTCTTACTTGTCACCACTCCATAATCAAACACTTGTTGCTTAAACACCAAATCATTATGGCACAACCAAGTATGCCAGAATCCCATGCAGATTGTTGCTAAAGTTCCTTACCATCCCCAAAAAGTGAGTCCATCCCAAGAGAGCCCGAAATAAGCCTTGAAAAGGAGCATTGACATATTGTTGGAAGGAGAATAAATGACATATAATAGTTCCAATAGAGCTAACTCTAGAGCAACCTACTAGCAAATGTGTCACTATCTTAATCTGAGTACCACAAAGAGGACAAGAAATATCGTCTATAGCATATCCTCAATCCTCAAGAGAGTGTTTAACTGCTAAAGCACCATGCAGACAATGCCAAATAAAATGGCGCACCTTTTGGGGAACGTTGAGTTTCCAAACTGACTTCGAAATTAGTCTGTCAACACTACTAGAATTATAAGAATGTTATCCTAACGAATCACAAGGTAAGCTGTTTGGACCAAGTATCCACCATGAGAGGTAAAATGCCACACAAGCTCATCTTGTAGTTGAGGAGAAATTTTAATCCTGAGGATCGTATTTGCATCTTCTTGGTTAAACAATTGGTTCACAAGTGGAGCTCACCAACACCTATGTTCAAAATCAATTAATTGGCCAACCCAACACATACCGTTAACTCTTGGGGAAGTTGGCCGAAAGGTAAGAGGTTTAGGTATCCAAGGGTCATCCCAAATGTTAATCATGTGCCCCTATTTATTGACCAACAAGCACCAGCCAAAATCATAAAAGGAGAATAGCCAACACCTGTAGTAAAGAGAGAACTCGATTTGAAGTAGCGTTGTTTGTAAACTCGAGCTAACAAGGAATTCAGATTCTTCACTATCTGCCAGCATTGTTTAGCAACCATGGCTAGATTAAAAGCCTTGAGGTACTTGAATCCCAATCCCTTTGAATCCTTCAACTCACACAACCTCTTCCAAGCTAATCAATAAATCTTCCGGATATTATCATTTGCACCCAACCAAAATTTTTGCATAGCATTTTCAAGATCATCACATAAACCCAAGAGGAGAACAAAACATTGTATTGCAAAGTTTGGCATGGCACATGCTACATACTTGAGTAAATCTCCTTGCCAGAAAGTGAAAGAAACTTACAAGACCAGTGTTGAAGTTTTGCATGAACTCTGTCCATAATGTTATTAACTTGAGCTCTCTTCAATTTCCCAAATAGTACTAGAAGTCCCAAATATTTATCAAAGCTAGAGATATAAGAAATGCCAAGGACTATTGATTTACCTCTCGAACATTAGGAGCAGTGTTAGTGCTAAAGTACACACTAGACTTTTGGTACACACACAGATTCATGTACTCCTCAAAATATCTTGCAAATGATGAATTTCACTTAAAGAGCTTTTATAGAAAATTTAGGAATCATTAGCAAATAAAAGGTGCGAGATTGAAGGACCAGTTCTACACACTTTCAACCCACTAATATTACTTTGTTGAAGTTCACGGTTAAGAAGACATGAGATACCTTCTACACAAATAATGAAAATAAAAGGTGAAAGGGGATCCCTTTGACAAATATCACTTTCTAGCTTAAAGAACCCAACTAACTCTCTGTTAAGTACAGAAGAATAAGTAATTGTAGAAATACACGTCATGATCCAATGAGCCCAACGATAATAAAAATCCAATCTCCTCATCATAGCACTCAAAGATCTCCATTCAACTCGATCATAAGCTTTGCACATGTCGAGTTTTAAAGCTAAGTGGTGTTGTTTACCTCTTCGCCTACTCTTAAGAGTATGTGGCTTCTCATGAGAAACCAAGATATTATCATAAATCAACCGATGGGGTACAAAAGCAGTTTGATTAATACTAATCACCCTTGAAATCACCTCCTTGAACTGATTGGTAAGAATTTTAGCAATCAACTTTTAAATAACATTACATAGACCGATCGGCTCCAATTGGGGCATATTCTTAGGTGAATCAACTTTTGGAATTAAGACAATATGAGTGAAGGTAACAGTAGTAGATAAAGTACCATAATGAAAGAAACACTTGACAACATGTACCATATAAGAATGAACAATATCGCAAAATTTTTGAAAGAAGAGTGAAGGCATACCATCTGGGCTAGGTGCTTTGGAAGGACTAATATGGAACACAACTTTAATTTCTTATGAGGTAACGGGTCTCAACAGCCTCTGATTTTGTTCCGTAGTGACCTCGATTGGTGGATAAAGATTCTCCTCACATTTATCACAATTTTCGAATACACAAATATCATACTTCAGAACTCAAGATCACAATGGGTAAAATAAGTAAAAAGCTAATTGTGCAAACTTGTATTCTTAAAATACACACAAATAGGGGTGCGGCAAACACCAAACACGAATAGGCAAACCTTGTAATAGATGTGATATACAAATACAATTATGAGCTTTTGCATAGCTCCTTTAAAACTAAGATGTAAAAACCTTGATGACCAACTCATAATAAAACTGCACGTTGAAAAACAATATTCAGCCACCAGATCCTATAGCAATAAATTAAATAAGCTAGTCGGATATTGACAACAAACATCCATCAGCTGCCCAATCTTTCCCTTCACCTCCTCCTGTTTCCAGGTCCTCGTCCATTCCAAGGTGGGCTAGGATCCGATTGGGGCTCCCTCCCAAAAAACCCCCTCCCACCCGTTTTACTTGATCTTCTAAAGGATCGTCTCTTTGTGTGGAATTCAGTTCCATCTGTCTGGTTCATATCATAAGACAATGGTTAGATCCCTAGTAAATCAGGTTTTGGACTATATCCAATTAGTCGTTTTGATTCATCCATCCTTCGAAATGTAACTGATATCCTTGACAATATAAACCAAACACAATTTAAACTATGATTTAACAGAACTTGACAACTCGAGAAACTAAATGTAAATGAGACAATTACTATATAGCTCCATCTCTTACCTCTTTGCAGGCACAGCTGGCACACAATGCTTAGCCACATCGGCTCCATTTTGGTTCAAGATGAGAACAGATCTAAATGAACAACACTATAAGAATTCTAGTGCAAAAGAAACTATTGCAAATAGAAGAACTGGATAAGTAAACTAAATGTGCCAGTGAGAATGGAAAACATAAATTGAATCTGTTTTACATACCCTACAAGCAGCGGGATTGCAAATGAACCAAAAAATTCATCAGGACCAACAATTTTTAAATTTAAGCCAAAGACTATACTGCATTTGCTAAGAAATGAGACAGTACAAAAAGGCCTAACAAAATCATGATTGTCTATATGAGGGGGTATACAGTCCCCTTCATCATATACATTGACAATGCAACTATCAGGTACACATGTTAAGGGCAGCACGTGCCATCTAACCAGCCTTCAGATGATCACCTTGAAAAGATGAGGTACAGGATCGACAGTTTCATTCAGGAGAATTCCAGGTGGATTACCATGTTTATCCTGCCATAAGTAGGTATAAGCTATTAGCAACACATATAACCTTCAATCTTTAGAGTTAATTAGAAAGACACCAGCAAAATACCATAATTAGATTATCTTGAAAAAAGATTGTTATGGCCAAAAGAAGGTCCAACCAACAGGTATGAAAGCATGTAAAAAGGACATACCATTGCATAGTTGTAACAACACCCAAATTGTATAGTTATGCGTCCCTTGCCCCTCATCCATTTCTCAGGAGCTGTATACGTACGTTCTGCACAAAGTTTGTAAAGATACTAAGTGATTTTGCAAAAACAACGGTGATTTTGAAATGTTTTCTTAACAAATTCTATGAGTTAACACACAAGATGAAAAATATACTGCCAAAAAAGAAAGAAATCCAAGTGATTTGCACAAACAACTGTGGTTTTGAAATGTTTTCTCAACAAATTCTTTAAGTTAAAACCCAAGAAAAATATACTGCAAATAAAATAAATTTGTAATTTTCTTTTATACTTATAACCACAAAAATAATACAAGCTCATAAATTTCTATAACAAAGAGAAAGCACAAGCCAAACATTGCACAAGAATGTTGGTTACTTGAACGTCATTCAAGCTAAACTCCAACCACTTAGAAGTCGTTCAAGTTGACTTTTACCCGGTTACACTCGTCTAATATTATTGAGTGTTACTTTTGTTATAAGTTTTAAGGTAATTCTAAAAAAAAAAAAAAAAGAGAGATCCTAATTCATAATAAATGCATAATTCGAAAATCCAGGGCAGTTTTCCTACAGTTTTGATAGCATGGAACAATAGAAATCAAATAATACTAACAAGCACATGATCCTAATTCAAAATAAATACAAAATACATAATATGTATGGTATGACAATGACAACAAAATTTTTATGGTGAATTCAAAGAGCAAGGGCAGTTTTAATACAGCTATGATAGCATGGAATAACAACAAAAATCAAATAATGCTAACCTTTCAATTCACCCAATCTACTCTTCTCTTGAAGGGTATAAACATAATCGACAATCCTTTTCTGCTCAGCAGCACTAAAGATACCAGTATGGAGTTCAAGCCCATCAAGAATGTTAACAAATTTTCCTTTCACTCTTTCCAAACAAATAAAATCTTTTTTCCTACACACATTCATAAACCTAATATATTCATAAATCGTGTTTTATCTTATTTTAAATTTTATAAAATTAAGATAAAGGTTAAACATTTTAATAAATCACTATTAATGTTAAACTAAAAATACATAATAAAATTGTTTATTTGGTGGGTTTTTTAATTCAATAAAACCATTATATATAGAATTATTTTGTGGGTTTTTTTAATTCATAAAATAAAACCATTATATATAAAATTTATTATTATTAGAATTAATATTGTCTTTCATATTTTATTAATCTATTTTAAGATTAATAAAATAAATATTTTATTTTATTTAACACGTTGTACATGAAAATAAATATACCCTTAAATAAATACTTTATGTTCTTAAAAATGTACTTAATATCCAAAAGATATATAATTATTAAGAACAACCATTTTTTAATACAAATGAGTTTAAATTATGAACCTCATCTTAAAAACTTTCACAAATTAAATTAAGTTTTTAATTTTATTTAACTATATAAAATAGGAAAAATTATATCATTGGTATTTAAATTTTAACTAAATTTATACTAAGCTCAACAATTATCTTGTAATAATTCACAATTATTATTAATTCATGTAACTTATTACATGTAACTTATTAATATTTAATTTTTTTTTACTTTTTATTATGTGTGACTCTTTGACTTTTGTAAATAAAAAATTAATTTTATAACCATAGATAACAAAATACAAACCTAAAACAAATATATATAAAATATAGAATTAATAAGTGATGGTTTTGGTGGGGATTTTTTAATACAAATGAAAAATAAAATAAAGAGAGAGAGAGAGAGTAAATAACATTGATAAGATTAAGAAAAAATTTAATGTCACATTAAATTAGTAATGGTTAGTAAATTTATTTAATTTAATGTTACTATTTATGTCATAATAATTTATAATCATTGTAACTTATAAAAAAAAAATTGTGAAACACCACATAAATCTATTAAGAAAATATATTTGAAACATAACAATTATGAATAATATTATATTAAGTAGACAACAATTAATAAATTGACTAAAATGGAAAAGAAAAATTATAACAATTGATGATTTTATTTCTATCAACAAAAAAAATTTATAATTTTATAATAAATAAAAGTAACTATAATTTAGTCCTTAAATATTAAATTTTGTTCATAATTTAGTTCAATTTTTAAAGATTTTTATAAATTAATTGAATTTGTTAATTTTATTAATCACTTTACATGTTAAAGTTGAAAATATTTGGTCACTTTTATTAAAGTTATACTTTAAACTATTTTTAGGAATTAAAAAATGAAATTTATCACTTTACTACTTGTGATTTGACCTAAATACTAAAATATTAATTTATTGAATGTATTTTAATGTAACTTAATTTTATTTTTATGTGAATTTATTTATTTACTTTTATAATTTTTATACCTTTATATTATTAGAAGAAAATAAAATGAAGCATTTTAAAGTGAAGAAGATAAATATTTCACCATCATTGCTAGGATATTAATACATAATAAATAAATTAAACAAAATTGTATAAAGTACAAAAAAAAAAAAAAAAAAAAAGTAAATTTAACAAGTGCAGGTATATAAAATTAGAGTTAGAATTTTTACATACACAAATGGAGTTTGTGCCTTTAGACTCTTTTTCAATGTGATATATTTTTATTTTCCTGCACATGAATACTTGAAGCTAAATATAGAAAAATATTAGAAAAAAATGATAGAATGAGCGGGAAAAAAAACTTTAAGAAAAGAACGTGAAACATTTTAAAGTGAAGATGATACATATACATAAAGTACAATAAAATGTTTATATCTAAATTTGATGCACGTATTTACTGATATAAATACTATATGAAAGAATAGGTAACAAGAGTTAATTTCTTTGTTGTTTAATTTAATATAATTTTACCTTATAAAAAAAATATATAATTTTAAAACGTTTTATCCAAAATTCTTTATTAAAGACAGTTTCATCAATTTATTAATTTTTTGAATTTACTTTATTTTTTTTAGTTAATATAAAGTTGATATGTTTAAATCTAACTTTAGGTGAATATGGGTTTTTAAAATGAAATCTGGCATTCTTGTAAAATAAAGAAAAGATAAAGAAAATTCATAATAATCTCTTGAGTATGATGAAAGTAAAGCTAGTACTAAGTATATATTGTTAATTGATTTAAAATTTGAATAGTTGTAGATGAAGGTTTATTTATAAAAAAGAATACTAAGAAGTTTAAGAATTAAAAGTAGATAAATTGAAACACTTTCGACTTTGTTAATGATAATGATAATAATAATGATAGATAGAGTTTGGGAACAGAAAGGAAACATAATAGATATATATATATATAGACAATTAGTAATTATTATGGTATTAATGATAAAAAATTTGATAATTAAATTTAATTTTAATTTTTAAATTTAAAAAAATTAGAATCAATAAACGTTTATATCTCTATGCTCAAAAGAAAACGTTTATATCTTAACTAATAACGTTTTTCTCTTGGTAATTATTTTAACTAATGTTTCATTTTTTATTTTATAGAAAACGTTTTTATTTTAAATGAGTTGTAAATTATTTAATGTGTTATCCATTTCCCATTTTAAGTCTTTGTAACTTATTTATGATAGATTTCTTTCAATTAATATGATTGGAAAGTCATTTTTTCATAATTATTAAAAAACTTAAACTAATTTGATATTAGTGGTTACTAAAAGTAAAAATAATAGTTTTCTTTGAATTAATATGATTTGTCACCCATTTATATATATATATATATAATGATTATTACTATCTAATCAATATAATTACAATTAATAAAAATTGGGAGATTAATAAGTAATTTTAAAAAACCATATCCATTACCATCTAATTACATAATGCTTTTTAAAAGTAATAATTTCCTAATTCTCTTGAATCATTATAATTTATTATTAAGTTTATAAACTTTCAATTTAGATTTGAACAGTATTAATAATTTTAAAATGTAGGTTGGAAGTTATAGTTAGGGAATAATTATTTATTAGTTCTTTAAATTTTCTTTATTTTTTTTAGTTAATATAAAATTAATATGTTTATATAAAGACTTTTTATGGTACCTATTTTTTTTTTTATATTCATAAACATTTCATTGCTCATATTAGTATGTAGGTGGAATATCTTTCATTACACCTATTGATTAGTAAAACTATGTTTTGATTAATAAAATTATTTATTGATATTTTCTTTTTAACCATTTTTCCTTCTTGAAGATATAAAGGCAATTCTTTAATTTAATCATAAAATAATAATTGTAATAATCGTTGCAAAGTTAATTGTAATAATGTAAAAAATTATCTTTATTATATTAATTTAATAAATTATCGAATTTTAATATTAATAAAACTATTTATTGATATTTTCCTTTTAACTGTTTTCCTTCTTGAAAGATATAAAAGAAGTTCTTTAATTTAATCATAAAATAATAACTGTAATAACGGTTGCAAAGTTAATTATAATAATATAAAAAATTATTTTTATTATATTAATTTAAAAAATTATCAATTTTTGATGTTAATAACATTAAACTGTTACAAACTTAATTTATTATAATATATTAATGCTTTTATTCATGAATTTTATTTTAATAAATATTTTTAATAAAATTGTGGAGTATTTTAAACATTATTTATACTAGTTACATAAAATATTAAAAGTATTATTATTAAAGTATTAATATAAAAAATATTTTAAACTTTTTCTTATTTAAAGCTAAATTTCCTCGTTTACAGGATATATAGATAAAGTTTTTATTAGACGAGGGAGTTGACAAAAGTTTAGGAAGTGATATTTTTGACTTCTTAACTTTTTATTAGACATTTTGTCATCTTATATGTCATAACTTATTTGTTATATTTTCATATTAAATTATATTTCAAAAAATTAATTTGTCTTACTTTATAGATTTAAGCTTTTTTATAATAGTAATTAGTGGTTGCTTGAAGGTTGAACATACTCAATAAATTAAATTCAATGAAATTAATTAAATATTATAGATGTTTTATTTAATTTAGACCATGCATTGAATTTGTAATTTTCTACTTCCAACTTTTGACATTCTTTTCTTATTAGGTTATAAGAAGTTTTTTATTTTTCCACCACTGATTATGTCCTATTAGTTATCCCCCGGGAAAGAGAAGATAAGGAACATAATTATTAGAGTTAATGAATAAAAAAAAAATCTGGTACTTAACTAATACACATATTATTATTTTAATATTTATTTAATAATACTCTATTAGTCCTAAATTATTAAAAATGAATTTTTTGTTATCAAAATAAACAGTAAAATAATCTTATTAAATCAATGAGGAATATATTATTGTGATTTTAAGCTCTCAAAGTAATGAACAGTAATCAAAATAATTAAAAATATAATATCTAAAAATAAAAGGATGCACATTATAAATGATCGATGACATTTTCATTATTATTTTATACATGTATTTGCCTTTAAAAAAATAATAACTTACGATAAAAATCAAATGATTATTTTTTAATTGGTCCAAAATTTATTATTTTTCAAAGGTAAATACACAGTTAAAATAAAAGTACAAAGAACATCGACTACTTATATAACATGCATTATTTTATTTTGAACATACGTATTATTCAATACTAAATCTTTTAATTATTTTAATATTTACTACTTTCTTGATTTTTTCCCATTCAATTTAGTTAGCTTATATCTTAATTTTGTAATCAATTATAGTATAACACAAGCTTTTTTTAGAAATAAAATTTAATTAATAATATGAAATATATGATCTATATATGTATGATCTAAATATATCAATATTAATCAAAGTAAAAGTAAAACATTAGCTTTATCATTCACTTTGATGTAATATTCTCCAACTTAATGTTTGATTATTTTAATTTGTATATTAAATATGTTTTTATTTAAAGAAATGAGAAAAAATATTCTATCAGGTAGAGATCTTGAAGAATGAAATATTTTTCGAAAAAAAAAAAAATATTGTTTGGAGAATATGAAAGAAATCGAAAAAGAGAAAAAATGGTAGTTATTTTTCTTAGCTCTATTTTTCTATATTTAATAGATTTGAGATAATTGTTATTAACAAAAAAACAAAACAAATTTATACATATGACAAAATAAATGATTTAAGATAATATATTATTTAAAAAAGTTTAGATAAATTTTGCTAAGAGCTAAATTGCTAATAAAGAAATGAAAAATTAAAAGAGAATTATAGAGTTACCTCATGACATCAGATGATAAAATGTGATCATCATTGGAGTCAATTTTGAAATCACATGAAAAACAAATGCTCATCAATAAAAGAAAAATAGAACAACAATATAGAGATTCTCTTCATCAATGTAAATTAAACAATAAAAATAATAAAATCCACAATTAGAAACTAATCTTTCAAAATAAAAATTAAAAAGATTAATTATTTTTTAAAATATTTTGAACGTGCCATTATTTTTTAAATATTTTCAAAAACAATTATAATTATCTTCTTTAATAAATATTTTTTTTTATATATATAAATCGATAATTATCTCATATGACCAACACATTTTCTTTTTATTTATAATTATATATTTTAAAATATTATTTTAAGAATTTTTTTTAAGAATCAAATATTAAATAACATTAAGAAATAATATTTTATCCTTTATAAATACTACTAATATTATTTTATAAATACTACTAAAAGGCAAACATAAGAGGCTAGCTAGTGCTCATGCTTGTCTACGAGCATCGGTAACATGTTCAAGGGAAGCTAGCTAAACATACTAATTTAAATTTAATATTTTAAAATAGTTTGTATAAAAAAAAATTATTAATGAATATTCATCTAAACGTATATGAAACATTTAATTGAATGAAGTTTCTTAAGTTGGATTAAATTAAGAAAATTATACATTTAGCTATCAAAAGATCAATATAAAGAAAATATAAAAATAACACAATGGAGAAATTCATACTAAATATTAGAAAGTGATTTTATGTGTTTAGAGATTAAAGAGAAAACTATAGTAAATAAATTTAACTTGCCTCGTCTTTTTGGCAATATATGTTATTGTAATTTTAGAAAACAAAATTCTATAAAAGCTATTACATTCCTGTGTTTTAGAGACCAAGATGAAGAAAACAATTATCTATAATTTTTAATTGATTTTTCTTAAATTTAATTTGAGTTATAAATTAAGAATTTAAAAAAGAGAGAAAAAAAAAAACTAATACATACTTATGCATAAAATAAAAATAACAAAAATAAAAATATAAAAAGATAAATATATAATTACAATTCTCTTTTGCTCAAAACTAACCCACGTTGTTAACTTCAAAAATAAAGATACCATGTTTACAAGTTCTTTTAAAAATTAGTAGTAAAGAGTAAAAAAAAAAAGCTAATACATATAGGTAATATAAAAAATATTATCACAAAATAAAAAATAATAAATAATAATTACATGATAATTAAATACCACAAAAAAAAAATGTTAGAAAAAATAATTGAGTTAAATGATAATTCATACAAGTAGTGATTTATTACCAATAACGCATGTCCATAAAAAACAATAAAACCTCCATGTTTACAAGGTGTTCTAAAAATTATTGGCAAAGATGAAAAATAACTAATATTTACCACATAAAATAAAATAAAAAATATTATAACAAAAAATAGAATATAAAATAATATTTTAGTGTTTGCTTTAAATACTAACAAGAAAAAACTCTTTTAAGTACGATTATTTTTTAATTCGTAATTGTATCATAATTACCGTTATTATACGTCTCACTTTTAAGTATAATCAACGACTGTATTGTAAACATTTATAGTATAATTATTGACTATACTAAAAACTTTTTGCAATTATATTTAAAATATTTATGGTACAATTAATAGATGTATCATAATGTTTTAGGTACGGTTATGACTGTGCTTAAAAAAAAAAATACTTAGAATGTTTATTGTATAGTTTATCTAAAACTATTTCAATACAGTTATGGATCACATAAAAACATTTTAAATATAGTTGAAATATTTTATTTAATGTTTAAATTTTTTTTAAGTATAATTAATAATTGTTTTTAAAAAGTTGTGTTTTTTCAAAAAAAAATTAATTTTTTGTATATAATTTTACTGTTTATGTATGAAATATCATATTTTGACCCTATTCATATCATATAGCATATATATATATAATTTGTTAATTGAGGAGGATAAGATATAACCTTAGCAAAATTGTTTTATGCAACTAATTTAGATAAAAATTATAGACTTTAAAAGCGAGTAAAAATTATAAAAGTTTGATAAGTGAGTGAAAAATTGTAATCGTTAAAGTTAAAAATCTTTAACTTATATCATATGACAAAATTAAAAAAATTATATAAGGACACGATTCGAAAACTTTATACAGGAACAAAATTAAAAAAATTATTTTGAATTGTTTACACAATAATAGTAATGAACTTTTTAAACTAAACAATTAATATTAACTTTTAATATGTATATATGTGGTACCTCTTAATATAATCCTTCAATCCGCAACAGTTCTCAACTAATCAGTGTCCGCGATCTAATTCAGTCTAATTTTTAGCTAAAAAAAAATAATCGAACTAAATTAAACATATTAATTTAACTAAATCGAATCCAATCAATTGACTAATAAAATTTTGAAACCGAACGATTTGGTCCGGTTTGATTAACGATTTTTTTTCCTATGATATCAATCCCAAGTTTGATTGATCCATAAACGAATGTTATAAATATAGTACTAAAGAAGAAGAAGAAAATCTGCCATTACTAATTAACAGAGCATATTCATGTTAAGGCAAAATAGAAAATCCTCCGATTAACTAATTAGAGAAAAAGAGAACATATAAAGGCAGCATTAAACGAAAGCACTTAATAAAGTTGCATAAGCCACTACTTATATATCAGATATCAAAACGATAATAAGGAAACCTTCCATCACTACTTATACATGATGGATCCATAAAAGCAGAACAACATCGAGAATACTCACCGCGTTGAATGTCGAGTAGGAAACAAAAAAGCTTAAAACTTATCCATAAACTCCTAGACCTAGATAAACTTTTGTTTTATTCAAAGTATAAATATGAATCATAACTTTTAAAGACAAAGATGATGAGAACAAGCGGAATAGAATAACTGAAAATTATTACTTCACAACGCAGAGAAAGAGAGAGAGATAGTGCCGGAGGCTGGCTGGGGGATATCGCGGACAGGACAACGCTGGCTGGAGGAGTTGACCGGAGCAGCAGGGCAAGGGTTGGGGGAGGGGCGTGGGCTGGCTGGCTGGCGGCGCTCCATTTCTTAGGTTTCGCTGATTGGAAATGTTGGAAGCAATTATGTAAATAATTGATAGGAACGAAGTTACCAATTTACTGAAATAACACTGCTTGAGTTGAGTCGCGGACTAGGTCGCTCTCTTTAAGACGTTTCGTGGCTCTGCCCAAAATTGTGCAAGCAAACACAGTCTCGTCGTCTCGGAGCTACACTGCACTGATGAACTCTGGAATGCTACACCTTTCTAAAAATTATTTGTTGCTCGGAAACTAAAAAAATAATATCAATTTGTTTAATGGAAGGTATTTATGGCTTTTTGGTTTTTCTTTTCTGGTGCTCAATTGTTAGAGCGAGAGAGAGAAAATGAGAGAGAGAGTTGGGAGCTGATGAATTGTGTGTTGAGAATGAATGCTACGCCCTCTATTTATAGGCTGAGGGTGGTCACATATAACGGAGCCAAAAAACGATCGTGGAGAACGTGCAACGTTCACACGTTCCGTAAGACTCGGTCCGAAACGGTCACCTGCAACGGTTATAACGTGGGTAACGGATTCCGTGAGACTCAGTCTCAACAGAACGAAACGTTGAAAGGTAACGGTAACATTTTTGGGTAACGGAACTGTTGGAAAAATTAATTTTTAATAAATAAATTTTTATCAAAAAATAAAATGCCACCTCACATACGGGCTCAGTACGGCGCGGCCGGACGACGGCGACGGCGCGCGCGTGTGTGGTGGACCCACAATTGCCTAGGTCCTCCCCCCTTCCACAAAATTGGGTGCCCCTTGGGGCCCAATCCCACTAGCATATTTTTTTCTATATATATACTTCTAAGGAGGAGTAAAAAAGCAATGTGGGACTTGTGGTTATTTTAGTTTATGCACTTTTTATCTTATCTTTTTTTTTTTTATTCAAATTCTTCCAACAGGAAATTTGGGGAAAATGGATTAATCTGCGTGAGTAGATATATATATATATATATATAATAATAATTTTAATTTCGGTTTGGTGTGGTTTAAAATTTTAAAAAATCGAACTAAATCGTTAGTCAAACAATTTAAAAAATAAAAAATCGGATCAGACCATTTCACTTATAAAATCGTCTGATTCAGTTCGGTTCGATTTGATTCAATTTTTAGACAACTCTAACTTTGATCATGCTTTCTTTGAAGAAAACTTTTTGATGCATAGCATAATTTAATTAATTTTTTTTATTAAAAAAATTATAATTATTTTTTTATTTATAATTTTTAATTAAACATTCGATTAATAATAAATATATTATACATATATATTATAATTTATATAAAGCTGCTCTTTATCTTAACTCGACCTTCACTTTCAGATCCCCATAAAAATGAATCATATCGGATCTTGGGAATGTAAGATGAATTTTCTTTTTGAGAAAGTAATATTATCAGAAATAAATGAATGATCGGATGAACATGCCAAATTTTGGAATATCTACTGATCCACGTATCAAATTTTAATCTACGAATGAAAAGAAATTGGATCAATTCGGATTACTTTGAAAAACGGTGGGGTTGGCCATCAAATAGGGATTGTGGATCTTCCTTCTTTTTTTTTTTTTTTTGTCTTTAAAACAAACATGTCAGAAGGTGTTCCTTCGTCAAAATTTGGCAAGATATGTCACTTCATTCATGGCTTCAAAGAATAAAATACCATGGGTTAAATTCAACGCCGTCTGTGGGAATCGAACCCACGACCACATGGTTAAAAGCCATGCGCTCTACCAGCTGAGCTAAGACGGCATTTGTTGAACTGTATTCAAAGAACTAATTTATTTGTTCGTTACCAACACCTTAAGACCTAGAAAAGAAAAGGCAAACCTTTTAATTTATTTATTTTTTCTAATTTGGAAATCTGGAATTTGATTTATGTTGTACTCTTTTTTCATACGTTTGAATGATTTTTTTTTTTTTAGTTCTATAAAAAAAAAAAAAACAAACAAACAACAAAAACTATGTTTAATCGTCTACTGGTAGTAGGATAACCTAATGGTGTTGCTACATGCACGAGATCATAGTTTCAAGGTGGCAAAAAGATATGTAGTGATTACTAATGGAAAAAAGTAGGCGTTATCCCCATCTCCTTCCTTGTGAGTCTATTTTATGAACAAAAAAAAAAAAAAAAAAAATCGTCTAGGGTCTAGTTATATGTTTAAGATCCATCAATTAGATGGTTGCTAGGTTGCACATAGCCGTCAACTATTCATCACTAACACCTCAACAATAAAAGCATACTAAATAAATTAACAGAGCTTATGGATTAACACGACATGAGAATGCTGTTTGAGTTTCATCAACTTACTTTGACAATATAACTCCATAAACCTTCAACAATCATAACAATAAGGTTTTATAAAACAAAATTCCCCTTTAAACCTTCATTACTCATAACATTCACATTTTAAGGTAATAAAAAAATCATCTAAAGTTATACCTTTAACCTTGAAGAATCATAACAACTGCAGTTTCTTATAAAGCTTATGTTTCCAGGCCATACAAAGCCTTTTAATTAAAAAGTAAATAAAGCCTAAGAAAGAGGGAAATTTAGGCAAATAATACATCAACTTGTCTTGTTTCTACACTTTATAGTAATCTGCTTACCAGTATCTGAAAACTTTTTTCTGAACCCTAACGGCATATTCATGGAGCTTTCCTAAGTTTATATACGCTCAAAAAATTATGTACAACATGTACATATAATCTTATAAATATGTTATGTACAATTAACATGTTATTTTAAACTAATTCAATTATGTATATATTGGTCTACATAACTAATGTGCATCTAAAACACTCCATTGTAGGGCCTGTCTGATTTTTATACATTGTTAAAGAACTTCTAAACCAAACTAACTTTTTTACTAAAAGTGATTTTAGAAGCCAAAGGGCAAAATTTTGCTTCATGCCAGAAGCACAAATTATGTGCTTCCTAAAAGCATGTCTTGAAACAGCCCGCTTTAGTTAAAGTAAACAAACTCTATTTAAATTCTCAACAGCAATTCAAAAGCAGATTGGTGGCATGGCAATACAAGGTTTCCTCAACATGATGTAACATAAGCATGCCCAAATTTCACGTTAAAATTATAATCTCAAGCTCCTTAATCAAAAGGCTGTACAAGGAACATATAAACGCACAAGTATAAAAGGCCATACAAGTTTGAGTGCGTGAGTGATTGACAATTCAGCTATAAATGATGAAGGTGTTCAACTATAAAATAAAAAATGTAACACAATATCAATCTAAATTCTGTTCTGCCTCGTAAATCAAATAGACATCACGGACGAAGAGAGCTTTTTAAAGTCCTTATGTTGGTTAAAGTTTGCTTCTAACAGAACAGCTTCCAATTCCCCAGACCATCATGGACAGTTAATCACTCTTACCCTCTTGTGATCCAATCTCTTGCAAGTAATGTTCTGCTTCCAATGCTGCCATACACCCTGCGTAATTTTCCAGCATCATAGTGCATCTTTTAGGTGACAATACACAAATGTCTCATAAAAAAGGTGACCATACAGAAGTACATACTCTAGAAAGCAATTTCATTCTAAATAAATCATGATCATCCAGAGGAGATTGATCGGAACCAGAGTGTATTTGGTATCTGGGATAAGAAATGCATCTTTTCAATTTTTGATTCAAAACTGATACATACTATAGCCTCTTTTGAAAAATAAAGGTTAAATAGAAAGTGCCATAGCGTACTTTTGTGCATCCAGTGGTCATACAAGTCAAATAATACAAAAAATATACACAAGCTTACAGCATTGCATATAATGCTACAAAATAAACCTAACAACCCAACAATACCGAGTCTTGACCGAAAAAAAAAAAAAACTGACACTACCGAGTCCAACCCTAGGTTGTTTGAATGCTCAAGTCTTAAAACCAAGTACCATTTGGTCTAAAAAACCAAACATCACCTATATGTACACTATGTTTCAGCTCATACAAAATCCATTAGGAAAAATTAGCTTTAAGGTCCCAGTTTGTTATATCCTTTCTGAAGAGGATAGATACATTCAAGGATTGAAGACACAAACTTGCATTTCAAGAAATATTCCCCACCTCAATGTTACAAATAACAAGACCAAACATGTCCTAGTTCCCTATATAACATAGGGATTAGTGAAAGCTGTGACAGAATTTGTACCGCACATGAACCGAATC